>CM046943.1:135619763-136819763 GCA_025698515.1 Gossypium sturtianum | reverse complement strand
GATATTCTCACGGAATATGAAACATGTTCGGGGCAGTGTGTTAACTTCGAAAAATCAACGGTGTTCTTTAGTTCGAATGTTAATGACCAGGATAGAAATCTGGCGGTTCAGATTCTTGGGGTTCGATGTTCAAACAATCCGGAGAAATATTTAGGCCTTCCGAACATGGTGGGACGTAAAAGAAAATGGGCTTTTCAAGTGTTAAAAGATAGACTAAAGCAGGGAATCAACAATTGGAGCATAAAGCATATTTCACAAGGAGGTAAGGAAGTTTTTATAAAAGCAGTGTTACAAGCTATTCCGACTTATACAATGTCTTGCTTCCTTTTGCCAAAATCGTTATGTTCGGATTTAGGAAATATTATGAGTTCATTCTGGTGGGATAAAAACAATAGTAAGAAAGGAATGCATTGGTGTTCTTGGAAAGCGTTTAGCGTTGCAAAAGAAGCAGGAGGGATGGGATTCCGTGATTTAAATTTTTTTAATATCGCTTTGCTAGCCAAACAGGGTTGGCGATTATTACGTAATCCTAATTCGTTACTACTAGCGTACTTTGAAGGCTAAATATTACAAAAACTCGATTTCATCAAATCAGAGTTGGGGAATCTACCTTCTTTTACCTGAAAGAGCTTGTGGGCGACAAAAGGCATTATTTTGCAAGGGATGGGCTGGCGGATTGGTGATGGAAAGACAGTATCTATCTGGAACGACAAATGGCTCCATGGGAACGAAACGCTCAATAGTCAAAACACAGATATGAACACAAATCTTGAAAACGTTGCGGACTGTTTGAATCAAATATACGGAGATGGGATGAAGTTTTAGTCTCGCAATACCTTTCACTGCGAGAGTTCTTTGAGAAGATCTTAAGTATTCCATTATCCAGGAACCTTCATGAAGATTTTATTATCTGGCAGGGAGAATCGACGGGGGAATTCTCAGTCCGAAGTGGGTACCGACTACTCTCACAAAATGGGCAGACTCAATTACAAGACATTTTCAAAAAATTTTACAAACGATTGTGGAATCTAGATCTACCCGCAAAACTTAAGATTACAACTTGGCGAAGCTTCTGAACTATTTGCCTAGCTACACTAATTTATATTACAGAGAAGATTAATGAGAGTCATTAATTGTCGAAGATGCCATATGGAAGCGGAAAGCGAGGAGCATCTCTTTAGAGACCGTCTGTTACAAAGGAAACGTGGGAAAAATTAGACATTCTTGAACCTTTCGGATGAAAGTATGGGGTACAATGAATGGGTAGGAAACTTTTTGAAAATAATTCGATGAACCGAAGGCAGAAATTCGTATGTGCCTTATGGGGATTTGGTCATTCAGAACAAACTCATTCATGAAAATGAAATAAAAACAGAGGACACAAATTGCGAGTTTGTTTCAAATTATCTAAGGAGGCTGGGCGGTAAAGCGGATAATACGATAGATGCGCATACACGAATAGGTGGGAAGCTCTCGCAAGGATGATCCGGAGGATTAACCCGATGCGGCTTTCAGCGGACAAAGCGGTGAATCGTGTTACGGGTTAGTAATTAGAAATGAAAGAGCAGAGGTACTGTGTGTTCAAAGACTACATTTAATAAAAACATACCGAGCTGCGTTTCTTCTTTGAGGCACTAGCATGTTACCGTGCCATTGTTTCAGGACTCCAACTTGATCTACGGGATGTGGAAATTGAAGGAGATGCAAGGGCGGTGATAAAAACTACAAGAAAAAGGGGAAGACAGGTCGGAAATCGCGGCATATATCAAAGACTCAAAGGAAATGGCCCTACGATACAGACGCTGTGTTTTTCGGTTTTTACATAGAGAAGCAAACGAGGTTGCGCATAAAATTACTTCGACGAGGGTTTTAAAAGAAGGAAAATACTTATCTGTTGAATAGGGTTCCATTGGAGTTGAATCGGCGATGATGGCGGGCATCATGCAGCGTAACGTAAACCGAGCAAGAACAAAGACGACGAAGCGGTTAAAGGAGAAGATGAAAGGTTGAGAGAGGAGGAGGATGGGTGTTTGGGGGTTTCTCTGCTGGGAAAAATAAAAAGCTTTCGAAAAAGAAAATGTGTCCTTTTGGAAATGATGGGAACCATTAATTGAGTTCCTGATAACTTCTCCAGCACCGATTGGGATTTCCAAGATGGGGTTTATATGGTAAACAGCTGGGACGCAATTCCCAAATAGCTCCCCCATCGTTTCTGCTGCTGAACTTAGTGGAGCTTGGGCCGATTTGGTTTTGAGTGTTTGGTCTTTAAGTTTCTTTCTGTTGCTTTAGTTTGGGCTTAGGGGTTTATTTCCATTTAGTTTGCTTCAATTTTTGCTGACGCTTGTTTTTTTCTTTATGTTTTCGGACTCTGAATTGGCCCAATTTAATGAAAGTTCAGTACATTATTATCAACAAAAAAAAAATCCATTACTCAACCTAAAAACAACTTACCCAACTAAATAACCAACCTAAAATGTAAAATTTTAAAAATTATATCTAATAAAATAAAATATTTATTATATTTATGGTAGTGTTTTTTAATATAGATACTTTTTTAATGTGTTAGAAAATTTTTATTTTAGCTTTTTTTTAGTGTATTATATTTTAAAAAATATTTTTAAATAAAAATTAATCTTAAAAAATCAAATATGGGCAGGCCGGGTTGGGTTTGGGTTTACGTTTCTTAAATTGGGTCAAGCTTGGGCAAAAATGTAAACTTATTTTTCGAATCAGACCCAAACTTAAAAAATTAGTTTAAATACCTTGTATCAGTCTGACCCAAACCCAACCTGCCCTGTCTTATGAACACCTATAACTACAAACTTTTTTTTTTTTTTTAATAATCAATGTTTAAAAAAATCAAAACCGAACCCATCGAAAATCTAACCTAAGAAAGATGTGAAAGGGTTGCGTAAGATAGGCATGTTGGTGTTGCTTTAGAGAAGCAAAACCTAAGGAGGAAAATTCTCTACTTTAGAAGTTTGTGCTTTTTAATCCATTTGTTTTTTCTTTCCCTACAAATATAATTATTTTTTATATTAAATTATAGAGTAAAAATTTAAATAATATTATATATTTTAAGTGTATGTAATTTGAATTTAAAAATTTAGATCTAATTATTAACATCATAAAATTCTTTTATTAAAATGTGTGGATGTGAAATTTTAAAAATTAAAAAAAAAACACTCAGTAGTCATATAATAAAAAAATAAAATTATAATAACTTTGAATTTAAAAGAGTTAATAATTCTTAAAATTTCACATAACAAAATATTTACATGATATATAAAAGTTGAGAAATCAAATTATATCAAAAATTAAAATATAAAGATTAAAAAATCTGAAATATAAATATAGTATAGGGAGTAAAACTAAAATTTGGATTAGATTTAAAAATTAACAATCATCTTGTAATTAAAAAGAAAGAAATATAATGGACATGTGTTTCCTTTTATTATTTAATTTGTGTTTTGTAATGTTTGGAGAATTGTCCAAATTGGTATTTGTTTTAAAGTGAAGTTCATGGGCTAAGCCCAAGAGAGTATCGTTTCAATTTATCGTATGGGGACTTAGGCCCATTAAATTTTGGTTCCATGGTTTTGTGGATATTTCTAAATAACATGCATAATGAAAATTTAAATTGTTAATTTTATTTAAGTACCAATTCGTAAAAATAATATTTTTAAATTAATACTAAAGTCTAGTTTAGGAATACTTTTTAGAAAAAAATACTTTTGAGGAGAAGTTAAAATTTTCAAGTTTTGAAAAAAATGCTTTTGGGCCAGTTTTTGGCTTGAGAGAATAACTTTTTCTTTTAAAAAGCAGCTTGTTTAGAAATATTTTTGTCCTTAAAAGTACTTTTGAGATAAAAAATATTTTTGAGAAACATTTCTAAACTAGATCTAAATAAACTATTGATAATAAAATGGGTTTAAGTAATTTTTTTAAAAAAAAAATAAATTAAACTGAGTTGAAATAATTGTATTAGTAGTCCATTTTAAGAACTTGAATTTATACTAAAAAAACATTTTGTATTTTTTAAATGAATATCAAATACAAAAATTGAACTTAGATTGAGTAATTCCAACCTTGGGGTTTGATAGCTAAAATCTAAAATTTAAAATTCTTTTTTAAAACTGAAAATTTACAAAATTTAGCTCATTGTTTTGTTCCTTTTTCTAGTTCTACATTGTTATTCAACCTTAATTATGAAAAATACAACTTTATCATATATATATATATATATATATATTTAATTTTAATAATATATACAAATAATCTCTCAATTCAATAATATTATTTATTTTGTTGTTGTTTTACTATTCAGTTGTCTTATAATGAAGTTCTAGACATGGTATATTTATATAAACTTTCATGCCCTTAGGCCCTTAGCATTTTTTATATAGATTATACGTTGAGAAATCTTAAGTAAAATGAAGTGTGTTAAAAGGCACACCTTTTATTACACATGCATATGTTACAACCGCGCAAATGAGTTTGTCGTTGGTGTGCATATTTCAAACTCTTCATATTCCCTTGGGATCATTTGGCTCATTGGGATTGGTCCATCACATAGAATAGATTCAAGGCTCATCTATTTGAATCCTGGTTGAATTGAAACACTCCAATAGATTATATTTTATCAGAATAATTCTTGTAAATACTAAAAGATAAACATGCATATGATTTAAATCTTGTAGGACTCTCTTATTGTAGATGTGAATTAATCTTAGCCATTAATGTAATTCGATCTGTGCCGTTGGATCTGGGGGAGCTCAACTATAAATAGAGGCCTCTCCCTTCATTTGTAATCACTACATTTCTTTCTGAGTTAAAAAAATATTTGAGAACAACTGCTTAAACACTTGGCGTGCACTTTCTTTCTGTGGCTTTCTCTGTTTGTTCATAGTTTCTTCCTTTTCAGAGTTTGCTTCCACAATTTCTGCAAGAGTTCTCAGTTTCTAAACCTAAGACTAACTTAGATAGATTTGAATCCAAGGAATTGTCTAGGGTAAGAAAATTCTAACCTTGTGATACATACACAAAGATAAAACAAGAAAATAAAATATAAAAAGTTATTAATGTAATTAGGATTACGGGCTTTGTTTAGAGAAAAATTCTCGGATAGGATGATTGCAGTTTTATTCAAGTAGATTTAATAGCATAGTATAATGCTTTACCCTTTCAAAATAAAAAAAATAAATCACATAAGAGTTCCCAACAAAATAATGCACATGTGTCTATGCATTTTTTAAATGTTATGTTTAATTATATTATGTCAAAAATGTGAGTCTATTTGCCAATCTTTCATAGCTCTAATGTTATGTCAGTTGTTATCCTATTCATGCTATTTTAATAGTCTTAGTAATTAACCTAGTAAATTGAAAGTATAACTATCAACTAAGTCAATTGTTATAACTACTATAACAAATACCAACAAACTCAACAAATATGGATAATCTAACATGTTACACCCATATTTCGCGACCCCATCTCATGAGTCAACATTTTTTACTAAAGAAGATCACGTTACGAACTGAGATGCCTGTGAGCTTAAGACTTTGCGAACACGAATCATCAAATGACTTACTTGACATAAACGAGACATCTACCATTTATGTCACAGATATTTAATCCCCAAACATGTCAACCCATACCTAAACCCTGTCAAGGACAACCTACAACGGTAAGACATGTAACACCCCCTACCCGTATCCGTTGCCAGAATAGGGTACGAGGAATTACCAGAGTTTACTGAATATTTTCGAATAATTCCGAGTCATTTATTATTCATATTCTGAAAATAATCATAACGTCCCTCTATTGGGTCCTCAAAGCCCAAAACATACATTAGGAACCAACCGGGATTAAATCGGGATTATAAGGAATTCTTCGTAAAATCCTAAAATTTTTCCTACATTAGTTAGCGTACTTTAATATTAACAAACTTATTTTTTTTTTCGACATGTCTCATTTGAATTTATTAATTATCTTAATATACATAATTTTCCTTATAAAACGTATCAAAGATAGTCTTATATTTACATGCCATGATACATATCATTCTCTTGCTATTTCTTCATAAATATAAATTATTCAATTTATTATAACAATATTTCATGTACCATCATTTTCATGAGTTTAGTATATATTTGTTCTAGTAGTAGTTCATAATCTTGAATATGCATAATTATCTGGCAAATTTCACATACATGTGTTTTCCATGTCATATTTCAATATATCAAATAATTATCATTTCTATGTATTTCAAGTTTAATTTCATGATTTCAAGTACTTGCCATTTTCTATATTTATCCCGTTGAATTTCTCGGAATTTCGATGGATTTTCCAGTAGTACACTTATAGTGTACAATTCCGTGTCCGTCAATTCGTACACATATGGGTATACCCTTTTCCAGAGAGCACACTCCCGCGAACCTCATCTCTTACAATGGGATTACAGTCGAGCTAAAATCACAGAAAGCACACTCGCGAACCTCATTTCTTACAGCGGGATTACCAGTCCAGCTAAATCCCTTGTAACATATGCTCAAAGAGTATTGTCGGGATTACCAATCCAGGCTAAATCCCCTGCAACGACAATTACTCTAATGAGCTTGGATCTGAATTACCAGTCCAGGCTAAATTCAGATCCTAATTCGGATTACCCGTTTGGGCTAAATCCATTTTCCATTTTCCACATATTCTTCGGGAGGGCTATATCAGGATCACCCGTCCGGGCTAGATCCTTTTCACACATATTCTTCGGGAGGGCTATATCAGGATAGGATCACCCATTCGGGCTAGATCCTTTTTACCGTCAATTCCTTTTCAGAGATCCATCGAATTTTCCTTTCATTCAACCGGGATTTATTTTCCATTTTCATCAAGAATATCAATGCTTCATCAATATTCATACAATGAACATTCAAATTATATTCACATCAATAACATACATTTCAAGCATTTAAGAATATAATTCAAGTTACATGAACTTACCTCGTTGCTTGTTCGTGTTTATAATTTCACTAATCCGATGTCTTTTCTTTTCCATATTCAAGTCTCATATTTGAATCATCCGAATCTTTATAAATAAATTTGATCATCATTTTCATTCATTTCATATTCTGATACATTCAATTTATGCTCTAGGCAAAATTACCATTTTGCCCCTAAACTTTTAATTAATGACGATTTCATCCTTAGGTTCAGAAAAATAAAATTCTTGTAGTTTAATCCTTGCTTCAAGCCTAATTATTCTCATATATATTGATAACAGCCCATGAATTCTATAAAATATCAGAATTTTCCATAATTTCAACACTTTTCAATTTAATCCCTAAAACATATTTTCACCCGATCTTGATTTAAATTAATAATTTCATTCAATTTTATAATTTAAATAATAAAATAATCCATTTCATGCAATTTGTTCATTTCTTGACATTTTTACAAAATTACCCATAAAGCTAAACTTTTATTCAATTTAGTCCCTGAGCTTAGAACATGCAAATTAGCCATGCTAGTTGAATATTCATATATATTTTCCTCCTCCTACTCTCCATTCCACATCCTTAATTTATATAACATGCTTACAAGTAACATTATCTATGATTTCACTATTTACTCATAAATTTATTCAAAGCTGTCCATTTGCGTCATAGTCACTAAATTATTTATATCTTGAGCCACAGAATTCCAATTTAAGATCCACTAATTTTACCTGAAACTAGACTCACATATATTCTTACCATAAAATTTTTAGAATTTTTGGTTTAGCCAATAAGTACAGTTTATTCTTTAAATTCACCCCTGTTCTGCTGTCTGACAGTTCTGACCCTTCTTTACTAAAAATTAATTATCTCCTCATACGGGATTCGGATGATGTTCCCGTTTGTTTATCTTGAAAATATAATCATTCAGGATTTTAAAAATATAAATTTAAGCCCCTAATTATTTTTCTCCAATTTTTTTATGATTTTACAAAGTTATAACAGGGGAACCCGAAATCATTCTGACCTTGCCTCACAAAACCTATTATATCTCGTGATTTACAATTCCATTACTTACACCATTTATTCTATAATAAACTAGACTCAATAAGATTTAATTCCATATTTTATTCATCCTATAATTCGATTTCTACAATTTTTGGTAATTTTCTAAAGTTAGACTATTGCTGCTGTCCAAAACTGTTTTAGTGCAAAATGTTAATTACCAAGTTTATAACACCTTTATTTCCTTTCTCTACAATATTTCCTATCACTTTCTCTTATTTTCCTTCACTAACATATCAAGAACATAAAACCTTATATAAGAAAACTCTACATTAACATCATTTCCATGCTTTTTCCACAATATCAAACTTAAAAATATATTGAAAACTTGATGTTCTTACCTTGTTTTATTGATTTCAATCTTTAACTTGATTTTCTCTCTCCTCCAATTTCTATTTCTTGAATCTAACTTGATATTCTTGCTCCCCATAGTCTCCTTGTCATCTTTCTCTCTTGATGGCTATGGAAATTCTTTTGAATTTTAAGTGAAAATGGTGGATTTTTGGTAAAAGGACCAAATTGTAAAGAAAACAAAACTTCTTTATTTCTCTCTTCTTCTCACGTTGGTGCATGGGAAAGATGGATGGTGTGTTGTCCCCCCAAATACACATATATATATACTAAATAAAATAATAAAATAATAATAAATATCTTGTTAAAATATTAATAAAGTAATATTTATCTAATTAATTAATTTAAAATATCATCAACATAATCATTACATTCTAGAATTCTCTCTCTTACTAATTGACCATTTTACCCTTCATGATCTTTAAAAATTCCATCATTGAATCATCACTTAATTTGGAAAAATTGCAATTTAGTCCCTCATAATTCTTCACCTATTCAATTTGATCCTAATTCATCCATTTTCCTTAGTTTCTAGATTATTCCACCCCTAAAATATTTACACTATTGGTCCTTCAACTTTTTCATATTTGCACTTTAACCCTCAAATTTTGAGTATTTACTCTTGGGCAACAAAACTTTTCTCACTTTTACAATTTAGTCCTTTCTTGAATTAATAATGTAATATATTATAACATACTTCCCAATGTTGACATAATCCAAAATTTTCCTTTTTGTCACTTTATTTCCTTACTTAACTATATCAAGGATAATATCTTATTTTCTTACTATAGTAATTTTCGGGGTATTACAAGACACCCATAGACTAGTTAACTTGTTGAGTTTGAAACCAATACATGGGCAACAACTGAAACCTTGAGAACTATCATAAAGATATCCCCTAAAAGTTTATGGGCACTAAGAAAAGAGGCCAAAATACTTTCTCTTTTAAAAAAAAAAGTTCCCAACTCTCTTCTACAAGAGTCTCATCTCCAATCATTTCTCTATAACCATATTTTGATCATCTTAACTTACCTATAGCTCTTCACCCTTCAGATGAACTGCTTTAAACTGCCTCAAATTCCTCATATCAACAATACGTATATAAAATGTAGCCAGAACCACCTTGATATTCGAAAAATAATTTATCAATTTTTTAATCATAATTGGATACTATGGATTTCTTTTTACATAAATGAAAGAAGGTAAAAAGACCTCTCCAATCTCTCTCAATTTCGATATTGAGTAAATTGGTTTCTTTCAAAGCGATTGGAGCAATTTAATCCATGTTAATCTCAAAAGTGAGCAACTAAGGACAATTAATCACAACATTAATGTTTTTTTTTTGTCAATTTTACATAAAATTGAATAGTATAATAACAAATTTAACTCTCATAATTTACACAATCTATCAATTTCGTCATGATTTAACAAATTTAGCCCACAATATTTTGTAAATGTGTAATTGTTGAGGTTAAATTTGTTGAATTTTTTTAGAATCAAGACCAAATTAACAACAAATGTAAACATTGAGGGTTAAACTTGTTATTATTGTAACATCCCCATTTTAAAAAGAAGAAGAAGAAGAATATTTATGGTAGAAGTCCTTGAATAAGTGATCTATAAATAAATAGTAGTATAAAAAATTATGATCATTTTTAGAGGAGACTGTGAGACATGAAAACATAGAGAATTATTAGTAGGAGCATGTGGTTAAGTTAAAAATTCGGTGTCAAATTTAAGGACTAAATTGGATAAGTTGAAAAAGTATAAGAACTAAAGTGCAAGTATTCCATTTTATTTTGATGGAAAGGATTTGATGACAATTTTACCATTACTTAAAAAAATCAATGGTTTCATGATGGCTTTTAAATGATATTTTTATTAAACAATAATATTTTAATAAGTAATAATATTTTATTAATTAATATTATAATACATAAAAAGAGAAAAGAGAGAGAACACCTTTCTCATCTTTCTTTCTTTTTACGAAAACTAAGGAGGGAAGAAAAAACAATTTGTTTCATTATTTTCCTTCAAATTCAAGCATAAGATATTGTTTTTTCTTCAAAATTTTCATAGATTTTAAATTTTTAAAGCTTGTTTTACATATATGTACCAATAGTTTTTATTTTATTTTATCAAGTATATTGAAAGTTGCCATTAAAAGGCATTGATGGAAGCTTAGAAAACTTTAGTGAAGTAGGTATATTTTTGGATAGGAAATAATTAGAAGATGAATCTAGCTTGTTAGTGTAAAAAAAAAAATGGATGGAAAGTCTACTTGGCACATTTGGCCATGGTGGAGGGGAAGTAGAGAACCTTGGCCACTTTGTGTAATATTTGTGCTAAATAATAGCTTGTGAAGTAGCGAGTATTCTGAAGAAAACGAAATTAAAAACGGATAATTGAGTCGAAAGATATGCAAATTTCAGACTAAGAAACTTAAGTTGTCAACTCGATTAACCATGCATATTTAAGTTTGTTATTATTAGTTTTAGTATTAGAATGAATAAATTGTAACACCCCTAATCCTATCCGTCGCCGGAACAGGGTTACGGAGCATTACCGAACTTTGCAGACTAATTACGAATATTTCATTACCTTTATTATACAAATCAAGAATCAATCATATAACTCTCATATTATCTCTTAGATGGGTCCTCGAGGTCAAAAATACACTTTAGAAGTGAATCAGGATTAAACCGGACACTCAGGGAATTTTTTTTTTAAATCTTAAAATTTTTCTTAGGAGTAGGGGACACACGCCTGTGTGGCCGGCCGTGTGAGCCACACGGCCAAGAGACACGCCCGTGTCTCAGGCCGTATAGGCATTTAATGTGAGGTACACGGCCATATCCCAACCTGTGTCCTTACCTGTGTAACTCTCTGACTTGGGTCACACGGCCAACCACACGCCCGTGTGCTAGGCCGTGTGCTAAAACCTGAGCATTTTGTTTCAAATTTTTAAGGTGCAGGGGACACATGGCCAGACTACACGCCCATGTGCATGGTCGTGTGTCACACACGGCTGAGACACATGCCCGTGTCTCTGCCTGTGTGGACGAAAATAGGCCATTTTAAGGCCACTTTTCTCACCCTTTTTAACATCAATCTACACACAACATTTAAATACACTAATATATCCCAACCAAGCAATCAAAACCAACCAATACATGTTCTAAACATAAAATAACATTACATATACATCAATTACTTAGACTTACCCATTTAACTCATTTCATTGATTTGTCAAATTCTACTACTAATTACACACATACAAACATTTAAGATTCACAGCCACAATTCAAACTATTTTTTATTGCCAAACCAACCTTATACATGCCATATAAACCAAAATTTACATTTCAAAAACTACCTGATTAATCTGGATAGTGTGGCTTGATGTGTTGATCCGATCTTCCGATTACACGTTAATCTACAAGAATATAAAACAACACAAGTAAGCTTAATGAAGCTTAGTAAGTTCAATAGATTAAACATTGATCTTACCAAACTTAATATAATAAACTAAATTGTAAATAAACATACATTCTCCCCGTCAAATACAACATAAGTCAATGAACACACTTCCTTTAGATCAATATCATTAATAATCAATATATCTTTCAATTCATTCACATAGGTCTTTGACCAATTCTTACTAAATCAAGGAATGACTTACGGATATGAGTACATCGTTTTCTTTGTGCCATAGTCCAACTATGGTCTTACACATGCATTGCCATGGCCCAGCCATGGTCTTACATTCGTAGTGCCATAGCCCAGTTATGGTCTTATCCGTCAATTTATCCTTTACATTAATGCCATAGCCTAGCTATGGTCTTACATATAAACATTGCCATGGTCCAACCATAGTCTTATCCGTCAATTCATCCTTTACTATAAAACAGTTATACTCTATCTTACGTTCTACTTGTTTTAAACATTCATTTCAATTTCATATTTTAACAATAAATTTTAATTTCAATAATAAAAATATGAATAAATACATTATATCATTCATAAATTAATAAACAATCATTAAAGTTTAACCATACGAACTTACCTAGGCTGAATTGTAAGTTTGTAGTAGTTAAGGACTATTCTGCTAATTTCTCTTTTTCTTGTTGATCTACGGGCTCTTGATTTGTAGCAAAAATATGAAAAACCAGCTTAGAGGGACTCTTCTATGGCGTTTTTGGCTAAAAATTCATGAAGAATTGTCTAGATTTCTTTTAATTGTTGTTTTATTTATTTAATTTTACAAAATTTCCAATTTTACCCTTATTTCATCTAATTTCCTGATTTTTTTCTTGCTAATGCAGCCTCAGCCATCCTCTTTGGGCTAATTTTCCCTTTTAGTCCTTCCTTATTTATCACTTGAGCTATTTAATCATTATTTATTTAATTAACAAGTTTTGCACCTTTTTCAATTTAGTCATTCTTAATTAATTAACTATTAAAACATTAAAATTTTCTAACGAAAATTTAATACTAACTCAATGACACTCCGTAAATATTTATAAATATATTTATGGCTCGATTTACGAAATCGAAGTCTCGATACCTCGTTTTCAAAATCACTTAACCTAATAATTCCTTCTAAAACACAAATCATTAATTCAAAATTTTTCCTAAAATCACATTTAACTCATAAATAATAAATAATAAAATTTTCAATTCACTCGTCGAATTTAGTGGTATCAAGCCACTGTTTCCGACACACTAAAAATTGGGCTGTTACATAAATGACATTGTTTCGTATTTAATTGTTCTTATTGTAGCTAAAAACAAAGCGAGCATTTTGAAGGAGAAAGACGAAGAAAATGAGTAAAGCGATTGAAACTTCGGTTTGTGTTAATATCTTATTTTCATTACATAATACTTTAGAATATCTTGAGCTAAATGCACTTTTCGAGGCAACTGTTGAGATAAGAATAGCAAGAATATCTCGAGCCATTTGTGCAAGAATAAGGATTCTAGGACTGTTCATTTTCCAACACAATAATAAATCAAATGAACTTGAATTGTTTACTTCTTCCTCCTCACCCAAATACCTATCAAACTCAGATTTACTTTCTAGTGGTATTTTTCCTTAGCTAAGTTCGTTTGCATTTCTGGCTGATTTATTTCCATTGAATTGAAAAGATTTGTCGAAAAACTAGATCTACCTTCAAACAATTGAATTCTCTTGACATTAGAAGAATACTCATTGAACAAGCAATGCAATTATTTATCAATCATTTTCATAATGTCATTAGCAACATTAGGAAAAAGCAAGTTGACCCCAAAGTCTAAAAAGCTCATTTTACATCGCAAATCCAAGATAACCACCACAATCTTGTTTCCTTCACCCCAATACTTATTATAACTATCCCTCATTTTGGAAGCCATGGAAATTATATCTAAATCTTCACAATCTTGCCACCCATAAAAAAGACAATGCACATCTGTCAATACTTCAAAAAGTGAATGAGAGGTAACATGCAAAGATCCAGACACCTTCAGTGTAAGATGATAAAAAGGCTCTAGCACTTTTATAACTATTCGAACAATTTCCCAATCATCAAATGTAGAAACTCCATCTCCAGCAGTGAGATCAAGGAAAAAGTTATGATCATCATGTACATATGATTCAAGTGCACACTCATATTTTTCTTTCACCTTTAACATCATATAAGTTGAGTTCCATCTAGTAGCCACATCTAAACACAATTAAGCCTTACTATCTATCATTTCTTCTTTTGCTCGTTGGTTGAATTTTTTTTAACCTTGATGGTAATGCTCTTATATACCTCACAACACCTCTAACTCGATCTACAAACACAGAAGCATCCTTAATACTGTATTGCAGAAAGAGATTAAGAATGTGTGCAACACATCTTATATACATAAATTTCCCATTTGCAATAGAAACATTTTAATGATTCAATTTCTTTCTCAAATATTCAATGGCAACACTATTGGCGAATGCATTATCAACCGTAAAAGTGAAGACCCTCTCAATCCCCCAATCTCGAAGACATTTTTCAAGGGCTTGACCTATGCTTTCACCTTTATGAGCAGATATTGGACAAAAATTTATAATCCTTTTTCGTAACATCCACTCATCATCTACCCAATGTGCCGTTAAAACCATGTAAGATATCCTCTGCAATGAAGTATAAATGTCTATTGTCAAATAAACTCTACTTATATCTTTTTAAAAATAATTCTTCATTACATTCTTCATGGAGTTAAATAAATTTAGACAATCCCTTCTAATTGTCCAACGAGATGGAATACTAAATCGTAGGCATGCTATAGAAAGAAAGTATTTGAAACCTTCTCCCTCTATAATTTTAAAAGGTAGTTCATCCATAATTATCATATGAATCAATGCCTTTCTAATAGTATCTTTATCAAACACCCAAGTTGATAAATCCGTTGTTTCTTGGCTAGTCTTCACAAATGTTAATTCCGATTGCTTTGGGTCAGAAGTATTACCTCAGGGTCTTTTTACACATGTTTTCAAATGATTGTTCAAATTCGTTGTAGAAACTGAAGCTGATTCCATGGTGTAAATAGCATCACAAGCATTGCACCTTGCTCTCTTCTCCCCCTCTTCAGTTACATATTTGGTGAAATGGCTCCAACAAGCTGCCCTTGGAGTAATCTTTCTTCGAACATTTCCCTTGGTTGTTGTTTGATCATCTCTACTTGGCGAAGAATTTTGTGAACTTTGAGTTGAACCATCTCACTTTGGATCACTCATATACAAGTTAAAAAGAACAAATTAACTAATGACAGAGTCAAAAGAACAAATTAAACCCTTACCAGAAAAAAAAACAGAATTAATTAGACAAGGCTAAATTAACTATCTATTTTAGTATCTGATTTAAAGTTCTAAATTGAGTTTCATATAAACAATTATTAAATATAATAATTACAAAATTAATTGGTTGAATTGGTAGCTGAGATGTTGTACGGTCTAATGCACGTCTGTTACATATTAACGAGCCGGGCAATGTCTTGCTACGATAAAATTGTTGTCGCTTATTTCATACATTGTTTTGCTCTCTATTGACTTAGTCATATCTTGTTTACAGAAAGCTTACTACTGTTGTGGATAACATTATCATCCAATTGACCAATCAAATATTCCTCGTCCAAGTACTATCCAAAATGTGAAAATATATATTATCCTCTATCTAAGTATCAATGTAGTATCCTTTCCAATTTTACTAGCAATGGAGAATAAGATGTTTACTGGTTTTAGAACTAAAATACATATAGCTTGACTTCTTTACTACATTACACTTGCTAGTTGCTTGTGACATTCTATTGAACTCAATACTTTCAAAATTAAAAAAATTTAAATTATTTCTTTTTAAAATACTCATATCGAAAATGAAAGTATCCAAAATGGTATTTTTTTAACTTCAATAAATCTATGAAGTCTTATTATAACCATCAAAACAAAACTAGTTACAGGGATGAAACAAAGGGCAGGTAGCTCAACTATTGTTGCTCTGTCTCTGTAATGACCCAAAATTTAGGGTTATCAAAAAGTGTATTTTCGGGTCTCCTTTTTCGTAAAATGAATTCGTAAATATTTATTAAAAATATTTACGAAGTTAGTTGTGTAGTTAATTAGGTTTTGGCTAGGTGAATTAGCTTGAATTAAGGTTAATTAGATGAAAGGACTAGATTGCATATAGAGTAAAAGTTGAATTATAGAATAGAGAAAAGTTAAGGGACTAAATAACTAAATAAACCAAATTGTGACAATTGTATGGTAATGGTAATATACATGTGTAATAAATACATACATACATTTGTAATATATATATATATATATATATATACTTACTTATTATTTAAGAAAATATTATTATATTATATTATTAAAATAAAACATAAAATAAATGAAATAAAAAGAGACAAAAGATAGAAAAGAAACAGAAGAGTGAAACGAAATAGGAAAGAAAAAAGAAGGAGAAATTAGGGTTTAAGGTTCAAACTCAAATTGGTAAGTCAATTTAATCCTTTTCTTATAATTTTGATGTTTTTAGAATCCTAGAACAAAATACTACTTGATTTATGTTGAAATTTTAAAAGTTAGTGGATTTTTAGATGTTATTCATATTGAATAAATTGAAGTGTTAGGAGTTAAATTGATAGAATTTCAAGTTAGAAGTGAAAAAGGGATTGAATTGTAAAACAAATTATAAGTTTTGAGTAATAGGAACTAAATTGAGAAAATTTCAAAATTTAGGGATTTATGGTGAAATTAGAGATTTAAATTTAGTTTTAAGTGGTAATTGAATGAAAATAAAGAATAAAATTGTGAAGAAAATAAGGTTAGATTTGATTAAGGATTAAATTGGAATTTAGGTAAAAGTTGTGTATAAAATTGAAATATTCAAGGTGAAATTATGTGTATTGATGATTCTAAATTGTTTAATTTTCGTAGCTAACGTTGTGTCGGAGACCTCGGCTAAGAAAGGAAAAGAGAAAGTTGACGAGGAGTGACTCGGGAAATTAAGGTTTGTATTTCTATAATCCGAATCTAGTAATTATTATTTGTTGCATTTTAATTTAATGTTTATGGTAACTATTTGAGGTGAGTGTTATTTGTTATTATCTTGATATTAAATTGAGATTATGTCAATTTATGATTTGATATAAATATTGATTGTATTTGAAAAGTGAATTAAAAACCCTATTAACTGTATCGGGCTGAGTCGGATATAGTTGGCATGCCATAGGATTGGAAGTGTTACTTCGACCTTGAGTCGATGAGACACTGGGTGTCAAATTATTACTTTGGATAAATTTGATGAGGTACTGGGTACCAACTTACTTCGGCATGGTCGATGAGACACTGGGTGTCAACTTATTACTTCGAATTATCCGATGAGGCACTGGGTGCCAAACTAGTGTGTTTTGGTTGGATCCGTGTATCCGTTCGAGTTCGAGTCGTGTTAATAGGGGTAAATAAATGAATTGGCAATATGAGTGATTTTGAATGATTTTGAATATGAAATTGGAATTGAATTATTCAAATGAAAAGCTTAAATCATGGATTCATGGAATGGATATTGAAATTGAAAATGAATTGTGTATCCTATTGAAAAAAGCTATTTGAATAGCAATTATGAGATTGAAATAGCAAGAGATGAGAATTGAAAATGTTAGAAATGATGTGTTTATGAAAATTAATTATTTGTTTGAATGATCTTTGCTATGTGCAATTAGATATATAAATATTATAAATTCTTGTTTAAAAATTATTCGGATTATAGAAATACCACTGAGTATATACTCAGCGTACGGTTTGTTTCTGTGCGCAGGTTAGGTACTTAAGTTGATCATCAATTTAGCATCTAACGCCGATCCCGAGCTCAATAGTGGTAAAGTATATTTCTTTTTGGTAATGGCATGTACCTAGGATGTTTGTGTTTATCATTTTGAGAAGTGTTTTTAAAATATGTTTTAAATTGTTATTGGTTACTTATATATATAAGATTATGTGCTATGTTAGATTATATAATAGTATGTTTTGATATGAAATTAGATTTGGATTGTAACGCCCCAAAATTTGTTAATTTTGGCTTTTGTAAATTTGATACAAATGTGTGTCTGCTTCAGTGGTTAAGTGTTCTGGGAGTGTCTGAGAGGTCCTAAGTTCAAACCTTGCCTTTGGCTAAATTTTGGTATTTTTCTGAATCAAGCCCTATCTCTGGTCAGTAGACTTTTAAGTAATTGTTTGTAAGTATATAACAGAATGGGCCTGCTGGTCTGGTAGTTGAGTTGAGTGTTGGGATGTTGGAGGACTTGTGTTCGAATCCCTGCATAAGCAAGGGGGTTGATTTTTGCTCGGTGGGTGTAGGAGTTTTGGTTTAGCCGAAATCTTGAGGTGGTTGTGAGTGAGTAGGGATTGTGGGAGTGAAAGTAGAAGAGAATTTAGGGATTTGTGATCAGAATGTTAGTTTCCTGATAATCTTTCTTTCTTTTTCAAAATTTCAGTGACTCTTGGGGAAAAGTCCTGACATTTTCTTCCTTTCCTCCCTTCTCCCATATTCGACTTTTGTTCTTCTTTCTTCCATCTTCTCTTTGATTTCATTTCTTTTTGTTGACTTTCACCGTCACCTTCGTAGTTCAATTTTCGTCACACGTTTCGGTAAGTGGGTTCTCGTGGTTTGTAAGTTGTGAATATTAAGTTTTTGATTGGGTTATTGTCGCTTTGGTAGCAGCATACTGCGAGGATCAAGGTTCTCCTCGTGCTGTTTCGTGATCAACTAATTCGATGTGGTTGGGGTAAGTTTTGTCGCTTTAAGGATGAGTATTTCGATTTGGGTTCAGTTTTAGTTCGATTTCTAAGTGTTTAATTCAGTGCTTTATTGGTCGATTATAGGTTCTGGAGTGCTCGGAAGTGTTTCTACATCAAAATTGTACCTGGTGTGTACCCAGAAACGCAAAAAATGAGGTTTTGGCGAAAGTCAAAAACCTCATTGTCGACTCCACACGGGCGTGTGGTCGTCCGGGTGATAGGCCGTGTGATGGGACACGGGCGTGTGGTCGACGAGGCCAGGCCGTGCGCATAAGACATGGCCGTGTGATGTCCAAGTAGGCCGTGTGCGACACATGGGCCTGATCGAATTGAGCCGTGTGGGCCCACATGGGTAGTCCATACGGGCATGTGGGATTCTGGGCCCACACGGCCAAGGCAAATTTAGGCCGTATGGGCCACACGGGCAGGCCAATATGGGCGTGTGAGCCCATTTTTACTGAATTGATTGCTAAGGTTGCACAGGTCGCCCAAGTCGACTGTGAACCTACTGTAGGGTCGGTAAGCATTACTTAGACCCCTAATTATGTGAACTGACTGATTATTGGGTATATATTGAGCATGATAATAGTATGCATGTATACATTTACTGATTATATGTAATGGTATCATGAGATAGCATGTCATGCATTGCATGGGGTTGGGTTGATTTAATTTGGAGAAAGTGTACTGAAAGGCTCTTAAGCCTAATATACTGGCAGCTCAACTACAAACTATTGTTTGTGCCGCATTCGGTACTACCTAGAGTGTAGGGATGGGTGGGTTGATTTAATCCCCACATGGAGTGTAGGGTTGGACGGAGATGGTGTGTAGAGGCTGGTTGGGTAGGACTTTGTTCTCGAATATCTGTGTGTATCTATTATCGGTACTATGATGGGCTTAGGCCCTAATGCATATCGATCTGAATCTGAAATGGGCTAAGGCCCAAATTACTACTGAAACTGGAATGGGCTTAGGCCCAGACCGTATTTGATTGTTTACTGCTAAGTGACTGTGTGCATGTTTTCTGTGGGGATTACACACTGAGTTTACATAAACTCACCCCTTCTGTTTAATATGTACAGGTAATCCCCAAACTTGACGGATCGGTGTAGCGGAGGACTCGGCAGTGGCCACACGTATTTTAAACTGTTTTAATTTCAGTTTTGGTATTATTTCTCAATTATTTTCTGGGTTATTTTTATGTAAATTAGACTTTTTGGACTGTTTGCTTTTATTTTGAATTTTAGACTGCTTTCGTGGATTTAAAAATTGCACAAACTCAACGAACAAATGGCTTTCTCTAAAACAAAGAGGTTTTTCTAAAATGGACGGATTTACCTAATTAACTCGATTTTTCATAAAATAAATGATTTTTAAAGCTTCCGCAACGAATTGTGTTTTAAAACAATATATTAAATAAGTAAGCAATTTTGGAGTCAACAAGAGTAAATAAATGAAAACGGTTTTATCGTAACAACTTAGTTTCAACACGCTATCATGTGACATCGTCAAATTCGACCATAACGTCTAGGCCGGGTTTGGGGTGTTACATGGATTGAATGAAGTTAATTGAATTGGTTTGGATATTATATGTGAAATACTTATGAATATACACTGGATAGGTCATTAGGTCAATGTTTTTGACATGTTTTAGGTGTATTTGAATATATTTTGGATTAGTTGAACAATTGGTATTTGAGTTACTGAGGTTCAAGATTGCAAGGTTGGTAAACTTGATGTATAAGGCTCACTTTGAGTCTACACGGCCTGGCACACGAGCATGTGACAAGACCGTGTAAGACACACGGCTAAAACATGGGCGTGTGAATTGGCCGTGTGTCCCCTGCATCTTAAAATTTTGAAACAGAATACTCAGGATTAGGCACACGGACAGAGACACGGGTGTGTGTCTCAGCCGTGTGTGGTACACGGCCTAGCACACGGGCATGTGACTTGGTCATGTGATCCATACATTAAATTGAGTTGCAAGTCAGAGAGTTACACGGGTTAGGGACACGGGCGTGTGCAGTCACACGGCCTGAGACATGGGCATGTCACTCAGCCGTGTGAGCCACACGGCCTTACCACACGGGTGTGTCCCTTACCACACGGGCGTGTGTGCCCTGCACCTAGGAGGAATTTTGGAAATTTCACGAAAAATTTCTAGAGTACCCGATTTGGACCCGATTTGTTTCTAATACATATTATGGGCCTCGAGGGCTCAAAAGAGAGACATTATGAATAAATTAAGATACGTACAATTAAATGATTGTGTAATGTTTGTATTGTTCTGAAAAGTCCGGTAATGCCCTGTAATCTTGTTTCAGCGACGGATAAGGGTTAGGGGGTGTTACAGTCTCGATGAATCACCACGTTTTCTCAGTTTTGTTAAGATGTATGCCACTGCCCACTGTAACTTTGGTACCCAAGGCGGAGTGCGTACGATTTTGGTAGGTTACACCTCCAAGAAGAAGTAATGTTTTTGCCACAAACTTCTTTGATAGTCTTCTTAGTAACTTTTTCTTCCTAGATTTGTCATTATAAGGATTTTGATTTGAGGGGTTTAAATGAACTGATGAAGAAGAGAAAGAAGAATGGAAGGTTTAATTTAGGGTTCTTTTGAAGAAGAATGATAAATTTTGGATTTGGGAATTGAGAGTTTCAGGTTTGAATTGAAGAAGAAGAAGAATAGACGATAGAGTCTTGACTTTTGGGGAAATTGGGAAAAAAATGGTGAGGCTAGCCAGGCTTTGGGAAATTGGGAAAATGGCAGATGGGCTTTAAGGGGGAAATAAGGTGGGTTTAGGCTTTGGGAGGAAATGAGTATTGTAAAAGGATTTGGGCCTGGGGAATATAAATTTAAAAATTAAAATTATATAGTTTGTATTTTATTTATTCAAATTCGAAAATTCAACTCAACTTGAACTCGAAATTCGAAAAAAAATTCGATTTGATTCAATTAACTCGATTAACAAATTCGAAATTTGAAATTTTTTTCGAATTTTTCAAGTTGAATCGAATTTTGCTCACCTTTAACTATTGCGATACCCAGGGGTGGATATCGCGATATTCCCTGTTTTTGGACCTTGTAAATTTCCATTTTGTCTGAGGTATTGTGATACTAAGGGTTGGTTATTGTGATACCACTGTGTAAAACCAAAAAAATTAACTTTTGAAATTCCAGGGGTATCGTGATACCAGGGGTCCGATATCACGATACCCAAAATATTTTTTAGCCCTCAATTGAAATTATTCGAGAAATTGCGATACCCCCCTTGGATATCACGACTTCACTGAACAAACCCCAAAATACTTATAAAATTATCAAATTTTCTCTCAACTCTCAAAAATCCAACCTACCAAGTTCAAAATTAAACCAATATAAATTAAAATTCTATTCTAAATGTAGAAAATATGTGGAGTCCATGCTTAATAATCCAAATATTTACAAAGTTTTTGTTTAATTGCTACATGCGGCAAGTTAAAAATTTCTCTCAGGGTGATATGTAACACCCCCATAGTGATGCTTGCACAAGGTTTCGAGCACCAACAAACGTCTCGTTTTCTTCAGTCATACGAGTTGATTCACTAATCGTCTTTTTATGGTGCCTCATTTCCTCACTCGGATGCCTCGCATCCTCAAACTTGAACTTGCAAACATACACCACTTCAAATATTTCACATTGTTAGTCGCATGATCTGACACTACCTGAACGGCTTGGCACTCTAGCTCGCTATTAGGGGACACTTCCTTCACCTTAGGTTCGAGTTCTACACACTTGAAGTTCTCTACCTCTCCACATACTTCCATCGTCATCTCTCATTTGCCCACATCTATGGTGACTTTAGAGGTAGCTAGGAACGATTTCCCTAATAGAATTGGTATCTCTAAATCCTCGTCAAAGTGAAGAACTATGAAGTTAATCGATAAAATGAATTGTCAAACTCTTACTAAAACATCATCCAAAACTCCCTTTGGGTGAACTAGGGACCTATCGACTGGTTGGAGAGTTCCCGAAGTTTCCTTAAGGTCACCTAGACCTAACCTATGGTAGATGGACAAAGACAGTAAGTTTATACTTGCTCCAAGATCGTAAAGTGCCTTGCCAAAATTAACACCTCCAATCTCTATGGGATTGGTGAAACTACCGGAGTCCTTGAGTTTTGGTGGGACTCTTCCAGACACAATAACACTACAATCGACATTAAGAGCAAATCATTATTCTCTCTCAATATTTTTTCTCCTAAACATTACTTTTCTAAGGAACTTGACATATTTCAACACTTTTTCTAAGACCTCAATCAATGGGAGGTTGACATTCAAAGCCTTAAACATCTTAAGGAAGTCTAGAAACTCTTCATTGTCTCACTTCTTCTTCTCTTCTAGTTTACTCGGAAAGGGTATGGGGGTTGAATTTGATTGTTGTATTAGAACGGTTCTATCCTTTGGTTCAGTTCATGTGGGCTCGTTCTTTGGTCCTTCCTTCTCTCCCACCCCATCTCCAACATTATGAGTGCGAGTGCTCTCATTCTTCTTTCATATCCTTCTCCCTACTAATTGGTCGGATAGGTTTCTTAACCACAACCCCGAATCTAAGAGTAATTGCCTTAGCATGTTCTTTTCCTTCCTTCTTTGGGTATGACTCGGTATTACTAAAGATGCTAGAAGGTGCATGGTTTTGCAATAATTGCATGATTTGGTCTAATTGACCACGAATTTGACACACATCGGCTTGCAACACATGCAAGCCTTCCTCTACCTTACTTACCCTAATCGACATCAGAGGGTCACTATTAAAAGCTGGTTTTCTTTTCGGATCTTGGGATGCCCTAAATGGTAATAGAGGTTGATAAGGTGCATTGGGTCTAAGAGGATTAAGATTTTAGGCTCCTTCATTGGAAGGACCTCCTTGGTTCCCTCCTTATCTAAGATTAGGATGGTCACGCTACCTCGGATTATAGGTGTTGGAGTATGGGTTATATCCTCTATTCCCTACATAGTTAACCTCTATTTGGTTTCTGTCATTAAGCTGATGTGGGCTTTCTTATTGGTCTATTAACAAAATTAACCGTATAATATTTACACATTCTATCAATTTGGTCTTAAATATAAAAAGTTCAACAACTTTAACCTTCAATGTTTACAAAATTTGTTATTTTAGTTCTAATTCTAAAAAAAAAAATCAATAAATTTGGCCCTCAATATTTACAAAATCTTTCAAACAAGTCCTATTTTTTTTTACAAAATTCATTTTTAATCCTTTATAATTCATCTACTAACTAATGCTATTGCAATAACTAAAAGAACGCAAGTCTAAGCATGCTTAAACATTTTTTTTAAAACTTAAAAGATTAAAAATATTTATAAATAAAAGTAAACATAATAAAAAACAGTAGCCATTGCAGGCAAAGAGCTGTTGTAACATTAAAGTTTGATGAATATCTTGCGACATGATTAAAATTCCTTAGATATTTTCATCTTGAAACAAGGTTAAAAAAACATCATTAACTTTAGTTTTATTTACTGATATTTGTTTATAAACCCAAAGAAACTGCAACTGACAGTGTCAATAATACATTCTGGTGGTGAATATATATACCATTTAAAGGGAATCTCCTAAGAGAAAAAACTATATCAGGTTGTCACTGAATCCATTAATCAATGAAGGGGAAGGAGACCCCATGCTCAGTAGATAAAATCAATTAATGCCCATTTAAAGGACCACTTGCCTCCATCCATCCCTTGCCTCAATGTCTTTCCATTTTCTAATCCATACATTGTATTGTGCTCGTATTATTTTTCGTATTATAATCATCTCTATATTCGTTCATACTTCTTTATCGTATTTGTTCATCGAAAATTATCTGATCTCTTTAATCACTCTTAATTTTAATATTAAATAAATTGATCATTCTTTTTAAAAAATTAAAATAATTTAATTTCGATCAAATTTAAAAGTGAACAACTAAAAATAATTAATAAAAATATGTAGAATGATTATAATAATTAATTATGATTACATGAATTTAAATTATTCTTCGAAATTGAGAGATAGTGAAAAAGTGTTTTCGCCTATTTTTTTTCAGCCCACAGGATTTAACTATATTTTGCACATGGTTTCTCACAGGTTTTGAACTCTAATCTACTTTAGCCTGAAATTGGTTGCCCATTGGTTTTTTATTTTGGCAACTGACAAGCCAAAGCAACCCCTTTTTATTTATTACATGAAAATCAACTGTTTGGATAGCTTTGGACAACCAATATCTCCATTTCCAATTGCTTAGGGTTTGCAGACAAGTTGTCAGGTTCTTCCCCTAATGACCAATTGGACTCAACCCATTGGACTACTTGGTATTGAATGACTCAAATTAGCATTCATTATATAGATTGTAGATATACATCATCTTTTCCCCATTTTTTTCTCATTTTTTGAGGGAATTTTTTTGAACTTGAACCCCCCCCCTTTTTTTTCTTTATTTCAGTCTCACTTAAATTTTTGGTTGTGAGTTAACAGTGTTTTCAAACGTTGTCCACGAATAAAATAATTGTCCAATTTGAGAAAGAAAACAAACAACTTTATTAGATACTAAAGGGTCAAATGATCAAATCAAAATGGTGGCAAATTGATTTAACTAAACACTTTAAACACCACAAATTTAATGTGATTTTAGGTCTTCTCACCTAGTATATCTTAAGCTTCTAATTTCTTTATTAGGGAAATCAAGATAAAATTAAAAAGAAATTAATGGTTTAAATTGAATTATTAATTTTTAAAGGAGACTAAAATGTAATTTTTCCATTTAAATTGAGGGGCTAAAAATTAAATTGAATTATTAATCTAGAAAAAGATAATATACCATCTAGGAGTCCATGCTTCTTTTTCTTGTATGCCGTAAAAGGTTTCCTATAAGAAACCTAATTGATGACAGTTTCTCGTGAAGATCATGTAAATATATATATTATCCATATCCTTATTTGACAATTTTAATTTCCTTTCTAACTTAACATTGTCTCGTAAGGGCAATTCAGAATCACTATTCTCAAACACACAGTAAAATGTCCAAAATTCCAACCCTAAACTCCTTAAATGTCATTTTAGATGTTACATTGACATTGTGAGAATCTAAAATACGTAGCCCCCTCCCCCATTGGATGTTTCGTGCATGCATTAGGGGCCTTACTTTACTTGGCCCCTCATTAATGCCGCCTGCTTTCTTGACTCTATAAATGCTTTTCTAAACTTCTTCAAAATCATCTCTTTTTCATTTTCTAAAACATTCAACCAAACAGCCCCCTTCACTGTCTTTTTTTTTTTTTTTTTTAATGGAGTGGTTTTCATGCATAACTGAGGTGCCATTTAGGTGTGGAGACTGGGTTTTTGCTGCAATGAAACATCTTCCAATTGGCTTCTTCATTAGTGTGTTCAAAAGAACTTTCTTTGCTGCTTCCACCTGCACTTTTGCATTAGGTATATATACAAATTATACATATACATATATAGATATATATACATGTTTTCTTTGAGACTCAACGTTTGTTTGTTTGGTTTTTAAAGGAGGATCTATGGTGGGAACAGTAGTTGGAGCAATGAAAGGACAAACAACAGAAACTGGGTTTTTGAGAGGAGCTGGAATTGGTGCAGTTGCAGGTGCAATCACAGCCGTTCAGTTACTGGAATCATTGGTGGATGGAGAGTCATTATCAAAGGTATATACCTATATGGTAGGATTTTACTAATTCAAGTTGGGATGAGAAATAATTTCCAGACCACTACCATATTCGTTTTTAACAATGCATTAAATATTATTTTTTTATAGGTAGCTTTATTAGTTAGCTTAGTAAATGGGAAGGTGTTCATTGAATGGGTGAGTCCAGCAGTGTTGAAAGCTTACCAATGGCAAGTAAGTAGTAACTCAGTTGAACCAACATATAGAGAAATCTCAGACATTTATGATGTAAATGGAGCAAAAGGCTTGTCCAGACATTGCATTCAAAGGCTTCCACTACATCAGTTTCGTTCCAGTGATGACATCATCATCAAATCAGTGGAGGAACCTTGTTGTTCAATTTGCTTACAGGTAAGAACAAATTATAATGAAAAAAATAATCAGAAAACAGTAAAGGAGTGAAATGAGATGTTTGTGTCTGTGCTTTTTTTATAGGGTTTAAAGGAAGGAGAAATGGGCAGAAATCTGCCAAGATGTGGCCATAGCTTCCACTTGAACTGCATAGATGAATGGCTAAGCCGACAAGGGACTTGTCCCATGTGTAGAGAACATGTTCTTAATGATGCTTCTCACCAATTGTAAATCATCATCAAAATTTTGATTTACCACCAACAAGAAAATATGGTGATTTTTTTTTTTTTTTTGGAAATGAAACTGGATGTGGGAGATGATGCAAAGAAAGAAAAAAAGAACAGTTGTATTTATAGATCATTGAATTTGAAACCTTTCATTTGAGCATTGATTGATTTCACTTGTAAAATGTTGTACAACTTTTCATTCAAAACAGAAAAATATTAGACAAACCTTATAAAATAACTACAAGAGAATCATTTTTAACAAAGTATTAAAATTTTTAAAATTAAATTTATATGTTTGGGTAAACAATAATTTTAATTTTTTAAAAAATTTCAAAACGAGTAACTCAATTTTTTTATTCAAATTTCATTTAGAGAGGTTATTTTTCAAAATTCATTTTATTATATTATATTTGCTATCACAATAAAATAGAATTTATAATGCTAAATTTCAGTTATCAATTGAGACGGTATTTTGTAAATACGTAGTTATCTTGAATATATTAACCATTTCTTTATTTTCCGATCGCCTGGAAGGAACAAAAAAAGCATCTTATTATTTCTTCAATTTGATCTGTAGTGGACCTCTCAGTAGGGTTTGAACCCAGATGAAGTTCTGACCATCTATTAGAGAAAAAAGAACGAATGGATCTTGTAGGATTCCCAAGAAATTCTTCGATTTCTTCCGGAAGCAGATGATTATTCATCCGCTTCCCACGTTCCATGAATAGCCGGGACATTGAGGAATATCCAGAAAGGCACTTAAGGAATCGGTCTGATTCTATCTCCGTTCGTTCCATTTGAAGAAAGGAAGGATCCCAAAGAATCGTTCTTTCTTTTAGTTGTTGAATCTCTCTCTGATTGATCAATGTGTGATATTCCGAATCCTCATTACTAATGGAATCGAAACGATCTCTGGATTGATCAGAAAATCCTTTCAATTGGTGAGAATCCGTTACTTGAACGAAACTAGATCTTGTGGAATCATATTGAATATTTGACGATACATTCTGTACCTTGCTAAAAAATCGATCCCTGTTTACCAACCATACAATCTTTTGTCAATTTGACCCTTATTTTTTTTTTATTTTGAATAATTTTTTTAATGAAAAATGTTGATTAAAACATTAATTTTTAGTGATGTTGACATGGCAGCTTGCATGACAGTCCACGAATAACTCATATTGATATAACACTATTTATCTTACATTTATAAAAGTATTTAAAAAAATTCAAAATTCAACATAAAATTTCAAAAAGAAAAAATAGCATCGAGTACAACTAAATTACCATACAAGCGACAACATTTAAAAGTTTAACATAATTATTTTTATATTATTTATTTTTATGAACAAATCGATTTGTTATAGAGAAATAAACACACGATATTTATTGATGCGGTTAAGATTCACCGGTCCTACTCTACATAACCTCGCTCAGTGAATAATTTTATTCAACAATTGTTCAAATCACTTATTGGCTTAAACTCAATCTACCCTTACACAATGGATAATTACAATACAATAATGAACTCAATTGTTACAATCACTCACCTCAAATAACCTCACATACAAATCATAAAGGCTTAATGATAAATTTGGCCACTAACATTTGCATGTTTTGTCAAAATGGCCCTAATTGTATTTTTGAACTTTTTTTAGCCATCAACCTTTATTCTTTTTTTCCAATCTGCTTTTTTTAACATATTTAATGAATAAATTTAAGGTTTTAATTTTTCTTTTCTTTCAAAAGGTTTCAATCTTTCATTCGTTTATTTATTGAGTTAATTTTTTTTAGATAATTACGTTTATTTTCTTTAAATTAAGAGTTATTTTTTTAATTTAATGTATTATTTATTTTATTATTTTTCACATGTAATTATCTTATTGGGTTATCTAAGTAATAATTTACATCTCATTAAAAATATTCCACATATGAAATTCCACATCATCCCCGTTAATTTTTTTAATGGTACTTTCATTAAATCTGTTAGAAAAAGAAAATTGAAAAAAAAAGAATAAATGTGTCAAAAAAGGCTTAAAAGTACAATTAAGACCATTTTGACAAAATATGCAAACGTTAATAACCAAATTTATCATTAAACCAATCATAAAACTCTCCAAATAATTTTTACAAGTGTCAAATAAAAAACAAAAAATAATAAAATAAAGCAAAGTGTTTAACTTAGACACTCTAAAATCACATCTAAGTAATGCCAATCAAAGTATTTAACTTACACACTCTAAAACCACATCTAAGTAATGCCAATCAACTACCTATTTATAAGTTTCTTTTAAACACTACAACAAAACAACCCTACCGCGACACTTTTTTTGACCTAAGACGACGCAAAAAAGGTTGGCATAGGTTTCGCGACGCTTCATCCGACGCTTCCAAAATGGCCGTCTATAGTACAGTTGGCATATGCATGGCGACACTTTTGAAAAAGCGTCGCCATAAGTCAACATAAGCCGACCCTTATTGAAGGGTTGTGAAAAGCTCGGTCAATGCCGACCTTTAAAAAAGGTTGGGAAAGACCTAGTCAAGGCCAACCTTTGAAAAAAGTTGTTATAGACATGTTTAAGGCAACCTTAAAAAGGTTGGTATAGTTCTTGTCTAAGGCAACTTTTAAAAACAGCTGGGATAGAGCCGTCTAAGGCAACCTTAAAAAGGTTGGGATAGACATTGTCTAAGACAACCTATAAAAAAAGGTTGGGATAAAGCCGTCTAAGGCAACCTTAAAAAGGTTGAGATAGACCTTGTCTAAGACAACCTATAAAAAAGGTTGGGATAGACCCGTCTAAGGCAACCTTAAAAAGGTTGGGATAGACCATGTCTAAGGCAACGTTTAAAAAAGGTTGGGATAGACCATGTCTAAGGCAACCTTTAAAAAAGGTTGGGATAGACCCGTTTAAAGCAACCTTAAAAAGGTTGGGACAAACCTTGTCTAAGGCAACTTTTAAAAAAAGTTAGGATAAACCCGTCTAAGATAATCGAAAAAGATTGGGATAGACACGTATAATGTAATTTTTTCTATTTTTACTATTTCAATATTAATATATTTTTATAAATATTTACAAGTGAATAATGATAGGAATTTTTCTTTAAATACAACTAAAAAATATAAAATTAAAATTAAAATTAACATAAAGATTGAATATTCACTACAAAAATCGATCCAACAATCAAAATACACTAACATTTAGTGAAATGTATACCACTAACATTCAACTCAATGTACAAAAGTAAACAAGTAAAAAAAGTACCTAAGGCGATGGACATTGATATTGATGTTGTACTACAAAAAGCTAATGATTTGAAAGCGCAACTTTAATTCCAAGAAACTCTGTTGATCTCTTATTTCTACAAAGGTAGCCCCAAGTAGTGAAATATATCGAGATCCAAACAATCCATTTTGTTTACTACCTACTTGTAACATATGCAGCTTTTTTCTCTCTTTTCACCTTTATTGCTTCTTAACTCTTCGCTATATTTAACGTTATCCCTCGAGCCCCAACCTTGCTGTAAGCCAATTGCAGACTTCATTCATCTCTCTAGGGATTGTGCAATGACCAATCCTGCACAAACCGGATCAAAAACTTAAAACTTTGTTTAGTTTTGTATTCCCTTTAAGATCAAAAGGACTGAGAATAAATAAAAAAACAAACAAAAGACTAAGTATTTAAGGTTCTTGCACTCAATTCTACACAAACGACACTTAATTTCATTTTTACTGTATCTTCTATAATAGATTTTTCTTTATCATAATTACAAACACAATGAATACTTCATCGTAATGGTTCATTAATATGAATGTTGGTATCACATGTGCGTTACCATTGCATTCTAATATAACAATTAGAGAAGTTTCAGGTGGTTTGAAAGCTTCAAAAGGGAAATTACACTGATATGCATTTCAGAAAGAATAAGGTTTATCAAAAAGTCATAATCAGATATAAATAAATCCCTGTACGCAAACATGATTTTACAGCTACATTACCTTGCAACATTTCTGATTTCATTTGTTGCTACTTGAATTTTCTTCTTCATCGATTGAAAACCACTTTGTCGTTTCTTGTTCCAGTGAATTGAGGTGCTTCGCTTAAGAACATCTGCACTACTATATATTGCCTCCATAAGGTCGTTTGAAATACCTAAAGATATAATTGTACAAGATACTAGTGTACCAATAGCCCTAAACAGTATGATGGTGATAAAGTTACAGAAAAATTGCTTCTTTTTCACCTGAAACCTGGCAGAGAAAGAAAAGATCAAAAAGGCTTTAGGAAAGCAAAATATTAACTAAATGCCGCCATCATTTTTACTCTAAAAAAATTTAAATAAAACATCAAACCTTAATAAGTAGAAAAGACATCTATGTTCCTCTGTTTACAGCAATGAAAACATTGGGGAATTCTCAATACACTCAAGTTCAAGCCAGAATAGAAACTTAGGAATGGCTATTTAAACAAAACAAAGCTTCACATTGGACAAGTATTATATGTCTATCTATTTTACCTTTTACAAGGTATAATAATTTATCTTCATATTTTCCATTCACAAGATAAATTAAAATGAAAATGAAAGATAACAAACTTACCCATCATTGAATATAATAGGGGGTAGAAGATAGATAAAGAACAGATCTTCACTAAAGACTAAAATATGAGAGCTTTTACCCCCACTTGTCAACAAAATAATGACCCTAGTAAAAACACCCTACCAACAAAAGTACCAACATTCAAGGTACAATCAAGGTACTTAGTTAAGCAAAAGTACCACCAAAGTTCTTTAGTTAAGCAAGAAGAATAGGATGATGAATAGGGAAAGAGAGAATACAATCAAGGTACCAACATTCAATTGATTAAAATTATAAAACAGAGACAGCATTATAGAGACCACCAGCAGAAGCAGGTTCCTCATTATTATCTCCATCTGGAAGCAAAATAAACCAGAATCAAAATCATTTCTAAATAAAGCTATTAATGACTCCCCTGCAATTTAACGAAGTAAGCTATGACTGATGAAAAAGAGGTAAACATGTAAGCATAGCCAACAATAGACAGATAAATCAACCAGTTTTAACACATCAAATTTCACTAGAAGATGAGCCAAGAATGTTGTGTAGACGAAATAATTACCAACATTTTCCATCCCAACAAGGAGTTCTATCTTTTCTCCTTGGTAGCTGACCCTAACTTAAGATCCTCCTGTAGGTCACGGTGGCACCCTCAGTTTATCAAAAGCATAGTGACGGGCTCCTCGGATGAAGAGCTCAACTCGAAGCGGCGTATTCTCGATTTCTTGAAAAGAAGACAGGATAACATGAGTACCTGGACTGAATCAGATTCGAGAATGTGGAAAATGATTTTGAGAGCACATAGAGAGTCAACATCAGACGTTGACGGGAATATGAGTAAAGGCGAGAGAGACGATGCCCTAGCCGATTCCCTAAGCCTCGCGTAAAATGACTCCACTCTTTCCTCCCTCACCATTTTCTTTCGTTCCCCTCAATTTCGATCAAGATTGAAATTGGTTGAAAATATTGTAACTTTCTCTCGAAAGTAACAAAAACTGAGGCTTTGGTGGTGAAAAAAAAAAAAAACCCTTAAGACCCAAAAAGAAAATTCCCTCTCTTTTTTCACGTTATTTCGCTAGATTGCATCCTAAATCCAAGATCTAAAAGAAACAACTCTTAGTATAATTTTATACATATTAAGCTCAATTGAGTATCAAATTTTCATAAAATAGATGCAATTCCGAACAAACAATAAAATGAAAACCAACAATACAATTGGTGATCTAATACAAACAAACCTAAAATTAAATATTGCTTTTGAAGTACCTGGGATCGAAGAAGAAAAGGGAATGGTGAAATTTCTCAGCGTTTTTCTTCTCTTTTTTGCTTATTTTGAAATTCAAATCTGAGAGAGCAAAAGAAAAGAGAGTGACAAACGGAAGGGGAAAACGCTGTGTTTTTGCTTTAGCTTGTGATGTTCATTTGGTTTTTGAATTTTGGTGGAATTTTTCCGTTGCAATTTTGAATTGTTTTTAGCGACCGCGAAATTTTGGCGCTCTTCAACATTTTCCACCGTCACCATGCTCTCAACATTTTCTATCATCACTAGAAGATTATGTATATAAATTTTTAATTCATTTTATATATATTATAAATATTAATATTTATTAAATTATTAAAATATTACTCGTATAAAAATATTTAAAAAATTATTATAAATTGAAGTTTTTGTCCTAATATATTTGAATTTTTATTTTATTTTTATATTATTTGTAACTATGTATTCCTGCTCACATCAGCTTCCAAACGTCATCATGACCTAATAGATATTTATAATTTATAACAACACTATTTGATATATTATTAGAATTGTAAGGTAATAAATGATTATAAAATATAATAAAAAATTAATGATTGTATGGTGGACCAATACCGATCGATGAGTAGTAGAAGACACCTTAGATCCAAGTCAATATGATGATCGTTACTGAAAATCAGAGAATAAAGTTATTTGAATTTTAATTCATGGATTTATAATATTCAAAATTGTTTTATGAAAAAAATCGAACTGTAGAAGAAAAGGGAAGTAGAGCTTTTAATAAAAACTTTTTAATAATTCAATGACTATTTTGTAATTTTTTAAAATTGAGTTACCAAAACGTAAATTTAATAATTAGATTACTCATTGTTTTATTATTCATCCTTATTTCACAAATGGAAACCAAGATGGAGTTTTGTTGTATTTATTAAACCATCTAAAACTACAGTATAACATAAATGGTAATTAGGCTAATAAAATAGTATTTTTTATGTAACATATTATTGAAGTTTTAATTTAATGTAATATATTTTTTTATGTTTTAATAAAAATATTTATATTTAATAAAAATTTCTTACAATTTCTTGGTATAATAGAACTTGTTTGACATGGAAATTAGTAATAGAACTTGTTTGACATGGAAATTAGCTACTAAAGTATTGGTTGTACTTAGTGAGAAAACACATTCACTGCAGATAGTGATATATGCAATTCATTTCTCTTACTTATAGTTTTCATTAATTCCACATTAATCAATTCTACATGCAATTTGTTTTAGGTTATATCGAGCTAGTGAAGGGACTGATCGGGCATATATATATAATTAGGGATAAAATAGTTTGTAATTAAGTTATTGTTCTTTGCTTATTAATTACAATATTATTTAATCGTGGAGTCATTTTACTATAGTACCATGATTATTACGAAAGTTACTCCTTAAGTGATCGCCCAATGACCTTGTCATAATTGTGTTACTCTCATAAGATATCCTTAAATCTCTTCAGGATAAATTTATAAGAACTGGATCAAATTAAAGTTCATATATTCAATTGCACATTAAACCATTGTTCATGTATGCGTTTGGGATTTATCCCATTTTGATATTTTATTATTTGAAAAATAATAATTTATATTTATCTTATTTATGATTAAAATTTTTAAATATATATAACATAAATTTTAAAACATTTATATTAAAAAAAACCCTAAAATCCTAAACCCCAAATCCATAATCACAAAATTCCAAAATCCTCAACCCCAAACCTATAAACACAAAACTCTAAAACCTTAAACCATAAGCTATAATCCTTAAACCTTAAACTCTAAACACTAAACCTTAAACCCTAAACTAAATTGATTTTTTGCGGCATTTTTATTAAAAACCTTATTCACACTCGAAGTTATTAAGTTATTTTCAATTTGAATATATATAATTATTCACAAACTGATGATGTAAAATTTTAAGAATATTCATATTTTAAATCCAATTTTTTGGTGCTACACATTCAAAAAAAGCCAAAATTAAGGAAATTTGGGATGTTACACCTTTATACAAAGAGTTGGCCAGAGCGTATGTTGACAAGTTTATCCCAACACTTAGGAAAGTGTCGCCCCAAAACTGTCGTCTTAGGACTAGACAAAAGCCAACTCTTATTCAAGCGTTGCCTTAGGCATACATATCCCAACCCTTATACAAAGAGTTGGCTAAAGCGTAGTCTATCGCAATGCTTAGGAAAGTGTCGCCACAAAAGTGTCGTCTTAGGACTATACAAAAGCCAACTCTTATTCAAGCGTTGCCTTAGGCATACATATCCCAACCCTTATACAAAGAGTTGGCCAAAGCACAGTCTATCCCAACACTTAGGAAAGTGTCGCGACAAAAGTGTCATCTTAGGACTACACAAAAGCTAACTCTTATTCAAGCGTTGCCTTAGGCATACATATCCCAACCCTTATACAAAGAGTTGGCCAAAGCGTAGTCTATCCCAACACTTAGGAAAGTGTCGCCACAAAGCTGCTGTCTTAGGACTACACAAAAGCCAACTCTTATTCAAGCGCCGCCTTAGGCATACATATCCCAACCCTTATAAAAAGAGTTGGCAAAGCGTATGTTAGCAACTCTATCCCAACACTTAGGAAAGTGTTGCCATAAAAGTGTCGTCTTAGGACTATACAAAAGCCAACTCTTATTCAAGTGTTGCCTTAGGTATACATATCCCAACCCTTATACAAAGAGTTGCCCAAAGCGTATGTTGGCAAGTCTATCCCAACACTTAGGAAAGTGTCGCCCCAAAAGTGTCGCCTTAGGACTAGACAAAGCCAACTCTTATTTAAGTGTTGCCTTAGGCATGCACATCCCAACCCTTATAAAAGAGTTGGCCAAAGCGTATGTTGGTCAGTCTATCCCAACACTTAGGAAAGTGTCGCCCCATAAGTGTCGTCTTAGCACTGTTTTGTTGTAGTGAAATGATCATTCATTCGGCCTTTAGATAAGATTTATTAACTTAAAACTGAATATATTTTTTAAAATATCTTGAATTTTATCCCATAATTTTTTGTTTATCTAAATAAAATAGCCAATTTTATCTCTAGGGATAAGGTTTGAAATAAAGATTATCGTTCTTTCCTTATATAATCTTTCGAAAATCAATCAACAACATTAAGAATAGATTAAAATATGATTTGAAAATTATTTGTTGATTAAAGTCCCCTTTGGATGGGAGGTGATTATGGTGCGATAAAATCTTTTATCTCACAATTATAATAACTAATTCTATCGTACCGCTACTTTTAATTTTACTGAAGTAAATGTACCGTCTATCCAAATCCACAATCGCACTTAAAATGTTGAAATCAGATGTAAAAAAAAATTGAAATTCACGTAAATCAACAAGTATAATAATTAATCTTTGAGAATTTAACCTGAAAATGATGAATTTTTGATAAAAAAATTGTTGACCCGCATCACTTTTTGACGAAATAAAACTGATGTCCAAACCAGTTGTCCAAAATGTGATGAAAAAATAAAAGTAAAAAGAAACTAAATCCATGTAAACCGATAAGTATAACCATTATCCCGAGAACTTTAATAAAAAAAATGATCTACAAAATCCACACCAAGCCCAAACTTTAACAATCATTGGGTGGAAAATCATCAGTTTGGGCTTCACCAACAAAAGGGATAATCTTCTTTACACCATTTTTCCTACTATTTTTTCAGTTCAGTTCACCTGCATACACAACACAACTGCAAAATAAGGCCTAGAGGTTGATTTTTATTTTTAATTAGACCTTTTATCTTTAGGCCGGTTTTAAAATTAATTAGGGATATAGGTCAATTTAACTGGAAAGTGCGTCCAGCTGTTAACGGTCAGATTTCAACGGCTTTTTGAACGTTATCGCCAATGGTAAAAGAAAATTAAATACACCCAATGATAACTTTTTTCTTTACACTATAAAAACCCCTCAAATTTCTTTTTTCATTCACATCCTTCTCTCAACTCTCTCAATTATCTCATTCAGCTGTTAACTTTTTAATATTTCGATATTTTTATTTAAAAATATTGTTTTTTTTAATTATCTCATTCTTATTCGTTTAAATCGATTTCTCACGAATGGTCATCTCCCTAATCCGCTTTGACGACAAGCATATTTCCACCACCCAATTAGCAATGGTAAGATCGAATTTTAAATTTTGTTAATTTCAATAATGTTAAATTTAATTTTTTTATTGTGTAAATAGGCTAATGATCGTATTCTGGAGGGCTTTATCCATAATATGGGAAAGCCTGCTATTCTTGAAATTTGTGGCCACTTGCAAGTGTTTAGATTCTTACATGCATCTCGCATGTCTTGGGGCTGCAAACTCGATTTGCAACTAATCAGCGCGTTGGTGGAAAGATGGAGGGCCTAAACACACACTTTCCACCTTCCACGTGGCAAGTGTACAATCACACTCGAAGGTGTAGCGTCTACAACTCGGTTTGACAGTGGATGAGCAAGTCATCACGGGATTAGCAATCGTTCCGAGAAAAAAGAGCCTCTGCCAATCACTGTTGGGGAAGATCCGAAAAAGTTTGAAGGTGGTCGGATATCAATGAACTGCTTGAAGGATAATTTCAACAAACTCCATGAAGACCCTGAAAATCGAACGGAGGAGGTCATACAACAATACGCCCGAGCATACATCATGAGGTTAATCGGGGGCATTTTAATGCCTCAAAAAATCTCAAAATTTGGTACACGTAAGGTGGCTATTACATCTAGTGGACTTTAATGAATCCGTGAAACTAAGTTGGGGATCTATCGTATTGTCCACGTTATACCAGGAGATGTGTCAGGCCACGCTACCGAGTGCGACGTCGATCGGTGGGTTGTCTACTCCTACTACAGTCATAAGCCTGGTGGCGACTACTGTTTCTATGTCCCAAGGTGACCGACCCATATATGTTCCCCTTGGTGACGAGGTAAACATCACTTGTTAGCAAATACGTAGTTGTATAATATTTTTTATTATTATACGTTTCGACTAACATATCACTTCTACAGGTGGAAACATGGGTCGAGCTACGTGGGACTACCTGAGGATCCAGAAGATATTAAACTGTTGTTAGATCAACGCTCAGAAGCCGAGGTTAGATACCTATTCTTTCGAACCTATATTAATTACGTATTGATTCGTAAAAAAAAATTCATAAATAACGATATTTACAATTTTACTTTTTAGTTTGAATGAATGCCGTATGCCTACACCGATGTCATATCTTGCATCCCGTCAAAAGTGTTGGGTAATCGGTAGATGTGGGACGCGAAGGTGTCATTGGTAGTGTACACGATGGTGGAAATACACGAAACAGACTGGGTGTTGCGGTAATTCGGGTGGAGGCAATGAATTCTGCCACCATCACAAGATCTGAAGGAGGTGTACAAGATAGACATGCGGGGAAAGGACAACATCGACTGGGCAGTGCGGCACGGGAAGCACATCAAGGCACATGACCGTAGGATGCAATCCATACCCATTCGCAAACAATTTTTCTCAACGGACACAACGACAGTTGATGATTACTTGGCATGGTTTAGAGCTGTCGGCAAGCCATATCTGCTATCACCAGTGGAGAGGAGTAGGCAAATTTGGGCGAAGAGATCATGTTGATTGCCACAAAAAACTTGGAGGGGACGCAGTCACACAACAGGTTCGTCATCCGCTCCGGCAGGAGATGAGCCGCCAATGGTTGTGCAATATTCGGATCACTTCGCTCCAGGTATTCTCATTCAATTAAATAACTATATGTTTTATTCACAAGCACCACCGTACTATCTACCACCGTCACACGTGGTTGGTTCTTCTGTTCCTGCTGGTACATATTTTGCTCCTCCGATTTTCCCCGTGTCGAAACCATTTTTAAAGTTTTTATAAAAACGGGGGTCGACTTTAAAAAACAAAAATGGGAGTCGCCACCAATCCCTTTTTGCTTAGGTGTGATCGGATCACCTTATAAAACATTTTATTTCAAAATATTGATTTTGGCCTACGAAATTCAAGAAAACGGGTTCGGGAGTCAGTTACGTACGAGGAAGGATTAGCACCCTCGTAACGCCCAAAATTGGTACCGGATTGATTAGTTATTGTCCTAATGTCGAAAATAAAAAAAATAAAAAATACGATCTTCTTTAACTTGAATGAATTAAACTAGATTTTAAGACTCTCTTATTTCAAAAATAAAATAAAAATAAAATGTCATACCCAATGAGTTAGGATGCGACATTTCAAGTTTTCAAAACAAAGTTTGTTTTTATTTGTAGAAAATCCTTACCTCGAGATAACGAAGTGTTATATCCAATAAATTAGGACACAACATCTCGACTTTCTGAGAGTAAGCTTTTATTTGAAACTTATAAGTTTTGTTTTAAAAAGGGTACTAGATTGCTTAAACTCGATGAGAAAGATCGAAACCCAGTAAGTTAGGGCACAATTCTTTCAAAGATCCCAAATACTGAGTCTTGTCTCATTTTAAGAACTTTTTTTTGAATAAAATGGAGTAAGATTTTTAGTAAAACATGAAATGAATTATAAGGCTAATATGCATAATTGGGTAATGCCATAATACAAATAATAAATACGAGAGCAAAAAGAATCAACGATATGAATAAAATAACAAGCTAATAATAAATAAAAACAATAACTAAGTGAACACTGATAAAAGTTTAAACAATAATTGAAAAGAATAAAAATATTAAAAAACAAAATGAAAATTATAATAATAATGATGCTAATAACAACAATTATAAAAATAATAATTAAAATGATGCAAGTGAAAACAAAAATATATATATATAGTATAATAAAGATAACATAAAATTATATAGTTAAATAATACTAAAACAATGATATGTAAACAATAATAATAATAATAATAATAATAATAATATGGAAAATAATAATAATTATTATAATTATAATAATATTATTAAAAATAATAGTGATAACAAAAATAATAATAATAATATTAATGAATATAGTAATAATTATAAAATTAATAATAATAATAATAATAATAATAATAATATAATAATATGGAAAATAATAATAATAAATATAATAATATTAATATTAAATATAAAAAAATATAGTGATAACAATAAAAAATTAATAATAATATTAATGAATATAATAATAATGATGATAATAATTATTATAATAATAAAATTACCAATATTAATAATGAAATTAATAATAAAATATTGAAAATTATAAAGGAAATAAAGAAAAGGGCAAAATTGAACTTAAAAACAGGAATCTGGGGCAAAATCGAAAATAAAATTAAAATGAGGGACCGATTAGAACACGCGAGTAACCAAGAGGGACTAAAAGGGAAAATGTCCCTGCCCTCCAAAACGGCATCGTTCGAGTAAGGGCCCAATTGGAATAGAAATAAAATATAGGGTCAAATTAAAAAAAAAAAAAACGTGATTATAAACCAATATAAAAGCAGAAGGGCTAAAAGTGCAATTAGCCCTTCCGTAAAAAACACGCGGATCCTGAGGCGGGACGGGTCGGATCGGGTCGGCTAAGGGTAAAACGACGCTGTTTTGGCATTTAAAGGCCTTAAGCAAAACGACGCCATTTTCAAACCGTATATAAGGCCAAATTTTCTGGAAAAAAAATCATTTCTCTTCTGTTTCCAAAAAAAAAAGAGAGAGGCACTCCGGAATCCTCTGCCCAGGCGATTTCCGGCGAGGATTTTGGCGAAACTCGCGCGTAGATGACCATCGCGTCGTGCAGTGCCTGCAAGGGCCAAATTCAAAAAAAGGTAAATTTTCACTCTTTTTTTATATTTTAATATATATTATATAGTTTTTAAAAAAACAGAACAAAATATAGGAAAAAAATGGAAAACAACAGTATTCGAAAATAAAAATAAAAATGAAAAAGAATTGTCCGAAATCACCTCTGCTATTTTTTCTGTATTTTGTATATTTATGTGTGTATTTGTCCTGTTTTACAAGTTGTTTTGGGGTTTATATAGCCCCAAAATAAATCGAAAAAAAAATAGAAACAAAATCTGTTTTGCCATTTCTTTCCTTTTGCTGTGTTCTTTCCCTTTTTTTTGCATGTCAAAGGCGAGGATTCTGGCGACAGAGAGCTGTCCGCGCGTTGATGGCGGCGTGACCGAGAGCTGTGTTGAGGCTGCTTACTGAGCGAGGGAAACTTGGGGTTTCAGAAACCCTTAGTTTCTGATTTAGGTCTTGGGCCTTTTGGTCCCCGTAGGTCAGTTGAGCTAGGTCTGTTTTGGGTGTAATTGGGTTTGGGGTAGAGTAGTGGGTCTGTTTTGGGTCTGGGGTGTAATGGGCTTTGGGTTGTAATTTGGGTTGTCTGTTTTAGTGTTTAGTAATGGGCTAATCGGGTTTGTAACTGGACTTAAAAAAACATTGGTTTTATTATTTTTTTGGTTTTTTCTGAATGGAACGAGCCCGGGCAAAATGAGCTGATTACAGCTGCCACTCTTTACTCCTTGTCGTGTAACAAGAATAGATCAAAGACTATAAAAGGTCCAATTTTGCCCGGTCTTACCGAGTCTTGACTTCTTGGTCCTCGTCTTCTTCAAATGGCTTCTAACTCCACTACAACTTCAACGGTATTAGAACTTCCTCTTGATTTCAATAAGTCTGATGGCCTCAATCTGCTTCACTGTAACTTCAGGAAGGCAATATCCGCTATCTTTAATCTGCTCCACTGCAACTTCAGGGAGGTCAGACTGGTATCTTCGATCCGCTTTACTGCAAACTCAGGAAGACAAGATCTGTTGTCTTTTATCTGCTCCACTGCAACTTTAGGAACGCCAGATCATGCCATTTTTTAGTCTGCTCCACTGCAAACTCAGAGAGACCAGACTAATGTCTTCGATCTTCTTCCTGCAACTTCAGGAAGATAAAACCTGTTATTTTCAATCTACTCCCCTGCAACTTCAGGGAAATAAGACTGATGTCTTCGATCTGTTTCACTGCAACTTCAGGAATGTCAGATTGGCTTTCTTCAGTTTGCTCCACTGCAACTTCAGGGAGGTCAAGCTGAGGTCTTTTGTAATGCCTCGAATTTGGGCCTAGAAAAATTGAGCTTTGGGCTTTGGATCTCGAAATTTTTTTTAAGTGAGCGAGAAAATGAAAATTGGTATGTGGGCTCTGAGGGTTAATGAATTTGGAGTGTCTAGGGGTGTTGGAGAAGTCCTGAGATCATGTAAAGGTACAGGAAAAATTTTGGTTTTAGCCCCAAGGGAACTGTGACTTCAGTCAGTAGGCCTCTTAAGTAGATTAAGAGAAAATAGGACACAAATGGGCTTGTGGTCCAATGGAAAGTGGCGTCACTTGGGAGCTATAAGTTGACGTGTGTGAAAGCTGAAGAGGTCCAAGGTTCGAGCAGGAGGAGTGTATTTTGGAGTGTTTTATTTTGCATAGGTAGACGACAAGAGTTGTGTTGATTTTGTACTCTTGCCGTGGAGATTTGAAGGAAGCAGGACTGATGGATGTGGAGGATATTTCGGATAAGATTAAGGTATTATCAGAGAGAAAAGATAGGAGATGAGGAGGGTGAAGTGTTGGGGCCGAATAGGACTGTGGGGGGGAAGGTAGTTCGGCTTTGGCTATATAAAAGAGAGGTAGAAATCCTTAGAAGGGGTTCTTGGAGTTTCCATCTTTCTTTTTTTTTTCCCCTCATCCTTATTTTCTTCCATTGCCGAATACCACCACCCCAGTTTGCCAAAATCCCTTTTTGCCGAAATCCCTGTTTGCCGAAATCCCTATTTTTGCCGAAATCCTTGTTTGCCAAAATCCCTGTTTACCGGAACCCCTGTTTATGCCGATTCTTTGTTGTTTGTTCTTCCACCTCAATCGATTATTATCTACTCTTAGTCACGTTTGGAAGCCGAATCTGGTTCAAGTAGATATCTAACCCGCAGGATCAAAGGAGAATTTCGGTAAGTGCTTAGTTAAACTTTTTAGTGTGTTTTGTTAAAACCCGAAGGGCTATCTAACCCAATCCTTGTCATTAACCTGTATTAATAAGGGTAAGGCTCAACAATCGCAAGCGTGGTAAGTAAGGATTGCTAACAAGGTGGTAAGTGTTCTCGACTCAGTCATGGTTTAGTAAATGACCGAATTTATTGTGGCTCATAGGGGTGACTTATCATCAATATGGGTCACTTGGTTTTGACGATATAGGTGTTTGGGTGCAGATCTAGAGGATAATCGCCAATAGTAGCAAATGAAGGGCTACTAGAACGTGGGGTACACGGTAAGGGTACGGTGAGGTTTCGATTTTTGATAAGTATGTGTTAAAGCTTTGGTTAATCGCTAGTAATGTCAATTGTAGGTTCGTGACTAAGGAGTTCGCAGCACGCAAGGTTACCAAGTGTGTACAAACACTACACACACGATATCGGCAATGCTAAAAAGCCAAAAAGTTGAAAGTGGCTAAATGGGCCCGGTGGGCCCTGAGGCTAAGTTTGATGAAATGGTTTGGTTGATTATACGAATTAAGTTAGCCATGCTTGATACATGATCTGGATATGTTTTGGGCCTAATAGGCCATAAGGACATAAAATGGGCTTGATGGGCTTATGGGGGTGTAGACAAGTATGTTAGGGTTAATGGACTTTAGGCCTAGCTTGAACAACTTTGTAATTTCATAAGACTTAAGCTAATAATCAAACATGTCTGTGGACAAGTCGATTAGTTAGAGTGTGGTAACCGACATATGCATGTCTAGGATTGGATCTAGTGAGAGCTTGGTACTTAAGCGGTCCGAGTGACCCACCTCCTCTTTTCTGAGATCCTACCTGGTGCATAGTGTTTGTTCACTTTAACCGCGAGGACTTGTTTATGGGCCAAAGTTCATGACTAAAACCCGAGAGGGACCAAATACCCTTATATTTGTAAAATTACTAAAATACCCTTATATTTGTAAAATTACTAAAATACCCTTATATTTGTAAAATTACAAAAATACCCTTATGTGTAAAATTACTAAAATACCTCTAGATTTGTAAATTACAAGAACACCCCTGTTTTGCAAAAGTACCAAAATATCCCTATTTTTAAAATTACCAAGATACCCCTATTTTTTCCAAATTACCAAAATACCCCTGTAGGGTAGAATTACGAAAATACCCTTGGGTAGTGAAATGACGATAATACCCTTATGTGATGAATATAAGCTTATAGATGTTACTTGTGTGTTTGATGCATTCATATGATATTCTGCTTAGGATGCATATGGGTGGGAGTTATGGTACGGAGGAAGATTTGAGGATCGCATGGCCGTATGGTATGGATCCACCACAGGCTTTTTAGCCACCGAGCAGCCATGCTGCACCGATAATGTTACCAAGGGCTGTATGCCATTAATATGGGCTTCGTGCCGTAATTATGGGCTTTGTGCCAATACCGAAGGCTTTGTACCGTAATTATGGGCTTTGTGCCAATACTGAAGGCTTTGTACCGTAATTATGGGCTTTGTGCCAATACCGAAGGCTTTGTCTTCGTTATTATGGCTTTGTGCCAATCATATTTACTGTGGCTATGTGCCTAACATATATATATATATATATATATTGATGACTCTGTGTCAATATTTGAGGATCGCATGGCCGTATGGTATGGATCCAGGATCGCATGGCCGTATGGTATGGATCCACAGAAGGCTTTAAAGCCCAATATATGATTAGCGACTTTTTCGCAACGTTGATAAGTACATGCCGCAATGGGCTACCCATGGCGTGTAGCGGAGGGGTGGGTCGAGCTAGAATTCCCCACAGGAGCCATAAGGTTTGAAGGGAAATGGTGTGTGTAGTGGATGGATTTTTGGGGTGGGTTTTGCATTATCTTGTTTGTATATGATGCGATATGATATGATATGAGGTCATTGTGGGCTAAGGCCCAAGACCACCGATTTTGTTAGGGCTTAGGCCCAATGTGAATATTTGTATGGGAATTGATTGCCAAGGGTTGTACACACTGAGTTTCGAAACTCACACCCTTTAATTTAATGTTTCAGGTATTCCCGAAGAGACGGCTCGACGTGAGAGAGGGCTCGGAGATGGCCACACTACAAGCTGTTCAAATGTTTTAATTTATTCAAATGATTCTGTTTTAAATACTGTGTTTTTTTCATTGGATTGTAATAAGGCCATGTAACTCCTATTTGACTTTGAATTTTGGGTTTATTATTATTATTGTTTCAACTACCCACTTAAGAAATTTCATAAAATTTTTAATGTGTTAATATGGTTTTCGAAATAATCTTATGTTTTGAGCTTTTGGGCCTTAAATGGTTAACTAGTAAATTGTTTTGAAGTGCGCCTTTAATGTGACCTTCCAGATTTGGGCCTAACTTCTAGGTCGGGTTTGGGGTGTTACATCTTTGATCTTCTTCCTGCAACTTCAGGAAGGTAAGATCTGCTATTTTCCGATCTGCTCCACTGCAAACTCAGGGAGATAAGATCTGACGTCTTCGATCTGCTTCCTGCAACTTAAGTAATGCCAGATCTGCTATTTTCTGATCTGCTCAACTGCAAAATCAGGGAGATAAGATCTGATGTCTTCGATCTACTTCCCGCAACTTTAGAAATGCCAGATCTGCTGTCTTCAATCTGTTCCACTGCAAACTCAGAGAGATAAGATCTGATGTCTTCGATTTGCTTCTTGCAACTTCAAGAATGCCAGATTTGCTATCTTCGATTTGCTCCATTGCAACTTCAAGGAGACAAAATCTACAATTTTTAGTCTGCTCCCTTGCTACATCAGGAAGATAAGACTACAATCTTCAGCCTGCTCCCTTGCTACATCAGGAAGATAAGGCTAGTGGCTAAAATCTGCTCCCTTGCTACATCAGGAAGATAAGATTCGCCATCTTTGATCTGCCCCACTGCTATCTCGAGGAGACAAGATCTACCATTTTTAGTCTGCTCCCTTGCTACATCAGGAAGATAAGACTATGATCTTCAGCCTGCTCCCTTGCTACATCAGGAAGATAAGACTATGATCTTCAGCCTGCTCCCTTGCTACATCAGGAAGATAAGATTCGCCAAATTCGATCCGCCCCACTACTATCTCGAGGAGACAAGATCTACCATTTTTAGTCTGCTCCCTTGCTACATCAAGAAGATAAGACTATAATCTTCAGCCTGCTCCCTTACTACATCAGGAAGATAAGGCTAGTGGCTTGAATCTGCTCCATCGCCGACACATGGAGATAAGATTCACCATCTTCGATCTGCCCCACTGCTATCTCGAGGAGACAAGATCTACCATTTTTAGTCTGCTCCCTTGCTACATCAGGAAGATAAGACTATAATCTTCAGCCTGCTCCCTTGCTACATTAGGAAGATAAGGCTAGTGGCTAAAATCTGCTCCCTTGCTACATCAAGAAGATAAGATTCGCCATCTTCGATCTGCCCCACTGCTATCTCGAGGAGACAAGATCTACCATTTTTAGTCTGCTCCCTTGCTACATCAGGAAGATAAGACTATAATCTTCAGCCTGCTCCCTTGCTACATCAGGAAGATAAGGCCAGTGGCTTGAATCTGCTCCATTGCCGATACATGGAGATAAGATTCGCCATCTTCGATCTACCCCACTGCTATCTCGAGGAGACAAGATATACTATTTTTAGTCTGCTTCCTTGCTACCTCAGGAAGATGAGACTACAAACTTCAACCTGCTCCATTGCTACCTCAGGGAGATAAGGTTGGTGGCTTGAACCTGCTCCATTGCCGATACATAGAGATAAGATTCGCCAAATTCGATCTGCTCCGCTACCATTTAGGGAGATAAGATTTGTGAATTCACCGATGTTGCTAAACGGTCCTTTGTAGACTCGATTTTATATGCTTATGTTTATGCCAAATGATTAGGATGCTATAATGCTCCTAACTAAATGTATTATGGACGACATTTGCATGAATGCAGAATGTCATGAGAATGATCCCATTTTTAATGTATAATGATTAGGATGCCATGATCGGAATGAATCTAATGCTCCTAACTAAATGATATTAGGGATGACATTTGCATGGATGCAGAATGTCATGAGAATGATCTCTTTCTTTTTTTTTATGTACAACGATTAGGACGCAATGATAGGAATGAATCAAATGCTCCTAATTGAAAGTGTATGAGTGATATTTACATAAATGCATGAGAATGATCCCTTTTTAATGTTTGGGTTGTCACAGCTCATAGTTCATCAAGGTTCTATCTCTGATGCATTACCATGCTTTCTCGTTCAGCTGGTATCTTTGACAAAAAACCCAAAGAAATGATCATATTCTACTCAGCAAGCTTGCCCCGTTGTAATTTCAGAGTCCCTTCCACTGTACCTTCTGGGACATAAAATTTGTACTTCCCACTACAACTTCAGAGAAATAACATTTGGTTTCTTTCATCCATTATGTTACCACTCAGAGGCATGGAATTTGTATCATCTTCAATCAAATTGATCTGTTACACCATTCCCTGGGTGTAATGACCCGATGTATGTGTCAGAAATTTGCATGAATGTAATGTATCATTTTTCTTTTCCCGAGAATGATCCCTTTTTACACTTGGGTTAACATTGCTCTTCATTTGTCGAGATGGTATCACTGACGAAATGTCCTATCCAATAAGAATCTGAAGAGATAATCATCTTTCAATATTTCCAACCCTTAGGCTTGGTGAGTTCTAAATAATAGTCTTGTTTCAGATTCTCATATTATTTAGAAGCTTCTAGAGTAATATGCGAAACTCCTTTTATGAAAGTATTATTAGTCCATTAATTGTTATTTCAATATAAAATGCTTGAAAAAGATCGCAAAAATGGACATAAAAGAAATTAATCAGGAGCATAGCTCGAAACAAATAAGTTAATCAAAGATAACCAAGGCAATAAAAGAAAATTGATTGGTGTATCTTGAAAAGAATAAAGTAAGCAAAGATAGCCAAGGCTATAAAAGAAAAATTGATTGGGGTGTATCTTTGAAAAGAATAAAGTAATCAAGGATAGCAAATTAAAAATGGGTAAGATAGAAGCTAGGTGCCCTAGATATCGCAGCCTAAGCTTCTCTGTACAAACTTCTTGAGGACCATTTTGAGCTCGATATGTGTTTAGAGGATTCGGAGTACTTTATCAATGCCCCAAGACGTAGCATACTTGCTCATTGTTAATTCAGGCATGGCAAAACTACCACATGCCCTATCTCTGATCAAAATTTGAACCGCCCTTTTCGGGTTTTCGGCTCAAAAAACCCCTTTGATCTCAAAGCGCCCTTTGCGGGTTTTCGCCTTGCCCTCTCTTTTTTTTTTCAAATTAATCTCAAGGCGCCCTTTGCGGGTTTTCACCTTGGACTTTCCCCTTTCAGGTAAAATACTTCTTGTCTGAACCTGAATTCGCCGAATTGGGCAAGTCTTTGGTATCCATCTCGGTCAATATCAATGCTCCTCCAGAATAAGCCTTCTCTACAACATAAGGTCCTTCCCAGTTTGGCATCTGCTTTTCTCTAAAATCCTTTTGTAAAAGAAAGATCAGGTTCCTCTCATAGAATTCTCTAGGATGAACCTCTTTGTTGTAAGCTTGCATCATTTGACCGTGATGGATAACTTTTAACCTTTTCTTCGATTAGGTTCAATTGGCAAAAATACTTCCATTCCATAAACCAATGGGTAAGATATTGCCCCGGTAAAGGTTCTAGTTGACATTCGATAATCATAGAAGATAAATGGTAACTTCTTTATGCCAATCTTTACAAGTCTCGGTCATCTTTCCTACAATCCTTGTTTTGTTTTTTGTTCTTCTTCTTTTTGGCTGCCTTTGTTGCTTTATGATATGGCGTCTGATCTTTGAACAGACTACAAACTTTTGACAGTGTCCTTTTTGGCATTCTTTGTCGGCGCCTGATCTCTTTTTTTTTAATTTTTTTGGAATTTGATGACTGTCGACTTTGCAATATTGGCATATGAAGCAACATTCACCCTCTTAGTGAAGTAATCGATGACCACAAAGATAATTCAATGTCAACTAGAAGCTTTTGACAAGATCGACCCCATAACATCTGTGCCCCACATATAGAAAAGTCTGTGAAGAAAATGGAAGAGTTACATAAATCTCGCCTTCTTCAATTCAGTATTTGCGGTATAACTGATGCAATCCCCTTCCATAGTAGACCAACAATGTCCGATCCTCATGTTTAGCCCACGTCTTATTAGCCCAGGCATGTCCTGATATGATCGTGCAAAAATATCTTTGAATTCTTGAAAATAACTCAATAATGTCTCGCCTTAGTTCTGTGATGAGCTAGGCTACAATCTTTATCTCTTTTCTAGGCTCATAATATCCAATGACTCTTTGTAGAGTATGGTCTGTTTTTTATCTTGTTCTACCATCCTTAACAAATCAGAAGATAAGTTACAATCTCTGTCATCTTCAAAATCCTGAGATCCCCCTAGACACATATCTTACTCGAAAGGAGACTCTGAGTCAGTAGCAACGTTGCTCACATCATTGATATCTGGAGACCAATTATAGGTTCGAAGGAAGATTTCAAAGAATAAATGATTCAAAAAAATGATTATTTGTATGGTCATGAATGAAGAATGAAAGAATACTTGAAAGAAAGTCCAAACAAAAGAAAAAACTAAGAACAATTGTTTGTACAGTATAAAATGGAAAGAATAAAAGAATATTTTCTCAAAAAGATGCATTTTATTGAAATAACAATTCTAGACACAAGCCTATTTCACAAAAGGGGTCTTATTGCCTCTAGGCTTAAGGCAACAAGTGTGTTTTGAATATTACTCTAGATCAGCTCTAAAATACAGGGATCTCTTCCACAGTCTCATTATTCAAAACACTCCCAAGTATGCAAAGGTTTGAAAATGTCGTTAATGCTTAGATTCTCCAACATTCCAATCAGGTCTTTTGATCTCTTCAATTTATTATCCATCAAGCCTTGCACTAGGGCCCTGAGTTTGATGCATTCTTGGATCCCCTGCCCCCATCTATCGTGGAGCTCACAATGTCTACCCCTTTAATAGAAAGGCTGGGTAACGAATTTTCTACACCAGAGGGATCATCGAATTTTACGACACCCAATTTGATGAGTCTTTCGATTATGTTTTTGAAAGCGACGTAGTTCTCGATCGAATGCCCTGTGGTTCCTCCATGGTATTCACATTGGGCATTTACGCCGTACCATTTGGGGTATGGGGGCCATAATGGTTCTATATAAAAAGGGGATACAACATGTACATCAAACAAAATTTGGTACAACTCCCTATACGTGATTGGGATGGATGCGAACTGGGATTTTTCTTAGTTCAGTCTTGGATTGGGTTTTTGCCTTGGGGAGACCTGATGGCTGGTGGTTACCGTCCTTGGCTGGCTCACTGTAATCGGTTCCGAATGTCCCTTGTTATACCTACTCGTTCTATTCGCTTCCTTTTCCTTCTTCTTCGGGGCCTTTAAAGTCCACTCTCACATTTCCTTTGTTTCCGCTAGAACAACCGGTTTGGCTCGATTATCCTCTGAGTTAAAACCTGAGCTCATTGAGAAGTTCAACAGGGCCGAGGTATCATTCTGACATTAGGATCCGATAATGACGGGTACCCCATACGAATGTGTGTCTGGTTGGATCGGGACACTTATTGGGGAAAAACCTTGGGAATAAATGATGTCTTCATCGTCATCCCCACTATTGACCACTGGGCCACTCCTTTTTTCAAGTTCTCCGGCTAGTAACTGAGTTAACTGGCCCATCATATTCCTTTGAAAATCTAGCATTTGTTCCCGCATTTCTTGTTGAATTTTGGTCAATTGCTTCTGCATCTATATTTGCATTTGCTCTATTCTTTCCAACCTTCGGTCCATGACTTTTGTTCTTGCGTGGGTACCGTAACGATCTTCAGCTCAGTAGAATTTTGTCGATTCCCAAGTTAGCTGAAATAATTTTACCTAATTAGGGTCCTTCCATGGATTTTAATGCATATGATGCAATGTAATGCAAATGCATAAAATGAATGCAAAAAGAAAGAGAGGCGTTGATTCTGAATTCAGTTACATTAGAACAACTTTTCTAGAAAATAAATTCCTTTACATAAAACGGATATTTATACGGCCTTGCCCTCCTATTCCAGGCAAAAACATCAATCCATTTCTTCGCAAAGGTCAAATCTTGCAAACTTCTGATAGATGCCTCCACTAGCTCCTTTTTGCTTGGGCCATTACTCATTACTCACTTATCCTCGCAATGCTCGTTAGCCTCTTCAAGAAAGCTGAGACGTGGTAATTCTCGAATAGTCTTTGTCATCTTGAATATTTGGGCAATAAAGTCTTGTATTCCTTTACAGACTATCAGCCTTCTCTCGTTGTGTTTACTTAGACCATATTCGGACGACCTTATTATAATCCACTTTATCAAGAAATCCATTTTCTCATGACAAACTATTCTATTTAGCAATCGAATTTGAATCAACACCTCTTTTCTATGATGTAAACGCAATGCAACCAAAACAGAATAAAACACGTTAGCACAAGTGAAATAAATAACATAGAACACCTATCTGGGTGACCACTGGGGTTTAATATAGCTCTATCTAGGGTTGGCTCTTAAGGATCACTATATGTGGCTTAGCTCTAAAGGAAGGGTACCTGAACCAGCAGATTCCTCGACCCTCACCCATTATAGGCTCATACGGACCGAGTTCAGTTCAGGGGAATACATTTCCCTATGGCTATATGGAGGTGAAAACCTCACGAAGACATAGGTACGGATGTATCTCGGAAGCAGTCCACTAGCCTATGCGGAGGTGAAAACCTCACGAAGGCATAGTTTCTCACTCCCACTTAAGGGTGCGACCACAACGGTCATGCAATGCAATGTGTGCAAGAAAATAATAATCATATGTTCAAATCAAAATTTTTAAATTTTCAAATCAAATTTTCAAATTTTCGACAAAGGACAGAAAATAATCAATTTTGTGGCTTGACTCTCTTATCAGTCCCCAGTGGAGTCGCCAAGCTGTCGAAACCATTTTTAAAGTTTTTATAAAAACGGGGGTCGACTTTGAAAAACAAAAATGTGAGTCACCACCAATCCCTTTTTGCTTAGGTGTGATCGGATCACCTTATAAAACATTTTATTTCAAAACATTGATTTTGGCCTACGAAATTCAAGAAAACAGGTTCGGGAGTCGGTTACGTACGAGGAAGGATTAGCACCCTCGTAACGCCCAAAATTGGTACCGGATTGATTAGTTATTGTCCTAATGTCGAAAATAAAAAAAATTTAAAAAATACGATCTTCTTTAACTTGAATGAATTAAACTAGATGTTAAGACTCTCTTATTTCAAAAATAAAAATAAAAATAAAATGTCATACCCAATGAGTTAGGATGCGACATTTCAAGTTTTCGAAACAAAGTTTGTTTTTATTTGTAGAAAATCATTACCTCGAGATAACGAAGTGTTATATCCAATAAGTTAGGACACAACATCTCGGCTTTCTGAGAGTAAGCTTTTATTTGAAACTTATAAGTTTTGTTTTAAAAAGGGTACTAGATTGCTTAAACTCGATGAGAAAGATCGAAACCCAGTAAGTTAGGGCACAATTCTTTCAAAGATCCCAAATACTTAGTCTTGCCTCATTTTAAGAACTTTTTTTGAATAAAATGGAGTAAGATTTTTAGTAAAACATGAAATGAATTATAAGGCTAATATGCATAATTTGGTAATGCCATAATACAAATAATAAATACGAGAGCAAAAAGAATCAACGATATAAATAAAATAACAAGCTAATAGTAAATAAAAACTATAACTAAGTTAACATTGATAAAAGTTTAAACAATAATCGAAAAGAATAAAAATATTAAAAAAACAAAATGAAAATTATAATAATAATGATGCTAATAACAACAATTATAAAAATAATAATTAAAATGATGTAAGTGAATACAAAAAAGAAGAAGAAAATATATAGTATAATAAAGATAACATAAAATTATATAGTTAAATAATACTAAAACAATGATATGTAAACAATAATAGTAATAATAATAATAGAAAATAATAATAATAATAATAATAATAATAATAATATGGAAAATAATAATATGGAAAATAATAATAATATTAATGAATATAATAATAATAATAATGATGATAATAATTATTATAATAATAAAATTACCAATATTAATAATGAAATTAATAATAAAATATTGAAAATTATAAAGGAAATAAAGAAAAGGGCAAAATTGAACTTAAAAACAGGAATCTAGAGGCAAAATTGAAAATAAAATTAAAAGAAGGGACCGATTAGAACACGCGAGTAACCAGGAGGGACTAAAAGGGAAAATGTCCCTGCCCTCCAAAACGGCATCGTTCGAGTAAGGGCCCAATTGGAATAGAAATAAAATATAGGGTCAAATTAAAAAATAAAAAAAAACGTGATTATAAACCAATAAAAAAACGGAAGGGCTAAAAGTGCAATTAGCCCTTCCGTAGAAAACACGCGGATACTGAGGGGGGACGGATCGGATCGGGTCGGTTAAGGGCAAAACGATGCCGTTTTGGCATTTAAAGGCCTTAAGCAAAACGACGTCGTTTTCAAACCGTATATAAGGCCAAATTTTCTGAAAAAAAATCATTTCTCTTCTGTTTCCAAAAAAAAAAAAAAGAGAGAGGCACTCCGGAATCCTCTGCCCAGGCGATTTCCGGCGAGGATTCCGGCGAAACTCCAGCGTCGCCGATGACCATCACTGCCACGTGGTACGTACGAATAAAAATTCAAAAAAGGTAATTTTTCACTCTTTTTTTTATATTTTAATATATATTATATAGTTTTTTTAAAAAAAGAACAAAATATAGGAAAAAATGGAAAACAACAGTATTCGAAAATAAAAATAAAAATGAAAAAGAATTGTCCGAAATCACCTCTACTATTTTTTCTGTATTTTGTATATTTATGTGTGTATCTGTCTGTTTTACAAGTTGTTTGGGGGTTTATATAGCCCCCAAATAAATCGAAAAAAAAATAGAAACAAAATCTGTTTTGCCATTTCTTTCCTTTTGCTGTGTTCTTTCCCTTTTTTGTGCAGGTCAAAGGCGAGGATTCTGGCGACGGAGAGCTATCCGCGCGTTGATGGGGGCGTGACCGAGGGCTGTGTTGAGGCTGCTTGCGGAGCGAGGGAAACTTAGGGTTTCAGAAACCTTTAGTTTCTGATTTAGGTTTTGGGCCTTTTGGGCCCCATAGGTCAGTTGGGCTAGGTCTGTTTTGGGTGTAATTGGGTTTGGGGTAGAGTAGTGGGTCTGTTTTGGGTCTGGGGTGTAATGGGCTTCGGGTTGTAATTTGGGTTGTCTGTTTTAGTGTTTAGTATTGGGCTAATCGGGTTTGTAACTAGACTTAAAAAAATATTGGTTTTATTATTTTTTTGGTTTTTTCTGAATGGAACGGGCCCAGGCAAAATGGGCTGATTACACTCCGCATACTACACCCCTGCGCAGATGTCGATGCCGAACCCCGTGTTGAAATAGACACCGACAAACCCACCGCCACTGATGCAAATGCCAATGCAACAGTCGATGGCAATGTCGATGCCCGGTATCTTTTCGATGTACCTGGAATTTGGGGCATCTTATGGTTTCACCCCTATAGTGACCTAAACATCGTACACATCACTATATTACAGAGGTGGCTCCTCGTTGCAACCGGTGGACGAGGGAGTGCCGGATACACGATGATAGGCGAGGACGACGCAACAATCGACCATAGAGGAAGATGATGACGGTGTCGATCACGAAGATACGATCGCCCAGGGGGCCGTGCTAGCTACATACTCAAGCGATGATGACGACGACGAGTAAGTCTACAGGCCCGTATTTTTGCTTTGGATGTGGATGATATAACTGTCTCAAGATGCGTCTGGCTGATCACATTGAATAGCTCATACTTATAGAGGTCAATGGATGCAAGATATTTGCATTGCAACCTCATAATTCTTCCCTGGGTCGATCCCCCGACTTTCTTCCTGATCCTGATCTATAGCTCACACATTTGAATGGTACTATTGAACGCAAATTTCACGTACTTCACCCCTACAAACACCACCCTGAACTCTGTATTACAGATTTGACTGTCGTAATATATAATGGATTCCACTCATCGACTCATTTTAATACGTTTCGAGATTTGGATGAACAAACAAAAAAAATTAAGTAGATAGTTGTCCCAAGGATATTTACAACTCTCACCTGTGATGCAAAGTTCTTATGTTTTATATTAACCAGATATGTGTCTATGTTATGAAAATTACACCCCTTTTATAATAAATTATGTAAGGAGAAAAAGAATATGTGCTAAGTATCTCGTTTACGAATGTACACATTCGTTGCATATCATATGGTGCAATTAATTTTCATCATACATTCAGAAGTCATATAATTTCAAAAGGTACCATCACACTAGTGGGAATATGAATTTTGTTAGAGAAAGCTTACCCAACTAGGGGGCTTTCCTGCCCAGCTGGGCGAGCTTTCTCTAACAAAATTCTTATTCCCCAGGGAGAAATGCTTGAAGCTTCGAATAATTCGGACGCTTTAAACACATTTAGAATATGTTCATCACTCCTGCAGCGCGCTTTCAAGGTTTTTTTTTTTTGCAAACAGACCCTTCCCTGCGATTATAAAAGGGCTCTAACACATCAAGGCTTCATCATCCTTCAGTCATATAATTTCTCCTCCATTCTATCCATTTCTTCATTACAAACCATTTCTCGGTCTTAAAAATTTCGGTCGCTAAAAATATTTGGTTTACGTTCGATGTATTCTTGAGTCGTCGGTGATGCGATATCACTCCGAGCCGCACACATTTCATATATAATGTCGAGATGGGATCATTGCCTCCGAAGCCTATCCTAGGGAAGTCAGTTATGGGGTGATTTTGCTTTCTACGGTTGAGGGTGGAAGTCGACGTGGAGGCCTCAATCGACGACTGTTATGCGGTAATGGATCGGGGTATAACGGGGAGCCAGTTGACAGTTGTTACACAGCCATAAGCTCGACCTTTTTGAATACTCAAAAATTATGCCCTATAAATACCATAAAGAAGTTGAAGGCATATTTATACAGAAAAACTCTGGGGCTTCCGGTTTTAATCTGTGTAATTTTTTTTTCCATTTGTAGGTAACTGGTACCTTTAATCTTCCTTCTTATTTGAAGGTCGACACCATCGTTGAAGTAAGAAGACTCTCAGGCGGAGAGCAAGTTTTTGTTTAATGGGTTGCTTTTGAACTGGGTGAAATCATGCATGATGGAATTTATGGGAATTTATATTCATATATGGCTATTTTAGGGACTTTATTGTGATTGTAAACCTAGTATCTGAGAAAGAAAACTGTTATCGTTTCCTGTTGTGGATTATAACCTTGAATTTCATTAATGTCGAATGATAAACGCCATTGTGGAAATTAGGGGCTAATGATGCTATAAGCAAATTCATCATATGTTAAATACTTTGGACCAATCTTTGTTTCATTATCAGTTGCATTGTTGCTTTTCCTTTATTATGTGTCTACGGTTCGTGTCATGAGTTGGACTATGTCTATGATTGTAGTGAAAAAGGTGGCCGTGGTAACCGACAAAGCTCCGGCGACACTGGGACCGTATTCACAGGTCATCAAGGCTAATAATTTTCTCTTTGTCTCGGGTGTTCTCGGTCTTATTCCATATTTGTTGAAAATTCTTGACATGTTAAGGTTGTAGTCTTAGATGTCTGGTTTATAAGCAAGGTACTGATAATGTCTGTAGGGTTTTATTCCAGACCAGTAGTTCATCTCGAACAAATAGAGGATCAAACGGAGCAGGTAACTATGAGTCTGTAAATCTGCTATTTTAGCTTTCCAATTGTGGAACCGAGTACATGTCCGTAATTGATTCGACACTGCTATGCAAATCTACAGGTACTGAAAAATATGGGAGAAATACTGAAAGCTGGCGGTGCTAACTATTCCGCTGTGGTTAAGACAACAATTATGTATTACTCTTCTTCGGTTTTCTCCGCCATTTTGCTTGTTACATGGATAAGGGTGGATAATCTGAAATGGATAAGATCTTTACTGTTTTTCTTTTCTGGTTTCCTTCATGCAGGCTGGCCGACTTGAAAGACTTCAAGAAAGTGAATGAGATCTATGCTAAATGTAAGTATTGCTTTATACATGGTTTTGCGAGTTTGCCTTAAATCTCGTATTCATCAAAAAATATATATATGAAAGAAAACAAGATCATAGATACATAACTCGGTATCTGGTATATCTGGCATTTCGGTCAACCAGCTTGTTCTAGGCCAGATATACGACAGATGCCAATGCCATTTCCATTTACAGCATATCAGACTGAAAATTTCTAGCTGTCTCTAAAGACTTCGAATGCTGTCACATGCATCAATATGACCTTTGCGCTTATGTAAACTTATGACTTGTCAAAAATTGTCGACTAAAACGAGCTGGACGTTTTCCTTTTCCGAATCTTCCTCCTCCATAACTAACCTTATAACATCGTTAAAAATAGGACATTTCAATTCATTTTTCGCTTAACGGTTCCTTTTGCAGACTTTCCTTCACCGGCTCCAGCTCGTTCAACGTGTCGGGTAGCAGCATTACCATTGGATGCCAAGATTGAATTCGAATGCATTGCAGCACTTAAGGCATGACGAAAGGGAGAGTTCGTAAGGTAGGAAACTAAGCTTTTAAGAGTCTCTTTTTCGATTTTGAATTTGGCCATCATGTCGGGTTACTGCTGCAGTTAGTGGATCCCATTCGATATCTCGAAACCAGCAAGTCTTATGTAGCAAGCAGCCTAGCAGAGCTACATTGAGTAAACTTGAATGTGATTTGTGAGCTTTAATAATGTTTTTGAGTTGCAACTCATTAGCAGCAAATTGCATTGTGTTCATGCATATGACTCTTGTTTACCAGAGCATTCAAATCAATCTCACTGCTCTTCGTTTTCGGAAATCGAGTACCGTGTATATTCTGTTCTTCAGTTTCCAAAATCGGCAATCGAGTTATTAATAATTAATGACTAATGGTCGATGTTAATAATAATCAAAATTAATACTTTAGTATCTAATCAAACCATAAAAAATTTCATCGTTGTACAATGCATTCACCAGTACTGCACTGATATTTTGATTTACGGAAATTAAAAAAAAAAAAAAAAACCTGAAATTGTTTGTAAAGGAAAACATTTTTCTTGAGTAAAAATAAAAAAAAAATCATTTTATTTCCAATAAATAAATTAAGCATTTTTAAGATGATGGATATTATCGAATCCAAGGTTAGATTTTCCCAGAAAAGTGGGACCAAAGGGACAAGGGAACAAGATTAAAAAAAACTTCAGAGAAAAGAACACCATTTACGTATACCAGTCAGTTTAAATGGATTTTTTTTAAAAAAATAATTAATTAATTAATTAAACTTCACACGTTTCCCATGACAATAATTACCAAATAAAGCAAAAAAAAAAATCCTATCTTTTTGTCATTAACTAAAAACTCAGGCAGGAGGAAAACCAAGAAAGAAAGTTGTAAGATTTTTCTTGTTTAAAATTTTCATCTTTCTTATGAATTTTATTCATATGATATGAATTACACGTGGGGTCCATTCATTACCTTTTGAAGTTCCTTTATTTTAAAGTTATTCTTGGCCCTAATTCTAGATCTGAGCCATATATATATTCTCGTGATAAAATTTGGTTGTTGAGGGTTTTTTTTTTTTCTTTGCTTGAATTATTTTTTAGGTAATTTAATTCTTAAAATTCGCATCATATCGTTGGTTTTCTGTAGGTTTCTGAATCTGGGTTGGTTTTAGATCTTGTTGATAGTAGCTCTTTTCCTTTGATTGAATTCGTTCTTTGTTCAAGGTCCAAAGTTTTGATTTCTTTTTAAATATGTTTTTTCTGTTTATTTTAATTTTCCTTGCCATATATTTTTTTATTATTTTCTTTAAGAAAAAAAGATTCATTGTTATCATCATAGATATTGGCTAATTGTTCAAGAAATTTTAATGGAATTATATGCTTGATTAATCTTCTATTCTCTGTTTCATCTTCACATGTTTTGTTTCCCTCTCTGCGTGCGTGCGTGCGTGTGTGTGTGTATATATATATATATAGATATATATCTGGAATTTAAAGGACCAGTTGCTAGCTGTTTCCATTACCAATTATTTAATCATATAATGATGCAAGTTGATTTTGAGTTTGTGTTTTTTTTAGGTGCATAATAGTTTGTAAAAATGGAAGGTATCATCGTTAGAAGGGTCATCCCCTCAGATAACAGCTGCCTTTTCAATGCTATTGGGTTAGCTCATAAACTGCTTGATGGTTAATTTTCCATTTGGATTTGTTATTAGTTTGATTGGAGTCATTATTGTTTATTTCGGATTGTTTTTCTTCGTGTTTAGGTATGTTATGGACCATGACAAGACCAAAGCTTCGGAATTGAGACAGGTTCTTATCTGCATGATCTCGTGATCGTTCTTTAGATTATGTTATTAAGTTCTTGCAATGTAATGGGTGATCGAATAACGGAACTTCGTATGCAGTTTATGTTAACTTGTCAATTCTAGCATTTTAAGACATTGATCTGTGGATAGAACGGTTATGATTACAAAATAGGAAGCTTTATACGTTTATATGCAAATCAATACAACTGTGGCTTTAAAGGGAAATGTTCAAGATTACGTGTTACTAGTATACCATATTTAGCTTATTTTGATATTTTTAGCTATTAATAAAGCTTTTTTTGTTGTTGCTTGCTATTACCAACAAATAAGTCCATGCTTTGCTTTTATTTTGCTACTGTCTTACTACTATAATTTCTGATGTACCTGTGGGAGGTACGATATACTTTACATATTCAGTCGTTATCATCATATGCTGCATGCATGTAGAATGCCCAAGTGGATAGAAAGAATGATGTTTTTTCATTTGAAGGCGGAAATCTATGAGCATACTTAAAAAGTGTCGATATAAGGCCATTTATCCTTACCATATCTAGATGCTATTTTGTTTTCTTAACCTGGTGTGCTTGATGATTGTTTGAAGGTTATAGCAGCAACAGTGGCCAGCGATCCAACGAAATATTCTGAGGCATTTCTCGGAAAGCCAAATGCAGAGTATTGTTCATGGATTCTCGACTCGGAAAAGTGGGGAGGTTAGTTGAAAGTTGAAACTTCTCCCCTTCCATGTCCGTTCTTCTAGTTATTCATTTTATTGAATCTATTATGAGGACAGTCGTCTTCGGGTTATTTACTCAATTGGCTGCTATCTCATTATGTTATGTGCTATTATGAAGGTGCCATTGAGCTTTCAATATTAGCAGATTATTATGGACGTGAAATCGCAGCATATGATATTCAGACATCCCGTTGTGATTTGTATGGTCAGGTTAGAACTGCTGATGTTGTTGTCTCTAGTTGTAATATTGTCGTTATCGATACTTACAATTCCCCCTTTTTATTATGGCCTTCATGACAGGAAAGGAACTATTCGGAAAGAGTCATGCTGATCTATGACGGTCTCCACTATGATGCTTTGGCTGTACGTTGTTTTTTAACCAATTTACTATTTTTGAGGCTGTCCTTATTGTCATCTTCTTAAACTAGAGGAATATCACAACAGCATTGGAGTATATTTTTGAAAGTTTTGAAAAGATAATATTTATTACTACTTGATTACATCCATGTGACCTTCATGTTTGTGATCATCCAAAGATAATAAATTGCTAAAAAGGGAAAACTTTGAGAGTATCTATACGGAATAATGACTATTAATATTGCATCACAGATGCTGATGGTGTTCTTATTCCTTTCGTATGTTTTCCAGTTTGTTACTTGTTCCTGCTATTCTCATTTCTATGCTTATGTTTTTTCCGGTTCCGGGGTTTTGTATCAATAGATGTCTCCGTTTGAGGATGCTCCCGAGGAGTTTGATCAGACTATATTTGCCGTACAAAAGGATAGAACCATCGGGCCGGTTGAAGGCCTAGCACTGAATCTGGTCAAGGATCAACAAAGGTAGCATTTTAAGTTTTTTATTATATTATATCTGTTTATCGGGTAGTGCTCGAATAATTCAAGGTTTAATGTCCATGTCTGAACTGATTTTGGGTAATTTCATGTCCTTGTTTCTTAGTAAGAGGAGATACACCGACACTGCCAACTTTACTTTGCGTTGTGGAGTATGCCAAATTGGCGTCATTGGCCAGAAGGTCATTTTCTTCTCATTTCTTTATCTCACTTTTCTTTTTGCATCCGGTTTTACTTGATACTTTTTCAAATACAACGCTTCTCACATAATTCCGTGTGAATCTTTAGGAGGCTGTTGAGCATGCACAAGCAACGGGCCATGTAAACTTTCAAGAATATAGATGATATAAATCTGAGAGGTTAGTGGCATTTTCTTAAGCTCAGCTCCTTCATACCCTACCTAGTTCATCGGACTTGTATCATTTGGTTGATAAATCATCTTATTGAATTATCGGATAACAAAATGGAGTTGGTTCCAGTTGGTTCGGGAACTGTTGTTGTAGGATGGATGTTGTGTGAGATGAAAATATTGACTGTTTTACTGTTGATTAGTCCTATATATTTGTTACGGTAATGAAAAACATTTTACATTCACGGAATGATAAAAATAAGAGACCATATAGGAGATTTTTCTCTTGTTTTTTTTTATGCCTAGAACTTTGATATAATTTCCCAAACTGTTAACCTTGATCCATGCCATCAATGATTGATTCAACCGGAAAGTTCGGAACCCCCTTTTCGAAATTAAACAGGAATGCAGAAAATGACACAATTTGGGTACTAGCTGGTATTTCTAGACACTAGCAACCATGCATTCTTTGAATGGCAAAGATGGCAGCCTGATAAGCTAAGGAGGAATGTTTATTAGATACTTGAGGGTTGTCTTTCGAGGAACGGCACCATCATTCTCGAAGAAGATAAGCCATGGAAGATCGAGGCGAGATACATTCTATAGTGTTTTATCTCAAGTGCAAGTAATCAACTAACTATTTGAGTAATTTGCATTTCAATTTGTAGTACAAAGAAAGGCTAACCAGATAGTTTAATAAGAAGGCTACAAATGCTAAGATATAATATTGCATGAATCAAAGTTTTGATCCCAAATGAGAAATATGTGGACATTGGCATTCATTGCCGACTTTGCCTCTATAAGTCTGACAGTTTGTAAAATGTCTCGCAATATAGTATATAGATATAGATATAGATATAGATGTGTGTGTGTGTGTGTGTGTGTGTTCCAATCCTATGCGCATATTAGTTGAGTTGGAACACGTTTCAATTTTGGAGCCAAGTAGTTTAGGAAGGATGGTGAAAGGGGAAAAGCTTGTAGCATGTCCAAGATGTTAACGAGGTCGGTCCCAAAAATAGGGTTCTTTCTTTGGTCCTTTGAGGATTTGTAAATAGAACCTTTTGGTGGGGCTCATGGAATAATGCCCCGACTATTTATAGCATTTTCCTCCATCACATCTTTCCAACCTTAGAGCCACTTTATACGGCATCATTGTACAGATCCCACCAAAAGACTCCTTGTAATATCCTTTTAAAGGAACAAAGAAAGGGAAGACCCGCTCTAACATTCTCTCATTTTCTTCTCCCACAATAGAACCCATTTTTGGGACCGCTCTTGGAAATCCTACAACCTCATTTTTTTTCACCATCGTTATGGGCCCATTCGGTTTTTTGGCTCTCCGCTAAAGGCGTTTATGAGACGGTCCAGATCGAGCTTAAACATGATATTAAAATATTTTATGTTTTTTAAACTTGATTTGACCTAAAATATGAATTTAAAATTTATCCAAACTTACTCATAATTATAAAAAGGGTAATTCAAGTTTATTTTAAGTCCGTCTCATATTAATTTTTAAATTTATTTGAGAAAATATTTATATTATTTTTAATTTGATATTTAATAATTATGCATATTCTGTTTATTAAAATTTTATATATAAGTAACTTGACATTTTTTAATGCTTAAAAACAGGCTAGATCGAGTTGAGGTTAAGCCTTGAATGCTTGAGCCCAACCTATTTTTTGAAACTAATATTTTTGCTCAATCCCTGTCAAATTTCTAAGCTTCAAATTTAGACAAAGAAACCCCGCGAACAAGATTACTCCCTACCCTCCAAAGCTAACTCATCTCCAAACTCCCATGTATCAACAATACTATGTTAAGGAATGCTCATAGTTTTCAAAGTGAGACTGAAGGTCCAAGATTATGATATTAGATTAAGGACGTTATATGTATTTTATCCTTATGCAGGGATCATCTTAACCTTCTACTTCCACGCAGATATTCTCAAGCCAGTAAGTTATATTCCCATAGGCCCAAGTGGCTCAAGCCATCAAAAGAACCTTTTGTTAGAGGATAGCCTTGTGGTTCTTCATTTCATCCATAAGAAACTTAAAAGGGTAAATTATCAAAATAGTGGCTTCTGTTTGTCTCAGGTTACATTTTAGTCACTTATGTTTGAAATATTACGTTTTAGTTACTTACATTATCATGTTGTAATATTTTAGTCACTGAGCCGTTAATTGCTGTTAACGGTGTAACGGTAAGCTGACGTGACACGTTAAATCATCATTTCAAACGACAATTTTAGGTTAATTTATACAATCGGTCTCTATATTTTTTTTTAGCAATTTAATTTTTTCTTTTATGTTCTTTTAACTTTCCTTTTTTTTTCTTCTTTATTTTCCATTTTTTTCTGTTTCTCCCTCTGTTTTTCTCCCTTTTTCATTTCTTTTAACGTAATTTTTTTATGTTTTTCATTTGTTAAAACTAGTCCACAAGCTCGCCTCACTCTAAAAAAATTAAATTGTTCAAAAAAATAAAATATGAGAACCAATTGTATAAATTAACCTAAAATTTTTGTTTGAAATGATGATTTAGCGTGTCACGTCAACTTTTCGTTACAACGTTAACGGCAATTAACAGTTCAATGACTAAAATATTATAACGCAATGACGTAAGTGACTAAAACCTAACATTTCAAATATAAGTAACTAAAATATAATCTGATGTAAATAAAAGTGATTATTTTGATAGTTTACCCAAACTTAAAATAAGCATCACTTTTAACAAATATATATATATATATATATATATTAAGAAGAAAAAGAAAAGTTTACAGATGAAAACGTTATCACTTCAGACTACCATGAACTTGTTTTCCTTGATAACCTCGGATTGGAGTGATACAATACAAATGTCATGCATTGTTTTTCTCTATTACATAGAGAATGACAATGTCTCCAGGCAGTGTTACAACTATTACAAATGAAAGGAGATGATCCCAACTAATCTGTTTCATGAACAACATCATCCGGCTTACTCAGCAAGAACTCGAAAAACCTGAGGATCGAAAAATCTATGGGACCAATCAGTTGCCCGTATTCAACTTTTAACCAATTTTGAACTAGCAGCAGAAGTTGCTCATGTCTCTGACCAATATATTCCTTATTTCAATTGGGAACTTCACTGTTCTAAATCTTCTGTTTAAGAACATGCCGTAGTTGGACCTTTTGGCTTTCCATTCTTGCTTCCAAAAGCTTTGCCTTCAAACTGTTCTTTTGTGCACCACGAGGCCAGTCAATGCACCCTTTCATCCCTTTCGTTATGTGTGGATGACCAGAGTCAGGTGAACTCCACTGTCCCATTGAAGGACTGAGCCCACCTTTACCGGATCCTCGATCTGGGGATACAATACCCCCATTAGACTTTCTTCCATTTGAAAGTCTGCCATTTGCTCCTCCTACTGAAATTATCTTGTAATTTTCTCCATTATTCGGGCATGACCTCCAAAGCCTTGTTATGGACGACGCCTTCTTCGACTGCCTAGCAGGTAATGAACAAACTTCGCTAATTTCAGTGATTGGGGTATCTCCACATGCATTTTCTTCCCATTCAGTTCCACTACCCGAGAAATTGCTGTCCCGGTGATTCCTGGTGACAGATGCAGCACTCCCTTCTGGTGAGTAACTTGAGCCCTGATCCTCAAGATGGCTGACAGTTTCCCACCCACTCTCATCTTCCTCTATCTCATCATCCTGATCAAAAAGTGCATTTGAATGTTTCATAATGCTGTCTTTCTTCATCATGTGCATTTCAGGACTCACCATAAGAACTTTCGAGGCATGGCTAGCAGGACTATATGCAGTAAAGGGTTCAATTTCTCTTTCATTTGCTTCACCGATAGCAACATCTTCAAAAACGGCGAAAATATCATCTGGGTTTGCTGGCTCATATGTAAATTCCTTAATTTCTTTAACATTAACTGACTCAGCAGCCTGTCTTAGTGATTCTGCTTCTTGCATGTCTTTCCTGTCCAGATTTCCAGTCCTTGACCTTAGAAAAGTCTCCAAATCTGCTATAAGCTTGTTCATTTGTGAATACCTCTCTTCAAGTGCTACCTTTGCATCAATGAGCTTCATCTGTACACGCTCTTCACGCCAGACCTCAGCCATCTGCAACATTTTTCTTTCCTCATCGACTTCCTCCCGAAGCTTCATGGAATCTCTCTTAATTGCCTCCACTTCAGCCTTGTCTTCTCCAATTTCTTTAGCAAGTTCATCGCATACTTCTTCAATTAGTTCTCTGGCTTTTCTTTCCTTTTCATAATCCTGCATATATTGCTTCGCCGATAACTTGGCAGCAGCCAACTCATTTACCAATTTGGAATTAACAATTTCAAGCCTCTGCCGTTTTTTCTTTTCTCGATTCAAGTCCGCTTTTACATCATCTACAAAGGCACGTATTTTCTCATGCTCTCTACTCCGCCAAGCAGCCCTTTCCTCACTAACTTTCCTCAAGAAGTGCTCAAGTTTTTTCTTCGAGGATCGGCGCTCAGTCTCAAGCTCCTCAATGTGAGCTCGAGCCTGCTCTAGCTCAGCTTCAAGGGCAGAAACAATTGATACAGCACTTACTTGTTGGTCAATACGCTTCATGTGGTTGTAAATTTGCCTTACCTCATCCGTTGTTTTTAAGCAGACAGGATCCCACTTTGTTGCTCCCTCCATCGCAGAGTTGGAAAATTGAATTGAAGGCTCGATCTTAAGAAGGAGAAAAGCAGGTTAATATCAGAAGTGCAAAGAAATCAATATGCAAAGCATGCAGTTGTTTTCTTTTTTCTTTTCTTTTCTTTTTCATGTAACTATCACAAGCTACAAGCATGCTGAGAGTAAATATATGGATCTAAGCAAGCAAACAGCAGCAATGTCCTCATTTTGTAAATTTTTTTCTTACAAATTTCTTTTTTGAGCAGTTTCTCTAGTTTATCCCAGAGTTGGGAGTGATTATTGGCCTTTTTTCCCCCTAATCATGAACTTGTTCACTCTACTGATAGAACTAAAACCATGTTGATTCATGCATTAAATGCATGTGATCTGTAATTTTATTCTTTCCCCTTCTAGTTTGTATAGACTTGTCAAGAGTTTTGGATAGGCAATGAATGTAAAAGGTTTTAATAGATAGACTAATAATATACCGGTCCTGCAGAGTGCAGACAACTTTGATAACATCCAAAATGCCCAAAAATGAGCGAAATGGTGCACAACAAATCCCATCTAAAAGAAAGTACCAAATGCGGGTCCCACATGTAGCATGACACATGTGCCGTATTATGTGTGAGTTGACAAAGGTTTGGTTTCCTATACGAGTTCCATTCGTCATTTCCATATTGATCGTTGATGAGGTCAGAAAAAGTTCAAGATTCAGTTAAGGAGCTCACAGATGCAAGCATACCTTACGCAAGAGACCGTTCTTAGTGCCAGAGGCAGAACCAGGGCTCTGTAATGGATCCTTGGCATCTGAACTACAAATTTTGTCCTTGTGATGATAATGGAATGGAACACCCATAAAATCTTTACCAGGCTGCAGTAAAGCACAAAGTAATGAACTCAAAATGTCCAAAATCGTAATTCAAATTTCATAACACATAAATAGGATCCATCAATCGAGACGGAAAAGAGTAAAACTATCAATAAATACTAAGTAGGATGACTTTCGGAAGCAATTTAAACAAATTATCAAATGCATTCGCTGTGTGAATCAAGCAAGGCCGTAAATATGAGCAAACAGTATAACACTTTATCGAGGAAATATCCATAGAAAACCTGTAAAACCATGCTCACAAAAGCCTCGCATGATTAGAAAAACAAAACTATACCAGAGCATACAATGATAACAAAACTACTATAAACATGATAAATGCATCAAAAAGGAGACTTTTGGGTACATAATCATATGAATCAATTACATTTAGCAAGTTTTCAAAGGTTCACTTTTTTGTTAGACATGCAAGCAAAATGTAAGGCATCATAAACATCAAAAATTCAAGAATAAACCAATGAAACAATGATGGCATTACAAAGATCAATGTTCTTTTCAGTATCAACAGTTGAAACTTCAAATTTAAGCACAAAATTAACAATAGTTAACAAGCAAAATACCCAAAATAATCCCTTCAAAATCACAGTTTTTTCAATTTGATCACCTTATTCTCATTATAACTATAAACAGAAGAAGGGGAATAAACAAGAAAAAAAACCACAGATCATGGAACCAGAAAAACGTTAAAAATCTGACCTTAAACCCTAAGCGATCGCTCCACCTTTCTGCAACACTGGATGTCACCGTCTCCGGCAACTGTAACCGCCACAATCCAGCTGCAAGCTTCCTCGCGGACACTTTAGAAGCACCTTTCCTCCTATGCCCTCGACCACCACCTCTCCGGCCACCATTCTCCTCCTCTTCCACCTCGTCCTCGAGCTCTTCCTCAACTCCACGACCTTTCTCTTTCCCTCTTTCTTTCTCTCTCTCCTCCACCTTCCATTTCAACAAAGGCGTCTCCGGCCTGCTCCGCCTCCCCGCAACCGGCGTACCGCCGACCCGTTTCCACCTCCTGTTCCTTGCCTTCCGTTTCGTCGTTGGCTTGAGATCCGCGTCCGTCGGATTCCTCCCCGAAAATGTCGCTGGCAAACTAGCTTTCCCCGTCACCTTCATCACTCTCAAACTCAAACCTCTTCCATCAACATTCCAAAACCAAAAAAAAAAAAACACGAAATTCCTAGTTTATAAAGAAAAACAAAACAACCCAAATAAAAAAAAAATAAAACCGCAAATTAGTTTGTGAAATTTCTTTCCTTTTTCATAAGTGTGTGAAACTAATTTAAAAAAAGTGAAAAAAAAAAAAAAAACACTAAAATAGAGAGCAAAAGCTGAGCTGAGAAAGGATTGTGAGAGAGAGAGAGTGTGTGCCTGTCCGTGTGTATGTTTCTATGTTTTTTTAACCTTTGCTTGTATGTATCTGAAAATGGAGAAAGGGACGTATCCCAGATTATGCATAGAAATACGTTAAATCTTGTATCACCGTATTCTTATACGGTCAACCTACAATTTGGTGAGATACGGTACCGTTTCACAGGCGGACCAGGACACCTCTTTTACACGAGCGAGGGGTTCACTTCATTACTTTTTACTTGATTAGTGGAGGGTTTGCAGAGAGACATTGTAGGTTTATAATTCTTTTTTGTAAATAGGAAATTAAACGACCTCGTTTTAAACAATAAGACTATATCTCGGCAATTATTAGATTAAAACTTTTTCCCTATTTATTTTTCTTAAATTATAAAGCAATAACAAGTAACTTAAAAATATATATAAAAAATTAAATATTTAATTTAGTAATTTATCAATTTTCGATCAAAAAATTTCAAGATAGTATTTTATGAGTGTAATGATTATATTCTTATTATAACCTTTCGTATATTGTAATTTATATCTTAATATAAAAGAAAGAAAAAGGGTTCCTCATAGAAGCAAAAGATAATGTAGCTTAATCAAATGGTCCAAAAAGCTATAAGTTACTTAATTATGTACGAATATCACATAGAATTCAACGAATAATAAATACTTGACATTGGAGATTTTAATGTATATTCAATAATTTGGAATATTTCTTCATTCAACTTTCTTCCCATTTTGTTTTTCTTTCTACAGATTTGTATCAACTTTCATGTTATGTTGATCAGCCTTTTTTAGGCTTCATCCATGCTTCAACTCGGTAATCAATCAGGGATGGATTTTGAGGTTTTAAGAAATTTTACATAAAAAGTAAAATTAGAATTTTTAAAAACTTTCAAAAGGTTTAATAATAATTTTTAAAGTTTTGATAAAAATTTAAGAGTATAATTAAAATTTTCAAAGCCCCCTAGGTTGTAACGATGATTTACCTCTTTTGGTAATGATTTCTACTTTGATCCTGACTTTTTCTTTTATCCAAGTTGACTTTGACAAAAAAAATTTAAATCTCAATATGATAACAATTGTTAAGTTCAAGCTGCAATATGAGAATAATTGTAAAATTTAAAGACTAATTTGGATAAAAAAATTCATATCCAAATATAAAAACATTTGTCAAGTTCAAACCCGATTAATGCAATGACCATTTAAAAAAAAAAAAATACATTAAACCTTAAGTTGTGACCTATTAATCGAGTATTTATCTTTTTTTTTTAAGAATAACTTGGATTCGAATCACCGTTCTAAAAAATCTTAAATATTACTAATAAACACAAAAATATGATATATTTATACATTTATCATATTTTTATTTAAAATAATATGTGATTATATAAATGGATGCAAGGTAAAGAAAGAATGAAAAATTGGGGCAATTGGGAACCCTATGTCCACCAGCTTTCAACACTTTCTTACACAAAAAAGATTCAATTGGTTAATTTATTGGTATAATGTTTGGGTGGTGGGCAGATCTTAACTCTCTCCTTTTTTTTTTTTTTTTTGGCATTATTTTAGACCGGTTTCCAAAGGTATCCAATGGGAATACCACGTGGCTTTATCAATAAATTACACGTGGAAAGCCACCCAAATTTATTTTAATCTAACCACCAATATTTTTGTATGTATTGTTTGCAAGGCGACGAATTGTACCCACATGGCCTGACTTGATGTTCGAGCCAAACTTAAACTTCAACCAATTTATTATGCCCTTAATTTTAACTTAATAAATACAGATCTAATCTTTAATAAATTAACCCTTGCTCGAAGCTTATATATGTTCTTTATATAACAGTATAACACCATGGAAGGGTTTCTTATTGCTCATTTTTTTTATAAGCAAACAATAATATGACAATGGAAAAAGGAAAATGAATTTACAAACCCAGTGAATAGAGGCAAAATTCTTGGGTTGGGTCCGGAAGATATTCTTAAATTTTCGTCCAATTTCGATTTAAATAAAAATATTAAAATTTGAATCGGATTCGGTTTATCCATATTAAATTTTTTTATATTATTTTGTATATAAAAATATTTAAAAAATATAATAATTAAATACCTAAAAATATTAAAATAAATATTTTTCAGCAAATTGAAAATAAATTTAAAAAAAATTATACTTAAATAACACTAAAATAGGTGCAACTTAGCAAACAGATACCTTTAAAATAGTAACAAAATTAACAACAAAACAAAATAGTATATAATAACGAAATGACAGCAAAATAGTGACAAACAATAATAAACAATAGCTTCTTTTTTTTTCTTTTTTTTTTTTACAAATTAGGGCTGGGTCGAGGCCAAAAAAGCTTACCCAAGACTCAGCTCGTTTAAAAAACGGATCTTATTTTTTTGTCTGAACCCATTTTTTATACATATATTTTTGCCCACATCCTCTCATGATCAAATCTACTAGTAAACGAATTTTAAATCTAAAAAAATACATGTTTTAATATTTTTTTTCTTTTAAAGTTAACCATTGAAATTAATACTCTTTTTCATATTTTTTTATTGCACTGAATTTCTATTTAAATTTATTTTTGTATATATTTTAATCTTTAATTAATTTTTTTATGTATTGTAATGATTTATTTCATATTATAACTACTAATGTATATACTATTGTCTATTTATGATTGTACACTTTAAAAAAAAAAAGAAAAGAAAAAGGACTCATATGTTTTAGTAAAATTCATGTCTTACATATGTTTTGGTGTAATAAAAGATTATGGATACCCAAAAGAGAGACAAATAGACAATGGGAAATTATGGGTTTTGTGGGATATAAATATCATCTGCTGCTAATCCCATATTTGTGGGCCAAATTGTGTTTTAAAGGTTAATTACCAAAGATGATTTATTTTATTTTTGGGGGTTGTGATTTTGTGCCCATATTTACTTTATATCTTAAAGAGTCTGGAAATCTAAACTTTAATCCCCTTTGGTATACAAGTACCAAGTTTCATGTGATTTTGAGGGTTGATCCATTAATGCCAAATTTCACATGCCATTTTCTAATTATCACTTTGATAATTATTTAGTTTCTATATTTAAAATGTTAAAATTAAATTTTTTTATTTTTTTATTTAAAAATTTTAGTTTTATCATTAAAAATATAAGTATTTTTCGTCAAAATTTGTCAATTTAACTTGTCTATTAAATACCTTTATGTGATGTAACATATGATTGGTGGAAAATAAATATATTATATTGATAAGTTCTAACCAAAACTACCAATGAAAATAATGATTAGATTAGGATTTTTCATATTGGAAGAAAAACGAATTAAGTTTTTAACTTTTAAAGTATAGGAATTAAATCTCAAATTCCATTAAAAATATCGAGACCAATCTTATTTTAACCTTTGGTATATTTTAGGAATTAAATCTCAAATTCCATACAAATATCGAGACCAATCTTATTTTAACCTTTGGTATATTTCAACATTCATAGATGATCAATCAAAGCGAAGTCAAAGATTTATTTTAAAAAATTTAAAATTAAATTATAATTTTTTTAGTGAGTCAAAGTTAAACTTTATCATTATATTAATTTATAATTTTAGAACGGATTAAACTGAAATTTTATCATTGATGGTCGGGTTTTTTTCATTTTTGTTATTTACTTATTTGCTTAAGGTTTTATTTGGTTCCAAGGATTCGAAAAATTGCTTTATTATTAGTTTTTTAAAAAAATTAAGGTAATAAAAGCTCTTACTAAAAAAATCAATTAAATTCACTAAAAAAATTCACCCTATTAAGTTTTCAATGGCCAAAAAGCAATTAATTAACTTTTTCATTAACGGAAACCATTAATTGACTGGTTTAAACATTAATAGCGCTGATATGTCAATAAAAAAATTAAAAATTTAAAAAAATTATACATTTAGAATGAACATGAATAAATGATTGTTCAAGTTGTTTAGAATCCAGACAATCATTGTAAACAAGTGCAAAAAATTTTAAAAATTAAAAATTATAAAATTATTAAAAATTATAAAATATATATATAATTAGTTATTTTAAAATTCAAGAAATAAAAATTTATTAAGAATTTATAATATATATTAAAATTTTCACATCTAAAATCAATCTAATAGATGTACAAAACAATACTAATAATTACTAAAAGTTGAAATCCCTTTTCATTCCCATTACTTTAGTATTTGTTTCTGGCTCAAAAATTTTAAAAAAATTAGAAAATTTGAGATTTTATTTGCTTAATAAATAAGTACTCCATTATTATAATATATCTCTAATGTCGTATTAATTTAAACATATTTTCTTATCTTTCAATTTAACAAAAGTATTCTCTCAAAATAATGTTTTATTTTCCAAATCAATCTGATTTGGGATTGGATTAGGGACATAATTGGGATTTACCATCCAATCAAAACTATTTATAAAAAGGGTGGATTAAATGGATTATATTCTACATAATTAAAGTATCCCTACTCTAATCACGAGAGTTAGATGAAATGGTAAGGGTCTTTCTTACATTAACCAGTGGTTGAAGGTTCGATTCTTACCCTAAGTATGGAGCAGCTTTAAAACTCGTAGTTAGCATCTACCTTGTAACACCCCAAAAATTGGGTTTGTGAAAATCGAGAATGGTCATGTCCAGATTTATAGGATATAAACCACATTAAAATAAATATTGTTGGGGGTGAAGACTAAACAAGAAATAGGCTTAAGCCTAATGGTTAGCATGCTAGAGTCCTTTTTGAAGGTTCTAAATTCGAGTCACTCCTCCTTTAATTTAGTAATTTCACCAAAAATGTCTCACTGCATATCTATATAATTAAGCAAGAAATGGGCAATAGCCTAATGGTTAAGTGTTAACCTTGTCCCTTCCTTCCCTTTTAATTTTGAGATTTCGGCAAAACACAAAATATATACTGTTGGGATTAAAAATTAGACAAGAAATGGGCAATAGCCCAACAGTTAAGAGCTAGCCTTCCTCCCTTATGTTCCTAGGTTTGAATCACACCCTTCCCTTCCATTTTCTTTTGAAATTTGGCCAGCTTTGGGGAAATTGCAAGTGATGCCTAGGATTCACCCAATTCTCTCCTAATTAGAATTCACAACTTGCGCATTCCTTAGAATTCCACCATCTTTTTATCTTCTTTTCCTAATTAAAATTTCAATTTGCCCTTTTTCAAACCCTAATAGAATTTGCTCTCCATCTTTCAATTTATTCTCTTTTTATTTTATTTCCCTTTTCTTTACACCATATTTTCATCCTAATTGTTGATAATTACTTTGCTTTCCCGAATCAAACTATCCTTCACTCGTTTGTTCTTTTTATCGGTTTTGGAATTGTCATCAAATAACATCCTTAATATTTGCCAAAGATCGGTAAGTACAGCTCAATCCCGATGTTTGATCTCAAATCTTTATAGAATTCTATTTAACGATAATCTTGTGAGAGATTAAACAATCTTTCACGGTTCTTGTTGAAATCTTTCGTTAATATTGTCGAATCTTGAAACCCAATGTTAATTCATGCAATTTTGTCGTTGAAAGACCCAGTTTAGGTACCCCAGAATAGATTTGAACGAGAGGATTGTCACTCAAACTACCGGTGAAAGGTGTGTGTCCTTTTACAAGTGAATCGGAAGCAAAATCGTGCCTACGATAGGGCCACACGATCTGGCACACGGGCGTGTGGACCACACAGCCCCTAAGATGGCCATGTCCCCCTAAAACCCTAGGCTAGTTCATGTACCACACGGCCAAGACCTCTCCACATGGCTTGCCACACAGTCGTGTCTCCCTTATAGGTTGAATTTACAATTTCCACATGACCACAGTCTATTACACAACCAGACCACACGACCGTGTAACCCCTCCACACGGTCTATAATATTTCATAGACCTAGCCACACAATCGTGTGTCCCCTATTTTTCAAATTTTATAGTTTTTCCCTAAAATTTTGTGAACTATTCAATTTAGTCCTTGTATGATCCCTAAACTATTTTTAAAGTTTTATCTCTTACAATTAGGTCTCTGATAATTTGAATAATGTGGAATCCATAATTTGATTGATTAGAATATTATTGTTTATGCATGATATGGATTGAAACTTGTTTCCTGTCATCGAATTATTGATATACTATCACTGTTACTCGTATTACTGTATTACTGATTGCATGAACAACATGCCTATTATTATTGATAAACTGAAATTATGACATTCATGTCTATTGCCGCTGTTTTTTGCATGTCCACTATCTCTATACTGTATTGCTATTAGCATGCCATACTGCATTGCATGGGGCGGGACGCTTTGAAAGAAGGAAGTACTGGTAGTTTAACTGCAAATACTAGTGGTTTATCCACATACCTACTAGCAGCTTTTATCTGCAAACCTGTTGTGTATTCACAACCATTGACAGCGTATTAAGTTGTAAACACTAGTGGTTCAACCACATCTTTTTGTTGGAAGCTTTAATCTGCAAACCCATTGTGTGCTCACAACTACTGGCAGCGTATTAACCTGCAACACTGGTGGTTTATCCACAAACTAGAGTGTCTGGGATATAAGAGTTCTTGGGAACTCTTACTGTGGAGTGTAGTGGTAGTGTAAGACCCTTTTCTTTATTGTTAAACTGAAATTGCATTACATTGGCATAAGCATGGTCAAATGATTTGTCAATTACTGTTTTACCATATGATTGTTATTGTATTGAATACTATTATTATATGCTTGGTTTATTATATTACACTAGTTTTTCTTGTGATTGAACTCACACTAAGCGTTATAGCTCACCCCCTTTAAATTTTCATCCTTACAGATAACCCATCAAGTTAGGACACGGACACAACATCTGGACTTTATAAACAAATTGGTAATTAATTAAGTTCAAATAGGAGTCACCGTTACATACGTTAGCTAATTTAAACCGGTTTTGATAATTCGTAAGTTTGCCTGAAAATTTACTAAGTTTTCTTTTAAACTAAACAAATGTTTTAAAATAACTGTTTTATAAACTTCGATAGCTTACTGAGTCATCTCGGTGGCTAATGTAATCTTCCGAATTCAGGCCTAACTTCTAGGTCGGGTTGGGGAGGTTACGTACCCCTAAATGGGCCTACAAAATACGGAAAATTAGTTACTAGAGTTGCTCCAATAAATACCTTAAGAAATTAAAAAAAAAAAAGTATCCCATTTTTTGAGAAATACATAATTTTGTTAACTCAAAATAAAAGGCAACAAATGAGGGACCACTTTTTTCGATCCAAATCACCTTTGGCTTAGTTTGCCAGTCATGAAATTTTGACTTGGAAACAAAAAAAAAAAATTAAGCTTAGTTGAAAATCAGTTGTGCATGAAAGTGATCAAAAGCATTTCATTGGTTTTTTCTACATTTTTATTATTTATAATTTTTTATAGTTTTACACTAAAATGAATCTAAATATCGGTATGTATTGATTCATATAAATCTAAATAATTATTTGTTTAGATTCATTTTAGATGTTGATTTTTTATTTTTTTAATATTTAAGTTTTTATAATATTTTTAATATTTAAAATTTTTATTGTTTTGCACTCATCCATAATAAATTTGAACTATTTGTCTCAATCTATTTTAGATGTATATATATATTTAATTTATTATTATTATTATTATTTAAAATTTTTACTTTTTAAATCTTTTTGTTAGCGTCGTTCAACTGACGAGTTTTGTTAATGGAAAGATTTGATTATTTTTTTACAATTGAAGACTCAATAAGGATGATTTTTTTTATTTTTTATTTACCATTAAATGTTTTTTTTATAAAACTAATAATTTTGTGTTAATCACCCAACCACACACGTGAAAGATGATAATTTTAAAATTCTAAAATAATAAGAAACCAAAGCTGTCCACGTTATTGTTATGTTGGTTTACATCTCTTTCATACCTGCTTTTTCATAGCTTGAAGTTTGTACCAAAAGAAACTATTTTAGTACCTATGTTTTCAGATGATTTTCTTACCTAATAACAATCATAATCTTAAAACTATACAATTAATATGAAAGGGATTTATTAGTATTTTAACAGCATATAATGATAAGACATATTTTACTCTTAAGGACATTCTCGAAAATTTATTAACAGTAAAACCAACATAAATAATATATTGATCCCACAATTATTTCTTAACAGAAAATTTAATAAATAAAATCTTCAAAATGAATGGACCAGCTTTAGGCCAAGGATGAAGAGGGTCCTCCATGATAGTCGCGCATTGGCATATGTGGCTTGCATGTTTTGTAGTTCACTGTTCCACTGAATGTCATCAATGTGGGACTGCTACAAATAAAAATTATAGGCTTCCAATCATCATCAACCATTTGAATATATTTATATACATATTTTATACATGCCCAAATTTACCCGCGGCCCATTAGAATTAACAAAACCAATAAAAATTGAGTCCAATAATTAAAGTCTAAATTACAAAGTGTTGACCCAATTACAGCCTTTTTTTTAGGCCCACGAATTAAAAATTTTCAGAAAACATTAGGGTTTCTGAAATCTTAGGCGCCGCAGCCTCCTTTGCGCCGTACCCCCCTCCATGTGCGCCCTCAGCACGCACACCGCCCAAGGCTCGACTTCTCTGTCAACCTTGCACCAAAATAGCCCAGCACATGTGTTAACTAGGAACAGTAGAAGAATGCAAGTAAAATGAAAGGACATGTTTATTGCTTAATCAAAACTAGTATTTATAACAGAACAAATATAACTCGACTCCATAATTTTAGCAGATATTGTTACTAACTAATACTCAACTAACTGCTAAAGAATAGGACTCCACTAATTTTTACGTGACTAATTCAAATGCTAGAAATCAACAACTAATTGAAAAATATCTCAGCATTTATTTAACAGCAATTAAGGAGATTTCTTCTAGCTGGTGTTGTAGTTCAACATTCCCTCTCAATACCAGCTTATGATCTTCTTATCATGCTAAGCATATAACGAAAGTTCTCAACCTTATTAGCACTTAACCCTTTAGTGAACACATCTGCAATTTGGTCTTCTATCTTAACCTTCTTCAACTCAATCTTTTCTAGCAAAACATTCTCTCTAATGAAGTGATAACGGATTGCCACATGCTTGGTTCTAGCATGTAAAACTGGATTCTCCGCCAAACATATTGCTGACCGGTTGTCGCAAAATAATGGAACAGCATAATTAACTGAACATTTAAGATCCTTTAGCAACTGTATGAGCCACGTACTTTCCTGAGCTGCCATTGCCGTTGCTCGATATTCCGCCTCTGCTGTAGAGAGTGAAACAATTTGCTGTCTTTTGCTGCACCATGAAATTGGTTCTGCTCCTAGCATGAAAACATACCCAGTAGTTGAACGTCGAGTATCATGGTCTCCTGTAAAATCAACATCACAATAGCCAAGCAATTTGTAGTCTTCACTTTTCCTATAGAAGATACCATAGTCAAGTGTACCTTTCACATATCGCAAAATCCGTCGAACTCTTTCCAGATGTGATTTCTTTAGACTTTGCATATAACGACTCATTACTCCCACCGCATAAGAGATATCAGGCCTGGTTAGAGTTAGGTAAATTAGACTACCTATCAATTATCGATACATAGTCACATCTTCTAAATCTTTCCCATCAAGAGAACAAATATTTGCATTTGGCTCTACTAGAGTTGTGATAGGCTTGCACTTAGACATTCCAAACCTTTTAAATAAATCTCTGGAATACTTTTGCTGATGGAGAAGAATTGTAACAGTCTGGTTTATACCCTAGTCGGAACAGTGGTTTCGGGACCACAAATCCAGTCATTAAAATATTTTAATATTATTATTTTTTTATGCTTTAGATATGTGGTTAAGCATATGGTAAATTTTCGTAAGCTAATTTGTCTGTTCGTGTGTTTAATTTGAGCAAAGGATTGATTTGTATTAAATGTGAAAGTTGCTTGCTATTTGTTAAAGTACCAATATGTTATGACTTTGTAAAGGTGAAGGCCTTATATGGCAATTAAGCCATTACTATAGGTAGTGGACGGTATTAAATGTGGTTATATATATATATATTACATTATATGTTTTCATGAGTTTATAACACATGTTAAATTAGTATATTATTTTATAAGTTATTATATTATATCAATAAAAGAAAACAAGAGAAAGTGGCTTTTTTTTTATCATCATATGGCCGAATGTCTTAAAGAAAAGAAAGAACAAAAGCTTAAGAGTTTTGGTTGGCTTTCATCTTGATTAAGGTATGATTTTGAGTCGGTTTTCGATAATTTTTACGTTTTTGCAATCGTTGCTTTGTCTACTATCAAACCCATGTTTTAATTTTGAGAATTGATGATGTTTTTTAGATGAGTATTTGATGAACTCATGTGATTTATGATGTTTTATGGTGTTAAATGTAAGATTTAAGCTAGATGAATATATTTTGTTCTTGAATTTTTGATGAATTTAGCTAATTAGGGCTAAATTGAGAAAATATTATTTTTGAGGACTAAATTGCGAATTTGATGAAAAATATGGACTTATATAGTCCCTAGGGAGATTCGGTTATGCATCTGTGTGAACAAATTTTGTGAATTTGATGTTTTGAGAAAAATGGACCAAATTGATAAATTGTACAAATATGAGGGTTAAATTGCAAATAGCCCTAAATGTGTGTCCTTGGACTGAATTGAATGAATAAGTGAATAAAAGAGTTAATTCTGAATGTGTTTAGATCAAGAACCGAGGAAAGCAGGACTTAGATCGCGGAAAGCGTAAAGAAAATGAAGAAAGTGTTTCCGTTTTCGTTAAACCGAATCGAGGTAAGTCATATTGCAAATAAATGTTGTTATATTGAATTGAGCTTATTTATAAGATTATTGATGAAAATGAATGCTTATGAGATGCTTTGTATATGAATTCGAGTTATGGATGATATAGTGTTAAGTCCGAGAAGTCCCGCACGAACCTAGGAATATATAGGATTAGCTATGTCATGACATAGGTATCTGCTCTGTTTTATCATGTAACACCACGCGTGCGGGACGTTGGCATTGATTTGAAATTTCGTGTAAGACCTCGCGTGCGGGGGCGTAGGCATGGCGTTACGTGTAAGACCACGTGCGGGGCGTTGGCATCGATATGATCTTTACGTGTAAGACCATATGCGGGACATCGACATCGTATTGATTCGTGTAAGACCATGCGGGACGATGGCATCGATATCCGATTACATATAAGACCTAAATGCGGGGCGTTGGCATTGTACGACCATTCGAGCTTTACGAGTATCCTACTAGATTCCTTACGGTTCAACGGGCAAGTCTGTGATGCGAATGGCTAAGTGAATTGTATATCCATTTCAGGTACGTTAATTTATACACTAAGTGTGTATATAAGGTAAATACCTATGTGATCTTACTATGATTCTTAAATTGATGAATGTGGCAAATATGGCAAAGAATATGGACCAAATTATATATGTGAGAAATTTGTTATGTATATGAATTGTGCCAATATGGTTATATGGTTATATGCTTTACATATTAAGTTTATTTGTATATGACTTACTAAGCTTTTGGAAAGCTTATTCTGTGTATGTGTTTTCTCTGTTTTATAGGTCGTTAAAGCTACTGAAGGCTCGGGACCGTCAAGGATCGTCATCACACTATTAAACCTATTTTGGTACATTTTGGAAATATATAAAGCTAGATATGGCATGTATAGGCTAGTATTTGGTATAAGTTTGTTATATGAATTTAGCCATGTGATTTGGCTAGTTTTGATGTTGAGAATTTGTTTAAAAGAATGTGATATATGAAGTATGTTTTGGTATGGTTAGTTGATGCATAAAATGGTCAAGTTTTGATTAAGTGAATGAATGAAATATGTTTGTGATGAGATGAGTTTTAACCTTGTATTTTAGTATGTTTGGAATTGGTATTAGATGTATAGATTGAATGGTTAATTTGGTATGTTTTTGTGTGTCATCTGAGTATGAAATGAGTTGGTAAACATTGCTTGTAGGTATGACCTATGTGGGTGGCATTTTGGCCTTGCAAATGGTCTATTTTTGCCACACGGTTGTGGCACACAGGCGTGCCTATTGACCGTGGGACAAAGTCAGTAGCTGACTTATGAGCACACGGCCTCGGCACACGGACGTGCCTAGTAGCCGTGTGGGTTTCAACAGGATAGACCACGGCCAAGGCACACGGGCGTGCTTGGTGGTCGTGGATGTGAGGTCAGATTCGACCACGGAGAGGACACACGGGGGTGTCCAGCAACCGTGGGAGGCACACGACTTGCCCACACGGGCGTGTAAGCCCTGAAACTTAGAAAAGTTTTAAATTTCCGTGAAATTTCCTATGTGGTTTAGTCCCGACCCTATTTCTGAGCATGCTTTAGGTCTCGATGACTTACTTAAGAGACAATATGAATGTAATTGATGAGTTACTTGATGAATTGTCTGTTAAGGTTTTCGATCTGTCAGGTAACGCTCTTAACCCTAATCCGGCGACGGACACGGGTTAGGGGTGTTACAAGAATTCCTTCTGATGTGTGATTAATCTCCAGACCGAGAAAATGCTTGAGCTGTCCCAATTCCTTCATTTGAAACCGAATCGACAAATTCTCTTTTGTTTGGAGAATTTCTTCTTCACAATCTCCCGTTACTATTAAATCATCCACATACACTAGGACAGTAATTATCTGCCCTCCTTTGCTTTTAACAAACAAGCTAGAATCTGCAGCTGCCACAAAGAACCCATCATGAGTAAGAAATTCTGAAATCTTACCATACCAAGCCCTTGGTGCTTGCTTCAATCCGTAGAGTGCTTTTCGAAGCTTGCACACATAATCTGGATGAGCTGCACTTTGAAACCCAATTGGCTGGTTTATGTAAATTTCACGATCCAACTCTCCGTGTAGAAATGCATTCTTCACGTCCATTTGCCACAAACACCAATTCTTTCTAGCTGCTATTGCAATTAATACTCGAACCGTAGTGATCTTAGCAACAGGACTAAACGTTTCATCATAGTCTAGTCCATATTGCTGAGAAAATCCACGAGCTACTAATCGAGCCTTGTGTCTTTCAATCGACCCATCAGTGCGACGCTTTAATTTGTAAATCCACTTGCAAGAAACTGGTTCTACATCTTTTGGCTTTGGCACAAGCTCACATGTCTGGTTGTGTCTGAGTGCAGTGATTTCTTATTCCATGGCTTTCTTCCACTTTGCATTTCTGGATGCTTCTTCAAACGTCTCTGGTTCCACTAGATCTGTCTCTTCTACTGTGGCAACATTAGCATATCTAGGATTTGCCTTCTTTATTCTTGTTGATCTTCTCAACTGAGCTGGTTTTCTTGCTTCACTATGTTCAATTGCTTCATGTGGCTGTTGATAAACACCAGTTTGCCATGGATTCTGAACTATTCCACCTTCACTATCACACGCATTGTCTTCATTCTTAGACTCATCAAAACTCAACTGAACTTGAGAATGTTGTGCATCATCAAAAATTTCTGGATTCAGCGGTTCATCCTTTTCTAAAGTCCACCAAGAAGAAGCTTCATCGAACACTACATTTAGAGATGTGTAGCATTTACCACTTATAGGATCACAACACCTCCAACCTTTTCTTTGGCTGTCATATCCTATAAATATGCATTTTATAGCTTTCTTGTCCAATTTACTACGCAAATGGTCAGGTATAAACACATAACATACACATCCGAGAACACGAAAATAACTAACTGAAGGTTTTCTATTCCATAATTTTTCAAAAGGTGATATAAAACATGACCTTTGTTGTGGGAGATGATTGATGACAAATGCAGCAGTCCTGCCTGTTCTTTCTCTCAGCTATGCCGTTTTGCTGTGGCATATTGGCACATGTAAACTGATGATGTATTCGATTCTCCTTAAGATGTTGAGAAAATTCATTCGAGCTGTACTCTCCACCATTATCCGTCCGTAAGCAACGAATTCTTTCCTCAACCTCTGCTTCAGCTACCCCCTTGAATTCTTTAAATTTCAAGAATGTGTCAGATTTTTATTTTACAAAATAAACCCACACATACCTTGAAAAATCATCAATGAAGGTCACCATGTACTTCATTCCACCATTTGACGCTTGTTTGACAGGTCCAAACACATCAGAATGCACCAGCTCTAATGGTTCTTTTGCTTGAAACTTAGAGTCTGCATATGGCAATTGATGAGCTTTTCCGTATTGGCAGCCAGTGCAAATCGCATCAGCTCTTACTTCAAGTTCTGGAAGACCCCTCAGTATTGATTTCTTCATCATCACATCAAGCTTAGAATAGCTTACATGACCCAATCGCATGTGCCACAAGTCTGCTGTCTCGTTCTTTCTAGTCCTGTCTACATATGCAGCCTCAGCTGACATCACATACACTGATTCTGATCTCTGCCCCTCCATTATTGGTGATCCTGAAATTTTAAGATCTCGATATACCTTCACATCTTTTGGACCAAACAGGACAAAATGACCCATAGATGTTAATTGCGCTACCGAAAGCAAATTTTTCTTCATACCTGGAACATGGTAGACATTTTGAAGAGATACATCATCATCATTATGCTTCGGAGAGATAATTGTGTCACCAGTGTGAGCTATTGGCAGCTTTGAGTCACTTGCTGTCACCACTACATGATTTCCCTTGTACTTTGATAAATTTTGCAGCTTCTCTTTATCACCTGTCATATGATTTGAGCAGCCCGAGTCAACGATCCAGTCTTCCTTGTAATTGATCTGTTTTGTTGTCGTAGTTAGAGCTGACTACTCTTCTTCTATCGCAACAAGAGCTTCGGCATCCCATTCTTCTTCGCTTTTGGACGTAGCAACATTGCTCTCAATGGTCTTTTTCTTTGACCAGCAGTCCTTAGCCATGTGACCCCTCTTTCCGCAATTGTAACACTTTCCTTCAAACTTCTTGGTGCTACCAGAGTGCTTTGATGATGCCCCTTCACGATTTCCTTTTTTCTCCTGATTTCTTTTTGATCCCCAGACAACATTTTGCTTGAAACTCTGTTTACTCTTTCCAGCATAAAGAGCTTCTTCTTCACTTTTCGATGGATTTCCTGCCATTTTCTTAGCCAATGCTTCTTGACCAGCCAATAGATTCTCGAACTCAACAAGTGATGGTTGATTCTGCCATCCTTGTACTGCTGTGATGAAGCCTCGATATTCTGGTCTTAAACCATGAATGATTACCCTCTTCATTCTGGTTTCACTAATTGGAGCTTCTAGATCCAATACTGAGATCTCTCGACATAAGGATTTCACCTTGTGAAAATACTGAGCAATTGTCATATTACACTGCATTATTGACAGTAACTCACTCTCTAGAAGTTGGAGCCTGGTCTCATTTTTCTTTGAGAACAGAACAACAAATGTATCCCAAGCTTCTTTTGGAGTCTTAGCATTCCGAATGTGTTCCAACACATCCTCTTCTACCGTTGTCTTCAAGGCAAACATGGCTTTACCTGCCTTAATCTTCCATTTCCGCAGATTACCATTTCGTCATAAATGCAGGTTGTGTACTTTCATTCCCGTTAACTACTTCCCATAGATCTTTGCCTTGCAGATATGACATCATGCATGTAGACCATGAACTATAATTTTGATTGCTCAGCTTTTTGATTCCACCAATGACCTGTAAATCAACCATCTCACCAGCAACACTAACAACTCTCAAAAAAAAATAATATGCAGGCTTTTTAATCTAACCTGGCTCGAATACCAGATTGTTAACTAGGAACGGTAGAAGAATGCAAGTAAAATGAAAGGACATGTTTATTGCTTAATCAAAACTAGTATTTATAACAGAACAAATATAACTCGACTCCATAATTTTAGCAAATATTGTTACTGACTAATACTCAACTAACTGCTAAAGAATAGGACTCCACTAATTTTTATGTGACTAATTCAAATGCTAAAAATCAACAACTAATTGAAAAATATCTCAGCATTTATTTAACAGCAATTAAGGAGATTTCTTCCAGCTGGTGTTGTAGTTCAACAACCTGCTCCATTGACCCCCATAAACCTGCAAACAGAACACAAAAAGGACAGACGACAGTGGCAAGAAACAGCAAAAGCAGAAAAACCAAATAACAAGCAAAAAAGAATAAACTTGTATTTTTTTCGGCTATAAAAGCCTTGAAAAAACAATGTATGATGAGGGATTTTTTGAAATAAAAAAAAAAGAAAAAGGGCTTTCAATACCAAAAAATAAAAGCAGATCAGAAAGGTTTTTTTTCTTATCTTCTTATCTTCTTTTTTCTCTTTTTTTTTCCTTTCTTTTTTTCCCTTTTCGAAACTGTTTATAACTATACAAAGATTTTATTTTTTAAAATATATATATATATTAAAATACAGTAAAAAAAGGAAAAAAAAAGGTACCTTGGGGGGCCGACCACCGCACACGGCAGCATTGACGGCGGCGAAGGCGTCGGTAGGCGCCAGAGCACGGCCGGACTCTTGGGCCGGAGAAAGGGAGCGAGAGAGAATGAGAGAATTCTCTCAGTTTTTTTTTTTTTGAAAAATGATGGAAATGACTTTTTTTTTTTTTTACATTTTTGGCTATTTATATAGGGTGCAAAACGATGCCGTTTTGGACCTTAACACCAGTGGCAAAAACAACGTCGTTTAGGCCATGACCCGAGACCCGACCCGATTAGCCCTCAGGATCCGCGTGTTTTTGCGGTGAATGGGCTATTTGCGCGAATGGGGCTTCCGTTTTTGCGGCGTGTTTCGATTAAGTCCCACCTTTCCTTTTTTATTTTTTTAATTTTACCCCTGTAAGTTTATTTCGTGTTCGATTTAATACCTCGATTAGGGCTTAAAACGCTGTGTTTCGGGAACAGGGAATAATTTCCCAATTGGTCCCCCTCTTTTACGCATGTTACATTTAGGCCCCGATTCTTTTTTCTTTTTAAATTTGGCCATTCAACTTTATTTTATTCTCAATTTAGTCTTTTAATCATTTATCTATTATAATTTAGCCCCGCAATTTTGCTTTAATTCCAATTTGATCCCCATTATTTTACTTAAATTATTTTTTATATATTATTTTATTTAATCCATTTACTTATTGTTCTTTATTTTTTATTTAAAATTGATTTGTTTCCTTTTACGAGGCACTTCCGTTTATTTTATTTTATTTTATCATTATTATTATTATGATTATTCTGTTTTATTTTTATGATTTTATTATTGCTATTCCTATTTCACTATTTATTCGCTCGCTCGCTCATTTATCTATTTATTTATAAAAATTAGATTTGTTTACATACTTGCTTATTTGTTATTGTCATTATTTTTATTATTACTATTTATTATTATTATTATTATTCATGTGTTATTATTAATTAACTTTGTTATTATTACTATTATTTCCTTGATATTTATTCGCTTAATATTTTTAAACACATTTATTTATTTTATCATTTTATTACCTATGTATTTATATCTTTCAATATAGTTTTAAAATTTCAGAATTTTTATTATTATTATTAATGTCATCATCATTATTATTAATATTATGATTTTTTTATTTGTGTTACATTATACTTGTTTATTCATTTGTTTAATATTAGTTCTTTAGTTCTAAATTTTTAGTTCTTTTTAATTATTATTTTTCATTTATTTTGGCTTGTTATTTTATCTTCGTCCTTTATATTTTCATGCATTAACATATTTATTATTCAGTTATGCGCATAAGCATCGTAATTCATTTTACATTTTACTATGTTACATTAATTTTTATCCGATACATAAATTTTTTTATTAAGCAGTTTTTTGTAATTCGAGATTCGAGAAATCGTACCCTAACTTACTGGATTTTGATTTTTCTCGTCGAGCCTAAAGAACGAATTATCTTTTTTAAATCAAAGCGTATAAGTTAAATAAAAGCTTATTTTCGGGAATTCAATAATGTTGTGTCCTAACTCACTGGATGTGACATTTTGTTATCTCGAGGTAAGGATTTCTAAAAATAAAGGCAATACCCTGTATTTGGAATTTTGAGAAATTGGGTCCTAACTTACTGGGTTCCGATTTTTTCATTTGACCCAAGTAACCGAATATCCTTCTTAAACTTAAATGCATGAGTTTTAAAAGTCAAAAGACAAGCTTAGTTTCGAGGATTTGAAATGTCGTATCCTAACTCACTGGGCGTGACATTTTACTTCTTCGAAATAAGAGGGTTTTAGCATCCGATTTAATTTATTCAAGTTTTCTTTTAAATAAAGAGGATCGTATTTTAAAACCTTTTCAAATTTTCGACATTAAGACGTTAATTAATCAATTAGGTACCAATTTTGGGCGTTACGAGGGTGCTAATCCTTTCTCGTGCGTAACCGACTCCCGAACCCGTTTTCTTGAATTTTGTAGGCCAAAATCATTGTTTTAATAAATCAAAATATTTTAATGATCAATCTCAAGGTGACCCGATCACACCTCAAAAAATGATTGGTGGCGACTCCATTTTCGTTTTTAAAGTCGACCCTGCTTTTTCAAAAAAAATGGTTTCGACATATTTAATTCATTAAAAAATTTCGAATAATAATAATATTTTGAATGGAATTGAGGAAAATCCAAGTTGAGTTCCAACTAATTCATTTTTGATACGACTAATAGCATGACTCGTGAATAAATTCATTAATGATAAAAAGAGAATGTAGTTCAACAAATTCTAAAAATATTGTATATATTTCTACCATATATTATTTTTCTAATTGAATCGATGTCACAAGTTAATCGAGCATTAACTTAGTTGAATAATAATTAAAATATCACGAATTTACAAAATAAATTATATTATTTTAAGGGTATTTTTTATTTTACATATTTTATATTAAGAAAAAATAACACGTATACATTTAGGATTTAAACTTAAAACATTATGATTTTCAATATTTCTATTTTACCATTTCAACTAAAATCTCATTTATTTTTTATAAATATAATTGCTATATAATTTTATTTTTCATCTATTATATATATAAATTTTAAATGATGAACAAAATTAATTACATTCCAAACTTTAAAACTCCATTGACTCTTCTTTAGGTGTCCCATTAGTGGAAGCAATAAATGAGAATGTATAAAATTGTAGACCCAACTTTTATTTATTTTTTGATAGATAAATCGTTTCACATTCCATCATTTCGACATGTATAAGATTCCATTCTAGGATGCTGAATTTGAAGTATTTAATGCTAAACATATTTTAAATAATTATAATTATAATTAATTCTTTTTTGTGAATTCTTTTTACATAATGAATAATTTAGCACTTAACGTTATATCTTTTGATAATTTGCTCATTATTCCTTTTTAAATTAAAGAGTCAAATCATTTTTTAAAAGGAAATATTAATTAAAATATCAATTTTTTAATAATGTTGACCTAGCAACTCGTGTGGTAGTCTGCATGAACTTTACGCTAATATGACACTATTTATCTTCTATGACACGTTAACAAATAATTTTGTTAACCAATTGGATTAACAGAGGAGGAAGGTAGTAGTTTACATGGTGAAATACTGGAGTGAAGGTTAGGAAGAAAGCTTTATGGTTTGAGAGTTTAGGGGTTAAGAAAGAAGAAGTGAGTACATAGTTTGAGTGAGCTATTTACATGGTCATTTTATAATAGGAGGCAAGTTTGGTTTGATACTTTTGGTAGTGAAAGTGATGCTACGTCCTAAGATAAGATGTTTTAGGACGACTTCCAATCAATTACCCTAGACCTCCACGTGGTTCTCATATAGTCTTAGCGGAGATGGCAAGTCCCTAAGTTCGCAAACTAACTCGAGGTCTGTTGGTTGGGAGGTCGTCTATGCATGGTCCGTTGTGTCGTTGGTTCTGAAAAGAGGCATGTGGTTCTCTTTGGATACGGTGTGAGGTAAGGTATAACAAATTTAAAATTGACAAAATAAAATATAAATATAAATATAAATTTTAGAAAATAAATTTATACAAAGTTTGTAAAAAAAATGAAGTACAGGGTTGCCATTCTTAAAATTTAACATTTTAATCAATATTTTCGTTATAAAATAGCAAATTGACTCTTTTTGAAAAGTTAATGATCAAACTTGAATCTTTTTAAAAGATTGAAAGTCATATTTATATTTAAAAAATCTAAATTAACAAAAGATATAAATATTAAAAATTAAATTTAACATTATGAAAAAAAAACCACAAAAAATATAAAATTCGTCTTAATATATTATATTTTAAACCTTAAAATTTTTAAAAATTCATTAACATAATCTTATTTTTATTTGTAAACATAATAAAAAGTGTTAGATAAGGTTTTATATATATATATATATATATATATATATATTTGATAAAAAAAAAATTAAAGAGTGCTGATAAAAGTTCAAATTTACAAATCATTAAAAAGAGTTGGTGGAAAAAAAAGGACGAACTTTTAATTTTGGGGTTTTCAAATTTTTTTATAATTTATTTAATTAATATGAAATTTGATTTTAAATTAATTTGTATTAAATAATAATTATTTATTAGATTTTTATTTTATAAATATGATTAAGATTAAGTAGAATAAAAAAATTGATTTGTAGACTTATTATACAATTATAATAAAATATATAATAATCCGATCCAAGATTCAACCCAACATATTCGCAATTTAAGTAACCTCAGGTAATTCATTTGAGGGGGGCTCCCACTATGTTTTCTAAAGAAGAAGATCATCCCTTCCATCTTGACTTCTGTTGATACCGTGTATAAACAAGATTGATAATTTTAAATAAATAAAAATTTAAAACAAAGAAATATTTTTTAATAAAATCATGTATAAATATTAAATTAATAAGGTAGATCACTAAAAATGATTAGTAATCAAATAGGATAGTATAAGAGAAATTCGTATATCATAAATGTAGATGATGAGACTCAAACCTAAACTTTTAAAATATCATTAATGCTAAGGCTTCATTTATAAAATATACAGAGGTTTTAAATAGACATGTGAGTAACATGCAAATCAAACCTTTTAAATAAAACGTGAGTGAAAAAAATAAAAATATTTAAATAATATTTTTTTTGAAAATTAATAATTACTGATAAAGTAATAAAACTGTAAATATTAAACTTTTGTAATGCTAGGTGGTTTTTATTTTATTTTAAAAATAATTAAATCATCTTATATATAACTTTTGTTTTAAAAGATTCGTCATTTAGTAATTTTTTTATTAAATTGGTGCTCAATTAACTTGTTAGATCAATCTAGAATTTTGTTTTAAATTTTTTTGTATTTCGATAAATTTTCAATTGAATTGATGCTCGGTTAATTCATGGCACCAATTTAATCAAAAGCTTAAACTATAACATGGATAATGATTAAATAATTTTTAAAAACTTTTTTTAATTAATCGAATAGGAATTTTAAAATTAATCCTGAGTTAACTTAAAAAGGTAACTATTTTAAAAACATATTTTAGATTTATTTTAAAAATTTCAATATTTTAAGTAAATGATTTTAGATTAAAATTGAATTATTATAAAAAATTATTAGATTAAAGTAAGATTAAAAATAATTGAAGCTATATAAACACAAATTCCATATAAATTTAGCACAATAAAGTTTTGATACTTTATAAAAAAAATAAAACAAGAATCTCGCCGTTTCTACTATTTCCTTTTTTTTTTTTTTTCCTTTCTCTACTTTGTTCCTAAGAAAAATAAATAAATAGATTAGTGGATTGGTGTGAAATGAAGGTGCTCATAGGTCAGGTTAAGTTGGGTTTGGGTCGGGATATTAACATATTTTATATTTATCCAAGTTTGACCCAGTCCGAAATATGGACTTAAAATTTTGTTCAAATCTGTCCATATTTTTAAAAGATTAACCCAAGCCTAATTTAGATCCGTCCATATTATTTTTAAATTTTTTATATTAATTTAATTTAATATTTTAATTTATTGAATTTTTTTATATAGTCATCTTAACATTATTTTAATATTTACATTAGAGTAGTATTATATATTTAATATAAGTTTATTTTTTTAATGTGTTATAAATTACATAATATATAAAAATAACATAATATAAAATATTATAAACTTAAAAACAGATTAGGCTGGGCTCGGCCTTGAGTGTTCAAGCTCAAGCCTAAGCCCGACCCATGTTTTAAATGTGCCTAATTTTTTTTTTTTATCTAAGCTCATTTTTTAGATTTAATATTTTTACCTAAATTCTCCCAAATTTTGAACGAACTTCAGATCTGAAGAAGTTATTTGATCCATGAACAAGTCTAGTACAGTATGTAAGCATTGTTGATTGTATTATTTAAGGGTGGGTTTGGATGGGCGATTGAGTGCGGTGCGGTGCGTTTAGCTTACTTTTTGTCTCACGCTACAGTATCGTTACAGTATCTAATCTCACCGCCACCGCTATTTTTACACTAGTCGCAGATAATTGTTAAAATGCCTAAGTCATAAAATGCCTTTACGCAATTGTTAAGGAATATAAATTATGTAAGCTATGGGCCTTTACGGAGGCACCCCCCTTTTGATTATAAAAAACAGTAGCATCAAAATCAGTGAAATGCATTGAAATTAAAATATGTAAATTTAAAAAAAAAAAAATCACATCCTCTAAAATAGCTACCCACCTCTTTTAAAAAGGTACTTCAATAGTATAGCATATATGAATGCCTAAAAAGCAATGCAACATATTTAAGCTTAAAGTGTAGGCGTCGGGATAGTATAAAATATTTGCATGAATTTTTGGGTTGTAGCATATAACTTGCAAGATTCCTTTGAACTAACTTATGAAGCCATGCATGGCCCTTGGTTAAGGTTTGCTTGGTGATGGGCTAAGCCTTAGGGGTAGCCTGCTAGGCTAATAATAAGATTTTTAGAATCATAGTCCAACAAATTAGATTATTTTTCGTCGATTTAATTGGTTCGTCTGTCTAACCAGTTTGATAGGTTAATTTGGTTTGATTAATTAAATCATTAAAAATATTTTAAAAATAAAAAAAATTCAATTTAATCTCTTACTACAGTCAATCCATACCAATTCTCGAGCCAACTGGTCTAGTTTCTTTTTCTAGATCGATACTCAATTTTCGATCTAATCAGTCTGAATAATCAATTGAATCTATTTCAAACTACCATGTCTAATAATAAGAGATTATTTTAATTTTCCTATAGATCATATTGGGTATTTCCTAGCCCAATTAAATCTTATTTCGATTAAAAAAAAAAAGAACACACCAAATCAAATCTTTGTTTCTCCTTTTTGTTTTCCTTAGACCCAAACAAGAAGTTCCTCTCTCAAATATCAAGCCCATAGAGAGAAAAACAACAGAAGGAAAAAAAGCATGCAAATTTTCAAGAATAAAAAAAAAGAAAAAAAGAAAAAAAGATTAGTATTTGATCCACGTCAGATGTGATCCATTAAAATATATAATAATTATATTTATTTGTAATGAATTTTAAAATCATTTTTAAGTTATTGATGATATATTTAATATAGTCATTGATAGAAGTGACAGAACATGACATTAAATTTTGTAGAGTTTAAATAAATTTTTTAGAAATTTTAACGGTTTTAGTTAAAATCTTCAAATATTTTGAGAGGATTAATTAGAATTTTTAAAAATTATGGATTTAAAAATTTTAGAAGATTTAATTAAAATTAAAAATAAATTTAGGGAACTGAATTAATTTTTTATATTATATTAAAACAGTTTAAATTATTTTTTAAATATAAAAATATAAAAATTAAATTTTTTTAGAGAACATGAAAAGGAGGGGGCTAGGGCGTTGACTTGCCTGCTTTCTATGTCCTTGAAGGTTAGGAGTAGACTTCACAACTTTAGACATAAACACGAGTGAAGTAAGAAAATTTTGTGTGGATGTTAGAATTAAATTGTATATTTTTTATAATAGTAAAAATATAAATTTTTTTATTTTAGTAGTTTATATTTTAATAATTTTTTAAGTATAAAATTAAAATTTTATCATTTTTAAAGAATTAAAATATATTTTTACCATTAATAATTTAAAATTTTATAAATTATAAAAAAATAAATATATTTTTTTCATTTTAGTCCCAACCCCTGGATTCCCCATTCGACATAATATGTTCGCAAACATGAACATAATACTAAACAATAATTAAAGCACGAGACAACATGAAAGAAAACACAAATGTGAAACAAATATATGAAAAATGACAAAATTTCTATAAAATACAAATTGGTAATCTATGAAAAAAATTTAAATATAATTATAACACAATAAATATACGACCAATTACTTCAATGAAACCTTTAACCCACCAACTTGTTACCAAAAAAAGATCCATCCCTTTTAATTTTAGCTAATATTTGACTCCTGGTTTAATTTATCTCAACATTCCTCTCATTGATTCACACTAAGTAAAAAGAAATGTATTTAGTATTTAAATTTCTTTTTATGAAATTGATATTTCATAACTTGTAATATTAAACATAAATAAAAGATGGATGATAAATTTAAAATATTTAAAAGGAAAGTTACATAATTTCAGGACATATCTAAAAATGTTTTTATTTTTGGTAAATTTATTGGGATAAATATGATTAATAGTTTTATTACGTTAATTATACACATTGAAATCTTCTTAATTAATTTTTTTTAATATTGTTGATTGAGTTTTAGCTCAATTGACATGGGTACTGTTATCAAGGTAAGAGGATGTGAGTTCGAGTGCGCTGAAACGTATTATCCTTTTATTTATGGGTTAGGGAGGATATATAAATAATTATAGATATTATGTAAAAAAAGACAAATATACGACCAAAACTGTTTAAAAAAATCATTTTTTCCTATTTACATTGGTCATTGGAATTCCTTTGCATTCCAAAACCATATTATTTATTTCAATATGATAAGTATGAAGCCATTATTAATATTGTCCATTGTCCTCAATAGGTAACCATTTGTCCTTTTGAGTTTTGGTTTCATATGTATCTCTTCTTCTAAATTAACCAAAAACAAAAAGATGATATACGCAAACATTTATCTCATTAATGGTGAAACTATTAAATTATAAATTGTATTTTTTTAACACAATTAACACCTTAACAAATTACAAAATTACAAGTTAATATAATGGTAAAATTTCATTTTAATCTCTTAAAAAAATTATATTTCAATATTGAGTCTCTAATTTTTTCTCACTTCACCCATTCTTTACTTTTTAAGAAAAATTGATCAACTTTTTTTTTTTTTTTGGTGATAAAGAAAAAAAAGATACATCTAGACTACATAAGCTAGCCCAGCCCCCCTAACGGGGATGTTTCAAAAACCCACAAACCATATCGTCCCTCATGTGCCAGCTTGACCAAAGTATCAGCCTCCTAATTATCCATTCTAGAAATATACGAAATACTCCAATGATCAAGTTGCGCCAGCAAATAACGAATCATTTTAATCAAAGCCGAGTTGGATCTTCCTATAGGTCTCTCCTAAATGGCTTTAGCCACCTCAAGATTATCAATTTGGATTGCCGCAACACCATAGCCCCGATCAACTAAAATCCCTAACCCATCCAAGATACCCTATAATTCAACCTCAAACACTGAGCAACTCCCCAAGAATCTATTAAACCCAATGATCTATTCCCCATTTCAGTTTCTCACAATTCCTCTTGCAATAGCAGAACCATGTTCGTATCTGACAGAGCCATCAGTTTCTAAACAAGCCAGTCTTGCAGATTATATGAATAAAACCTATCATGTCAATCCGTAAGGATTAAAAGATTCCAAATGTTTCTTGCTAGAGTGCAATCCCTAATAACATGCAATACATATTTAGAATTATGCCCACAAACTCCACACACCGAACTGTTCCCAAACCCCCGACGTACTCTCTCCAAATTAGTCAACAACCTCTGCTTGAACGCAAGCCAAATAAAAGATCTAACCCATTGAGGACCTTAAAACTTCCAAGGAATCTACCACATATCCTTTTTCGGCTTCCAAGATGTTTCTCAAAGTTTCCCATACACACTTTTGATCTGTCGTAATTCAATGTAGCAGATTAAATTAGTTTTCGTACTTGAGGAGCTTGAATATAAGCATTTTCATTATGTTTTAGTTAAGTTTTTATAGTTTAGTTTAAATACAATAAAAAGTGTATTTGGAGTCTTTTATTGACCTTAGGGGCCAAATAAGGCCTAAAGGTGAGCTAATGTACTTAGTGAGTGTGTAGGAGACCATCAGAGGGCGTACAAACTCAATACTAGTCGTTGTGTTGCAGCACGAGAAGTTTGATGTCACAACATAGGGAGACATACCCTTGAAGCTGCCCTGAACCTGAGCATACTGCCTTCGATGTTGTGACACAGTAGTGTCTGTGTCGAGACATCGGTCCTGTATGGGAAACACTTACGAGCCATAGGTGTTTTGGTCCGCACAATTAAAAGTTAAATACAAGAGCGTCAGCTGACCTAGGGTTGAGGACGACGACAACCCTAACTCTATAAATAGGATCTTAAACACTTGTTAAAGGACAACTTTTCATATTATTAGTTTCTTTTGTGAAATTTAATTTTTAGTTTATTTTTCTTTCTTTTAGGGCTTAGACTTCTTTTCAGTTTTTCATTCGTGTTCTTCAGAGAACTTGATTTGTAGACGCAATCAAACGTTTGAGGATTTTAACACTTCATATATCAAATACAAATAGGATTCTCTAAACTCTACTCTTGTTTTATTCTTTATGCATATATCCAATATCAAGTTTATGATGTTTATTGATTCCATGAGGAATTAATCCTCTTATGGGGGACTAACGAGTGAAAGTATGAATAATTAATTGTTTTGTAGAGATTTCTTAACATATCAGTTGTTTAGGAAATGAAGAACCTAAACCTTAGGCCTGACAACCCTAGGAAGTCATCAAGGTGAGAATTAACCCAAATTTGGTATGGCTTATCCGTAAACACCTTAACCCTAAACCGGTCTGGACTGTGAGGTCAAAAAATAAGTAGTTCTTGCCGATTTAGTATTTCAATAGACGTATTGGAAGATCCTACTGGGGTATTGACTAGTTGATTGAACAAGAAAACCCGAGACGACAGTTGATTATGATTATCAAAACGAGCTAATCACCCATGTTTACATTTGATCCAGTTTATAATATAATTTTTCAAAGACTTCTTTCATTTATGTTATTTTTAGTTCTTTAATTATAAAAACCAAAAACCCTTTATTTAGGGGTGTGCAAAATTCGGGTAAAACCGAAAAAATTTGGTTAACTGACCGAATTCGGTTAATCAGTCGGTTAACCGAATTTTTTCGGTCAGGGGTTGGTTAATTATTTTGTATTTTTTCGGTTAACGGTTAATTCAGTTCGAAACCGGTCGGTTAACCGAATTTTTTCGGTTTAACCGAAAAAATTAATAAATAAATTAATAATATATAAATTACAACCATAACCCAATCCAAACCCAAATATCTAACCCAACCCAAACCCAATCATAAAAATTACAAATAATTAAATAAATAAAAATAAAATTCTAAAACTAAAAAAAAATTAAACCCAACTCAACACTAAGTAACAGACACGACAGAAAAAAATACATAACCTTCTTCAAGACTTCAACTTCAAATCCCTAATTGAAAACTCTCAAAATCTTTGCCAGGCCAGCCACCTTCCGTCCGGCACTCCGGCGTCTACCAGGTCACCATCGCGAGTTGAGGTACTTTCACCATCTGCAACTTCTGTCTCTTCCTCCCAAGGCGCCTTGCTGCACGCCTGCACCTGCACTGCATAAAATTCCAAGTCTTTTTAAGAGCTCCAACGTATTGGAGCTATGGGTTTTTGTTCTTTTTTATTTTTTTATTTCTTAGTTTTGGGTGTGTATGTTAAATTTAGGCTTTTTTTTGCCAAAAAACATTAATTTTTACTAAATATTGGGTATTTTAGATTCATGGTTCAGCTTTTTTTGCCATTTTTTAAGTTTTTTTCTTAGATGATAAAAGTACTTTAAAAAAAAGGTTGCTTGAAACTTTAAAAAAAAGATATATTTAAGTGTGCAAAAGCTTTAATAATAGGGATCAGATCAGACATCTGAACCACATTAATAAGGTTGTTGAATACTTGAATGCATTTATGGAATGAAAGAGGGTTTTGACTTGGTTTTGACTTGGATGAATGATGGTGGCGCAAGGGAAGCAGAAATGTTTTATAATTTTTAGGCAAGTAACGGATGGAACAAGCCATTGATGGACTATCATTTTTTGCTATTTATTGCCAATAACCTTTTGGCAGCATCTTCCATGCGGCCATTATAATTTATAACTTATAATTTATAAGTAATTCCCAACAGTTTAATGTAGCTTTAAATGTTATGGTGCTAACTTTTAATGTTTAATATTTAATGGCCATTAAGCTGCTGTTTAATGTTTTAAATTGAGAATTATTATGTTATCATAAATTGCATTAAAGTTGGTGTTTTAGTATATTAAATTTAACATTTTCATGCTGTTTTAAATTAAATTAAATATGTTTAATATTATAAATTTATTTTAATTTATTATATACTGTTTTTCTTATAGAATGTCAACCAAACCAACATCTATTGAGGGTAGTGTTACACCTCCTACTTCGATAGATTCTGAAAATTCGGGAGTTGGAGCTTCAAGCCAAACAAAGGGGACTACCGGGAAAAGAAAAGCCACTCTTCAAAGGTCAGAAGTTTGGTCTCACTTCACTAAGATTATTAATAGTGAGGGTGCAAGTAAGGCTAAATGTAATTATTGTCAAAAAGAATTTTGTTGTGATATGAAAAAAAATGGTACGGGGTCATTAAAATATCATATTGGTTCATGTAAGAAAAATCCTAGTAATGTTGTTGACAATAGTCAAGGACAACTAGTTTTACCTAGAAAGGGAGTTGAAGGGGGGGAAGGGAATCTTTCAACTTGGAGATTTGATCAAGAAGCATGTAGGAAAGGGTTAGCACAAATGATTGTGATTGATGAATTACCTTTCAAGTTTGTTGAAAGTGAAGGTTTTAAGAAATTTATATTTGTGGAAGGTCCTAGGTTTCATATTCCTTCACGAACTACTATGACTAGGAATGTTTATCAATTGTATTTAGATGAAAGGGCCAAGATAAAACAACTTTTGAGAAGTTCTTGTTATAGAGTTTGCTTAACTACTGACACATGGACTTCTTTGCAAAGAGTTAATTATTTGTGTATCACTGCTCACTTTATTGATAGCGATTGGAAATTGAATAAAAAGATTTTAAACTTTTGTCCAATTTCTAGTCATAAGGGTGAGTCCATTGGGATGGTGATTGAGAAATGCTTGTTGAATTGGGGGATTGATAAGTTATTTACTGTAACTGTTGATAATGCAAGTTCAAATGATGTTGCTATTGGTTATTTGAGAAAGAAATTTAACCCTCGAGGGGGTTTAGTTCAAAATGGTAAATATCTTCATATGAGATGCATGGCACACATTGTGAATTTGATTGTTGTTGAAGGCTTAAAGGAAATGAATAAATTTGTTGAACGTGTTAGGGGGGCTGTTAGATATGTGAGACAATCTCCAGCTAGATTACAAAAGTTTAAGGAGTGTGTTGTGGTGGAAAAGATAGAGTGCAAGAAGATGTTGTGTCTTGATGTTTGTACTAGGTGGAACTCGACCTACTTAATGTTAGATACTGCTCAGAACTTTGTGAGAGCTTTTGAGAGATTTGAGGAGCAAGATACAAACTTTGAAATTTGAACTTGAAAGGGGTGAGGTTGGCCTAGTGTGGATGATTGGGATAATGTTAGAAACTTGAGGGATTTCTTGGAACACTTTTATGAAGTCACTTTGCGTATATCTGGAACTTCATATGTCACGTCCAATAAATTTTTTGATGAGCTTTCTGAAATTGATATTCTTTTACGAGATGCTCAGTTAAATAGTAATGTTGATTTCAATGTTATGGCCATCAAGATGAAAGAGAAGTATGATAAGTATTGGGGTGATATTGATAAGATGAATCTGCTTATGTTTGTTGCTTGTGTTTTAGATCCTAGACAAAAACTAAAGTATCTTGAATTTGCACTTAGTGAAATGTCTAGTTCTGAAAAAGCTTGTGAAATGATGCAAAAATTGAAGGAATCTTTGTATGAATTGTTTGATGAGTATAAGCCTCCACTTCATAGTACTTGTAGCCAATCGAGTGTGCCAACACATGTTTCTCTCGGTGAACCACAACAAAAAATGAAAAGGCGAATGCAAGCTTTGTATAAAAAGCGTGAGTTGGAAATTTGTGGTGAGGATAAAACATCTGAGTTGGACAAATATCTAGCTGAGGCTAATGAGGAATTTGTTGAAGATTTTGATATTTTATTGTGGTGAAAAGTGAACAGCCCTAGATTTCCCACTCTTTCAAAAATGGCCAGAGATGTGTTAGCTATACCGGTTTCTACGGTTGCTTCAGAGTCTACATTTAGCATCAGGGGACATGTGCTTAATCAATATAGGAGTTCTTTAACTCCTAAAATTGTACAAGCTCTTGTGTGTACTCAAGATTGGATTCGAAAATTATCATCACAAGAAGACATAAAAAAGATTTAAGAACAAATCTAAGAGCTTGACAATATTGAAAATGGTATATTTGTTGTTTTATTTTAATAGTTTCAATTTTTTTACCATATCACTCCTACTTATTTAATTGATTCAATGTTTAGACTTTTCTTGGAATGCATCAGAGCCTACCCTAAATTCATGAGCTTTCGTGAGTTGAAGGGTATACTTACTATCTTATTCTTGTTAACTTATAATCTATTCGTTTGTTTATATTATTTGATTTTTTTTAAATGCGTATATTTCTATTATATGCTAAACTTTTGCATATGTTTTTTTCTTTCTGTAGGTTTAATGCAAATGGAGATTTTTTGGAGAGAAGAAATGGATACAAATGAACAATATTAAAGACTAACATTTTAATTATGTGTTAATTTCAAGACTTATGTAATGTTTTTAATTATGTAGTGATTCAAAGACTTATGTAATGTTTTTAATTATGTAGTGATTCAAAGACTTATGTAATATTTTTAATTATGTAGTGATTTAAAGACTTATATAATCTTTTTAATTATGTAGTGATTCATTTCGGCTAATTCGGTTAATTTTTAACCAAAAATAAAAAAAAATATAATTTTCGGACCGAATTAACCGAAAAAATTTCGGTTCGGTTAACGGTTAAAAATTTTGAAAGGTCAGTTAATTCGGTTAATGCTATTTCGGGTCGGTTAACCGAATGAACACCCCTACCTTTATTTATGTTTATTCGTAATTTATTTTATTTAAAATACTAATTAGATCTATTGGTGTTTAAGTTAGAATTAATCTAGTACTCGCCTCATTTGGGTACGATCGTCGGAGTACTCACCTACTTCATTATAACTATATTACAACCTGACCCGTCTACTTGCGGACACAACTTCAATTCCACATCTTTAGTTGCAGTATCCACACTCTGGATATTAGTATATCCGGAGGCGGTCAAGTTGTTGGCGCCGTTGCTAGGGAGGCAACATTACTGAATTATTTTTGATCTTTGCATTCAATAGAATAATTAGCAAAATTTTGAATTATAGATACGATTTATATTTTTAATTTTAATAATTTTGTTTACTAACTTCTTTCTTTTTCTTTTTCAATTTTAGTATATGCCTCAAAGGAGAAGAACACCTATCTAGTTGGTCATTGATTCATAGAGACTAAGGCAACAAAGATCTCTTGATTATGGATGAAACTGATTAGATGTGGTTTAACAATGAGATGGTCTTTGATGACAAAATATACGAGGATGGAGTATATGAAGAATGAGAGATCATAAAAATTTAAAAATTGTTCATGATAGAGCTAAACCAACGCGGAAACGAAGCCTTAACGTACCAGTGGAGTAATGAACAAGATATTGATATAGTCAAACATCCATATGAGTTCACTGATAATTTGTATGAGACACTTGAAGAGAATCATGATATGCCCGAACATTCAAACAAGCCTCCCTGTGATTCGTATGAGATGCCTTCATGTGAAACCACTAGGACATACAACTCTAAAGTATTATCAAACATGTTAGACATGATGGCGCAAATGATGAAAATGATGCAAGAAATATCTAAAACACTGCCTCCAAGGAAATAAGACATGTCTAATGCTCACAACTCGGGTCATGAGAACCTTTGTATCACCGATGACCATGATGAGAATTATGGTGAGATTTAACCTGAGCTTGTAACTAAAGATCATGGGGATGAATTGAACATAATTGAAACGGTCTTTGATCCAATTGACATAGAAGCAGAACTAATCGTAAAGGTAGAAGCGGAAGATGAACTAACCACTAACAAAGAACTTAAACCGATATTGAATGAAAGTGTATAAAAGTCAATACACTTTCTGGCCATAGTAGAGAATGTGCCAACCGAAAAGGTCGAGGAGTTTGATTCAATCTCATTTAACAACGGTAGCAAGGCTCGAGCAACCAAAGTCTCACGCAACAAGGAGATGAGGAAGCTCGAAGCAATAATACCTCGGGAAATAATTTAGGGTTGGCTCGGATATGGTACTAAATGGCTCACAATGTGAATGTCACGTCCATTGAAAATAAGGCACTATCAATGGAATCGATCAGAGAAGCTGGTTCATATACATCGACAAAGAAACAAATTTCAAATCAAAGTATTGAGAACCAACTGAAAGTTCTTCTAAGGTAGCGACACGAATCGTCCCAGTTTTTAAAGAACTTTTATTTCTTGTTGTAAATTTTGTTTCGCTTATTATATTACTGTAGTGTTTATTTCATTTCATTTCATTTATTAATTTCTTTTCCTTAATATTATATTATATATTTCTTGTCATAGTATTTTCTTGTAGGTACTGCCTGTCCAGTTGGAGCAAACAAACCCCGTTGTCAATACATCAACAAAGATTTGACCCTATCAGGGAAGTTTTCTTGTTTAAGCTTTAATCATTTTACAGTAAGGTCAATGTATGCTCTAAAGTGTGGGGGCAGTTTAAAAGTAGGATATTATGATTTAGTTTTATTTAAATTGTTTAAAAATAGGATATGTATGTACCGAACACTTTGAAATTCAAGAAAATGGGCCAAAACAGAGTCATTGTCGCAACAAGGAATCTCTGTGTCGCAACCCCGATAACAGATTCATGAATTCGAGCAACTCAGCTCGATGTTGCGACAAATCACATCTGTGTCGCGACAGAGTGATCAATTTACCCTGAAATCCAAAATTTCAAAGTGTGTCGCGACATCGAATCCCGATATCGCTACATCGGTAACCTGCCAACGGTGTCACCATATGGAACCCCTATGTTGCGACATCGCTGCAATTTTCTGCGAGGGTCAACCTAACCTGTCGCGCAATCCATCAGTTTTTAACCTTATTTAACCCGATTTTTAACCTAAAATACGAAAATTTTAAACCCAAAACACTTTTAACTTGTTTTAAAACACTCCTTAACTTTAAAATCTTTCTAAAACTTCTTAAACCCTTAAATCCTTAAAACCCTATTTTCTTTTTCATTTCTTTTTGCTTATTTTTCTTGTATTTTCACATGGTATAGGAAAAATGCTCCATATCAACAAGGAATTGCAGCGAATCTTCACATGGAATCCTGAGCTTTTCGATAAGGTTAAGGGTTCCAACTAGAATTTTACTGTTCTATTGCATTGGTTCTTGTTTACTTTGAAACATATTGCTTGATCTATGTTAGTACTTTTAAGTTAGAATACTATTGAAAATGCCTCTAACGTCAACACTTTTCGAGCGGTTTTGTTATATGCTACTTTGCAGAAGAAACATGGATGCATAGGGACGTGGATCTACCATTACATGAAAAGGTGTATTAGCGGCCAGAAAGTGGGGGTTTTCTTTCCCCACTTAGTGATGGTCTTATGCAAAAGAGTCGGAGTTCTAATGACAACTACTAAAAAGTTCATGAAACCATCCAAAAGTATCATAGGGGATACACTATACACGCAATATACAGAGCTTTAACGAAAAAATAAGGGATTTGAACAAACATCGGAAAGAAAAGATGAACGTCCCGGCCTCGCTCAAACGAAGAGTAAAATTAGGATCTTAAAAAAAATGGCGAGAGTAACATTCCACAAATAGAATGGATGATAAGATGGATGCAAGAAATGGGCCTAGTTCTTCAAGATTTTTTGCGACAGAACAATATGAAAGTATCAAACATAGCAGTTCGATCTGAAGCTCGAGTTTCTACCAGAGATTACACGATGCATGCACGCGAGGAGGCCTTAGTTCCTGATGATGTTACTGGTACATTTTCAATCTTTGATATTATTGTGTATGCATTAATTGACCTAGGCTGACACATTTATATATATATGTATTATGTTAGTAACAGAAAAGAGTTTACCGGTTGAGTCAACTAATAGACAACCTGATTTGCAAATAGTGTCTACTGAAAATTCAAGGTTATGACTTTCTTGTCGATTTGATGTTACTATCTTTTGATAAAATTAACGTTATTTTGGGAATGGATTGGTTGACTATTCACGATGCTATAGTGAATTACCGATAGAAACAAATTAAATTGAGATGTCTAAACGGTGAATTGATTTCTGTTGAATCTGCTAAGATTGATTATGTTACAAACATGATTTTAGCGATATTCGCACTAAAATTGACCCAATAAGGCTGTAATGTATTTTTAGCTTATGTCCTGGATTCCAGAGTATCAGAAATGAAAATTGATCCAGTAATGATAGATTACGAGTTTTTAGATGTTTTTCTTAGGAATTGTTGAGTTTATCGCTAGAGCGAGAAGTCGAGTTTGCTATAGAATTAATGCCAAGGACTGCTCCTATCTCGATTGCTCCGTACAGAATGACTCCAACAGAATTAAAAGAATTAAAAGCTCAGTTTCAAGGACTAATCGATAGAGATTTTACTCGACCAAGTATATCACTTTGAGGTGCATATGTTCTGTTTGTGGAAAAGAAAGACAGGTCGATCGGATTGTGTATAGATTATCGACAGTTGAATAAAGTCACGGTAAAGAATAAATATTCGTTGCATCGTATTAAAGGTCTATTTGATCAGTTGAAAAGTGCTACAGTGTTCTCGAAGATAAATATCTGATCTGACTATTATCAATTGCGAGATAAAGACATGAATGTGCCTAAAACCGCGTTCAAAACCCGTTATGGACACTACGAGTTTCTAGTTATGTCTTCTGGTTTAAATAATGCCCTTGCAGCATTTGAGGATCTGGTGAATCGAGTTTTCAATCATATTTCGACAAATTCGTTGTTGTTCTTTATTGATGATATACTGATCTATTATAAAACTGATTCAGAGCATGCTCATTATTTGAAAATCTGTATTATAGACAATTTATTAAGAATTTCTCAATAATTATATTACCGATAATGAAGTGATTACAGGGAAATGTTGAATTCGTTTGGTCAGTTAAGTGCTAGCAAAGTTTCGATCAGTTGAAAATTTTATTGACAAAAGCTCTAGTATTGATTGAGTCTAAATCTAGAAAGGAATTCATTGTTTATAGTATGTTTCACTCAGATGATCTTGAATTATGCTGGGTCAATTATTATAGAATTGAGAGTTAAATCATAAATTCTTCAGAGAAATTGTGAGATACAAATAAAATATTCAAATTTGTTAGCTAAACAATAACAGATCCAGAATGATCAGATCATTAATTCCAGTATGGATTTTGTGTGTGGTGAACAGTTCTAAGATTATACGAGACATCTTAATTCTAGTATGGATTTGGTCCTCTTTGAGGAGTTATCTTCTTGAGTCAGGGATGAGATGAGTTATTAGGGATAGTAGAACAATGAAATTTTGGAGTGATAATTGGTCGGGGAGAGGTCCCTTCTGCCAACTACTACAAGGTACTCAAATTTCGTTAGAGGAGTCTTGGTCTTTTGAACAAGTGCAAAATAGCAGGGATTCCAGTGGGCCTCATTTTGATTTCTTACCCACTTTCGCAAGAGGTGATCGATGCATTCTTGAGTACCCCCATATCATCTCCTGATATAGGCTCGAACTTTGTTTACTTCGGGCTCATCGAAATCTAGGTCTTTTACATTGGCCAATACCTATTCTTTCATTTCGACATGGATCGTTCCCGCCCTTGGCACTTCTTTTGACAACATTTCACCTTCTAGAATTCCATATGGAAAGCTCATCTTTCTCCAAAGCTAAAGTTCTTCCTTTGAAAATGTGGATGGAAATATCTTCCAATGAGATCTTTTATGATCCATCGGGGTATGAATTTACTTGATCTTTACCCTTTTTGTTCAAATGAACATGATTCATTGTCCATCTGTTCTGGGATTGTCTTATTGTCTAGTAATTGTGGACTTCTGTTTATAACCATTGTCGGGTTAGATCTCATCAACCAAGTAATTGGGAGGAATGGATCCATGGTACCATTACCGCAAAGGAGTAGGTTTAACACCCTCCCATTCCTTGGTTCATTGTCTTTACCTTCACTTTATGGGAAATTTGTTGTGTCACAATGCTTTAGTCTTTTCGAAGACAAGACCCTCAAAGGGTTTCTTGTAACGAATAGTCCTTGTTGCTGGCAAATTTTTCGCAATCTCCCTGTACAAAAATTTCAATCTCTCTGAAATTATTTTAGTTGTACGGAAACCTCCTCCACCAGGATGGATCAAACTAAATTCTGATGGTTCATCTATTGGTAATCCAGGTAAAGTATGTGCCAGTGCACTTTTCGTGGTCACTAATGCTGCTGGGTGATTGGTTCTTATCGTCACATCCCTAATGTAACTAGTGTAGAAGTTGTACTTTGGGTGCTGAGAGATGGACTAGTATTAGCTCGGGACCTTAACATAGAAAATCTTGAAATTGAAGTTGATGCTACGTCTGTGAGATAGTTTATGAAAGCCCCTACGATTTCTAATTTAGTATTATCTCTTTTGATTGATGAGTGTAAGATGCTCCTTCGTTCTATAAGTTCTAACTCTACGTTGCATGTCTTTCGCGAATGGAACAAATATGTGGATGCTTTGACTCGTTTAAGAAATAGCTACCAACCTCGCCCATCTTAGACTATCACATCTTTTAATGACTTATTTTCTATATGTGCCAATCCACGTAGTTGTTTATGTCGTTTATTGTTTGGAACACGCACACCAACATATCATGTATTGGACTTTAATCTAATTTTCTAAATATAAAAAAAAGTCAAAAAAGGAAAAAAAATGGTGCTTAATCTTTATATACGAAAGCATTTCTAGTTTTATACATTCATAAATTGGATAAGATTTGATTTTTGAATCAATAACTAATGAATGTTGAACGTGCTTAATCATTCATGTGATTATTTTTAATAAATATATGTCTAAAATTTGAATCTCTGTCTATATTTGTAATTATCTTACGATTATGAAAACAATATAATTATATATAATGTAACGGCAGCTTGGGTTGGGTGCTTGCTATATTCCTCTTGTCTAATTTGTGTTCACACGTTTGCTAGATTCCACCCCCTATCCGCGTTCACACATGCGGCTCGGCTCTTAGCTAATTCAACTTTTATTAATGGCTTGTGACTGTTATTTTCAAGCATCCATCTTTAATTTTCTTTTCCTTTCTTTTAAGTACCCGATATCAGATTAATTCAGTCAGATTGGACCATAAAACTCTTGGTTTTGAAGCTAGAATTGTATGATTAAAAATCGAGATAAATTTAGAAAGAAACTTAGAAATGCCAAAATTAAGAATTTTGTATTCAAATAAATTGATTGAATTTTTAACATTTGAAAGGAGTAAAATTGTAATTTTTTATTTAACAAAATAAATTAAAAGATATTAAATTGAATTATTAATATTTAGGAAGGACTAAAGTTACAACTGTACCATTTAATTAAAGGGAGTCAAGCTCCCTATTTGCCTCTATTCCTAATTCTATTTTCCAAGAATTTTAGAATAGGATGGTTGAATTGAATAGATTATTAAAAAATTTATAAAAACAAAAAATATTTTAAAAATAAAGAAAATCGATTTAATTATTGGTTTAATTAATTTTTAGGTCAATTCAACCATTTGTTTAATTGATTTATATCGACTCACAAATCAATTAATCCAACCCCTTATTCTAAATTAGTATCTTGATCGATTCAATCTAATTTTAAAAAATAGTATTATCTTTCTTATCCACAAAACTCAAATTTAAGATTTTTCTTTTTTGTATATAAAAGCACAACATAAAGCGATTACATCAACCAGTCCATATTAAACTGAATTAGAACCATTACAATTAGCAATCAACACATCTTTTATCGAATTCGACGGAGCTTTAAACAATTGAAGCATGAGGTTTCCTATTGCAGCATGTTTAGCCATGTGATCTGCAACACCATTTTGATCCCTCGAAATATGACGAACTCTTACATTCCATTTCCTACGCAACAACTGATGTAGTAATCTTAATTCCACCAAACTACTATTGGCGCCTTCCCCTGCTAAAATCAATTCAACCAAAAGTGCATTATCACATTCAACTTCGACATTTCTGAAGCCTTTTTCCCATACTATGAAAAGACCTTCCAACATCGCTCTTGTTTCAACTTTAAAAACTGATTCCTTGCCGGAACTCATCGCATACCCACATAACCAGTTTGCATTCGAGTCCCTTAGAACTTCTCCAATAGAAGCATACTGCCCATAGAGAGACACTACTTCGTCGGAATTAAGCTTTATCCATCCCATTTATGGAGGAGACCATACTGAAAGATGATGCACGGAATTCGATGGATTCCATTTTGAGCATGAATCAACATAATTTCTTGCCCAAGTCTAACCTGTATATGCTATAAATTGAATACAACTATGACCGTTAGAAAAAATAAACAAATTTCTATTTTTCTACGGTAACCAACATAACAATGCAAATAGGGCTTTCCAATCAAACTTTATTATGCAAATTCCTTACTATCCATTCATCCAAATTTAAGATTTTAATTAAGGTATTTCAACCAATAAACATAATTTTTTAAAATCATTTTGCATGACTTCATGATAATAATAATAAAAAACCACTGTTTTTCAGTTTGCTCAGAAGAAAACTCATAAATATATTTTATATTTATCATGTTTGAATTCAAAAAATAGTATAAGGTATGGAATATATTTAATAGACATGTGTTTAATAATATGCATTTTAAAAAAAAGGTAAGATACACGTTGATAATTTGGATAAATAAATAAACCCTTTATATGAACAAAAATGGTAATAAATAAGCAGCCACCGAAGAAGCCGAGCCAAAGCCAAGTCAAGTCAAATCAAGCCAACTTAACCAACGTCATTAAACAACCTGAACTAGTTTGGTGATGATCAGATCAACAAAGCTCTCGTCAGCCACGTCAGACATGTCACCCTACGTGGCAGTTTTTTAGTTTGGCTTGACGCTTTTACCCTCCTTTCCTCCCCCATTCTTATATATAACCCATTGCTTATCAACATTCCAAGCCCTTAGTCCTTACTCCCTCCATTTGTCTATTAACCAAAAACAAGCACATTTTAATGGGAAATTGTTTGCGGCATCAACAACATCAATCATCAACACGGTGGGCCGGCGACGAATGGGGCTCACTGGCCTCGGCGGCGAACGACGGTGACGAAGAAAAGGGTCTTCTTGTAAATAATCCAGAAATTGGTTTGAATGCATCTCCTTCAGCTATTCATGAAGTGAAAGTGAAGATATCAAAGAAGCAGTTGGAGGAGTTATTAGGTAGGGTTGATGCAAAAGAATTATCAGTACAACAGGTTTTGGAACAGTTGATCAATGTCGGTAATCAATACGAAGCAAATCAACGGTCCTGGAGGCCTACACTGCAAAGCATTCCTGAAGGTGAATTGAGCTGATGACGATCATAGATGGTAACAGCCAAAAAAAAAAAATGAAACCTAGAAAATTTCTCTCTTTTTCCCTTTCTTTAGGGATTTTCTTGGGAAAGTGACAGAACAGAGAAAATTAAGTTTTTACAGCTTTAGATAATCAGTTTGTATATAGAAAGAAGATGGGATTTTCTTGTAGAGAGTTAAAAGACTTCAATTTGACTCGTAGCTCCATTATTATTATTAAAGGCACTTGCCTACTTTGTCTTTCCGGATATGGAATTTTTTTTTTCAAATCATACCTTGCCATGTATGTTACCCGAGGAGTTCTAGTCATTAAGCATATATATAAATATATATATTTTCGAGGGGTGTTTAGCCTGTGAACTCCTCGGGGTTAAACCCCTCTTTTACACAGCTCGTTGTTTTTCTTCTTTTTGATATTATTTTTTAGGGTAAATTACACCAATAGTCACCCAACTTTGGAGTAACTGACAAAACAGTTACCTAGGTTTCATTTCAGTCACTCAACTTTCAAAAAGTAACAAAACAGTCACCAACGTTATGAAAAAGTTACAAAACAGTCACTTATTAACGGTTACCGTTAAGGGTTTAACGGGATTGCTGGCGTGGCAAGTTAACCAGCTGATGTGGCAAGTTAGCTTGCCACATTGGCGACAGCTGATGGGTTTAGCGTTTGGGGCGAGTTAAGGGGAAAAAATTGAAAGGTTAGAAACAGATTAGGGGTTCAGGGGGTTTGGGGGAAAAAAAGGGAAATCGATTTCTGGAAATTTTGGTTTGGATTTGGGGTTTTTTTAGGGTTGAAACTGATTTGGGAATCGATTAATAAAGGGTTTAGGGTTAGAAATCGATTCAATAATCGATTAACAGGGTATAAGGTTTTAGGGTGCGATTGTCTATTTTGTTTGGGGAGAAAAGAAGACGAAACCAGAAACCATTAGTGTATTTGATTGTCAGCCAAAATGGGCAATAGAAGAGAAGGTACCAGTGTTGTTACATCCATTATAACGGGTAAGTTGTTGCATATTGTTTTAATTTTTTTTGGATTTCAATGCTGTTATTTCGATTTAGGGTTATTTAGGTTTAGTTCGGTTTTAATTTTAATTTTAATTTCGATTCTGATTTTGATTTTGATTTTTATTTCGATTTTGATTTCAATTTTAAAACACTCACTGCCATTATCAAATTGATGTTTATTGTGTATATCTGCCATTGTATTAATGCCATTATCAAATTGATTTTAATTTCGATTTTAATTTCGATTCTGATTTTAATTTTGATTTCTATTTCGATTTTGATTTCAATTTTGAAACACTCACTGCCATCAAATTGATGTTTATTGTTTATATCTACCATTGTAATGTCATTATCAAACTTATGTTTATTGTTTGTATCTGCCATTGTATGAATGCCATTATGAAAGTGATGTTTGTTGTGTATATCTGATGGTTGTGTTTGTATTAAATTATTTTTGTATTGGTTGTTGCCTCGCCATGTGCATATGTGAGAAATGGTTGTGTTTGTAATAAATTATTGGGTATTTTGTATTGGTTATTGTTTGTGAAATGGTTAAAGTGTCCGCCTATGTTGTGCCTTTATTGATGAGTACTTTGTTTGGCGGAGTTTAATTGATGACAATCTTAATGAGAATGAAGAAGACATGTCTGGTAGTGATGTGTCTGGTAGTGATGCATCTGAAAGTGATAGTGATGATATAGGAGTTAGTTTAGATGGTTTAAACATGGATGGTATAGGAGTAGATGAACTATGTGATAGTGATGATTACGGGAGGTTAGATAGTGCACATGAATCGACTCGGATGGCCAAAATTGGCTGAGTTCAACCTAGAGATCGACATGAGTAATCCTAGACTTAAGGTTGGAATGTTATTTAAGTCTAAGGACAGTCTAAAAGAAGCTGCCAAGCAGTATGGTAGGTTGAACAATTACTTTATTGAGTTTCCCAAAAATGATTTAAAAAGGTTAAAGGCAGTCTGCAGTGAAAAATGTCCTTGGTTCATATGGGCTTCTAGACTAAACCCTAATGACCCTACTTGACGGACTTGGCAAATTAGGAGTTCAAACCCTAACCATACTTGTTCTAAAGTATATAAAAATAAGAATGTAACCTCAGCTTGGATAGGTGAACATTATAAAGAAAAAATCATTGCTGATCCTGATTATTCTCTGAAATCATTACAACAAGATGTCAAAAGAGATTTGAGTTGCATAGTCTCACTAACCAAATGTAGGAGGGCTAAACTTAGGGCATTGGAATTAATTGAAGGAGCTTATAAGGCTCAATATGAGAAGATTTATGAGTATTTGTTGGAGGTTAGGACACAAAATGTGGGAACAACAACAATCTGTTATCTGGATAACAGGTTGTTTCAAAGGATGTATGTCTGTCTGCAGGCATGCAAAGATGGCTATAAGGCTGGTTGTAGGAGGATAGTAGGTTTAGATGGATGTTTCTTGAAGGGCTACTATGGTGGCTACTTGCTTGAAGCTGTTGGGATAGATGCAAATAATGGCATCTATCCTCTTACATATGCTGCTGTGGAAAGTGAAAACCAAGCATCATAGCTTTGGTTCTTGGAGTTGCTTGCAATAGACTTGGAAATTGTGAGCTCGTACCAAATATCTTTCATGTCTGACAAACAAAAGGTAAAACTCCATTTATTCATTTTTTATGTTGTTTCTGTCGAAACCATTTTTTTAATCGAGTTTTGAAAAACAAAAATCGACTTTAAAAATATGGAAATGGAGTCGCCACCAGTCTTTTTGATGAGGTGTGATCGGGTCACCTTTGTTTTAATAAAACATTTTGGTTTACTAAAACGGTGTTTTTGGTCTACGAAATTCGAGAAAATAGGTTCGGGAGTCGGTTACGTACGAGGAAGAATTAGCACCCCCGTAACGCCCAAAATTGGTACCGAATTGATTAATTAATGTCCTGACGTCGAAAATTTGAAAAGATTTTAGATTACGATCCATTTATTTAAAATATATGTGTATTTGGACAAAACCGTATTGGATGCCAAAGCTCCCTATTTCGGAGAAATAAAATGCCATACTCAGTAAGTTAGGGCATAACATCTTATATTCTCGAAGTTGGATTTATCCTTCGACATTCAATACTTGTATCTTAAAAAAAATAAGAAGGATATTCCCTTATTTGGGTCAAATGAAAAATAGCAACCCAGTAAGTTAGGGCACTATTTCTCAAAATTCCCGAATATGGAATATTGCCTTTGTTCTTTTGGAATTCTTATTTTAAGAAAATAAAACATCACACTCAGTAAGTTAGGGTGCAATGTCTCAACTTCCCGAGAATAAGTTTTTATATTTAAAACATCATGCATTTTGATTTGAGAGAGAAAGGATATTCGGTTGTTAGGCTTTAACGAGGAAAATCGAAACTCAGTAAGTTAGAGCACGAATTTCTCGAAACCTCCAAACACGAGCATTGCCTTATGATTTAAAGCTTTGCAAAAAATGATTTTCAAAACCATGAGCGGTGCTAAAATATGGCTTTCTAAACGAATAAAATGCGATCGAATAATAACATACAATGTGAAGTAATTATGTACAAATGAAATATAATGGTATTGAATCTCAAGCAACCAATAAATATAAAACGAGAATTAAAACATATATAATATCGATAATTATCAAACATTAAATCAATGATAAAGAAAATTAATTAACATACATCAACAATATTACGAAATCAATAGAATAAATATCTATATAAAGAGATTAAATATGTGTAACACAAGTAGTTTTAGAGGAGATTAAATATCTACACAAAGAGATTAAAAAAATATATATACATAATATGAACTTAATAATATATGCACAAGAATAAAATAATTTTAATACAAATTATATATATGTATATTAAAAAAATAGTTTAATTTAAATAGTATATAAATATATATTTTATCATATTATAAAATAATTTAAAATCAATTAAAAAAGGAATTAAACCTAATAAAAACGTGAAGATTGTATATGAAAACAAAAGATGCTTAATTGAAACAAAAACAAAATTTAAAGGCTATTTTATAATAATTTAAACAGATTTAAGGACCGAATTAATATACGCGTAAACAGTTAGGGACCAAAACAATAATATTTCCAAAGCCCAAAACACATCATTTGATTCGGACCAAATTGAAAGCGTGTTTGAATTACAGAGATTAATTAAAAAACAAAGAAAATATACAAGGGATCTAATTAAAATGTGGCACCAAGAAAAAGGACTAAACGCGCAAATGTCCCTTAATGGCGAAAACGCGCGGGTCACACGGGTTTTCGGGTCGGGTCGAAATGGGTCCCCAATACGGCACCGTTTTAGAGCCACTGAAACAGGCCTGAACGGTGTCGTTTTGTGCACTCTAATAAAACTAAAAAAAACCTAATCCTAAATCACCTAAACTCTTTTAACAGACGAAAGTGAAACCTAGAGATCCCTAACCCTCTCTAATCAGCCACCTAAAAAAAATCAGAAACCATCCGACTGCCGAACGCTTCAAGAACTGGCGAAGGCATCCGATGAAGGCCGAGCATAACCCTGTTTGCGCTTATACTCGGAAACGTTTCACTCCCCGAATCCCCTTTCGGCTTCGATTTCGACGGAGCGAATAGAGATCTGGTGATGGCGATAAGCAGGTAAATGTTCCTTTCTTTTCTCTCTTTTACTTCTATCAATATTTTTATGCTCGTATCACAAATGAATAATGAAACTGTAAAAATCACCTTTCGAATCTGATTTCTTTGTATTTCTTTTTGTGTATTCGTAAAAATGTGTAGCCCCCCCTTACAGTGGTTGGTTTCGGTCCTTTTAAAGGCCGAAATCGAAAAATCAAAATAAAATAAAAATACAATAGTTTTTTTCTTACTGCGCTGTGTTTTTTTGTTTCCTTGTGCAGGTACGAGGCGACGTGGAGGCACGAGGGTGGTGTATGGAGGCTCGCTGGCAGTACGGAGGCCGTACGGTGGCGACGTGGCGCGGGGTGGCTTGCGCTGGCGTGAAGGAGCGTGTGGGTACGGATTCGGCTCTTACGACGCTGAAGAAAAACCGAGAAACCCTAAGGTTTACGAAAATTTAGATATTGGGCCCTTTTCAATTTGGGTCAAATTTGGGCTACCTATTTGGGCCTGTTAATGTGTAACATTTTGGACTTGTAATTTGGACTATGGACGTTTGATTTTTTTTTTGGTGTTTTATTGTAATTTATTTTTTGGTTAATGAATGGGCCCGGGCAGATTTGGGCTCCTACAGTTTCTATTTAGGGATTGTCAAAGAATTAAACTGTTTTTTTTTTCTAATTGCAGGGACTTTTAGAAGCAATATGTATGTTGTTTCCTAATGCAGAAACAAGACACTGTGTTAGACATCTACATGCCAATTTCAAGAAGGCTGGTTTCCGAACAAAGGAATTGAAAGATTTGCTTTGGAAAGCTGCCAGAGCAAGCACTACAAGGGATTTTGAGGATGCTATGGATGAATTGAGGAAAACCAATCAGCAAGCTTATGATTGGTTGAAGGAGAAGAACCCTACTCACTGGTCAAGGTCTCACTTCTCAATTAGGAGTCATTCTGACATGTTGGTGAATAATCTTTCTGAATCATTTAACAAGGTAAACCCCTATGTTTTATGTTTATTACTAATTACTAGTAATTCACTAATCATTTATGTTTACTGACAGATGATACTGGAGGTAAGAGGGAAGCCTATTCTGACTATGATGGAGACAATAAGGACCAAGATTATGTTGCTTATTGTCAAGAAGAAAGAAGAAGCTGACAAATGAAAAGGAATGTTGTGTCCAAAGATCAAGAAAAAGCTGGATGTAAACGTAAAAGATTCCTTGAGGTAAAGTTACCATTTTTAATCTTTTTGATGCCTTTATTGCTGACTTCATGTTGCCTTTATTCTGACTTCATATTACTGGTCACATGTTGTTTTTTAATATGCATGCAGTAATTGTTGGTATGTTAACTATTTTTTAATATGCATGCAGTGAGTTTTTTTTATAATATGCATATAGTGACTGTTTTTTTAGGGGTGTGTGTGTACCTTTATTGGGAAATTTCTTTGAAAAAAGTTGTTTTAGTGATTATTTCGGTAAGCAAGCATGCTTTACTGTTTTTTAGGTGTGTTCCATCACATGCTGGTGGGGACAAGTATCAGGTTGAATGTGGTCCTGGCAGCCAGTATGTGGTGGACTTAGTTGAGAGTTGCTGCTCCTACAGGAGTTGGGATCTCACTGGCATCCCTTGTATGCATGCATTGGCTGTCATTCATCTAAAAGATGAGTTCCCAGAGACCTATGTACAAACCTGGTACACCAAGCAAACCCAGCTTGAAATTTACTCCAACTTTATAAGTCCAGTAAGGGGTCCTAAACAATGGGCCTCTTTGTCAAACATGCTGCTATCGCCTCCTACTCTAAGAAGACCACCGATGGACCTACTAAGGTGAGAAGGAAAGAACTGATGAAACACAAACAACAGAAAGGTTGAGCAAGAGAGGGGTGGACATGAGGTGCAGTAAATGCAAAAGAATAGGCCACAATAAGAGGAGTTACAAAGGGGAAGTTGGCCAAAACATTCTAGTAAGCAATTTGCCTTAAGTTTTAGTATACTTCTGTTTATGAATTTGTTTGACAGATTTCTCTTGTTCCTGTAGGTCAAAAGACATAAAATTGGTGTCCCAACTCAGCAACATGCTACCCCAAATCAGCAAGAGAGTACTCCAACTCAACAGGCTGCCTCAATTCAGTTACCTACTGCCCCAACTCATCAACAAGATGCCCTAAAAGAAAAGCTCCCATTGAAGAGAAGACCAACCACTATTAGATGGATGCCTTCTACTCAAGAGTCATCCATGACAGACCATTGATGATGATGTGAACAGACTGCATTTTGTTAACTTTTTGAAAATATGTAAATTTGCCTGCTACTGATTTATTAACTTAGGCAAATATTTTTTTTTGTAAATTTGCCTATGATTGCTATTGCTACTGTTGATAAACTTAGGCATATAGTTATTGAAATTTTTTGTAAATTTCCCTACAATTTACATATGTTCACTTGTGTTGAATTGTAGGAAAATTTGGCAATATTTTGCCCCAATTCCTTTTGTAAACAGTTTGCCGTTTTGGCCTTGATATATGAGAAATATATTTTTGTTATCTTCTGCATTTTGAGTATTAAGAAATACATATGTGGTTTTGAACTTGTAACATTGTGTTTCTCATTCTTCATTGTTTGTTTGCTCATAAAGCGAGGGAAAATGGGTATTGCAAGGTGTTGTATTCTTCATTACGACTTTTAGTTCTTGAAAATAATTTGACCATGTATACAGTGACCATGTATAACATATGTTAAGCAACAATATACAATTTGTAATCAACAAAACTATCCCATTTCAATTTTCAAGTGTTTGTAAACAACATAATGAAAGTGGTTAGCCATGTATACCGTGACCATGTTTAACATATGTTAAGCAACAATATACCAAAGAATGCCAGCTGACCATGTATACCAACATAACCAACAATATACCAGCAACAAAATTACAAAATATAAGCTGGTTTTCAATGCTAACAACAATAACAGAAGCTGATTTTTAAGGTTTAAAAAAAACAGCATAGTTACAAATACAAGCACCAAAAACCAGGTTCTTCTCTTCTTCCTCCTTGCATCCTCCAATGTCCTCACTTTTTTCAGAAGACCCAACAACAGAATTCGTGAACGGGGCGTCAATGGTAGATCAAACCAACTGAAAAACCGACATGGTTTTCGAAATCCAGAGCCAAATTTGTTACACCCAAAAAACCTCCTACCTGGGTTGTCATTGGACCAAGATGTGTTCAACTTGGCTGGGTTTCCACAATAGCACACCGGAATCACTTGAGGCATCTCCATTTTTCCTCTTCTCCTTCTTCTTCTTCTCCTCCTCTTCTTCATCTTCTTTTTTTTCTTTTTCTTAACCCTAAAATGGTGCTGTTACAATTGTTAAAGGGTGAGTAACCGGCCAGCTAGACTTAAGGTTGACAGAAAGGACGCCGTCACATGCCACGTCACTTTCCCGTGACGTTTGTGACGGAAAATGGCAAAAAGGACTGTTTTGTTACTTTTTTAAAGTTGAGTGACCGAAATGAAACCTAGGTGACTGTTTTGTTAGTTACCCCAAAGTTAGGTGACTGTTGGTGTAATTTACCCTATTTCTTACTAATAATATCTGCGTAACATATTTTTAATATTCATGCATGTGCATGACTTTCGAGGGGTCAAACTCAGGTGGTGCTTATACATAGTTATCTATAAAATGTAATATATACATGAATTAACCCCTCGGACTGCTCTTATATACCTCTCTATATATATGCAGGTTGAATTGCCGACTATGCGAGGGGTTTATATCCCCAAAAGCCGAGGGGTTCAAACCCACAAACAGCTCAGACCCCTTTTTTTTAATAGTATAAGACGTGTATGTAGATGCACTATATGTACGCACTCCTCAGAGGGTTTCACACCTCAAAATCTAAGGGGTTTAACAACTCTCCTTGGGTGAACACCTCGCATGGTGAGCTTGCTAGTATAAATGATAGAGCTGACATACAAAACTCACACCTTCGAGATACATATACTTTATTATTTAACACTTGGCGAGGTGCTTAGCCAAACTAGAGCCAAAGTGCAAGAAGCATGGCACACGGCTCGCAAAGAGCAAAAACATATTAATAGACGAAGCTCGCCAAGACCCCTCGCCAGTAAGTTGGTTTTACTAAATAGACACAGCTTGCAAAGAGCAAATATGGTAAAGTGCAAGGGCTTAATATTGTTATTATTATTATGCATGGCGAGGAGCTGTCAAATGAAGGGGGTGTTCACAATGTTTTTTTTAAAGAAAAGACATGGAGAGGGGAAAAATGCACTATTTGTGCAAACCTCGCATATGCGGCTTTTATAGAGGTGCCAAACTACAGATCACATGACGAGGGGTTCACAAACCCCCAAGTCTCTCCCCACTTCTTTAAAAAGAAGACACTCGGCTAGCAGCTTGAAAAAGCTCAAATAATGAAGCTAATGAATAGGCATTTTAATATATAGCGCTCACATAATGGAGCTTAACAGCTGGCATTTTGAGGCAACTACAAATGGCTCTCGCCAAAACTGTTGATATATGATACTTCGACATCACATATTTGATGCCAATAATAGATAAAAGGGGGAAGAACTGACCTGCTTCAGATCTTAACTCCCCGTAGAAAATGCCTAGTATAGATTTTAATTCACCGTAGATTGACACAGATGATTTCAGCTTTTTGGGAGGTTATACAATCCAACCATTTCGATTGATTTGGGAGATTGAGAGTCAATCCACATTCACCGCATCAATTATTGATGGAAAGATTAGATAAAATAGAAATTGTGGTGGTGTTGGGTCAGTTCACCCCATTTAAGATAAGACAAAGAGCCGATTATTTTGATAGTAAATAATGTAGAAAGTGAGCTCTCTAATGAAGAGCTATGGAGAAAGATGGAGAAGGGAAGAAACTTGGGGAGAAGACGCACTCCTGTTTGCTGTTTTCTTGTCTCTTTCCTTATCATATACATTTAGGTTGTCGTTATGGGAATGTGACTTATGAGCTTGACCAGACTTGATAATGTTTTATATGTATAATAATATTATATATAATAGAAAAATAGTTAAACTTTTTTAAGTATATTTCAAAATTTATCAAAATATATTTACTAACAGCATATTTTAACTTTATTGATTGTATATGTACTATACATGGTAAAAAGTGTTGTTAGAGTATAGAGAAAGGATTGTATAAAACATGTCGAATAATTTAATATTATATCGGCGATTTCATCTTAAAATTTAAGATTTTCATTTGGAAATTATTGGAAAAAGGGATTCAAATGACGTGACGTCATTGTTTCATACAATTCTTTCCCCTCAAATATATATGATTTATTTTCTTGAATAAAGAAATTTGAATACCCGTAAGGATAATTAGAGTGAAAATGAATCAATCTTTAGATTATTTTTATTTTGAAGGTAGGCTGTTATTAATAATTTATGTCTTAAATTTATTTATATTATAATATAAATATTAGATATAGGAGTGGCTAGTCATATTAATGTAAAATTTAAAATATTAGAACATATTTTTGAATTTTGAAAATGTCATTGTTGTGAGGGATGATTACTAACTCTAAACATGGACTCTAGACATGGACCATAAAACTTATATGATAAATACAAAAAAGAAAATAATTTAATCAATTAATATATTAGTATAACTTTTTAAATATCATATATTCATATTATACAGGGTAAACTACATCATAAGTAATCCAATTGAGAAGATAATGAGTTCTCCTACCAGAGACCTCGTTTCGGAACAACCGGACCCAAGTCATGACCATTCAACAAAACTAAGGAGCTAACGGTGGAAACACATAGCATAGTCCGTTTAATCCGTCAAAAAGCAAACCCCATCTTAGCATAATGAACTCTAAAAAATGTCAGTTGACCTGATCATAAACCTTACTAATATCGATATTCATGGCAACCTCGCCCACTCTACCCCGCCCTGTGTTGTTCATATGGTGAACCAACTCAAAAGCAACCATAATATTATTTGTGATCAACCTCCTAGTAGCGAAAGCAGATTGCATCGGAGAAATAAGCTTCGTTAGAAGCACTCGCCAACACCTTGTCTAGAATTTTATAAATTACATTACACAGTGCAATGGGGTGCAAGTGCTTATGCGATCAAGCTTGTCTTTCTTGGAGATGAGAACAATGTGCGTCTCATTAAGGGCGTGTGGGTATTTGACAGTGCTCAAGCCAAGCACAGCATTGCTCAAATACATCCTGCCCCACCACCAACCAGTACTTCTGAATGGAAACAGGATTCATCCCATTCCCATCTGACCCCGACGACTTATCTAGATGCATACCAAAGACGGCAGTACGGAACTCCTCTAGCCTGAATGGAGCTAAAAGAAAGTCATTATTATCGGCAGAGACCAAAGCTGGAAAGCTATGAAACTGGTCAAAATTGGCATGATGGGAATTAGAGAACAAATTTGAGAAATAAGAAAGAACGATACTTCCCATACCCGCCTCCTCTGAACAAGGATTACCATGATCGTCATACAACAAGGAGATATGATTTGTCCACTTACACTTCGACGCATGAAGATGAAGATACCTAGAATTCGCTTCATCGTAATGCATCCAGAATAACTTTGAACGCTATCTCCAATAAACGGACTCTTGTAACAGAATAGAGTTCAATTCCCAGCACAAAGCAAACCAACGCTCATGGTCCCCCTCGAAGCGAGCCCTCCCCAAACTCCGCTTGACAGCCTTTATCCGACTCCCAAAATTACCACCCAACTAAACATCCCAGTTCCTCAACTTTTGCTCACAATAAACCAATCTATCGAGGACACAAAGCGATGGGCTAGCCGATCATTCTCGTTGCACCACACTTAGAATGCATTTAATATTCATGACTATTGTAATCTACAGAGAGTGTGGAGTCTAAATATTTATTTCTATTATAATATAAATATTAGAATAGGAGTGACTGTTCATATTTATGTAATTTTTTTTTCTTCAAAAACTAGGATAATTTACTGATATATATCGAAATTTTTTTTTACGGAAATGGGCCGAATTTTGTATTATTTACGGAAAAGGACCATTTCCCCCCAAAAAGCGTCCACGTCAACGTGTTTTGGGGGGATGCAGCAGGAAAGCTTGCCCTTGGGGGAGCGCTTTGTGCCACATCAGCACAAAACGCTACCGACGAGGACGCGATTTGTTGATGTGGCACAAAGCGCTCCCCCAAGGGCGCGCTTTTGCCCTCCTTCCCCCGACTGCCTTTTCAGCTATTTTTAGTGTTAGGGTATGAGGTTTTAGGGTTTTAGGGCTAGGGTTTAGGATTTTTTAGGGTCGTTGTGTTTAGGGTTTTTAGGGAAAAATTAATGGACTAGATTATAGGGTTAATTAGGGTTTAGTAAAAATATGTTTAGGGTTTAGGGAAAATATATTAGCAAAATAAAAATTATTTGAATTTTCTTGTGATTGTATCGGCAAAATAATTTTGAGAAGGCGTTTACGAATAAATAGTACCAAAACGCCAAGCGAGGATGCTTTGTCGGCAAGAAGAGTAATTGAAAAGAGCTCCTACGTGGACGCTCTTTTTCTCTGATAGTCTCCGGTAAAATAATTTTGAGAAGACGTTTCGAATAAATAGTGCCAAAACGCTTCAAGCAGGATGCATCACAAGAAGAGTACTAAAAAGAGCTCCCATGTGGACACTCTTTTCCTCTGATGAGTCTCCGGTAAAATAATTTTGAGAAGACGTTTACGAACAAATAGTGCCAAAACGCTTCAAGCGAGGATGCTGCTGTCAAGCAAAGAAATCTTGAAAAGAGCTCCCACGTGGACGCTCTTTTGCTCTGATGAGTCTCTGGCAATCCTTAGACTATAAATCGGCCAAATTTCATTTTCGGGTTGCATAACGAGAGAAATTGGGGCAAAAGAAAAATAGAAACTGAAAATGAGTGAACGTATTAATGCTGTTATTTACTACGATGGTGAGGTTTGTGACACCGAAAATGGTGTTGTTTTTTTATCGGAGAACACAACGCGACTGGGTTTTAATCGAAACATAGATTTGCTAGAACTTCGCAAAAGAATTAGGCGTAAAATCTTCGAAACAATGCCAATGAAAGTTCAGTCTATTAAGTATAGATTTTGCGCTTCGGTTGATCCGGTGAGATATGACTCATTCGACATCAAAGGTCCTCGGAGCTTTAAGGCAATGGTGGAGACTCATCTTGCCAGTGGATCACCCTATCTTGAGGTATATGTACAATTTTCATCGCCAAGTGATCTTCCTTCGACCTCAACATCTACTGCTGTTCGAGGGGAATACACGACCCCAAGCCGACACTCTGTTAGTGGGAGGCAGACTACGGAAGTGCCCATGTTTGGTGGTAGTATGGAAAACATAACCCCTACACGACACTCGGTTGGTGGATGGGACATGCATATTCTTCCTTCGACGTCCGATGATAGAAATACGTATTGGGGAACGTCATTGATCGCTGTGATGTCAGAGTTTTAAAATTTATAAAGATAATGATCGAACCTAGAAACTAACTCTGACAATGATTTGAGGCAAGCGCACCTATCGAACAGTAGTATAGTTTAGGCAAGACCGGATTGTCGAACCCAAAGGAACTAAAAGTACTAATACTAACTTTCTTTCTATTATTTAGCCTAAGAATTAAGCGAATGGTTGTTTAATCTAAATTAATTAACTACTAAACTTAAAGACTCTAAGACAAAGAAGAATGAATTTGGGAGAGTACTTGAGGAAAAACCAATTAATTAAGACGACACACAAGGAAGAATCCACCTAGACTTCACTTGTTATCTAACTCTGAACCAGACGATTTATTCATTTGACTTGATCCGTAGGATTCCCTAATTTATATTAAACCCTCCCTCGAGGTGAATAACGTCTAACCCTAGGTTGATTAATTGAAATCTCTTTCTAATTAAAACCCCTAGAATTGCATTAACTCGATCTATGGACTCCCATATTAGGTTTCACCCTAATCCGGCAACGCCTCGTCACCCTATCTCTAGGCGCGCGATCAACTCCGCTTAACTATGCTAGATCTACTCCTAGGCAGGGACTTTTGCTCCTCCACCTAAGCACATCCAACTTGAATTAATATCCGCGAAATATCAACACATGAATTAAGAACACATAATTAAGAACACATAATTAAGAACAAGTCAAATATTTATCATATAGTTCAGTAAACGATAACAAGATTTATCTAAATTTCATCCCCCTCAGGTATCTTAGGGTTTAGTTCATAACAATAAATGAAAACATTTCAGAAGAAAAGATAAAACAAAACATAAGAAATCCCTAAAACCCCCTGAAGGAATTGAAGAGGAGATCCTCCGTCTTGAGTAGAATTCCGACTTCTTGAGATGGATCAAATGGCTATCCCCGAGCGAATTCTCACAAATCTGCCTTCTCTGGCCTAACAAGACGCCCCTAAACGGTAGCTTTAGGCTCCCGTCGACTTCCCCCTTTTAGGTCATACTTAGGGTGTATTTATAGGTTTTTGGAATGTGTTTCTTTGCCCCTAAGTATCCAAATCTGATTGAAATTGCTCTTTTCCGCGGCAGGGACACGGCCATGGCACACGTCCGTGTGAATCGTCTTTAGGCCGTGTTCAGACTTTATTAATGAGGCACGGCCATGTATTTCGTGGCTTAGACCGTGTTCGAGATTATTGAGGAGGCACGACCATGTGGTCTTGGGCCCAGGCCGTGTTGATTTCGTGCTTTGGCCCATTTGGCTCGTTTTAAGCCTGTTTCTTGTTCTTTTCATTCTTCGGTGCTTCCCTGAGTATAAAACATGAAAAGAAAGGATTAAGAGCACCTTTTTACATAAATCAAGGGATAAATCATCCAAAAGTATGCTAAATGTGGGATTAAAATATGTTACTTTTATGGTTCATCACATACCCCCACACTTAAGCTTTTACTTGTCCTCAAGCAAAATTCTCAACTTACAATTAAAACAAACTTTCCATGATTTAATATTCCTATAAACAATGTCTCATCATAATTCATAGATAATTTATACATGGATAATTTAACTCAAAGAGTCCTAAAGATTCAAACAATCTAAGCCATACATTTGTAGCACAAAACATAGGTGTTTCCCCTCATCTAAATAATTACCTCTGATTCAAAACCTACAAGGGTTGACGTCCTCACTAAAGATTCACTCAAATCACTCGAAGTGTTTAAGGTTCAGAATTAAGCACTCAAATGTCAAACCTGAAAAGTTAATCCCATAGGCTTGCATGAAAATCAAATCTCCACCACTGTAATATGAGATGATGCACAAATCAAAAGGTCTTTGAAAGGGTTGTAACGGGGCTTGGGTTAAAGGTGTGGTTAAAGGCTGAATTAGAGGGTTAGAATCGAGATTAAATTGACAAATTACCTAACCAGAAACAATGAACTAAGTAAAAGTGATTTCATCAATTTGAAAAAATACTAATACTACGAGCTTCTTCTTCAATATTTGGAATTAAAACGTATAAGCTCTTTAATCACAAAACTAAAAATGAATAAACTCTTTTTGATTTTGATTAATTTTTTTTAACGAACAAATCATAAATACATAACAAAAGATAAATTACTGAAATAAAAAACATAGTTAGGCTATTAATCAAATCAAATCTCGATATAAGGGTAGTCAAAAGGAATGGTGATAACAAAAACAAAGGGTTTCTGGGTTAAAATTAGTGGGTGAGTCAATAAAAAGGGTTGTTAGGATCAAAGGGGTTCACTAAGGGTTAATTACGAAGGTAGGTTTTTAGTGGAGTAAGTGGGTTAAATCTTAGGTGCCTTTATCATTTCTGTATATCAAATCAAAGGTGTGGTCTCGACATGTATAATCGATGCAAGTTCTAGAATAACAAATCAATATTGACACACTCATAATCAATAAAGTGAGCAAGAAAAAGATTTTATGCTCTATAAGGCTCAAAATCTCACAAAAATTATGGGTATTTTGATGTCAACCTCGTAAATTTCAAACTTTAAAGTAATATTCAAATTCAGGTAGACAACCTAGAAATTTTTTTTCTGAAAAATAGACTTATCATGCTTGATTCTCTAGTATTCTTAGAATTTAATTATCAATGAACAATTATCAATGACTTAATCTAAAACACATCAATAAAGATCATGAATCATAGGAATTTCATTCTAATGATAATATGAGAAACTTACTTTAAGAAACAAGACATAATTCAGGATTTGAGAAAGTTTGGCACCTAATTTCAGGAATTTGAGAATAATGAAAAAAATTAGGCACCTTTTTAGGTTGTTCAACCCCCCACACTTAAGATGTACATTGCCCTCAATGTACAAAGTAAGATAATAACACAATAATACTAAAATCATAAGATATGGGGAGAAGTGAAACTTTCTGAATTATGGATGAAATCCTTGGAGGATGTGGAAAATACGTTGGATGGGTCAGTCTGGATGACGATCCTGCGCTAGATGAAGAAATTGGATAGCTCGTGGAGGATTAGCTAGGATATAATAATAATTAAAACTATACTAATTAAATAATTAAAGAAAAGCAAGCTAAAGTGAAGAAAAATAAAAATTGAAATAAAATTAAAAGAAAAGATGGATGGACTGTAGAGTCCTTATTGTTGGGTGTGATTTCTAAGGCTGGGGATATGGTGGTGGTCGTGGTGTGATTCTCTAACAGTCTTTAGAACCTAAAATCAAGAAACTAAAGTAAAATAAGTTAAATTAAGCAGAAGAGAAGTAAAGATAAGGAAATTAAAGCAAAAGAGAAAAACGAAATAAAAACTAAATGGCCTCAAATATCCTTGGCTCGTCGAATGATTGAAGCGGCCGTCATGAACTTATATGGATCGGTCTCCCTCAAGGAGACTATGCTTGTTTCCTTCCGCTTCTTCGGCATTTGGTGTAGCTCAAGGGTTTTGGGAATGTATTGGAGAAAAGGAGTAGGGGAAAGATGCAAAGGGGTGGAAAAAAATAGGGAGAGGGTTGAGAAAGAAAAGGAAAACTGAATGGGCTGAATGGGTGAGAAGAGGGAGGGGTGGGTGGTTTAAATAGAATTCTCAAATCAGGTGCAACCCCACGCCCGTGTATCGCGGGCGTGGCATCTCACACGGCCGCATCGCACGGTCGTGGTTGGCTTTGTTCGTTTCTCCCACGCCCATGCTCAGGTCGCCACGCCCGTTGGTGTTAAGTCAGTGTCGTCCACGACCGTGTCGCACGGCCGTGGCATTTTGTCGGTGTCCGTGGGTTGGTGGTTGGAGTCCGTGACTCAAAGATTTGATTCTTTCTAACTTGTACCCTCTTTGTCGTGTCAGTATAGCGATTCTGTACTTTCACACGGCCACGGCCACGGCCGTGTATAAGGCTGTGTGGCTTGGAAATATGCACTTTTGGTTAGTTTAAATCTAGGTGTTTAAGACTAAGAAAAGAAAAGAAAAATGATAACAAAAGCAAAAGTAACTACGGTTAGTGCTTGGGTTGCCTCCCGAGAAGCGCTCGTTTAAAGTCTTAAGCTAGAATTACCTCTTATTTGTATCGTCAGGGTGGTTTGAGGAGTTGAAAATCCTTCCTCATGGTATCGGTTTCATTATCATAATAGAATTTAAGTCGAGATGTGTTTATATTGAAAGTGCCAAAGATAGGATTACTTACCTCGACTGTTCCGTATGGAAAAACACTAATTACCCTAAACGGTATTTTTTTGTTTGTGTTAGGGTCAGGGGGAGATGTTCGAGGGTCTGTTTTTTCTATCAATACCTGATCTCCGATTTTGAACTTGTTTGATTCGTGGAGTGGTTCTGGTTCTGCTTCGTGTATTCCTAATTTCTCCTTGAAGTGTGTCTTCCATTCGTCTAGTTCATAGATCCAAAGGCTTCGTTCCTCATGAATTTCTTCTTTATCGACACAAGGTCTAGGATCTGGCATCTGCGAAAGAGCTTCTAGAATAGGCAAGTTAATATGAAATTTCTTTGAAAGTTTAAGAGGCTTACCGAGTTGTTCCTCTGTGTGGTCTTTCTTTGTCGCATTGGGGTATGACACATGGGGTTGGTACTCTATAATCACCGGGTTTAGTAAATCATGGCTTACCTCAACCTTACCTTCACTTACCACAGGTTCTTGCCTTGGGTCAGATTCCACTAACCTTTCACTGTCATAAGTCATTACTGACTTCAATTTGCTCTTTTAGGTTAGTTCGGTGTTGCTTGGCAAGCTTTCTTGTAGTTGTTACGAGATTATCTTTGCAAGTTGTCCAAGCTGTGTTAGTAAGTTGTCCAAGCTGTCTTAGTAAGTTCCCCAACTTGGCTCTCGATCCCTTTGATTGATGCCTGTTGATTCTTAAGGGTGGTCTCAGTGTCTTGGAGACGGTTATCTGTAGCTGCCATGAATTTTGTCAGCATCTCCTCAAGGTTCGACTCCTCTTCCTGTTGGTGAGGTGGTTATTGAAAATTTAGAGGAAGTTCCAGTCTTTGGCTACTTTGATCATCCCACGAGAAATTGGGATGGTACCTCCAACCTGCATTATAAGTGTTATCATAAAAATTATTTTGAGGTCTAGCATAGTTACCCATATAATTGACTTGTTCGCTTTCCATACCATGTCCGTAGGGTGGGTACTCAGGATTCGCCACGCCTCTACTTGTTTCACACTGCATAACTGGATGTGCCTGCGAGGAACAGTATAAACCATCAAATTTTTAATGTAACATCTCTAACTGGGTTGATAGGCTAGTTACTGGGTCGAGGTTGTAGATATCGGCTGTTTTTGTTGGCTTTGTCCTCATAACTTGCCACTGGTAGTTATTCAGTGGCATCTCCTCTATAAACTAAAAGTTTCCTGACAAAAGCAAATAAAAGAAAAACTAGCAAAATAAAAATAAAATTTAATTGAAAAAATAAAATATGGCTAGAGTAATAAAAATTGAGCGTTCTTAATATTTTAGTTCCCCGGCAATGGCGCCAAAAACTTGATCGCTGTTATGTCAGAATTTTAAACCAAAAACTTGATCGCTGTGATGTCAGAATTTTAAAATTTATAAAGATAATGATCGAACCTAGAAACTAACTATGACAACGATTTGAGGCAAGCACACCTATCGAACAGTAGTATAGTTTAGGCAAGACCAGATTGTCAAACCCAAAGGAACTAAAAGTACTAATACTAACTTTCTTTCTATTATTTAGCCTAAGAATTAAGCGAATGGTTGTTTAATCTAAATTAATTAACTACTAAACTTCAAGACTCTAAGACAAAGAAGAATGAATTTGGGAGAATACTTGAGGAAAAACCAATTAATTAAGACGACACCCAAGGAAGAATCCACCTAGACTTCACTTGTTAACTAACTCTGAACCAGACGATTTATTCATTTGACTTGATTCGTAGGATTCCCTAGGTTGATTAATTGAAATCTCTTTCTAATTAAAACCCCTAGAATTGCATTAACTCGATCTATGGACTCCCATATTAGGTTTCACCCTAATCCGACAACGCCTCGTCACCCTATCTCTAGGCGCGCGATCAACTCCGCTTAACTATGCTAGATCTACTCCTGGGCATGGACTTTTGCTCCTCCACCTAAGCACATCCAACTTGAATTAATATCCGCAAAATATCAACACAAGAATTAAGAACACATAATTAAGAACAAGTCAAATATTTATCATATAGTTCAGCAAACGATAACAAGATTCATCTAAATTTTATCCCCCTCAGGTATCTGAGGGTTTAGTTCATAACAATAAAAGAAAACATCTCAGAAGAAAAGATAAAACAAAACATAAGAAATCCATAAAACCCCCTGAAGGAATTGAAGAGGAGATCCTCCGTCTTGAGTAGAATTCCGACTTCTTGAGATGGATCAACTGGCTATCCCCGAGCGAATTCCCACAAATCTGCCTTCTCTGGCCTAGCAAGATGCCCCTAAACGGTAGCTTTAGGCTCCCGTCGACTCCCTCCTTTTAGGTCATACTTAGGGTGTATTTATAGGCTTTTGGAATGTGTTTCTTTGCCCCTAAGTATCCAAATCCGATTGAAATTGCTCTTTTCTGCGGCAGGGACACAGCTATGGCACATGCCCATGTGAATTGTCTTTAGGCCATGTTCGAACTTTTTAATGAGGCACGACCGTGTATTTCATGGCTTAGACTGTGTTCGAGATTATTGAGGAGGCACGACCATGTGGTCTTGGGCCTAAGTCGTGTTGATTTCGTGCTTTGGCCCATTTGGCTTGTTTTAAGCCCGTTTCTTGTTCTTTTCATCCTCCGGTGCTTCCCTGAGTATAAGACATGAAAAGAAAGGATTAAGAGCACCTTTTTACATAAATCAAGGGATAAATCATCCAAAAGTATGCTAAATATGGGATTAAAATATGTTACTTTTATGGTTCATCAGTCATCAACTTCTAGTGGTTGGCAATCCACATATGATTGGGAACGTTACGAAAGATGTTTAAGGAGGGATAATGTACTCCCCACGACATCCACTAGTGAGGGGCTCTCGTTCGTTGCAGATTATGGTGGGTCGGATGATGAGTCTGATGTGGATCCACCTCGAGAGCCAAGCCCCGATGGCGCAGAAGTTGCATTATTTTCTAAACTGGAGCATGTTCCAACCGTACCTGAAGATGTTGAGGGCGGTTCAGATGAAGAAGAAGAAGATCCGCTATTCAGCATGTGATTCTCCGGCCCACATGCATAATGTCGATCTATATCAAGACGATGCATTGGAGTTTCTGAACTACCACACCGGACGCGTGGACCGCAAGTTCGTCGTTGGATTAGGCGAATTAGAAGTTGGTAAAGAGTTTTCCAACAAGGATGCTTTTCTTGGTGTATTGAAACAATACAACATCAAGAACGGGATTAACTACAATGTGGTTAAATCCAAGCTCGATAAGTACGAGGCGAAAGTGTGCGTACAAGGCGGTACATGTTCATGGAAAATCATGGCCTCGTTGAGGAAAAGGACAAAGCTTGTGGGAGATTAAAAGTACAAAGGTCCACATACATGTCTTTCTTGATGCAGTATCACTATGTGTTCAAAGTTTTGAATAATACTAATATTACATAATGTTGCATTATTTAACGTTTCTTCGTTGTGGTGTTTCACAAGATCATCAGAAGATAGATTCGAGATGTTGGTGACTTAATATCTTGCGGACGGTGAAGCCTGATCCCAAGACTATAGTGCTGGCCTTAATTGGCAATATCCGTAGCCAATTGGGGTACACGCCCTCTTACTGGAAGACTTGGATAGCCAAGTAGAAGGCGTTGGAAAAGTTGCATGGTCGGTGGGACGCTTCATATAATGAAGTGTGGCAGTGGTGTCAGGTGCTGGAGAGATATGTCCCAGACAGCATATCAGACCTCGAAACGGAATCGGCGTACTTTAACGATCAATTGCTCCGAGGATGCGCAGTGTTCAAGAGTCTTTTCTAGACATTTAAGCAATGCCGAGACGCATTTATATATTGCAAGCCATTGGTACAAGTTGACGGTACCTTTATGTATGGCAGATATACGCATCGGCTATTGCTAGATGTGGCGTAGGACGGCAGTGGGAGAATCCTTCCAATTGCATTTGCAATAACACCGGAGGAGTCAGCTGATGATTGGGATTTCTTCCTATCTAGGTTAAGGAAGCATGTCTGCCCCAACCTGATATATGTGTTATATCGGATCGGGGCCCTGGAATACTAACTGCAATAGATCGACAGGGAAGCGTGTGACATCGCACACACCATCAATATTGTCTAAGGCATGTTGCGTCCAACTACCACGGGCAACATCGATCTACAAGTCAAAAACGGCAAGTGACCAACATGGGTATGTAATATCTATTAATATAATTTCGTTTGTAATATTCAATTTATTCTTAATTGAAGAGTGGTATGTAATATTCGCTATCAACTTATATTGGCAGGGTACGAGATCAATAAGGATCGTTTTCACGATATGTTGGCGAATTTGCGCTCATTTAATGAAAAAGGCGCAAACTACCTATGCAATATTCCTTTCGAACAGTAGACACAAGCATACGACGGTGGCCTACGATATGGTCATATGACCTCAAACCTGGCCGAATGCATAAATTCTGTTCTCAAAGGAACGGGCCATTTACCGATAACATCGGTTGTGCGAGAGACATATTTTCGTTTAGCGGCACTATTTCCGAAGTGAGAAGCGAGTTATAAAGGCCAAATGCAAGGAGGCCATGTATGGTGCGCGAAGGTCTTGCAAGAAATTAACAATGGGAAGGCACGGGCTAACACCATACACACAGTGTGTCACGATCACGACAACCTATGGTTTCGTGTGACGGAGTTTGACAGACCGAACCAAGGTATTGTTGGCGGTCAATATCGTGTACACTTGAGAAATAGGACTGCGATCGTGGGGTATTTGATGCACGCCGTTACCCATGCGCTCATGTACTTGCGGCTTGTCGAATCTCCGTCTTGATCCCATGAGCTATGTCGACGAAGTGTATAAAATAGAAAACATGTACAACGTGTGGAGACACGTATTCCCACCATCCCGGATGAACGTAAGTGGCCGTCAGATCGCTTGCACCGTATAAGTCGCATTTGCCGGATAGACAATTGAGGCGTAAACCAAAAGGTCGACCTTGCTCGACTAGAATACGCAACAATATGGATATCCAGAAACGCACCAACCAACGAGGTTGTGCGGATGGTGTAGGAACCCGTGCCATACATCTCGCTCGTGTCCGAATCGGAATAGTTGTGATCTTCTTAGCTTTTTGTCTCTTGGTGGCTATGTAAATTCTATTTATTTTTGATGAAAGCGGTGAACTTTTGTAGAAGGACTAATTTGCAAAAAAATAAAAATTAAATTACAAAAAAACAAATCTTGAACTTTTTTATTAAAGATATTAAAATTAAATTACAATAAAAATAAAACCTTTTATTTTATTAAAGATATTAAAACTAAAATAAAAAAAAAAAAACAACTTTTATTTAATTAAAGATATTAAAATTAAATTACAATAAAAATAAACAACTTCTATTTTATTAAAGATATTAAAATTAAATTACAATAAAAATAAACAACTTCTATTTTATTAAAGATATTAAAATTAAATTACAAAAAAAACAAATTTTATTTTATTAAAGATATTAAAATTAAATTACAAAAAAAAAAAAACAACTTTTATTTTATTAAAGATATTAAAATTAAATTACAATAAAAAAACAACTTTTATTTAATTAAAGATATTAAAATTAAATTACAATCAAAAAAATAAACAACTTCTATTTTATTAAAGATATTAAATTAAATTACAAACAAAAATAAAAACAACTTTTATTTTATTAAAAAATAAAAAAATTATATTACAATTAAAAAATAAAAAAGCGGTCGGAATTAATGTTGGTGTAGGTCGGAATCGAGTGCCACATGGGGTGGTGGTGGTGTTACTGTATTTGGATTCCTCCTTCTTCTAGCTTCCGGCGTGAGTCGTGGAACCTCGGCGGGGATTCCGGTTCCTCGCAGGTGGAGTGCAGTTGTGGGTCTTTGGGAGGATGTCCCACCTTGATAAAATAACATTGCGGAGGTGTTTGCATAAACCATGGCGGGGTGTCTGAATCCCATGCGGCGAAGAGACCGGTAAAAAAAGAAGAGCTCTCGAGACGGCGCCTCGTGTGATCCTCATACGACGGTGGCCTCAAGATCGGCTTGCGATCGGAGTAGTCGAACGGACTCAAGCCGGGCCATGCATTCCAACTGCAGATGGGGACCGGGAAAAGGAAACATATATGGGTTAGGATACAAATAAGGGCTAGAAGTACGCTTTTTGACATAAAGGCCAAAGGTGTGATGTCGGTGTCGTCGGGTGAAGTGTTGGTCCCGATGATCGTGCGGGCGGCGTTGATGGGCACGTGATCGTGTGTCGTGGCTGTTGATGGTCCAGATCTCATCACCCCTTCTCCTTGGATTTAAAGGGCCCCGTCGTTTTCTTTGTTCACGAAGTTGCCATCTCCTCTCCTCTTCCGACAACAAATACGACTTGCCATGGATCCTAAACCATGGCATGTATTCCGACACGCACGCTAACTCGGGAACGAAGATCGATTCTCGAATAGGTATATAATCATACCGGTTCTCTCACATATGTATATACGCTGACCAAAATCTTGGCCAATCCGTGTGCAACTATCGTAAGTCGACTTTGTGCTCATCATCGAGCACCTCAGGTGGCACGAAAATCGATTTCTGGAATCCAAATTGTCGCAGAACCCGATCTGACTGGTGCATCTCTACGGTGGCATAGTTGATCAATGGGACCTTAACATGCCAAATATTCAGATTTTGCAGGAACTCCTCCAGAATTACTGCCCGAATTGCCGGATCCTCGTATGGTGTCCATTGAAACTATATTAACATGACCAAAATATTAGTTATATACATAATACTAAATACGAAATTCGAAACGATAATTTTATTACGAAAATATATTTTATTTAATACTTACTTGTGATTCCGACCGTTACTCTAATAGAAGTCGTATATCTTGAAGCTCGGTAGGTATTCCAATATAACTCGCCGAATGGTTCCACCTAATTAAATAAATTTTTAGCATACAATTATACTTTAAATCTACGTAATAATTATAAAATATAATATTAAATTTACCTCGTTATGAGTGGGAATGTATATGGGTGGTCGACTCGAGGACGTAAAAATAGAAATCGAAACCGTGCCCATGACTGCAGTCGTGATAGGCAACCTCCGATTTTTGCTTTACTCGGCCGCGTCACCCTGCACATCTCCCGATACAATTTTGATAGCAAGGTAGACCCCCAACTCATTTCACCGGCTGCTCTAAAATCAACGAGTTTTAGCAGCCATCTCAGGTGTACGAGGTTTCGAGACAGGTCTGGCATCAGGTAGCCTCCAATCATCTCAAGAATGTATGCCCGAGCATACCGTATTCTTTCTATTTCGGTCGAACCATTATTCGGCTCCGGGATTGTGTCTCGTAACCAGCCCATCTCGATCCGACCTCCATGAATGTTATCCGGAATGACACCTAGAAGCTCGTAGCATACGGCGGTCCAATCGCTAGAAGTTGCGGACCCGGTGACTACGGACCCATCCACCGGCAATCCCAATTGCAACTGCACGTCTTCCAGAGTGATAGTACACTCTCCGCATGGAAGATGAAAAGTGTGCGTCTCGGGTCTCCACCTCTCTATCAACGCACTGATTAACTTTGGCTCCAACTTGAACCCCCGGCCTATCGTGGCCACGTGCCAAAACCCCGCTTCCCGCAGATAATTCTCAATAAGCGGCGATGGTGGACCAGGTATATTGCGAATATAGCATTGCACCACCCGATCTACAGACTGTTTAAAAAATTATAAAATAAAAATTAATTAAAATTGCATAAACTTAAAAAATATTAAATAGTATTGAAAAATTAAAATTAAAACTTACCATTTGCATTTGATCGACGGAGATGTGTTTATCGCTGAGACGAATTAATTCCCCGGCCATTGGAAATACGATCGAATATTTTAAAATTTATCAAAAAAATATATTTCAAAAAATTTTAAAAAGGGCTTTTTGGTAAATATTAAAGGACTGTTGTGAAATTTTAGATGAAGTTTCAAGGAATTTAAGAGAAATTTGAGAAGAATTTGAGAGAAAGTTGAGAGAAAAAATGAATAAAGACTTTGTTGTGAAAAAATAAAAGGGTGGGGTTTTATAGGTTTTTTTTTCACCGACCGTTGGAGGCCCAACGGTCAAAAAAATTGACCATTACTGCAGGAAAGCGCGCCCTTGGGGGAGCGCTTTGTGCCACATCAGCAAAGCGCGTCCTCGTCAGCGCGTTTTGTACTGATGTGGCACAAAGGGGGAGCGCTTTCCTGTTGTATCTCCCCAAAACGCGCTGACGTGGACTCGTTTTGGGGGGAAATGACCCTTTTTCGTAAATAATAAAAAATCCGGTCCATTTCCGTAAATTTTTTTCGGTATATATTGGTAAATTACCCCAAAAACTAATATCCATTAAATAAAGGGTGTGGCTCAAAAACCTAACAGAAACAAAACATCAAAGAAAAGAAAACGTCACCACAAACTACAACGGCCTAATAAAACAAGCAAAGCACACAGAAAAGAAAACCAGGAGACAAAACGCAGCCACAAACCAAACCCTCTAAAGAAACCCCGCAAAGAATACCAACCAAAACTATCCGATCAACATCCGAAAAACCCGTCGTAGCCCGAAACAGGAAAGATAGAAACTTTGAAAGCCAACAATGGAGATTCAAAAGAACCTTCTCCAATCTTCAAAGCCCAAAAAACATCCTCATCGCTGATGAAGCCAATTCGTCTGATCCTCATCCACCAGCTTTTCAACAGAATCTGGTGCCTCCTCAACCCAGAAACATGGAGTGTGTCTCCGACGCCCATCCATCGCCAGAGCATGCGCCGCCTTATTAACGTCTCTTGGAACAAAATGGCAAGCAATTTCCTCAAAATACCCCTTTAACAGCCGAATACTCTGTGAAATTGGTCTGAGTATAGATCTGTCCTTTCTGTTTGAATTAAGCTTCTTTATAATCGTTAGGGAATCTCCTTCCAGTATAAGCTTCCTGAAACCTATATCAAGCACAAAACAAAGAGCTCTTTTACACGCCCGAGCTTATACAACAAAAGCATCCGCAACGCCAGTATAAGGGTAAGTACATGCACCCATTATTTGGCCTTCTGCATTTCGAGCTAAGACTGTTGCAATAGAAATATTAGTGTCACCCTTAAAAGATGCATCAAAATTCAACTTAATAGTCCCAGGATTAGGTGGTCGCCACGAAACATTCACTAGTGCTTTAGGAAAAGGACCAGAAACTTTACTCATACTTAAGTCATGGGCATAACTCTGAACAAAGCCCAAAGTTCATGCATAGAGAATTTGAGACCTTCATGTACCAGCTTGTTTCGTTTATGCCACAAAGCTAAAAAAAAAATAGTTAAGAATTTCCTGGTATTCTCATCAGCTACATTAAAAATACTTACTAATTGTGTTTTTCCATCCGAGGTATTCATGCTTGTGTCGAACAAGAGGTTCAGAAGCAGTCAAAGTTGTCGCAAAACACCACAGGACCACATTAAATGATCCACATCCCCTGGGGCCTCCTTGCACAAAGGGCAGACATTATCAATTCGCAGTCTCCTTTTGGCTAAATTAATAAAATGAAGCAAATAATCCTTAAGAGGACGCCACATATGAATCTTTATTTTAGAAGGGAGCTGTAAATCCCAAAGTGATTTGTAGAAAGTCTTGTAATTGTCATTTGTATTCAAATTACATTATGAATACTGAGTCTTCCTTGTAAGTAAAGTTCCATACCCACTCTTCACCGAATACTCCCTAGAGGCATTGTGGCGCCAAACCAACATATCTTGGTCTCTGGAGCCTGCAAGTGGAATATTGAAGATGCGACTAGCTTGTTCGCGGTCTACGATCTTACAAATCACCTCTTTATTCCAGATACCTGATTCCACATCAATTAATTGATCCACTGTTGACCAGCGAGTATCAATATTATGGACTAACAATCTACCATTAGCAGGACCAGGCAGCCAAGGATCATTCTAGATATTCATCTTCTCACGAAAACTAATTCGCCAAAGTAAACTATCATCAATCAGTTCCCTAGCGTTGCAGATACTTCTCTAGGTAAAAGAACGGTAAGAACCAACTTTTGTTGACATAATATCTGTGAATGGGTAATAACGAGATTTAAGGACTTTTACTAAAAGGCAACCGAGCTGGGTTAGAAGTCGCCAAACTTGCTTAGCTAAGAGGGCTTTATTGAACAAGAATAGGTCCCGAAAACCCAGCCCGCCATCAACTTTGGGCAAACAAAGTGCGCTCTAATTACTCCAATGAATTCATTTGGCTATTTTGCAATTAGACCACCAAAACTTATTCAAAATACCTTCTAGCTGATGACATAAATTTCTCGGTAACACAAAATATTGCATAACGTAAACTAGAATTGCTTGTAGCACCACTTTTATAAAAACTTCCTTACCCCCCATCGAAAGATACCGAAGACTCCAATCCTCGATTATTCTTCTGAATCTGTCCATAAAATTTGCAAAAGCCCATTTTTTCTTTTCCCAACCATCATTGGCAAGCCCAAATTTTTCTCTGGGTTTGTTGCCACCCTAACACCCAAAATGTTGGTTATTAAATTCCTATCCTCAGGCCCCACGCTTGCACCAAAATAAATAAGCGAGTTGTCCAAATTAACTTGTTGCCCTGATACCAATTCATATTCCATAATAACGTTATGGACGGTATGAGCACCCTCTCCCGAAGTGTCACCGAAAATGATGCAGTCATCAGCAAACAACAAGTGGGTAATCGCTAATCTTCCCCTACCAATCGGAGCACCCCTCAGCAGATTATTAAGTTTTGCCTTATTCAATAAAATTGAAAGATCTTCCGCACAGAGTAGGAATAGATATGGGCTGAGCGGGTCACCTTGTCGTAAACCTCTTGATGGAATAAAACGATCGCTAATGTCCTCATTAATTCCCACCGTGTAGGTAACCGAACAAACACACCGTATAATTAGAATGATCCAATCTTGATAAAAACCCAGCCTAGACATCATTCCAGCTAAAAAATCCCATTCCACGCGATCATACACATTACTCATATCGAGTTTGAGTGCAAAATTCTCTCGTTTACTCTTCTTCTTCATCTTAAGAGAGTGTAAGACCTCATAAGCAATTAAAGTATTATCCGAAATGTGTCTCTCTGGAATAAAAGCTCCTTGAGTTACATCAATGCAATGTCCTAACATTGGACTCATACGATCCACCAGAACTTTTACAATAATCTTATAAAGCACAATACATAAACTTATGGGTCTGAATTGAGAGAGATTTTTTGGTTTTTCAACTTTGGGAATTAGAACTAGATGGGTTTTATTGATCTCACTCATTTCAATCTTACCATTTAAAACATCCAAGCAATAGCTAGAAATCTCGTCTCCCACAATATGCCAGTACCGTTGATAGAACAATGTCGGAAAGCCATCAATCCCTAGAGCCTTTAGGGGCGCCATCGACTTTATCGCAAGCCAAATTTCATCCTTAGTGAAAGGTTTAAGCAAATCTTCATTCATACTTGTTGTAATCCTTTGCTCAACAAGGCCAAGCACCCTGTCACCACCCCCTGATTTCGAAGCTGTAAAAAGGTAGCCAAAATGCTACAAGGCAACCTGCAACATTTTCTCTGGTTGAGAAACCCACCGTCCATTCTCCTCTTCCAAACCAAGTATCCGATTACGACTATGGCAAAACATAGTGACTTTGTGGAAAAAACTCGTATTCCGATCACCATTCTGCAACCAATTGACTCGGGCACGTTGTTCCCAAAAAAATTTCCTATTTATTTGCCTCCAGGTTCAACCTGATTTGCATCTCTATGATTTTAGTCAAAACCTTATCAGTTGGATTCTGATTAAAAAGATCAGACTGTAACACCCCTAACCCGTATCCGTCGCCGGATTAGGCTCACGAGGCATTACTACAACAATTACCAAGTCATAGCACTCCATCCAGACTAACACTTGATAAATTCATATCATTTCATGCCATCACAAATGAATATATATATATATATATATAAATTCTATTAGGTCTTAATACAACAACTTGCATTATACGAATCACATGGTCATTTAAAAACAATGATTGAATAGGCATATAATATTTAAACATTTATTTCATTTCAATTATCAACCATACATTCAAACAACCACCATTATTAAACATATAAAACATTTGTTTCTTTAATAATATGCATGCATGCTCACTGTAGCAATATCACCTAGGAAAATACCAATTACTCACCTAAAACACAAATACAAAAATAAAACCTAATAGTCACTTACATATCCAAACAAACCAAAATTTCAAAGCATTCCATATATATGTAATATTTACAACTACCTAATTTGCATATACCATTTTCGAAATCAACTCATGCACAAATATGTTCGTGTACCACTTTATTTCTTACCATTATACACCGAATCCCTATAGCAAAATATACTAGTAAATTACCATTTTAAATATATGTATATACATCAAACGGCTACACATATAGATTATGAAACATTATACATAACTTGAACATATATTTAAACCGAATATACATTATCAAAACATTATCTTAGCCCAAATGCCACCAACCACAAATCCAAACTATACCTAGTATATATGTATGTACCATGGCCGAATATATGCTAACTAACAACTTCCACAACCCATGCATAATAAATGACATAAACATATACACCATTCGACCATTAAAACCATATGTCTCAATACCAAACTAACAAAGGAGATAAGCCATATTCGCATGGCATGTTATTATATATACAAGAACAAAATTCATGGCTCATAACTTTGTTTAGCCTATACATGCCTTTAATCCAAAACCAAACTCAAAAAGGTACCAAAATATATTGATAGTGTGGATGACTTCGTTGACGATCCCCTGAGCTCGTAGCTTGATCAAATCTATAAAATAGAACGATGAATACACAAAGTAAACTAATTTAGCTTAGTAAGTCTTAAGCAAATTTAACAATTCAGCTAATTATTCAATCAATTTAAATCAATCGAATTCCTAACATAAATAATTAATATGACATTTATATGCTATCATAGCCAAATATCAATGTTCTTATTTATAACAAAATATTTATCATCATTTATCTAAAAATAGAACTCATCAATTACACATCACATAAAAGTTATATATATATATATATATATTCTATATATAACCAAATAGCATCTTCCCTGTACATATAAAGTAAGCCACTATAACCGAAAGTATCTAAATACAATCCCACATATTCGATAACACACATATACATATATTCCACATAACCCGATGAATATACAAATTATCTCATATAACCGAATGTATATATATACATATTTGTGTGTATAGATATACATACATGAACATCTTTAAACCACTCTCATGTTATCAAGTAAACAACATCCACATAACATAATTTATCCACATATCCCATCAACCTAATGTACAACACATTTATTTCATCGTTTTATTTGCTCATTGACATCACATATAACATATAAGTATGAAAATACATACCTTAGATCGAATTAACAAAATTCATTTGCATAAGTTTAGGCTTACTCGATTTGTTCCATGAATTAATCATTTCGTAGTCTAAACTCGGAATTGTAAATCACCGGTATAAAACCTGCTAGGCGTCAGCCTGAATCACACACCGGCACTAGGCCTGCTAGACCCGAGGTCTAAAATTTAATCACCGGCATTTAGCCTGCTAGGCAATAAGCCCGATATAATTCACCGGCACAAGGCCTGCTAGGCAATAAGCCCGGTATAGTTCACCGGCACAAGGCCTGCTAGGCAATAAGCCCGATATCGATATCATTAAAACATCTCATACGCACTACATATTATCAATATCACATATATCACACATAACTCATATCACTTTAACATATCAAAATCAATTACATATAGTTACATTTCATTATTAATTCACCTATCACATTCGGCTTTGGCCACATTTATATTTATAAATTCCAAAATTTCAGCATGTAATCAAGATTATAACCGATATTAACGGTATTAAATTGCTTATAGACTTACCTCGGATATCGTCGGACGACAAAAACCAACTATTCGATAACTTTCGCTTTTCCCTGATCCAAGTTCGCTTTTCTTTGTTCTTGATCTAAACATTTTTAAAAATAAGCTCATTCAAATACATTTACATTCAATTAAGTCCTAAAACATGTATATGGGCAAATTACCCTTTTACCCCTAAAGTTTATAGCTTTTGCAATTTAATCCTCAAGGCATAAAACATAAAATTCATGAAATTAGGTTGCAATTCTTTAAGGCCGAATACTCCTAATGCTTATTTAAGTTCATACAAGCCATTTATTTTGCATTTTAATCTCTCATTTATTTATTTTCACAATTTAAGCCATCACACTTCATATCATATATAATTTTCATACTTTAAACATGATAATCTAAGAAATATATTTCTATTCTTCCATCAAACATAACATTCTACCAACATTCATCAAGAACCGAATCTAAAACATACTTTTAAACTAAAATTTCCACATGGGTTTGTTGATATTCAAGGTAACCAATTCAAACAAATAAAGAAATCACAAAAATCATGTTAAATTTCTAACCTTAAGAACATGCAATGACCGAAATTTAGGAGCTTGGGTTCCCTCTTTTTCTTTTGAAATTTTCGGTAATGAAGAACTAAAGAATAAAAGATGAACACTCCTTCATCTCTCTTTTTTTTCTTTTTTTCTTTTTTTTTACTCATATAAAATAATATTAGTCAAATCCCACTTACTAAACACTTACATAAAATATAATAAAAAGTCATCATACCGTCCACTTTCATAAACTATGGGTAATTTGACATGCAAACCCATATATGCAAGCAATTTGTCAATTAAACCCTTCCAATTTAAAAAGGCTACTTTTACCTTTTTAATAATTTAATCCTTTTTCTTGAATTAATCACACAAATAAACAAATCATCCTATGAAATTTTCACACATACTAATTCACATATAATTAACACAGAAAATAATATTTAATTATTATTCGGACTCGGATTCGTGGTCCCGAAACCACCATTCAGATTAGGTCAAATTCGGACTGTTACATAGACTGTCTTTTTTCCAACTTCAAACGGTGTTTTTTTTGCTCATGGGATCTTGATCGACTCTAGATTTGAAATTGTTGGCCCGCTGTCTCAAATTTAACACGAATACTAGCATTTTGAGCAGCCCAAGCCTTTCGAACAGTTTCTTCAAAAGATTGATCTAAACACCACTTTGCTTCGAAACAAAAATGCATAGACCCATATCGCTTCCCTCGCCGCAAATTTCCAATAGTATCCAAGAGAATCGGGCAGTGATTCGAAATCGAATGACTCATATGCTCAACCGAATATCCTGGAAAAAGGTACATCCAGCCCAAATTGGCAACACCCCTGTCAAGTCTTTCCCGTATGTTGGTAGAGAAAAATCTTCACTTCTCCCATGTGAATCATTTACCAACAAACCCTAAATCATAAAGGGAACAAACCTCCAAATCATTTTGAAACACAGCCATTTGTTGTTCAAACCGAAGTCGGCCCCCTTTCTTCTCAAAAGAACTTATTATCTCATTAAAGTCCCCAATCACAAGCCAAGGGACTGATTGGTCATGCCCTAAAAGGTTAAGCAAATCCCAAGAATCCCGCCTAAAACGTTTATAAGGATTGCCATAATAACCCGTAAGCCTCCAAGTCTCACCATTTTCAGTATCATGAATATCCACATCCACATGAAAAAGGGAATAACTTCTAAGTGAAACCAAGGCATTACCTTTCCATCCCAAAGACAAATCGCCCTTCAAACCAATTGCTCCAATATCAATACCATTTGAAAAACTGCATTTTAATCGCACCATTTCCATCTTTTTAGAATTTAACTTTGTTCTATTAGAAATAAAATACGGGGATTAATGGCCCTTAATTTATTACGGCTCATAATGATCTGTGGCCTCCCCAATCCACGGACGTTCCAGCTAAGCAGCTTCATTGCGCCCGGCTGCTCTGCCCGACAAAGCTAGCCGATATATCATTAACTCCTCCATCGGAATTATTACCCGAAAGCTGAACCAGATCATTCACCATACGCTGGTGTTTCTTACCCTCCGAAGCATGCAGTGGGTCATTTTCTTCATCTAATTGCAAATCCATAGGCCCATGTCCAATATCGGCCCCATACAACTCCCGATTATCCACATTGAACCATTTGTCCAACCCTTATTTAGCGCCATTTGGCCAGATCCTAAAGGAATGAAATTAGGATTTGGATAAGATTTAGCCAAATCACCCCCACGGTTACTCCCAGAATCTCTCTCATTCCCTAAATTTTGACCCCGAAATTCTCTTTCCTTATCCAACAAATTGCATTCCGTCCCATCTGCTTCCTAAAGCCACCTGCTAACCGATGCATTGCGCCGTCTCGCCACCGCACGTAAAGAGATATCCCATCCAAAAACTATTTTTGAGGGATCTACTTTGGTACGAAAAGGGCAGAAACTCTCACCATGTCCAAGCTTCCCGCATATAAAACAGAATAAACTTAGTTTCTCGTATTGAAAACGAGCATAGATACTCAACTGTATCGGATATATTCATAATTATAAGTTTAAATCATAATTTAATCAATTTGTATATTAATATAACTTTAAAAAAAAAATACTCAACTGAAAAAATCAAACCACGGAAATAGACAATTAAAACCCAAGTCAATAAGTAGATCGATCTCAAGTCCAAATCCTCAATTGATCCAAAAGGTATAGCATCCGTTAATCATATATTAGAAAGAGAAGTTTAGAAAGCATCCCAAACAAAATGGTTCTCATGAAACAAAGCTACACGAATAGGAGCACAAGCTGCTTTATTAATGTTTCGACCCGTCGAAAGGTAGGACAAAGATTGAAGATCTGCCTTCAATTTCGACGCCATTTAACCACAGGCTCTTCGTGCTCGATTTGTAGAGCTGAGCATGAATCTGTTTTAAATTCGTTGCGGGACTGCCCTGTTGGCTATTGTAAAGGCAGTATGGCCGTGCCTGTTACCTGACAATACCAAGCATAGGTTCTTGTCTAGTGACTTGGGAATGTGTCTTCTGGATGGTATTAAGAACAAACTTAGCTGTCATCTGGAGTCAGTTCCTTGGAAATCATGCTAGGTCTGACTTGCTGGAGAATCGGGAAGGAAAGCAACATCGTTATATTTTGCGATGAATCTTATAGTGCCGAGGAGTTGCTTAAGCAGTGTTGGAGCTGGACGAGAAAGTGATAGTTGAGAGTAACAGTGTGGTGTTGGTGCAGCTGTTATCTGATATAGCTCGGTAAAAACACACTCTTTGGCTTCGGTCCATAATAATAAAGACCAATGCCGGTTCCTGGGTGGCTGATTATATCACAAAGCTCCACATTAACAGGGATGCTGCATTACACTGTTTTGAAAAGCCAATTCCTGGGTCTTGGATGCTGTGTACTGTGTGCAAATTGCCTGCACCAGTTAGTTTTCTTTGATTGTTTGCTTCATCTTGTTATTAAAAGAAAAAAAGTCACTTTCACGATATAGCATGATGATATGACATTAGCCAACTTTTCTTACATATTCAAATTTATGTAAAGTCATAAATGTACCAAAATTCATATATTATTATCCCATAATATTTTTTGGGGGGATGATACATGAATAAGACCCACTTTAAACACCTACCAAACTCGTCTTCAAACTTATTAAAAGGCCTTTTGATTTCCAAGCGGCTTCGTGGCACAAGCACAATCCTCTTTAGCGTCCATACTTTCACTTTGGTTAAAATATGTAATAATTCCCTATACTCTTTCTAAGTTTAAAATTTAGTCCTTATACTTTTATTTTTAGGAATTTAATTGTTCTACTTTTCGAATTTTAAAATTCAAGTCAAATTGTTAACCCTATTAAAATTATTTTATCAAATTCAGGTTCATCATTTTTTTTAGTTATATTGCTACTAAGTTTTTTTTTAATTTCAAAATGTCACTCCAATAAATTTAATAAAAAAATTTAACAGTGTTTACAATTAGACCTAAATTTTGAAATCTAAAAAATAAAGGGACTAATTCCTGAAAATAAAAATATAAGGACTAAATTCTAAATTTTTGAAGAGTACAAGGACCTATAGCATATTTTAACCTTTCACTTTCATTTTGTATTTGTCGTTGTCTCTGTCTTTCAAAGTTTCTTATACACAACAAAATAGAATAAGAAAAAAATAAAAGCCGTCACTTTTTCTCGGACTTTCTCTCAAATGTCACAGCTTCAAGGTAAAAAGCATGCAACTGATTTTGTCTTTGCCTTTTTGTTGTTTGGTTTTGTTTGGTTACCGAGAAAAACACAAGCAAGTATATGGTTTATAATATATAAACTCTATCCAACTAATCTAAATATATGTGGAGTTGGCTTGTTTTGGATCCTTTTCTCTGTTTTCTTTTTGCTTGTTTTCTTGGAAACGGACTCGAAGTAACATCAACTTGTGGTCGTGGCTTTAGTTCTAAAATCCTGTTTTTTCTTCTGTTTTCCTTGTGTCCAATTACAAACATAAGTATTATTGGTTTTTTATTATTGCCTTTGGGTTTTCATCTTTTTCTCCATTGACCCTTTGGGAACTACTTGCATTGGTTTAACCGGGGACTTTAGCTTGAAGTTTTTCCTATGTTTGGTGACTAAGAAAATTGCTCAAAGAGAAGGAATATAAATTTTCACTTATTTGTATTTGCTCTTCCTCTGGTATTTAGTGAAACATGATTACTAGAATCTGATTGGAAATATTTTCCTCTTTCATTATTCTTATGATCAAGGATCAAATTGATACAAGGTTTAATGTTGTTAAATTTTCTTGCAGTTTCTCATCAACTGAAGACGTTTCTTTCTTATTGAAAACCTTTTGGTCTTTGCCGATATCTACATCAAAATCTTTTTGTCTTAGACTTGACCTTTTGATGGAGAACTCTGCAAGTGGTTCTTTTTTAAGGAACAGAAGATTAGAGAGCTTCCTCGAAACAAAATCTGGTCCAAATGTTAGAGAAACTCGGAAGATACCTAGCAAACAAGTAACAACAAGACAGAGGCCAAATAAAACTGATGCCTTTGTTGATGATGATGGATGGATTCCAACATTGATATCTTGTGTAAGAATTGTAACATGTTTCCTGGCAATGATGGTCACAACATTCATCTGGGCAATTATCATGCTCATGCTCCTTCCTTGGCCTTCTCAGCGAATTAGACAAGGAAATATTTATGGCCATGTCACTGGTAGATTGCTAGTAAGTGTCTGATTCCTTGTTTCATTTTGACATTTGCTTTTCTTGACTATTCTACAATTAGATTGCCATCACATCCAAATTTGGATGTATTGTATAATTATTATCTATTGCTCCAAAATTTCTTTATTTTAAGCCTTTGCCTTGAAATGAGAGTTTGCCACTTGTGTCATCTAGAAAGCTCATATAGTATTAATGGGTGCATTTATAATTTGCCACTTGTGTGGTACAAAAAGTGGCAAAACCTGTTTATTCATCAATTTTCTAGCAGATTCATCCAATTCTCTGAATATCCTGGTGTGGGTCCTTTTTACTCTTTTTTCTTTTTACTTTTTGGGGTCCCCTTTTTCATGAGATAGTGTTTTCAGAATCAAAATGAAAAGATCAGATAGGCCTCGTTAGAAATAAACTCTTTGTTTTACAAATATTTTGATATTAATGTGTTTTAATACAAATGAATAACCTTCGAGGACTTTGCAGAAGATGAACATTAATTTGAACAGCTTAGCAGCTTCTTATATGTTAGTTTACATTAAGGTTGTTCACAAGACAATGTCATATTATGTTACAATGTTGTCTAGCATCTGCAATTTGTTCAGTTGAGTTGGAAAGGGTTACACATTTGCTCAGTAGCATTAGCAAAAATTGATTGCAGATGTGGATATTAGGAAATCCATTGAAGATCGAAGGAACGGAGTTCTCGAATGAAAGAGCCATTTATATCTGCAATCATGCATCTCCCATTGACATTTTCCTCATTATGTGGTTGACTCCGACCGGAACCGTCGGCATTGCAAAGAAAGAGGTAAGTTCCACTCAACACCAGTTTAACTTCGATTATGATATGCAAAACATTAACATTTGGCTGCAGTCTAAACTCTAAATTGGTCATACAACATGTAAAATTGCCTTAGAAGATTTACATATATTGCATATGCAAGTTCATGAAAATGGACTGCTTGTTTCCTGCAGATCATATGGTACCCCTTGTTCGGACAACTATATGTTTTAGCGCATCATCTTCGGATTGATCGATCTGATCCAAGCACTGCCATTAAGTCCATGAAAAAGGTATCTTTTGTTACCCTTTATGATCAACTCTTAAGACATTCGTTAATGTTACCAAGTTATGTTTCTTTTTGCCTCTTGCTCAGACAGTTCAGGCTGTTAAAAAACATGGTTTATCTCTGATTATTTTTCCTGAGGGAACGAGGTCCAAAAATGGACGACTCCTTCCATTTAAAAAGGTAAGATTCGATCCATTTTTGCTTATAATCTTCTCGAATATAGGTGTTAAATGCGAGTACTTCAAAATAAACAGAGTTCGGGTAACATTGCAGGGTTTTGTTCATTTAGCCATAGAGTCTGGCCTTCCCATAGTTCCAATAATCTTAACAGGCACTCATCTAGCATGGAGGAAAGGTAGCTTGCATGTTCGACCAGCACCAATATCCGTTAAGTATCTTCCTCCAATTAAAACCGATAGTTGGACGGCTGACAACATCAACGATTACATAAAAATGGTGCATGACATATATGTTGAAAACCTTCCGGAGGCACAGAAACCGATTTCAACCGATGACACCAAGAACAGTTCAAGATCATAACTTTAGATCCTTCTTTCTCTTTTGGTATTTTGTAGTCCTGTTAGAGCAATGAGCCCGCATTTTCTGCCTTGGAAAAATTTTCATAATAATAATTTATAATATTGTTAGTTCTGTTTAGTCTTGTTCTAAAGTTGAATGTGCAATGGGTTTCGTTGCCGATTGTGTATACGTGAGTGATATTGTAAGTACTGACTTCACTCAAGGTGGCATGTTATTGAGAACCATTTTCTTCTTAAGTTTGAGCATTCTCATTGATATTCAAAAGTTTTATTTATTTATTTATATTCATGTCCCGAAACACCATTATTAAATAAGATTGTAATACATCATTTTAAAGTTTTGAAAAAAAATTAATGCATTATTTTAATTTCTATTTTGTTTTTTTTTTACCAAGATCAAGAAGGGACTAGTAATTGCTACCACCAGGGTATCATACCCTGATTACAACAAAAAAAAAATTGTGACAAAAAAGAAAGCAATCTAAAACTTGTATGGGACAATTAACAGGGAAGGGAGGCTGGCCATTCTCATTTTGGACTGAATTTCTGGTTTTGCTAAGTGAAATGAAATGAATATACTAGCCAAAAAATAATAAGATTAAAACCAAAATTTCTTTATCCTTAAAACACAAATTTCTATCAGCTACCTTTTCCTATTACTTTTACTTTTATCCATGGTAGACTTATTGAACTTCCTGGTCACATTCAGTGGATTGGCAGAAGAAGAGAGAATTTCAAAAGCAGCTTCTTCATTACCATGAGTTATATTTCCGGCAAAACCATCAAAAGGAAGTGGAACTCCCTACATACAACAACAATTAATAGCAAACAGATTGTTCAATGTTACATCAGCCAAATAAAATCCCTGAGACTTGAGAAAAGGCTATAAGAATGATTATATACCTTGGCAACAACTTGAACAAGATCACCAGCAAGGATTACAAGTGTCTCTACTACACTGCCATTTGCAATATTGGTAGCACATCTTCCCTTTTTAGTCAATTTTGCTTTCTACAAAACAGTACCTAACAAAACACAAGCTAATTAAATAATCATCCTCAGCATTCAACATGCAAGTAGAGATACAAACAGTCAAGTAACAGCAACGATTAGTCTTAACAATAACCATATCTCCCCCCAAAAGGAAAAGACTCAAGTCCTTCATTTGGTAGTGGTACCGGTTCGTTTTTGAAAGGGAAGATGTCACCTTAACTAAGCCCTATTCCATATTAAGCAATGTTCACTCAGTCTAATTCTAGATAGTGATAGTTTCCCATTTTTACTTCCTTAAAAGACTAAAAAGCAAAAATAACAAAGTGACTTGAATGCAAGAGACAATCAAACATTGTTGTTCCCTATAAAAGGAAAAACCAAGTAAGAAAAATTAACCAAGGCTTGGATAAAAATGTTTCCTTAAACCTAATCCCTGCAACAATAACAAAGTCTTAGATAATGATGTCTCCTTTAATCCTATCCCTGCAACAATAATGCCCCTTAATCAAGTGCCTAATCCCATGCCTATTTTAAAATTGCAACCTTGCATGAAAGCAATACAGTTAAAAAAAATAGTCTAACCAATGAAGAAAACAGCACAAATCAAACTTATACCAATCTGATGTGATCCAATTTACAAACAAAACCACAATAATTCAATAAAACCCAAAACCCGGATATAAATCTCAATCAACAACCAAAAACCAGAATTGGTTTCCAACAAAAGAAGTAATGCCAAAACAAACCCAGAAAAAGAAGAAGCAAAACCCACCAAATTCTTTCTCAACAGCAGCAGTGTGGAAGATTCCAGAGTAAACAGAGCCATCTGTCAAATGCACATCCACTGGCAGACCAAGGATGTACATGGTAGCAAGCAGCAAAGCTTCGTTCATTAAATAGTTTTCTTCTTCTACTCTGTTTTTGACTTCCATATCTACTCTTCTATAGGAGTAATATATGTAAAGAAAAAGGAAAAGAGATCTGAGGTAGCAGACAGCAGTGGGTTGACTGAATAGATGGAATCGGAAAAGAAAAGGAGACAAAAGGCAATTTTCCTTGTTTATCGTTTCTTATATGTTTTACAAATAACTAAATAAATTCATTGACCTATAAATTTTGTATAGAAAGGGTAAAGAATAATTCTAAAACAATGATAAATAAATAAAAAAGTCGTCAAAGCCCTGCTAAAACCCTCAAAATCTCCAGAAACTGTAAAAGAACAATGGGATCCAAGAAATTCAATTATATCATGCATGTCCCTTATTTATATTTTACACAGAGAGCAACGGTCCTGGAAATGATGGAAAAATATTTGATTGTACATGCTATGTCATTCAAATATTTGATGCCACTTTTTTTTTTTTTTTTTTTTTTTTTTTTTTTTTTGTGGAACTTGGCAGTGGTTCTTTCCCCTGGAAGAAAGATATGGTAAAAAAAGGAACTGTGTTTTCCATGTTCTGATGTTGGATGCATTGCTACTTGAGGAATTTCAAATTGGATGCAAACAGAAAACGTGCGTGGTCGAAAGTGTAGTTCCATGGTGTCATAGGGAAGAAACTAAGGCTGATAACGGTATCTCTCTGGCTGAACAAGAACGATGTACTTGCTCTTAAGTCAATGAACTCGAAGCAGCCTTACTCCCGCAAAAGAAGAAGTTAACAGTTAACAGGATTTACAGACTTGGATTCTACAAAGCTTATTGGATTTTTCATATGATACTTTCTCTTATTCTGATATGGAACAATTTATGCAAAGGCTATTTTGGGTTTTAAGTCCTGCTATTTATGTTTATTTTATTTCTGTTTTTTTGTTGTGTTTAAACCATGCGTTTCACTAGCGGCATGTTTGGTTTCTTGGAATGAAATAGAGTTGTAATTGAATAAAGATGTAATGGAATAAAGTTGTAATCAGTAATTCAATTGATTGGTTGAATAGAATGGAATAGAGCTATAATAGCATTCTTGTGTTTGGTTGAATAGAATATATCTTGTAATAGTATAAGAAAAAAAGCTTAAATAACCAAACTACCTTTATAGAATTTTTGTTAGGTAGATGATTATTGTTATTGTTATTAAATTTTAATAAGATTATTATTAAATATATTTTAATAAAAATAAAATAAATAATTTAATCATATTTAATCGTAATTATTATTAAATATAATTTAATAAAGTAATATGTAATTTAATAAATTCTTAATATAATTATTATTAAAATATGAATTCATAAAAATCATAATATATAATATTATAAAAATAATATATAACCTACTTTATTATTTTTAAAGCTATAATACATTATTTTTAAAAATAATATATAACCTACTATAATAGTATTCTGTGGCATTCTATACCTTCCAAAGTTACCAAAACATAACCAACACAACCATGATTTTTAATGGTCAAAAAGAAATCTCCTCGCCCATTTCAACCGCACAAAAGAAGGTAGACTAAAGAAAATGAGCATTTGCGTTGGATGGTCTGGAATTTTGCTCAACGCACGATAGCGCTCATCCTCAGTTAATTCTTCTACTTCACATAAGGTCGGATATAATTTTAGAGCACTTTCTTGAATGATCATTTTTTACTTTTGTTGAATTAGCACTTTGGAGGCAATGTTCCTACTTATTTCAAGGTCAACAGTCTGTATATTTTCCCCTAATAATGTGGCAGCATCAGTAAATGAAGTAGAAGAAATTTGTTCACTTGCATTAGAAATCTTTTTTTTTCTTCTTTGAAAACGTTGAATCATCTTGGTTTCTAGATGGTTGCAGTTGTGTAGCTGAGAGATCAATCTCATCCGAAGAAACATCAGCTTCGCATCCATGGTAATCATTTCTTTCTTCATGAGTATTTGCAGTAGCTACATCCTCAGCACCTACTTCTTCAATAACATCAGCGGCTATTTGAACATCTTTTTCGGTCACTCAATCTTTTGCGTAGATGGTAGTATGCTGGTCATAATGAGGGAAACTACAATGTCTGAATTGACCGACTTCTTTATGACTCTATAAAAAAAGGAGAAATCCATATTAAATATAAGTTTGGTCAAAACAAGATAATAAAGACAGGAAATAATTCTTACAATTATATATGAGTTCCACACAGCATCTTCAGCAACAACAAGCTGCCTATACTCGTCCCAACCAAAGCCGCTATTGTCTTATCCACTGAGCATGTCATAAACGATTGACCAATCCCTTTTCAATGTCCTAATCCCTTTTCAACGACCTGATAGTTTGGATGTCGAAAAATGAAGTTTGGGACTATATTTTCGTAAAATGAACTCGAAAATATTTTAAATTAATATTTATGAGGTTAGTTTAGTAGTGAATTAGATTTTGATTAAATGAATTTTGTGAAATTAAGAGTTATTAAAGTATAAGGATTAAATCGTGTAAAGGTTAAAAGTTGAATTATAGATTAAAATTTATTAAAGGGACTAAAATATCAAATATACATTTAGTCTTAGTAGTGGACGGCGTTAATGGTTTATATTGCATTTATAATAATAATAATAATATGAAATGTGTATATATGTATGTTATTTTGTAATAAAACAAAATAAAAAGAAATAATAAAAGATAGTGGAAAGGAATGAAATGTTAACATGCAAAACAAAATTGGGAAAGGAGAAAGAAAAGAAGAAGGGTTAACGCACGGATAAGGGTTTTCAACTTTTTAATTTCAATTGGTTAGTCAATTTAGTCTCTCTTTTTTTGTAATTTTTATATTTTTGGAATCCCGGTGTTTAGAACTATCCAACTCATATTGAAATTTTAGCACTGATTAAGATTTTAGATGTTGTTATTGTTGAATAGTTTTAGTATTAAGGATTAAATTGATAGATTTTTAAGTTAGAAATAGAAAAGGATTAAATTGTAGAACAAATTGTAAATTTTGAGTAATAGGGACTAAATTGTAAAAAAATTCAAAATTTAAGGGTGTAATTGAAAATAAGGAGTTAAATTTAGTTTAAAGTGAAATGAGTATGAAAATATGGAATTAAATGTGAAGATTAAAAATTAGTCTCGGTTTAAGGATTAAATTGAAATTTAAGCAAATATTGAGTAAAAATTGAAATATTCAATGTGGAATTGAATTGTGTAGTATTAATGTATTTTAATTGTTTGAATTCTGTAGCTAACGTCGTACCAGAATCCTCGACTAAAAAGGGGAAGGATAAAATCGACGTCAAATAGCTCAGAATCCACGGTTTGTGTTTCTATAATCCAAATTAAGTTGTTAATTATTGTATTTTGTATTATTGCATATGGTAAGTAGTTGAGGTGAGTAATTAGTACCTTGAGATTGAATTGAATTTATAGTTGATTGAATTGGATTGATTTGGTATATATTATGAATGTATTGAGCATATGGAAATTGAAATGAATATATGTTTTAATGTGATAATGTGCAAATATGAGAATTGGATATTGGATGTATTTGTAAGTGATATGAAACTCTATTAACTATTTCGGGTTAAGTCGGATATAGATGGCATGTCATAGGATAGGAAAAGTTCAAGGATTTCTTCGACTTCGAGTCGATGAGGCACTGGGTGTCAATTTGCTTCAGTTTAACCGATGAGACACTGGATGTCAATTTATATAGCGCTGGGCGTAGTTATTACTTCAGATTTACCCAATGAGGCACTGGGTGCCAAACTGGTGTGTTGGTTGGATCCGTGTATCCGTTCGAGTCCGAGTCGTGTTAATAGGGGTAATTAAATAATAAAGTTATGTAATTGATATTGAAATGACAAAGTATGTGAATTGGAAATGAGAAAGTGGATTGAAAAATGAAATGTGAATTATGTTGTGAACATAAATGAAATACATGGGTGATGCACTCATGAATTGAATATGGATTGGTTTATGTCATTGTACAAGTGAATTGTTGATTGACTTATGAAAAGCTAATTATATAGCAAGTGATGTGAAATGAGATATTTGTTAAAATCGATTAAGAATGAATACATGTGAAAATTGAGTATAGCATGAAATTGAAATGGTGATATCTTGTAATTGCATGCTTAGATAGTAGTATGATTGTATAATTCAATTTGAGCATTCATGTATCATTATGTCTTTAAATGTTCGGATTATAGAAATATCACTGAGTTTTACTTAGCTTGCGGCTTTGTTTTTCGTGCGCAGGTTAGGTACTTCTCTTTTGATCGCCGACTCAGCATCCAACAACAATCCCGATCTCAAGTGTGGCGATGTTTAATTATGTAATAGCATGTACCTAGGATATCTTGGTTGTTAGTTATTTTGTGAATGAGATGTAAATTGAGTTATAAGTACAATGTTGGTTTGGGTATATAAGTATATGTTTGTGTTTGAAGCCATAAGTTAGGTATGTTGTTTTGATCCAAGGCTTGGTATGTGTGTGAACTTTAAACTTGATGTCTTAAGTAACTATATGTTAGGCTAAATTGAGTGATTTTGGCATGCTTAAAATCTTGATTTGAATGACGCATTGTTGATGTGTTTTGATGATATAAAATGTTGTACCAATGAGGGTATATTGGTTAGGCACTTAGGATGATTGTTTTGGCATGTTTTGAGTATGTTTGATTGTATTTTGAATAGGTTAAATGATTGGTATTTGAGTTTCTTAAGGCCCAAGAAAGCTTGAAACGGTAAACTTGTCGTTTAAGGTACATTTTAGGTCCACACAGCCAAAGACACGGGCGTGTGACTCGGTCGTGTGAGACACACGGTTTGGCGACACGACTGTGTCACACTGTTTAGTGCTTAAGGTGCAAGTCGATTAGTTACATGGCCTAGCACACGGCCTAGCACTGCAGCGTGTAGGGCTATTTCGAGAGTTGACATAGATGTTTCTAAGATAAACAATGTTTTACAATGGCCTACTCCTACATCAGTTAAAGAACTTAGGGATTTCTTAGGCTTATCTGGCTACTACAAGAGGTTTATCTGACTTTATAGAGTGATGACCAAGCCTTTGACAACATTGCTCAAGAAGGACAAGGTATAGGAGTGGTCAAAGGAAGCTACTGAGGCATTCCAACAGCTTAAACGTGCAATTTGTCAAGCTCCAGCCCTTTCTTTACCCGATTTCAAGCTTGAATTCTATATTGATACTGATGCTTGTGGACAAGGGGCGGTGTTGCAACAGCAAGGGTAACCTATAGCTTTCTTGCAAAGCTTTGGGAGTGAAGTACTATGCCTTATGTAACACCCCTAACTTTGAATCTGTCGTTGAAAAAGGTTACAAAGCATTACCGGAGTTTACAAATCAAATAAACAGATATTTCATATAAAATAACATTCATATCGGAAACCAATCAAAAACAAATATATTGTCATTTATTTGAGCCCTCGAGGCCTAAAATACACTTTAGAAATAAGTTGGGACTAAATCGGATACTCAAAGAATTTTTCAAAAAATATTAAAATTTTTCAAAGGTGCAGGGGACATAGGCCCGTGTGGCCAGGCCGTGTGGCTCACACGGTCAAGAGACACGCCCATGTCTCAAGCCGTGTGGATATTCAAAATAGGGGCACACGACCGTGTCCCAACCCGTGTCCCAACCCGTGTAACTCTCGACTTGGGTCACACGGCCAAGCCACACGCCCGTGTGCTAGGTTGTGTGAGCATTCTATTTTGCGCAAATTAATGATACAAGGGGACACACGGCTGTGTGTCACACACGGTTGAGACACACGCCCGTGTCTCTGCTCTCAGCCCGCGTGGACAAAAATAGGTCATTTTCCTAGCCATATTTCTTACCCAATTTGTCATCAACCTAAATCAACATTTTAGACATCAACAAGCCATAACAAGGCAATCAAACCAAGTCAAAATCAATACTTAAACATGTAATATTATCACATACCAACAATATGCCCTTAGGCTCTTTAAATGACAACATAACTTATATCAATCTAATAACCAATTTCACCTACATAATCAAATACATATATGCATAATTTACCTAATATACCTATTTAACCCAATCATCAATATACCTATAAGATTTCCATCATTCAACCATTTCAAACACACATCAAACATGATAGGTGTAACACCCCTTACCCGAGACCGTTGCCAGAGTCGAGCACGAGGCATTACTAGACTTAACTTACTAGTTCGAGGCATAAAAATTGAAACTGTCTATCTGCGTCATGTTCACTAAATTGACTATAACTCGAGTTACGAAACTCGAAATTTAGATCCGTAAATTTTACCTGAAACTAGACTCATATATCTTCTTACTATAATTTTTCCAGAATTTTTTTCGTGGTCAATTAGTACAGTTTATTAGTTAAAGTCTCCCCTGTTACACAGACCGACAGTTCTGACCCCTCTGCACTAAAAATCAATTATCTCATAATATACAACTCTTTTTCATGCACCGTTTCTTTAATATAAAAATAGACTCAATAAGCTTTAATTCTATATCTTATACACACCCTAATTCTACTTATAATATTTTTAGTGATTTTTCAAAATCACGTCACAGTTGCTGTCCATACTGTTCCCCTGCATATAATTACATAATTTCTTTATAATAACTATCAACTAGACACTACATAACATCCAAAACATGTTCTTAATTAGCCATTTTAATAGCTAATCATTATCAAGCATTTACAAGCCAATCTTAAGCCATATCATAAGGTCATACACACAAAATGGCTAAGTCCCTATACATGCCATAACTTAAAACGTTCAAGTCACAAAATACCAATATAATCCTTTGATAGTGTGTAACGATCTCCGGCGTCCCTTCGATCCCCGAGTTGGCTTGTAATACTATAAAAAAATAAAGAATGGGAGTAAGCATAAAGCTTTGTAAGTTTACATGTAAATAAATAACAACATTCTTAATGGATTATCTTATACTTTTATTATCAAGATCACTTAAGCTTTTAATTCAATATACTTAAACTTGTATTCTTAAGTGCCTTTTAACATGAATTTATCTTACCTTACCTTTTTAAGCTTGAACTTGTCTTACCTTTACTTTGGTATACTCTTTGAATTTTCCCGTTGAACCACTTGGAATACTAAGGATACACGGGTGCCTTCCTTTGAAACTTAACCATTGCCATGTCTTGACATGGTCTTACGTGGTATCCTTGCCTTATGAACTCACCAATGCCATGCCTTGGCATGGTCTTACATGGGACCTTTGCCTTATAGTAACTTATCAATGCCATGCCTTGGCATGGTCTTACATGATTTCCTTAAACCCTAATGTCATGACATTTGTATCCTACACATTCCTAAGGTTCAACGGAACTTTCTAAGATTACTTCTTCTTCTTTTCATACTTGAGTCTTTAAATTATAAATTTACAGAACAAATATACAAACACTGGAATTTAATAGTATTGAATGTAAAATAATATAATATTGCATTTATTTACATAAACTTACCTCGAAACAAAATACGATAAACTATATCGATTTATTCCACTATCTTTTTCTTTCCCCGATCTAACTCCGGATTTCATTCTTCTTGATCTATAATAGCAAATTTAGCTTATTTAATACTCACATTTATCAAAATAGTCCTTAACTCTAACTTTGGAAAAATTACAATTTTGCCCCTAAACTTTTACATATTTACACATTTGCCCCAAAGCTCGGAAAATAAACTTTATCCCTTATTCTTATGTTTTATGACATGCTGATCATTTTTCCATTCTATGACAACATCAAATTATCACTCTAACATGTACTTATGAACATTAGGTATTTTTACCGATTAAGCTAGTTTTACCGTTTTCACTTAAAATCGCTTGGCAAAAGTTGTTTAACATAATTTCAGACTTCATATTCTATCATAAAACATCAAAATAAACACATTTCACCTATGGGTATTTTTCCAAATATGAACCCTAGGTTAAATTATTGCTAGATTAAGCTAAATCAAGTTACAGGGACTCCAAAACGTAAAGAACATTAAAAAGCAGGGCTTGGAATCACTTACTATGGAACTTGGAAGCTTGAAACAGACCCTAGCTATGGAGAACCCTTGAAATTTCGTCCTAATGAAGAAGATGAGCATATTTTGCCATCTTTTTCCCTTTTAATTTCTTTTTATTACCAAATGACTAAATTACCCTTCATTAAAAACTTTGGTTCTTTCTACCTATATATGTCCATTTTTGTCCATGAAAGCCTAATGGTATAATTACCATTTAAGGACCTCTACTTCAATTATGCTCTTCAATTAAATCCTTTAACCCCTAAAACTCATATTTATCAACTTTTACAATTAAGTCCTAATAGGCAAATTAGACATGCAATTCATGAAATTTTCTATCGATATTCTAACACATGCATCTAATCACTCAATAAATCATAATAATTAATCGTAATAACCTTATCCATCTCGAATTCATGGTTTCGCAACCACTATTCTGTTTAGGCCTTATTTCGGGATGTTACATTTCTCCCCCCCCTTTTAGGGATTTTCGTCCCCGAAAATCTTACTGTAAAAGATTTGGGTCTGCTGTTTCGCATAGTCTCTTGAGCTCCCATGTAGCTTCTTCTATCCCATGCCTATTCCATAATACTTTCACAAGTGCAATACTTTTGTTCCTTAATTGCTTAGCCTCTCGAGCTAGAATTTTTACCGGTTCCTCACCGTAAGTCATATCTGGCTGAATCTCAACCTCTGTCTGCGAAATTACATGCGATGGATCTCGAGCGATAACGACGTAGCATAGACACATGAAACACATTGTGAATCTTCTCTAACTTTCGATCGGCAAAGCTAACCGATATGCCAATGGCCCAACTCTCTCGATCACCTCAAGCGGTCCAATAAAGCGGGGACTTAATTTGCCTTTCTTACCAAATCTGAGAACTTTCTTCCACGGGGATACTTTCAAGAATACCCTATCACCAACTTGAAATTCAATTTATTTTATTTTCAAATCTGCATAGGATTTATGCCTATCTGAAGCTGCTTTCAAGCAATTTCTAATGACTTTTACTTTCTCTTCATTTCTTTGACTAGATCAACCTCGTAAATCTGATTTTTTTTAAGCTCTGCCCAATACAAAGGTGTGCGACATTTACGTCCATACAAAGCTTCATAAGGTGCCATCTTTAGACTCGATTGATAACTATTATTGTAGGCAAACTCTATTAACGGCAAATATTTCTCCCAACTACCTTGAAATTCCAATACACAACATCTAAGCATATCTTCAAGTACTGAATAACTCTCTACGATTGACCATCGATCACCGTGGATGGAAAGTTGTACTAACACTCAACTTTATACCCAAAGCTTCCTGCAATTTCTTCCAAAACCGTGAAGTAAATCTCGGATCTCTATACGAGATAATCGATAATGATACTCCATGTAGTCGACTATTTCGAAATATATAACTCAGCCAACTTGCCAAGTGAATAATCCATACTGTTTGGAATAAAATGAGCCGACTTTGTTAACTTATCAATCACAACCCATCTGCATCTTTCTTTCTCGGTGTCAAAGGCAATCCTGTCACAAAATCCATAGTAACTCGGTCCCATTTCCACTCGGGAACTAATACAGTGCAATAAACTGAAGGTACACGATGTTTGGCTTTTACTCTTGACAGATCAAACATCTAGAAACAAACTTTGAAATATCTCTTTTCATTCCTTTCCACCAATACATTTTCTTTAAATCATTATACATCTTTATACTACAGGTGAATAGACAAAAAGCGCTATGTGCTTGCTTCTGTAAGAATTTTGAATAAGTTCATCATTCTTGGGTACACATACTCTATCTCTGAACATCAAACAATCGTCAGAACCAATCTGAAAATCAGACTCTACACCTGACTCGCACTGAACTCTTTTGGCTTGCAACTCACTGTCATTCTTCCGAGCTTCACAAATTTCTTCAAGAAAACGTCGGTTTAGCTCTCAACTCAGCTAAAATAGAACCATCATCTGATAAGGCCAAACTAGTGTGCAAAGCTCTCAATGCAAATAATGATTTTCTACTCAAAGCATCAGCAACAACGTTTTCCTTACCCGGGTGATAATCGATCACTAGCTCATAATCTTTAATCAACTCTAGCCATCTTCTTTGCCTCAAGTTTAGATCTTTCTGAGTCATCAAGTATTTCAAACTTTTATGATCAGTGAATATTCGGCATTTTTCACCATACAAGTGATGTCTCCAAATTTTTAATGCAAATACAATAGCAACTAACTCTAAATCATGTGTCGGATAATTTTTCTCATGTGGTTTTAAGCATCAGAGGCATAAGCAATTACCCTTCCTTCCTGCATAAGTACACACCTAGTCCATTTAAGGATGCATCACTTTGTAAATCACAAACTCTTTGGTTACGGTTGTACTAAGGCAGAGCTTGATCAACAATGCCTTTAACTTGTCGAAACTCTGCTTGACACTTCTCGGTCCATTCAAACTTGACATCTTTCGTAGCAATCTTGTCAATGGAGTAGCTATCATGGAAAATCCCTCTACAAATCGTCTATAATAAACCTGCAAGACCAAGAAAACTTTGACCTACGATACATTCCTAGGAGGCTTCCAACCAACAATGGTGAAATCTTACTCGGATCAACTTTAATACCTTCACGAGACAATATGTCCAAGAAAACAAACTTCCCGTAACTGAGAACTCACTTTTACTAAACTTGGCATAAAGTGATTATCTTTCAAAATCATAAAAGCGTTCTCAAATGCTCTGCATGCTTAGTCTCATCATTGGAATAAATCAAGATGTCATCAATAAACACAACTACAAACTTGTCCAAATAAGGTCTAAAAATTCGGTTCATTAAATCCATAAAAATGGCGGGAGTATTGGTTAAGCCAAATGGCATCACAAGAAACTCATAGTGACCATACCTAGTTCGAAAAGCGAGTTTTGGAATATCGACTCTTTAACTCGCATGGCCCGATAATATCCGGATCTCAAATCTATCTTAGAGAACACAGTGGCTCCTTTCGAGTTGATCAAACAAATCATCTATTCTAGGCAATGGATATTTGTTCTTGATGGTTACCTTGTTAAGCTGCCAGATAGTCTATGCACAATCTCATGGAACCGTCCTTCTTTTTCACAAATAACCTTCAAGCGCGCCCATGGTGAATAACTAGGTCTTACAAAGCCTTTATCAGTTAATTCTCAGAAGTGAGCTTTCAATTCTTTCAATTCTATCGAAGCCATTCTATAAGGAGCAATAGAAATAGGTGTGGTACCGGAATCAATTCAATACCAAACTCAACTTCTCTAATAGGAGGCAAACACTGGTAGTTCTTAGGGAACACATCAGAAACTCATTTACCACCAAGAAGCGATTATATTTTCAACTCGGATCTTTAGTATTCAATACAAAAGCAAGATAAGCTTCACATCCTTTCCTCAAACATTTACGAAGCGGACATATGAAATCATGGAAATTGAACTACCTGACTCATCTGAATTAACCCGAATGATCTCACCATTTTCACGTTTCAACTCAATGAATTTCTTTCCACAATTCACTATCACATCATGTGCAGTTAACCAATCCATACCAAGAATCACATCAAACTCATCAAACGGCAATAGCATGAGATCGGCCGAAAAACAGTAACCTCTAATCATCAAAGGGCATTTTTTACATACTTTGTTTACTAACACATGTTGACCTAATGGATTCGATACTTTAATCACAAATTTCGTAAACTCTATGGGCATGTTCATACTAGGCATTAATTTCATGCAAACATAGGAATGTGTTGAACCCGGATCAATCAAAGCGATAACATTAACATCATGAAGAGAAAATGTACTCGTAATTACGTCGGGGGAGGATGCCTCTTCACGAGCACGTATAGCATAAGTCCTTGCGGGTGCTCTAACATCTGATCTCGTTTCTGTATCTCTAAATGTACCTCTACCTACCCCTACTCCGGGATTTCTCTGAGATCTGCCTCTAACGGGGGCATTGCCTGATCTTGCACTCGGTATTACTTCTCTTTTAACCATTTCGGGACATTCTCGAATGAAATGATCCGGTGCACCACATCGAAAACAGCCAATCTTAGTTGCTCGACATTAACCTGGATGACGTCGACCACATTGAGGACACTCGGGTCTATCAGGCTGAATACTGCCAACACTCACAATCGAAGTGGTTTGAGCTTTCGGATCCATAAATCTTCTACCTCTGTTTCGGCTAGAATACCCGGCTGAAAAATTAGATCTCGTAGAAAACTCTCTAGGCCTCTTGGATGTAGACTGAAATGACTTGCTCATCTGCCTTTTCTTCGTATCTTGCATCTCAATTTCAGCTTTACCCTTTCTTTTTAACAACTCTTCTGCCTTACAGGCTCGGTCAACTAAAACAACAAACTCCTTTATCTCTAATACACCAACTGACAGTCGGATATCATCATTGAGTCCATCCTCAAATCTTTTACACATGATAGCTTCTGTAGACACACACTCTCGAGCATAATTGCTAAGTCGGATGAATTCACGTTCATACTCAGTCACATTCATCTTACACTGTTTTAACTCAAGGAACTCTTTTCTTTTCTGGTCAATAAACCTCTGACTGATGTACTTCTTATGGAACTCCTCCTGAAAGAAATCCCAAGTAACTCTTTCTTTCGGTACTACTGACACAAGTGTCTTCCACCACTGATAGGTCGAATCTCTAAGAAGTGATACTACACATTTAATACACTCTTCCGGTGTGCAGGACAACTCATCAAAAACTCTAATAGTGTTCTCGAGCCAAAATTCAGCTTTCTCTGCATCATCATCTTTGGTAGCCCGAAACTCCTCGGCCCCTTGTTTTCTAATCTTGTCAACGGGTGGCTTCTCTCTTTTAACTGTATCTGTGACTGGAGAAGTTACATGGGTAGTCTGAGGATCATGAGGGGGTGGAGGTCTAACAGCCGGGTTCGTACAAACGAACTCAGCAAACCATTCATTCATAGCTTGGAAGAAGGCTTCTCGAGCCCCTCCTCCTTGACTAACTGTAACAGGCCTTTCATGACTATCTGGTGGCACCGTCCCTTCAGCGGGAGTGGGCGCATTACTCTCTACATCATCTGCACTAACTCGTTCGGGATCCATAACTATAAAAGAAAAACATTTTTAAATCGTCAAGAGTCGTCACACTATCAAAATATAAGTATGGCATGTATAGATAGACTCTTACTCATACTGAATATTTCGAGAACCGACTAAACCTGGCTCTGATACCAATAAATGTAACACTCCTTACCCGAGACCGTTGCCAGAGTCGAGCACGAGGCATTACTAGACTTAACTTACTAGTTCGAGGCATAAAAATTGAAACTGTCTATCTGCGTCATGTTCACTAAATTGACTATAACTCGATTTACGAAACTCGAAATTTAGATCCGTAATTTTTTCCTAAAACTAGACTCATATATCTTCTTACTATAATTTTTCCAGAATTTTTGGCGTGGCCAATTAGTACAGTTTATTAGTTAAAGTCTCCCCTATTACACAGACCGACAGTTCTGACCCCTCTGTACTAAAAATCAATTATCTCATAATATACAACTCTTTTTCATGCACCGTTTCTTTCATATAAAAATAGACTCAATAAGATTTAATTCTATATCTCATACACACCCTAATTCCACTTATAATATTTTTAGTGATTTTTCAAAATCACGTCACAGTTGCTGTCCATACTGTTCCCCTGCATATAATTACATAATTTCTTTATAATAACTATCAACTAGACACTACATAACATCCAAAACATGTTCTTAATTAGCCGTTTTAATAGCTAATCATTATCAAGCATTTACAAGCCAATCTTAAGCCATATCATAAGGTCATACACACAAAATGGCTAAGTCCCTATACATGCCATAACTTAAAACGTTCAAGTCACAAAATACCAATATAATCCTTTGATAGTGTGTAACGATCTCCGACGTCCTTTCGATCCCCGAGTTGGCTTGTAATACTATAAAAAAAAATAAAGAATGGGAGTAAGCATAAAGCTTTGTAAGTTTACATGTAAATAAATAACAACATTCTTAATGGATTATCTTATACTTTTATTATCAAGATCACTTAAGCTTTTAATTCAATATACTTAAACTTGTATTCTTACCTGTACCTTTTAACATGAATTTATCTTACCTTACCTTTTTCGCTTGAACTTGTCTTACCTTTACTTTGGTATACTCTTTGAATTTTCCCGTTGAACCACTTGGAATACTAAGGATACACGGGTGCCTTCCTTTTGAAACTTAACCATTGCCATGTCTTGACATGGTCTTACGTGGTATCCTTGCCTTATGAACTCACCAATGCCATGCCTTGGCATGGTCTTACATGGGACCTTTGCCTTATAGTAACTTATCAATGCCATGCCTTGGCATGGTCTTACATGATTTCCTTAAACCCTAATGTCATGACATTTGTATCCTACACATTCCTAAGGTTCAACCGGAACTTTCTGAGATTACTTCTTCTTCTTTTCATACTTGAGTCTTTAAATTATAAATTTACAGAACAAATATACAAACACTGGAATTTAATAGTATTGAATGTAAAATAATAGAATATTGTATTTATTTACCGCAAACTTACCTCGAAACAAAATACGATAAACTATATCGATTTAGTCCACTATCTTTTTCTTTCCCCGATCTAACTCCGGATTTCGTTCTTCTTGATCTATAATAGCAAATTTAGCTTATTTAATACTCACATTTATCAAAATATTCCTTAACTCTAACTTTGGAAAAATTACAATTTTGCCCCTAAACTTTTACATATTTACACATTTGCCCCAAAGCTCGGAAATTAAAATTTATCCCTTATTCTTATGTTTTATGACATGCTGATCATTTTTCCCTTCTATGACAACATCAAATTCTCACTCTAACATGTACTTATGAACATTAGGTATTTTTACCGATTAAGCCGTTTTACTCGTTTTCACTTAAAATCGCTTAGCAAAAGTTGTTTAACATAATTTCAGACTTCATATTCTATCATAAAACATCAAAATAAACACATTTCACCTATGGGTATTTTTCCAAATATGAACCCTAGGTTAAATTATTGCTAGATTAAGCTAAATCAAGTTACTAGGGACTCCAAAAACGTAAAGAACATTAAAAGCGGGGCTTGGAATCACTTACTATGGAACTTGGAAGCTTGAAACAGACCCTAGCTATGGAGAACCCTTGAAATTTCGTCCTAATGAAGAATATGAGCATATTTTGCCATCTTTTTCCCTTTTAATTTCTTTTTATTACCAAATGACTAAATTACCCTTCATTAAAAACTTTGGTTCTTTCTACCTATATATGTCCATTTTTGTCCATGAAAGCCTAATGGTATAATTACCATTTAAGGACCTCTACTTCAATTATGCTCTTCAATTAAATCCTTTAACCCCTAAAACTCATATTTATCAACTTTTACAATTAAGTCCTAATAGGCAAATTAGACATGCAATTCATGAAATTTTCTATCGATATTCTAACACATGCATCTAATCACTCAATAAATCATAATAATTAATCGTAATAACCTTATCCATCTCGAATTCATGGTTTCGCAACCACTATTCTGTTTAGGCCCTATTTCGGGATGTTACAATAGGGCCATTTACATACACATTAAAATTTATCCATCACAAGCCATTCAAATGGCTAGTTCCAACAAAACATTTATATGCCATCATTGGCCAAATTAAACTATACATGTCATTATAACCAAAATTAATTTACTAATTATATCGAAAAGGCTGCTGGATAGTGTGAAGTTGCTCCGACCAACTTCCAACCAAAATGAGCTTCTGAAGTACTATAAAACATGGAAAATAACACAGAGTAAGCATTTAAGCTTAGTAAATTTGTATAATAAAGAAATTAACTTAGCATTTAATCACATTTAAGGTAAGCAGGCTAATATAACCAAACCAATTTGGCCAAAAGCCTAAACACATATCCTCAACATGCTAGTCATGTAACACTTTCCATAACCAATAAATATGGTTGTACATAATCACTAGGTAAGATTCACATACATGTATCATCCATCTCATATTTCAACATATCATGTAATATCGTTTTCCATGTAACTCAAGTATATACTCGTAATTGTTCATTTCGAACTCATATTGTTTCATATCAAAACTTTGCCCGTTGAAACACACGAAGTGTACAAATCTGTAATCCGTCAATTCATATACATATGTGCTCATACGAGTATGTTAACGGGAAGCTCTTCCGAGCCATATAACAGGAAGCTCATAAGAGCTAAATATTGGAAAGCTCAAGAGAGTCATTAATCGGGAAGCTCATAAGAGCCAAATATCAGGATAATCATAAGAGCTAAATAACGGGAAGCTCGTGAGAGCCATGGTGTGTCTTCAACACATGCAAGATCACTACCAAATCAGGAACACTAATGACATGTCATTTGTATCATTCGAATTTCTAAGGTTCAAACGCGACTTGGTACTTGTCAGATATGTGATCAATAATTATACATGGCAATTATAGAAATCACACACAATAATATTCAATTCAAAACAAATAAATGTACAATTTAGTTACACGAACTTACCTCGATAAGTTTTCGTAGATACGAAGGCTACTAATCTGATACTTTTTCTTTGCCTCGATCTAACTCCGTATTAGGTCTATCTAGATCTATACAAATGAATTTAACTAAATTTAATATAATTCTTATTCAATTCAATCCAACACATATCTTTTGGAAAAATTTCTATTTTGCCCCTATACTTTTAATTAATTACGATTTTATCTTTAGGCTCGGAAAATGAAATTCATACAATTTAATCATTATTTCAAGCCTAGCTGATTTTCATATATATCGATAGCAGCCCATGAATTTCATAAAATTCATAATTTTTCCATTAATTTATAATCTTTTCAATTTAGTCCCTAAATCATAATTTCATCAAAATTCTCTTTACAAAAGTTGTTTATCTAACAACCACCTTTCATTTTCTACCATAAAACTTCAAAATTAAACTATACTCATCCATGTAAAAACTCTAATAATTTAATAGTTTTTCAAATTAATCCCCGAGATAGCTAGATTAAGCTATTACGATCTCGAAAACATAAAAATTATTAAAAATGGGATAAGAATACATACCTAATTAAGCCAAATAAGTTTGCTAGAACTCAATTTCCATGGCTAGGGTTTCCATGTTTTTGTTTTAGGAAAGATGATGAAAATGATATTAATTTAATTATTTATTTCATTTATCATCATTATTTTATCATCTTTCCAAAATGAACCTTAATATTTTCTTCAATTTCCAATGATGAATAATCATCCTTATCTGCTAACTCATCTAAATGGTCTATTTGCCATATAATGACATCAAATTTTAAATTCCATAGCTATTTGATACCTTTAGCTATTAGAATTCAACTTTTGCACTTTATGCAATTTAGTCCTTTTATCAAGCTAGGCATGCAAACAGTAAAATTTCTTAACGAAAATTTCATACGATATTTCTATCATATTGTAGACCATAAAATAATATTAAAATAAATTTTATTCCGACTTCAGATTTGTGGTCCCGAAACCACTGTTCCAATTTCACTGAAAACAGGCTATTACACCTTATCCATTTATGATAAGGAGATGTTGGCGGTGCTTCTGATGGTAAAAAAATGGCATGCTTACCTTGTGGGGAGGAGGTTCCATATTCGAATAGACCATCAGAGTTTGAAATTTTTGACTGAACAACAGACCATTACACCATTCTAGAAAAAATAGTTGCCCAAGATGCTTGGTTACGACTTTGTGGTCAGCTATAAGAAAGGGGCTCACAATATCGTGGCTGATGCCTTGTCTCGAAGGCCACAAACAGAGAAAGGTCAGCTAATGCAATATACGATTAACACCCCTTGGTCGAATTTATGGGTTCAAATTGCTGACTCTTGGAAAATTGATCCCATATTGAGGCAGATGAGTGAAAAAGTGCAACAGCAACCACAAGCACATCCCAAGTATGGGTAGGATGGCAGAATCTTGAGGAGAAAAGGAAAGGTGATGGTAAGCAACTTTGGTTCTTTGAGGAAAGACTTGTTCAATCATTTTTATGAAGGGGGCACTTGGGGGTCATTCCAGTATCCATGCTACGATGTGCCACATTGGAAGGCTGTTTTATTGGAAGGGTGTAACACCCCCTACCCGTATTCGTCGTCGGAATAGGGTATGAGGCATTACCAAAGTTTAACGAATTATTATTATTATTATTATTATGAACTCAATATTGTCCCTTTATGAATATCTAATCTTCCCTGCAATTTTAAAACCGACCAATCCAATCCAATTCAATCAATTTGATACAAAATCATACTTCTATTATAATTATACTATTTAGCACATTCATCACTCTTTACTTTAATACATATTCATTAAACAAGTTTTGGTATTTATATAATCATCAAACCATGTACATGCCATATAAATCAAAAAGGAAATTTTCAAAAGCTACCGGAGATAATCTGGATAGTGTAATCCTCAGTGTTGATCAGATCCTCCGTATATTTTTATGTCAATCTACATAAGACATTGAATACACTCAAGTAAGTTTATAGAAACTTAGTAAGTTCATAGGCATAAAATATAAATCTTACCAAACATTCATACACTTATGCATTAGACACAATTACTAAGTTCACCTGTCAACCACAATTTGGTGAGTCCTCTTGTATAAACTCACTACCACTTATCCATTTACTTTAACTCTTTTGGGCCCCTTTGTCACTTACCATCCTTAATCAAATTAGGGAACGGTTATAAAAAATTCAGTACTTCACTTCCACTTTGCCATAGCATAACTATGGTCTTACGTATGATCACTTGTCACTTTCCGAAGCCATAGCCCTGCCACGGTCTTACACGGATCACATTTATCACTTCTCACTTATCACTAATCAGATAAGTGTAGCTAAAGCTACCACTTATCACTTGTCACTTGTCATTGATCAGATAAGTGTAACTAAAGTTACCACTTATCTCTTGTCACTTGTCACTGATCAGATAAGTGTAGCTGAAGCTACTACTTATCACTTGTCACTGATCAGAAGTACTCAAATCCAACGTTCCGCTCAATTTGATCATTTATTCATTTTTCGCATTGTTATTTGATCGCTGTAAATCAGAGTTTTAAAATTTATAAAAGAATAATCAAACCTGGAAACTAACTCTGACAACGATTGAGGCAAGTGCGCCTATCGAACAGTAGTATAGCTTAGGCAAGACCGGATTATCGAACCCAAAGGAACTAAAAGTACTAATACTAACTTTCTTTTTATTATTTAGCCTAAAATAAGTGAAGTTGTTTATTAATCTAAATTAATTAACTACTAAACTAAAGACTCTAAGACAAAGAAGAATGAATTTGGAAAATAACTTGGGAAAAACTCAGTTGATTTAGACAATACCCTAGGAAGAATCCACCTAGACTTCACTTGTTATCTAACCTTGAACCATATGATTTATTTACTTAGTTTGATCCGTAAGACTCCCTAATGTATATATTAAACCCTCTCTCGAGGCGAATAACGTCTAACCCTAGGTTAATTAGTGGAACTCTCGTTCTCTTATAATAACCCCCTAGAATAGCAGTAAATCGATCTGTGGACTTCCATATTAGGTTTCACCCTAATCCGGCAAAATCTCGTCACCCTATCTCTAGGCGTGCGATCAACTCCGCTTAATTATGTTGGATCTACTCTTAGGCAGGGTCTATTCCTCCTCCACCTAAGCACATTAAATTTGGATTAAGCTCACATAATTAAGAACAAACTAAGTTATTATCATATAATTCAAAGAATCAAATAACAAGATTCATCATAGGTTTCATCCCCTTCGGGTATCCGAAGGTTTAGTTCATAACAATAAAGGAAAACATCTCAAGAGAAAAGATAAAACAAAACATAAGAAATCCCTAAAACCCCCTGAAGGAATTGAAGAGGAGATCCTCCGTCTTGAGTATAACTCTGGCTTCTTGAGATGGATCAACTGGCTATCCCTGAGTGAATCCCCACAAATCTGCCTTCTCTGGCCTAGCACGACGCCCCTAGACGATGGCTTTTGGGCTCCCCTCGACAGAGGGTTTCTGTCGAACTCCCCTTCTAAGTTGCTACCTGGGGTGTTTATATAGGCTTTGAGATGTGTTACTTGGCCTCCAAGTATCCTAATTTGAGTGCAATTCCTAATTAGGGATTTAATTAGACTTTGGAGTGTGTTTCTTTGCCTCCAAGCATCCAAATCCGAGTGAAATTGCTCTTTCCAATGATGTGTACACGGCCACATGGCACGCCGTGTGAATCGTGGCCGGTCGTGTTGGACTCGTTGATGAGGCACGGCGGTAGTGTAAATCGTGGCTAGGCCGTGTTCTAGATAATTAAGGAGGCACGTACTAGTGTGGCTTGAAGTCCGAGCCATGCCGATTTCATGGCTTGGCCCAATTTTGTCCGTTTAAGCCTGCTTTCGTTCTTTTCGTCATCGGGTGCTTTCACGAGTATAAAACATGAAAAGAAAGGATTAAGAGCACCTTTTACATAAATTGAGGCTTAAATCATCCAAAAGCATATTAAATGTGGGCTTTAAATATGTTACTTTTATGGTTCATCATTATTTTATTCTCAATTCATCAAAAAATATATCTCATCATACATGATATAATTCATGAAAATTAACATTTAATCATTAAATTTCAGCCATATGAACTTACAGGTCGATTTGCAGAATTTGTGAAAATTCGAGGACTAATCACTACTTTTTCTTTTCTCGACTTGCTTCGGTTCTCGATCTATCATTGTAAAATCATTCACTTATCAGTATTAACTTCACCTTTACTCTATTTCACATCCTTAATGTTTATAACCTGCATATAAGTAACATTATCTATAATTTCACTATTTACTTATATGGATATTCAAGCTGTCCATCCACGTCACAGTCGCTAAATTATTTTTATCTTGAGCTACAGAACTCCAAATTAAGATCCGCTAATTTTTCCTGAAACTATACTCACATATATTCTTACCATAAAATTTTCAGAATTTTTAGTTCAGCCAATAAGTACAATTTATTCTTTAAAGTCACCCATATTCTGCTGTCTGACAGTTCCGATCCTTCTTCACTAAAAATTAATTATCTCATTGTACGGGATTCGGATGATGTTTCCATTTGTTTCTATTGAAAATAGACTCATTCAGGATTTTAAACATATAAATTTAAGGCCCTAATTATTTTTATCCAATTTTTTATGATTTTACAAAGTCATAACAGAGGAACCCGAAATCATTCTGACCTTGTCTCACAAAACCTATTATATCTCATGATTTACAATTTCATTGCTTACACCGTTTCTTCTATAAGAAACTAGACTCAATAATATTTAATTATATATTTTATTCCTCTTCTAATTCGATTTATACAATTTTTGGTGATTTTTCAAAGTTAGACTACTGCTGCTGTCCAAAACTGTTTTAGTGCAAAGTGTTGATTTCCATTTTGCCCCAAATTTCACAGTTCATACAATTCAGTCCTTGTTCAATTAACCCCTTAATTAAGCTAATTTTTCTCAATTAATACTTTACCTAGACATTATAAGTTATTTCACAACTATTGAAATTCAGAATTTTCATATAAAACCCTAACTTCAAATTCTTTTAAAATTAGGTCCCAAACATTCACTTTCTATTCAATTCTTTCAATAAAATCGGCATATAAACAATTTAAAGCTCTAATTCCATGCTAAATCATCATATACTTCCAGCACATATTCATAGCAACTTCCAATTTCATTCATAAAATCTAAAACTAATGAATTCAACAAGTGGACCTAGTTGTAAAAGTCACAAAACACAAAAATTTCAAGAAATAATCAAGAATTGAACTTACTTTCAGTAAAAACATGAAAAAAAAGCTTAAGGAAACCCTTATATGGTTTTTTTTATGATGAGAATGCAGAAAAATAAAGAGAAATCTAGATAATTCCACTTTAATCCTAGCTTTATTAAGTAAATTTTGCAATATTTCAATTTTGCCCTTAATTCTCCTTATTTTCTTGCTGATTTCATGCCCTTGCCGTCCAGCCCAAATATAACTTGGGTCTATTTTCCTTTTAAGCCCTCTTTCTTTTATCATTTAAGCTATTTAATCATTTCCCATAATTTTGCATTTGTTACAATTTAGTCCTTTTTGTTCAATTAACTATCGGAACTTTAAAATTTCTTGACGAAACTTTAATACTAACTTATTAACACTCCATAAATATTTATGGATAGATTAAAAATCTCCGAGGTCTCGATACTTCGTTTTCGATTCTAATTATTTTAATTTTTTTTCTAGTACACTATTCACTATTTTAAAAAAAAATTCCTAACTTCACATTTAACTTATACTCACTAAATTAATAATATTTTCTACTCACTTGTCGGATTTAGTGACCTTGAATCACCGTTCTGACACCACTGAAAATTCAGGCCATTACAAAGGGTCTCTCTAATGACATTAGGCAATTGGTCAGGGAATGTGTTACGTGTCAGCGATGTAAGGGAGACAACGTTGCACATCTGGGATTATTGCAACCATTACCCATACCTGACCGTGCATGGTCCGCAATTACCATGGATTTCATTGAAGGACTATCGTCTTCAAAAGGATACAACATGATCTTGGTGGTGGTAAACCGTTTGACCAAATACGTTCACTTCATTTCCCTATCTCAGCCATTCACGACTTTGACGGTGGCTCAAGCCTATTTATCCCAAATCTACAAGCTTCATGGTGCCTAAGAGTCCATAGTTTTATATAGAGATAAAATATTCATCAGCAAGTTTTGGCAAGAACTTTTCAATAAGTTGGGTACACGACTTCATCTTTCAATGGCCAACCATCCGAAAACTAATGGCCAATCGGAGGTGCTCAACCACTGCCTGGAGAGCTACTTGAGGTGCATGACCAGCGAACGACCTAATGACTGGTCACTCTGGCTTCCATTAGCGAAGTGGTAGTACAATATTTCTCACCACTCGGCTATCGACACAACCTCATATGAGGCCTTGTACAGACAAGTTCCCCCGAACCATCTACCTTATGTAGCCTGATATTCTCGTATAGACCTACTAAAGCCAGTCCGTGTTTTGAACCGAAGGATGGTTAAGAAGGGCTCAGAAGTTGTGACTCAAGTGCTGGTCTAATGGACAAATACATTTTCGGAGGATTCTACTTGGGAGGACCTACTAGATTTGTGACAGCATTTTCCAACCTTCGATCCTTGAGGACAAGGATCTTATTTGGGCAGGGGTAGTTGATATGGAACGATTTATGCAACAACTATTTTGGATTTTAAGTCTTGTTATTTTTGTTTATTTTATTTCTGTTATTTGTTGTGCTTAAACAATGCATTTCACCAAATGTTTTAATGAAACACTACGTAGAGGAGCTGACCTAATGGTCCGGTAAATACGGGCTGTACAACTGCTTTGGTTTTCTCTCCCTTCTTATACGCAGCATGCTTTGGCTGCTACCGTTACGAAATTGCACAGGAATTGGTTTCCCCTCTCTCAATTCTCTTTTCTTTTTTTTTCTTCTTCTTCTCTAATCTCCGTATCATATTCAATGCTTGAGAAAGCAACTAGGCTTTCAAGTACTTCAGCGAGGCACCATTGCTATGGAAAGACAAAAGGAGGTGATGACTAAAACAAAAGTTGCATTTTAAGGTGGTTTTGGGTTAAACCAAACCAACACCAGCATTTGTTCCTCTTCTTGATATCTGATAGCTTTCAGCAATCAATGTAAGAACACTTTTTAACAAGGTTTCTCCTCTTAGAACGATAGCCATCGAAAATTGTGAAGGATATTGCCAAATAAGAAACATGATAATAAGTTAAGAACCATCGAAAAGCATCAATCTAAAACAACTATTATAGTATATAAGAGTGTAAATTACAACAGAGTGAAGGTTGAGAGAGATGGGCAAGATAAGAAGCCAAGAAAGCGAAACCATAAGAAAAGATGAAACATGAACCTCTCCAAAAACCGAAACCCACAAATGGTACAGCAATCAATGAAAATCCACAACCTTAAAACATGTCGGATCAAACCAACACCTGAAGTGCTCTGGATCAGAGAGAATGAGTCTTAAGCGACAGTAAAGCAACCGCAACTTACTGCAAAATACAAAAGAAAAAGGAAAACATTACGCACAAATGTATATATAATTCAAAGAAAAATGAAACTCAGCATGCTTGCATCTTCTTTCTCCAAGAGTGATGGATAGAGCCTACAAAGAATCATTCATTGATTTTTGGGATAAAAGAATCATTCATAAAATTACTTTTACCTGTTGTTGTTGATAGGCCCCTGGCTGCTGGTAATTTCCATATCCAGGATAGCCCCCATAGTACATGTTAGGATCTTGGGGAGGAGGTGCATATCCATATGCTTCATATCCTTGAGCATATCCATAATATCCAGTATTCCATTGGGCCTGATCAGGTTGAACCTGACACTCCAATAGATTCCCTCTTAGTTTACAGGAATATAGGTAGCAAGGCTTTAATTACAGAAAACTATGGTTTTAAAAACAAAACCTGTTTGCTTGAAGGACTACGTCCCCATGAAAGCCTAACATTTCTTCCTCCTAAAACAGTACCATTCAAGACAGATAAAGATTGTTCCGCACTGGCCCTGAATGCATCATATTGCAGAATGCATTAATATCATGCAATAATATTTTGCGTGCCAAAAAACACAGGTGTTTAACAGTTACCTGTTAGCATATTGAACAAAACCACAATGCTTGTTAGCCGGAATTTTTACATGAACTACCTCACCAAGCTGGCTAAATATTTGTTTTAGTTGGTCTTCAGAAACACTAGGATCCAAACCACCAACAAAAATCTGCAATTAAGCTTGTAAGAATTCAGTTGGCTATACCATGAAATTGGGTATAAGAGTACAAAAGAAAAGCTACCCACTGTGGTATTATTCGGATCGTTCTCTCCAGAATTTCCTTGAGTATTCTGGTAAGCAGCTGCAAATTACAAATACATGTAAACTAATGTTGAATAGAAGCTAATAAGATATTAAAAAAAACAAGAAAAGCCCCACTTGCGCCATCCCCGGATATTAAGGTGGTTACAAAACCTTGAAACTAATTCAGTATTACATCTTCCAAAAGTAAATATTTCCATGTTAACCATGGAAACTACAAACCTGTTTACAAAGATCGTGTAATAGATTTCCAGGTATAGCATTATTGCTCCTCTGAACTCAAATTGAAACATTGTGCGGGAAAAAAACATTAAGATCATACACACAGAGACACCTACAAAAGCTAACATATATAATATAACATTTCAAAATAAGCAGGTAGAAATAATTCTGTCTATGGCATGAAAAGAACAAAACCGTAGAACTGCCTGCTATAAATCACTCAACGGTTACAACTACAATCACAAAACAGCTTTTGGGTTACATCAAGGCTTACCGCTACCAGGCAAAGCCAAAAGTATCAAATCAAATAAACTTCAATAGTAGCCACAAAAGAAATCATTAATTACATTAAACTCAAGGAATCAGTAAAGGCTCTCTTATTTTATTGATCCCTTATAATAGGGTGAAAAGAGGAAAAGGAAAATTGAAACAAAAGCCAATCCTTTCTCCTCACTTGACATGGTGTGTGTTTGTGTGCTAGTATTATAGTTGTCTGCAAATTTGTGGAAGGGGGAAGGGAGGAGTTGCTGTTTCTTAAACTGTATGATTTATAAGTTTAACTTCAAAGGTTACTCACAAGTAGAAAGAACCTATCTGCTAAATTAACTTCGAGTAACGCTTTAAATTTCTCAGAATGCACATAAGACAAAGCACATATTTAGAAAACTAAGGAAATCTTAAATTTGAAGTGCCTTACAACCTCAAATGACAAGAATAAAAGAAATTTTCTTCAAAATGCAAGATAAATATGGACAGATCCATCTGCAGCTAGGTATCCATTACTCCAGCTTAGGCAATAAAGAAGGGCAAGTGACTCACTTCCATCGTGATTTAACTTAAATGTATCAACTGACAATGCCTTTAACTACAAATTCCAGGTTTCTTGCCAACCTCAGTTTGTCCTCATGTGCAGCAGATAAAAGAATGAGGACAAAGCAGATACCATATTTTAAAAAGAAGAGAAGATTTTAAAAGCAATAGAAAAAAACTAGCCTCAAGGTTCATTAACAGAACAGTGTATGACAACATGCACAACAACCTCACCAAAGCTGCTTCACCTACTTTTGAGCATTAAAACTTGAACATAAAGGATGGGAAAAGGAGTGCATACATGTATGCAAGCATCAAAAGGAATTAATCCACAATGAATAAAACAAAGTTTCTGGACTTGTAAAAAAAATATATAAAGATTTAAAGGAAACATGTTGGGAAAATGGAACAAATGTACTTGACTGGAATACTCAATAAGGAACTGGAAAAGAAATTTGCGAGACGTAGCGCAAATATTGCCACGAGAAAAGAAAGCTTTTGACATAAACAAAGTAACTGACCTAAAATGAGGCCACGGATTAAAGTGGAATCATTTCAGCTGATATCAGTTCCAGGCCCCCCAAAATGAGAGCCTCTTGATGTCCTGCTTTAAGAAAACATGAGTTTTATATAAGTTTTTGCATGTTTTAATTTTTAATGTAATTAAAACCATCCAAGTTTACACAGGCAAACTGGAAGGAAACGACTTTGTATAAATTCCGCCATATCTTCAAGTGCATAACTGAAAGAACTTGAATTTTAAGAAGACTGTAACAGATCCACCTCAGAAAATTAAAACCAATAAACAAAAACACAATAACCAACTAGCAGTCAACTTGTCAAGTCAAAGCACTCAGGCATAAATCATTGCAAATAAAAACTATACACAACCAAACAAACTTCATAAGGCAATCAAGATAAAGTATAACTTGAAATAAACCACAAGAGTCTACCTTTCTGATACTGCTGATCAGTGACAGGCTTCTTATTAGCAGCGGGTCCAATCCGCATTGCCCTAGTTGAACAATAAATCCCATTCATTTCAGTCATTGCACGAATTTGTTCAGTTTCATCACCAAACTTCACAAAGCCATAACCTTTAGACCGGCCTGTAGTCCTATCAGTAACCACTTTGGCACTCTTAACAGATGGGTAAACAGCTTTAAAAGTCTCTTGTAACATGTAATCAGAAACATCTGCAGCTAAATCCCCAACAAAGATTGTGTAATCGGGACCCTCTTCTTGCCTCTTTTCTCCATATCCAAGAGCCGCCCAATTCAACCTAAAATTCTGCTCAGAATTTGGCATTGGCACCCCATTATACAACTGCAAAACCCTCTCGGCTGCAGCACGTGATACAAACTCGATAAACCCATATCCCTCTGGCAGTGCCGATTGCTTATTTCTAATCACCTTAGCTGAAACCACCTAAAATAACCGAAAAGATTAAGCTTTGTTCAATTAGATATTTAGGAAAGGAACAACCGTTTTAATTATTAAAAAGGACATTCATTTCAATAGGAAAGGAACAATCGTTTTAATTATTAAAAATAAAATATCAACTCTGCAAGTAACATCTCCATTTAATTAAATATGATTCTCGACTTTTTTTTTTATTAAAAAAAAAGCTAATTTTGTTCTAATCAAGTTACCTCTCCAGTTTGAGCGAAGATACTCATGAGGTAATTCTCATCCATCCACGGTAGAAGATCACCGATCCAGAGAGACCGAATTTCGCCGGATCCGACGGTCGCGGAACCAGCGGAGTACTGCTGCATCTGAGAGGGCGGAGGGAACGGTTGCGGATTCCAACCTGCAGGTGGAGGAACTGGCTGACCCGCCTGCTGTTGTTGAGACATCATCATCCACGGCTGCGACTGCTGTTGTTTCTGGTACTGCTGGGTTTGAGACGGATCGGCTGCCATGGACGGCGGCGGAGCTACACCTCCTGCTGGTGGTTGTTGCATCATATTCGATTGACGAGGGGAAGAGATTTGGAAAATCTCAAAGAGGAAAAACCCTAAGGGGGGAATTTATTTTTATAATTAATTTTACTTGGGAGTCGAAATTTGTTGGGCTTTGAAAAAGAGGGGATTTTGCGTTTTCTATGGGTTGGATATAGACGACGACTACAAAAGTGACACGTGGATAATTGGAGTTAACGGGTTTCAGGTTTTGTTAGAGAAATGGCTGTTGGGCCTGATTTGTGTTTGGGCTAATTCTCTTAAAATGAAAATTCACCTTGAACTATAACGATAAAATAGTATAGCTTGGGCTGAATTTTTTAAATATATGATGTGAATTTAGCTTTTAATGTTTTATATTTTTTTTGTTAATTTAATTTTTATTCGTTTTTAAGTTAAATATTTAAATTATTTTTATTTAATAAAAATGTGAGACTAAAATATTAATTTTTACTATATTGGCATGACAATTCATATGGACAGTCCACATGCATTGCATGTTGACATGGCTAGGAACAAATTTAGAAAATTAAATATGATCTTTTTTAGAGGTTAAAATATAATTTTATTATTTATTAATTTATAATTTCATCATTTTTAAGGGAATAAAAAGAAATTTTTTATTTTTAGGGGGCCAAAGTACAGTTTCACCATGCATTAATTTATAATTTCAGAACTGAAGTAGCAATTTTTCATTTTGGGGGTCAAAGTGCAGTTTCACCATATATTAATTTATAGTTTCACTATCTATGAAGGGACTAAAATATCAATATTTTTGTTTTTTGGAACTAAGGTCCCTGCCCCTTAAATATGTCACGACATTATTTGTCTAATATGTTATGTCATGTCAACAAATAATTTAAAATTTATTAAAATATTTAAAATAAAAATTTCAAACTTAAAAATTTCATTAAAAGTCAAAAAAAGAAACATACCCTTTTTGAAAATTTGATGGTCAAATTCGATTTTTTTTTAAAGATTGAGCAAAATTTAGTTTAAAAAGTAAGAACTAAATTGATAAATATGTAAATGTTAAGTCCTTTTTAAAAGTTGGACAAAAATTGAAGGGTTCTTACAAAATAAAATTAGTTAAAACATTGGAGCCTTTGACCAACTGAAAATTCCACACGCCAGAAAAATGCCTCCATTGTTGAGCCAACAAAACTTCACAAAAGGCAGAACCCATTTCTGATTTCCCATTTCTTCCTCTTTGATCTGTTCAACTCAACTTTACCCTTAGAATTTCTCAAGAAACAAATACCCATTTGAAGGAAGAGGGAAAAAAAACCCAAAGAAAAAATTTCCCAAAATGCATGATTTTTGCTTCACAATCCCTTATGGATTGATTCTTGTGGCTGGAGGAGTTATTGGGTATTTGAAGAAAGGTAGCATAGCATCACTTGGTGGGGGTGTAGGCACTGGATTGATTCTCATTCTTGCTGCAAATTTGAGCCTTAAAGCTTTTGAGAAGAGAAAGAACTCATATTTTGCTTTGGTACTTGAGACTGGTAATGTTTTCAAAATCTCAGCTTTCTTTCACAGTTCTGTCTTCTCCTTTAGTTTTTATAAATTTTTCAAGTGTAATTTCGATCTGGGATTTTTATAAATTGTTTGTTCGAAATTTGGAGATTGAAAAGTTGACTTTTTTGGATTATGGATCATAGATTTAATGCTGCCATGGAACTTTGTATTGATAAACTTGATCTGGTTGTTTCTCTTTTTCTTCTTTTGGATTTCTGGAGTTGCATTGTGGAATTTAAGAATCAGTTTGGACATTGTAGATCCATTGTGGTGCTATTAGCTATTTCTCTTGCAAAAACTGTGAGAAAATTATCTTTGTTTTACCTTTGAAATGCCTTCTTTCAAAGATCATATCTTTGATTGTCTTCGAAGCTCTCTAATGCAGTATTGTTAAGAAGCTTTCATTATATGAAATTCAATATAATTGTCAGATTTTGTAATATAGTATTTCAGGGTGTCTTAATATACCATTTGGTAAATAAATTTATCATCATCAAAGATAAGCTGATTTTCACTATGGGTTCTATTCTTGGAAGGAGGCTTTTTCATTTGTATATGTTTGCTTGTTTTCGTCCCTTTCAATGACAAACAAAATGTTTATTCTTTTTACTGATTTATACACCTTTAAACCAGTTACTGCTGCTGTGCTAACATGGGTCATGGGACAACGTTACTACCAAACATCTAAGATTATGCCAGCCGGAATTGTTGCCGGGATCAGGTATGTTGATCTGCTATTCCAATGCTTTCAGTGCCTTCATATCATATTATATCATGAGTCATGATAATTCTACTGGTTAATATTGATCCTTGTATCAGTTAAAAGCTAACAGAGGTCATATACATATAAATGCATCACAAATTTACAAGTTCCCAGTTGTGTGCTTTACAACTTAGCTCCTTTCAATGCTGCCAACTATGAAACCTCCATGTCTGGTCATTATATACCAATTGCATAGTGAATGCATGCTGTATTTCGTTACCTTTCATACAAGTCTCTGGATTTTTTTTTATTCTTTCGTGATGTTTAAGTTCATTCATCTATCGACATTCGCAACCACAAACTGCTTCTCGGATCATTGGCTCATGTTATTTACATTTCTGATACAAAAGTTTTAGGGCCTAAACCTAAATCCTCTGCATAGAACCCTAAACTTGAAGAGAAGGGTTTAATTTAGGTTGCTTTGTTAATTTGACATTCATCAAAATTTGGGAGCTACTAACTCGTGTCATTTCATCGCAGTTTTCTTATGACTGGGTTTTACTTGTACAAATTAGCTACCGGTGGCAACCATATTCCAGCCAAGGCTGAATGACGATGTTGAGCACGTTGACTTTTACCAATTTTAACAGATCTGACAAGATCATTGAAGCTCAGATGGTTGTAGTAGAAAATTTTTAATTGTATCACGTATGCTGTACTCTACTCTGATGTGTGTATGAAAAGGGAAAAAGACAAAAAGTTGTGTTATTTCTGAAAGAAACCCTGGTTTGTGATCAAAATTGTGTTTGTGTCTGTGCAATTTTCTTATATTGAAGATTAAATTTCTTTTTGTTCTTGGAATGACTTAAATTCCCTGATGAGTTGTGGTTTATAACGATGCAAATCCAAACATGTATGAATTTGCAGAAATTCAAAGGTTCACCTTGCAACAGGAACTGCTTGGCTTGACATAGATTTTGCAGTAACTCAAAACAGTCGTTTTGTTTTTGTTTTTAACTTTGGTGCAATCCATCATCAGGATTTAAAAATAAAATGCTAATGTCACTTTGAAAAAGCAATGGAACCAGATTGGAGGATCAAACAAAGCGTTAAAAGCTAAGAATCTTGTTTATTAGAAAATAGAATCAATCTTGTTTAAAACATGGATGGTTTGCCTTTTACCAAATAGTGGAATATTAAGGTCACTACAGTGAAGAGATTCCATTACAAAAGCCAACAAAAGAAGATCAACAATAGCCTCTCCGTGGATATCTTCTATTTAATCCCCTTTGCCATCAGCTCAGTTTCTCTATTACACAACCATGAACACCATCATCATAGTTCTCCTGTTTCTGATCCCAGTTTTCCTTCTCCTAACCAGGAGAAAAAGATCACCGCAAAGGGTTCCTCCAGGTTCACTCGGACTACCGCTCATAGGTCAAAGCCTCGGCCTTCTCAGGGCCATGCGAAGCAACACGGCAGAAGAATGGCTTCGGAAGAGGATAAGGAAGTACGGTCCAATATCGAAGATGAGATTATTTGGGAAACCAGCAGTTTTCATCTATGGTCAGGCTGCAAACAAGTTTGTATTCGCCACTGACAGCAGCAACATTGTTAACCAGCAAGTCAAGTCGGTTAGTTCAATTCTGGGTGATCGATGTATCTTAGAATTGACCGGAGAAGATCATAAGCGAGTTAGAGATGCTCTTGTTTCATTCTTGAAACCTGAATCATTGAAACAGTATGTTGGGAAGATGGATGAAGAAGTCAGGAATCACCTTGAGATGCATTGGCATGGCAAGCAACAAGTCACGGTATGTTATAAAACATTGAAAACTGTGGTGTCTAACCTGGGAAAATTAGATATGATGTGTTCTTTTTCCTGTTCTGACAGGTTTTACCATTGATGAAGACCCTTACATTCAACATAATCTGTTCTCTTCTATTCGGAGTCGAAAGAGGAATAAGAAGAGATAAACTTGCCAATGATTTTCGATATATGATAGAAGGAATGTGGTCGGTACCGGTTAATCTGCCTTTCACACGCTACAACCGGAGCTTGCAGGCGACTGCAAGGGCCCAGAAGTTGTTGAAAGTTCTCATTGGTGAGAAGAGAGTAGATCTAGAGAAGGGTGCTTCACCTCGCCAAGACCTCATCACTTGTCTGCTTAGCATTCGCAACGAGAAGGATGAACAAGTCATATCCGAGAAAGAGATTATTCACAATGTTATGCTCATCATGGTTGCAGGATATGATACTTCGTCTGTTCTTCTCACGTTCTTGTTGCGCCTTTTTGCTAATGATCCTACCATATATGCAGCTGTTCTTCAAGGTATTTATCAACATGATCTTAATTTTAAGTGCCATAACTTTATGACCAAACTCGATCCAGTTGCAATGTTGCAGAAAAGGGAATTATGATATTGGGTGCTTCTTGGTTTGTGGTTGCAGAACAAGATGAGATAGCAAGGAGGAAGCCTAATGGGGAGCTTCTGACATGGGAAGACCTTGCCAAGATGAAATACACATGGAAAGTAGCCATGGAAACTCTAAGAATGTTCCCACCAATCTTTGGTGGTTTCCGGAAAGTTGTAAAAGATATTGAGTACGGTGGATATCTCATTCCAAAGGATTGGCTGGTAAGTAGAACCATACTTTCCATTCTACGTCCTTTCAGCATTTCAGATTGATCCATTTCTCTGGTATATGGTATCTCACTGTCACTGATATTATTTACTGATTTGTATGAAGATTTTCTGGGTTACCGGCATAACACAAATGGATGATACTATATTTCCGGAACCATCAAAGTTCGATCCATCGAGATTCGAGAATCCAGCTTCACTTCCACCTTACTGCTTCATTCCATTTGGTGGGGGACCTCGGATATGTCCAGGATACGAGTTTGCAAGGATTGAAACCCTTGTTTCAATTCATTATCTGATTACTCGGTTCACTTGGAAGTTACTATGTTCAGACAACTCTTTCAGCAGGGATCCAATGCCTGTCCCAACTAAAGGATTACCAGTTCAAATCAGTCCTAGAAAACTGCCCTAATATTGTAGTCTCTTGGTAGCTCAACTTACAAGATTCCTGTTGCAGAGCAAATGAGCTTTATTTTGTTCACATATTTAGGTAGGCCAGTAAAACACAGTAGGAATCTCGGAATCATATCATTGGTCGGAATGGCATTTCACTACTGAAAATGTTTCCCGACAATGTCCGAATCACTAGAAGTTTCCCACAAATACTCGCATCGAATGTATGTCATTAAATAAGCAGACACTACAGCTCCATGCATAAAACTAATATTTGACTAAAAGAATGGCTTTCATAGTTTTATCAGCATCAATGTTCCATTTTCTGTCATATCTATAACAGTTGATACCTGAAATCTCCACTCCTAGTCTGATTACCATATTTACAACTGATACTGCTACACAATTTCTTGTGGCATCTTGCATACAAATGACCCGGACAATTGATGAACTAACGGTGACTACAAGCATAATGACAAAACGACAAATAGCAGAAGCAAGGCTGTCTAGCAGTTTGGTGGCCTGGAGTACTTTGGAGGCTTAGACGGACACCGTTCATTCATATGGGGGTATGGGTCCATGGAATTAAATCCAGGCAGTTCCATTCGGTACTTCCCCAGAATCTGACAATAAGGAAGCTTTACATTGTCTGCATCATTGCACCACTTTGGCAGCCGGCTAGAATTATTCTCGAAAAACCTTAGAGTATACGCATCTTTTATCTGTGTTTTCGGTATTAATTCAATCAACAAGAGTCAGCAACAGGATTGCAGTATGAATAAATGAAAGATGAACTTCGACAAAGACTTCACTCAAAATCAGCTCACCGTGAACTCCGTGACTTGAATAGAGTCAGCAATGGGATCAAAAAGTCCTGCCTCCTTGTACATTTCGAGTACAAACGCAATGCATGAGGTTGACTTCCCATCACTATATATCCAATCATCTTGTTCAGGAACGGTCAGCAGTTGATCAAACGAGGAACCGAGCTTTTCGATTTCCACCAGTATATCAGAAAGATTAAGACCCTGCAGTAAACACCATAATTAGGAAAAAAAATGATAACGTGTCACATTGATTTTTCCCCCTTCTGAACAAGAACAAAAAATAGCTTATTTTTTCAATATTTTTGAAGACCTTTAGGTCTAATCAATTTTAGAAGCATCTAGGCTAAGCTATATGAATCATTATTCAGCAAGTCGCATGTTACGTTCAAGACATAAATCCCAAACAATTCAGATTATAGTGAACAAACCACTATAAGTTGATCGATCAAGAAAGATATGCCTACCTTAGTTCCAAGCCGCTTGTTTAAGGCCTCGTTCCACAAGTTAGCAGCATATTCAGGCTGCATTTTACTCCAAACTGTCATAGCAGAAGCCACCTGTATGATTGCGAGGGAAACATTCAGTTCCTATGAACTGCAACATTGACAAAATAAGAGACAGAAAACGAGAGTGAAAAGAGTTGTATGCATTAACAACATTGTTATTTGTTAATGCAATGACAAAGAAACAGATTAGGATTTTCTAATCATCCTATATTTGTGCGCTTATTTACCTCCTTCGGAGGTTTTGTTAATAGTACTAAAAATGATGTAACACACCATTTTTGTCAACATAAGCTCATTTCCACACCTATACCAAAATATTCTACCATTGAAAATTACAATACATACAAACAATCAAGTTTTAATTCCATATGACTCGTAGCTTTTTGTACGCTAGAAAGAAAAACAAACAAAAAGAGGAAGAACAAAACCTACAAATATCTACTACAACAGAGTAAAAAAATTGACCTACCAAAAGCTGCAGGAATAATTAGAAAAACAAATGTATGAGGAGAGAAATTGAGAAACGAGTAGACGCAGAAACTTAGCTGCATACGCTATAATCATAACATAAGGTATTCACTATTCAATGTAAATATCTAAATACCAGGTGAGCATCCAATGGAGGAGGATAATTCCCATCTATGGTGTCTATCCAACTAAATAGCATGTTATGGTAGCCATATGGTTTGCCTGCCATGCTTAGTGCATACTCCCAAGCAGCAGTCTCATTGAACTTGGCTCGAACATCAGGATGCAGAGGAAGCAATGCGATATGGGGATTAGAGTCGTCCTTGTTCAGCTCCAAATCCCACCATTCATCCCATGGAATAACTGCAATGATGTCTTCTCCCTACATCGCATGACAGATATAATAACTTAGCATCATTAATAGGTACCTGTACAATAATCCAATAAATACTTGTACCTGATATGTTACTACACTTGGTCATAATACTGAATGAAAGAAAGAAAGTTTTTACTGCAATATGAAACTTATTACAAGCACAGAAAAGCCAAAGAGAATCTATTTACAATGACATAAAGCATAGCTGGATAAAACATTACCTTCTCATTTTCATGTCCTGATTCACCAACCCATAACTTCCCTTCAGAATCCTTTAAGAAAACAGCACTATGACCAGCATAAGAACCAGTAACCCACTTCTCGAGAGTCTCAAAACCGCCCCAGCGCCCACGAATTTTTGATATTACAAGGAAATCTCCCGAATGTATATCATCAACACTAACGTTGGTGTACCAGGGCTGAGGCCGTGATTCGAAAGAAGCCCCCATGTGTTTCTTGAGAAACCCGAGATTGGCACTCTCACCCCATCCAGTGTTAGTAAATAATGGGAAGACTTCCCATAGAGCTTCAAGTGTTCCAAGCATCCCTGCTTGCATCAGGAAAATAGAAATCCCCTTGTTTTTCACCTAATTTAAATGTATCATCGAAAACCACATATGAGTTTGCAGGAAACTTAACACTTACTGTAACTCAAGCTAGCAGAGAAAGACAACTTACATATTCATACTCGGCTCTGTCTTCCCACTTGTCAATCTCGAGTGTATGCTCCCGAGATAGAAAATAATAATCCCAAGTTACACGATATGGAGTTGCAAAGAGATAAAGATCCAGACACGTCCAACTATGGGCTTTGCTAACCTGGATAAGTACATAGATACCATTTTCACATCATTATGTGATGAAGAACTCTTAACCAATTCTACCATATAAGACATTTTTGCATCATTATGAACCTGAGTTATGCAAATATTCCATGTTACAAAATCTATTAAGAACTGCCCTCTAACTTCACCAACATACTATAGCTCAAAGTAGTTGCTTTTGCATATATTGCTGTAGAACCAGGAAAAATAAGAAACAAATGAAATCCACAACCCCCCCAAAAAAAAAAAAAAAAATCGACAATTAAGTGCAGAACGAAGGGGGGAAAACCAGCTCAATATAAATCCTTTGAAACTAAAGAATTCAAACTTTAAGCACTTTTAGCTCAAATAAAGCAATACCTAGAAACAAGAACACTCCGAAAGCTTGAAAAAATTTCAGAATTTAAGCACTTCCAACTCAGACAAAGCAATAGCCAGATTACAGAACACTCAAAAACATCAAGAGTAGGAAGGCCAAAGTTATTACCTTGATATGGAGAGTTCCACCACCGAACTCACTGCCACTCTTGTTATGGAACTCCATCCAAGCGGTGTTCTCATAAAAGCACGCACCTTTCCAGCTCACGATGTGGTTTTGGGACGAAACAGAACCGACAAAGGCTGGTAAAAGGTCGATGGCACTGTTAAGTGAATTGAGGATCGGCCATGAAACCTGTCTCGGCAATAAAGGTAGAACATCCCGAGGATGAATTGGTGATTTCACAGCTTGGACATGTGAGAAGAAGAAAAGTAAAGGGAAACACCTAACAAAGAAAGAAGAAGAAGAAGAAGCCATGATCGAGAACATGAAGAAGAAGAAAAACACTTGTTTTAGTTTCTATTCTCTTCTGACACAACTAAAAAATAAAAAGAAAAACCAAACATAAGATTTTTATTTTAATTTTAAATTGTTTATTACATAAACAACTTCATAAAATGCTGAAAACTTTTACTGTTATGATTTTGGGATGGATTGTAATTATTCTGGTTTCTTGTATAAATACTGTCATTGATAAATTTCCTTTTCAAAATTGTGACTTGAAAAAGACAATGAAAATGGCTCTATGTTACTCTCTACAAATTAATTAGGAAAGATGATGATTATAGTTAAATTGGAACATAATTTTTTCCTTTCATACAATATGAATTTAACATATTTTGTGAATGCATTCTTGAATCATGAAGAAACAATCATATATTTCTTTTTCTTAATATACTTAAAATTACGATTTGAATTAATAATACAATAATCCCTCTTAAAAATAAATATTTTGTTTATCTATTTCAACTATGATACTAGTTAAATGACACTAACACTTTGACAAGCACTTAAAATTATTTTAAAAAATGTTATATTTAAAATAAATATTTTGTTTATTCATTTCAACAATTATATAGCTCTTGATTCACTTTGAAGTCAGTTAATGCTTAGTTTAATATTGCCTTTAAGAAGTATTTTTAGGATAATAAAAAAAAAAAAACACTTTTGAGTGAAAGTTAAAAAATTTTGCAAAGCATTTTTTGTCTCAAAAATAATTCTTAAAAATAATACTAAACTGATCATAAATAACACTAAACTATTTAAAGATAGATAAAAATCCAAAAAAAATTGAAAGAAATGTTATTTTAAAAAAAAAATCCATCCATACTTTTTCAGGTGGTCAGAAGAAAAAGAACCCCAAATTATTTGATTTTGATACTTTAATACCAAAATTATACTCTCAAATAGTAAATATTGTTATACTAATTGATACTTTATTCTTAATTATATGAAAAGTTCAATATGTTAAATTAATGTGAAAATAAAATTCTTAAAATTATCAAAAAAAAATTATATCCAAGTAAAAGTAGAAAAAAAAAATATTAAATGAAAGTTGATTGTTGGAACCAAAAATTATACTCGAGAGAAGTAGAGACAAAACATAAAATTTTGAAAAGAGAAAGAAAGAAAGCAGGAGGAAACTTCTGGTTTTTTGACTTCATTTCAACAAAGTGGGGACTACCAATTTATCATTGGAACACTACTTTGTTTCCAATAATCATACCCAAAAAAAAAAAAGAAGAAGAAGCAATAATAATGGCTTAATAGCCAAATTAGCTCGGAAACTTTACCATTTTTCTCATATTGATACTCTTTTTTTTCTGTGAGAAGTGATATTTAAACTTAACAGTTTTGTCCCATTTTGCCTCAAACCTGAAAAGTGTACAATTTAAAGTAAAATGGGACAAAACTAATAATTTAGGTGTCACTTTGACAAAAAAAAGTTTTAGGTACAAATATGAGAAAAAGGTACACACTAGGGACTATTTTACCAATAAAACCAATAAAAAGTGGGTGAAACTTTGGAGGAAGAAGATCCTTGGAAGGAACTTCCACTATGAAAGGAGTTCTATAATAAATATTATATGGGCGATCTTCAAACAAATGATGTAATTAAAATATATAATAAATAGCATAATATAATTACATTATCTTTTACATGTCTTATTTACGTTTAAAAATTATTGACATATTTGTAAGACCCAATTTATGCTCGGGCCCATTAACCAGATTCAAACCAAAAAACTAAAACCAAATAAAACCCAATTAATAAAGTCCACAGTCCTTTTACAATTAAAACCCAAATACTAAACCTATCCTAGTCTCTACCCGAGCCCAAATACAAACAAAACCCAACAAACACCGCCCACTAAGCCCAAACTTTTCAAATGTTTGAAACCCTAGAGGTTCTAGCGCGCAGACGTTTGAGCTACCACGCCTCCACGCGCCGGCTGCGCGCTTTCCCACGTCCGCGTGCACTCCACGCGCGCACTATCTACCCTCGCGTCGCCAAAGAACCCACACCTCACGCGCGCGACGCCGCCACGACCTCCGTCACGGCGCCACATCCGCTCAACAACCTCCGTACCTGCAAAACAAATACAGCAGAGCAAACGACACAGCAAATGACAGCAAAGAATAACAGAAATAATGAATTTTTGTATTTTATTTAGTTTCGGTTATATAAGGCCGATTGGAGTGATTGTAAAGGGGTTCACGATTTTCGAATATATAATACAAAAAAAAAAGGAAAAAGGTAGATTATCAGTCCGTTTTTCATTTTCAAATATACATTGTATATACAGAGAAACAGAAATTCGAAGGTTTTTTCGGATTTTAATCTCTTTTAATTTTTCAAATCCTGTTGGGTTGGTTTTCGATTTATTTCTTTTGTGCATGCGAAAATAAAGAAAAGAGAAAGGGAAAGATTACCAGTCGGAAGTCTGTCCTTGTGTCTTCTCCGTCGCAATCGGAGGCAGATCACGGATGGTGATCGGGGCAAAGCTTTAAGATCAGTGTTTAAGAACGGATCGGACCTTCATCACTACACGCCGTTTACAATGGTGTTTTAGTGGTCGAATGAGGAGGCTTCGAAGGCGGCTGAGAACGAAACAAAAAAGGAGGGCTAGGGTTCTTTTCTTTAAAAAAAAGGATAACAGATTTATTTATTTTTAATCAGGCTTTAAAAGAAAATTTCTCACATTAAGAAAACGGCGCCGTTTGGGAGAGTGTAAGATCCGCGCGTCGACCCGATTTGCGACCCGGATCCGCGCCTTTCCGCTTAAAAGGATTATTTACGCAATCGATCCCTCCACTCCCTGATTCTTTTGCAATTTAGTCCTATTCGAATGCGTTTTACGCTAATAACGGAATATTCTCACTTTTGATCCCCATTCGTTGACGTGCGTTATATTTTAGTCCTCAATGTTGTTTTAATAGTTTTATTTGTTTGTAAATTAACCCTTTTTTATCCCTTTTGTGATTTTTACTACATTATTATTATTATTATTTTAAATTCTCATTATCATTGATATTATTATTATTACTATTATTAATCAAGTATTATTATTATTCTACTATTATTATTATTATTATTATTATTATTATTATATTATTACTACTATATTTTTTATTACTATTAATTTTAATATTATTATTATTTTATTATTAATACTATTTTTATTTTATTATACTTCTACTATTATTTTCATTACTATTATTGTTGTTATTACTTCATTTTCTTCAATGATTAAGTAGAGAAATTATATATTATAACTATTGTTATTATGTGATTTGTATTTTTTTTTAATAATTGGTTGGTTATTGTGATGCATCGTTGTAATATTTGATGTATGTACTAATATCTTGCTTTATATATTAGTATTCCATTGTATCTTATGAAAAATGTTGTGTTTTAATGTCATTTCAGTTTTAAAAATCATTTTTATGCAAAGCTTTAAATCATAAGGCAATGCTCCTGTTTAGAGGTTTCGAGAAAATCGTGCTCTAATTTACTGAGTTCCGATTTTCCTCATTAAAACCTAGCAACCGAGTATCCTTTCTCTCTTAAATCAAAATGCATAATATTTCAAATATAAAACTTATTCTCGGGAATTTGAGACATTGTGCCCTAACTTACTGGGTTTCGATTTTTCATTTGACCCAAATAATGGAATATCCTTTTTATTTTTAAATGTACGAGTATTGAATGTCGAAGGATAAATCTAATTTCGAGAATATAAGATGTTGTGCCCTAACTTACTGAGTACGGCATTTTATTTCTTCGAAATAAAAAGCTTTGGCATCCAATATGATTCTGTCCAAATATATCTTAAGTAAATGGATCGTACTCTAGAATCTTTTCAAATTTTCGACGTCAGGACATTAATTAATCAATTTGGTACCAATTTTAGGCATTGAGAGGGTGCTAACCCTTCCTTGCACGTAACCGACTCCCGAACCCGTTTTCTCGAATTTCGCAGACCAAAATATTTTTATATAGGTGATCCGATCACACCTAAACAAAAAAGGATTGGTGGCGACTCCATTTCCATATTTTTAAAGTCGATCCCCGTTTTCTGAAAAAATGGTTTCGACAGCTTGGCGACTCCGCTGGGGACAAATAAGAGAGTCAAGCCGTAAAATTGATTATTTTCTGTCTTTTCGTCGAAAATTGAAAATTTAATTCAAAAAATTACGATCATTATATTGCATTTGCTTGCTTCATCTCATTTGATTGCTGTAGTTTGATTCTTATAGAATACTTTTGCATCATATTGCATGACCGCTGGGTCACACCCTTAAGTGGGAGTGAGAAGCTACTCCTTCGTGAGGTTTTCACCTCCGTGCAGGATAGTGAATCGCTTCCGGGACACATCCGTACCTATGTCTTCGTGAGATTTTCATCTCCGTCCAGCCATAGGGAAATGTGCCCCCCTGAACTGAACTCTGTCCATATGATCCTATAATGGGTGAGGATTGAGGAATCTGCTGGTTCAGGTACCCTCAACTTTAGACTCAAACCACATGTAAAAGGCCCTAGAAACTCACCCAAGATGGAGATGTGATGAATCCTAGTGGTCACCCAATAGGCACTTGAATGCTTTATATACTTTGAACTTCATTTATATAGTACTAACTATTTGTTTTGTTACTTTGCATGCATTTTCATATTAGAGAGAGGTGTCGATTCGGGTTCGGTTGCTAAATTAGGGAGCTCGACATGGAAAATGACTTTCTTGATAAAACAGAAGACAATACGGATGTCCGTATATTTGTAATCCGCTCTATGTAAAGAGCTTTGTTTTCAAATAAAGTTTCCTAAATGGAATTAAACCAGAATCGACTCCTTTTGCATTGCATGCATTCACATAGCATCAAATCGCATGTGTTAGATTTCATGAGAAGACCCTGATTAGGCGAAATATTTTCAGTTAACCTAGAAGACATGGAACGAAGGTTGTAGAGATTAGAGCAAAGGCAAATACAAATGCAGGAGCAATTAGCCGAAATCCAGCAGGATATGCAAAATCAAATGAATATGATGCGCCAGATAACTCAATTACTAATCGGAGGGCTTGAAAAAAGGAGTGGCCCAGTGGTCGACAGTGTGGATGATGATGAAGACATTGTTTATTCTCCAATGAGTGTTTCGCCCGACTGCATGCACTGGACTCCCACGGGCAACTTGGGTCATTATCAAACCCCAATGTTAGATCGATGCTTGGCCGTGTTCAACTTCCCGATAGGTTGATTTTAAACGGAGGATGATCGAGCCAAACCGATTATCTTGTGATGAAATAAAGGAAAGGGAGGAGTGGACTTCAAAGGCCCCGAAGAGGAAGGATGGGGTGTCAATAATACAAGTGGGTATAACAAGGGCCATTCGAAGCTGTTTATAGTAAACCAGCCAAGGAAGTAGTTTACGATTATCTGGTCCCACCAAGAGAAAAACCCAATTCAAGACCGAACTCAGAAAAACTCCAGTTTACATCTATTCCAACGACGTATAAGGAGTTATACCAGAGCTTATTTGAAATGCATGTTGTAGCTCCTCATTACCTGAAACCAATGCAATCCCCATACCCCAAATGGTATGATTCGAACACTCAATGTGAGTACCATACCGGGATTACAGGATATTCAATAGAAGATTGCCTTGCTTTCAAGAAGCTGGTTGAAAGATTCATCAAAATAGGAGTTGTAAGATTCAATGATCTCCCCGATGTAGAAAATCCGTTACTCAACCATACTGTTAAAGGGATAACTATTGTGAGTACCATGATGAATGGGGGCATGAGATTAGGAGTACATCAAGTCCAGGGCTCTAGTGCAAAACCTGATACTGGCTAATTGGAACATTAATGACGTATTTGGAGGGTGAACTAGGGGGCAAACTTTTCCAAGCTTCTGTCTTTACGTACTTAAGATGTTTTGAACAATGGAACTGTGAAAGAGATCCTTGTATTTTTAGAGCTAATCTAGAGCAATATTCAAAACATGCTTGTTGCTTTAAGCCTAGAAGCAACAAGAATCTTTTTGTGAAATAGGCTTGTGTCCAGAATTTTTATTTCAATAAAATGCATCCTTTTAAACAAATATTTGCCTTTACATTTTATACTGTACATTCTTTTTAGAATATTCTTTCATTCTTTATTCATGACCATACCATAAATAATCATCCTTAGAATCATTTATTCTTTGAATTTGCCTTCGTACTTACAATAGGTACCCAGATATCAATGACATGAGCGACGCTATTACTGACTCCCTTTTTGAATGAGATATGGGTCTAAGGGATTGCAGGACTTTGAAGATGACAGAAATTGCAACATATCTTCTGATTTGTTAATACTGGATAAAAAATAGATCCTACATTGTGAGCCAAGGAAGGAGATGAAGATAAAAGCCTGGCTCAATGCAGAAACAAGATTCCCTATATGTGGGGCATGGATGTTATCAGGTCAGTCTCATCAGAAGCTTCTGGCTGACATCTATTCATTTTCGTGGTTGTCAATTTCTTCACTAGGATGGTAAAAGTCGCTTCATATGCCAATATTACAAAGTCGATAGTCATCAAAACAAAGAAAAGAAAAAGAAAGAATACCGACAAAAAAAATGTCAAAAAGATCACATTTAACCATATAAGAATTCTGCGGTCTGTTCAAAGATCAGGTGCCACATATCAGGTGCAACAAAAGAGAAAAACAAAGGATCATAAAAAGACCGAGACTTGTAAGGATTGGCATACAGAAGTTACTATTTACCCTCTATGCTTATCAAACTTTGGCCAAGACTGTCACGGGGCCAACACGTTTCTCATTGATTTTGCCCATTGGAGTCAAAATTCTGTCAGCGCTGAAATTGGATGAGGCAGAATAGATCCAATCTCAATATGATCAGTTGATGTTAAAAGCTATCTGTCATGGTCAGGTGATGCGAGCTCATAAAAAAAATGAAAAATGATTCGCCCTAGAAAATTTCATGATAGGGCTTTGAAGAAGACTTTTCCCATGCAAAACGGACTTCAGAAGAAAGTGGATGCCAAACTGGGAAGGACCTTATACAACAAAGAAGGCCTGTTCTGGGGAAGCATAAATATTGATCGAGATAGATAGCAAGGACCTGCCTAATCCGGTGAATTCAGACTCAATAGAAAGATTTCCAAAGAGAAAAACAAACAAAAAAAGAGGAAAAGAAAAAGAAAAAAAAGGAGAAGCCAAGGTGAAAACCCGCAAAGGGCACTTTAAGACCAAATGGGAGTTGAGTTGAAAACCCGAAAAGGGCGGCTCAAATTTTGATCAAAAGTGGGGCATACAGCAGTCTTGCTATGCCTAATTAACAATGAAGAAGTATGCTACGTCTTGGGGCATCGACAAAGTACTTCAGATCCCCTAAACACATATTGAGCTTAAAATGGTCCTCAAGAAGTTGGAACAGAGGACCTCAGGCTGCGATATCTGGGGCACCTAGTTTCTATTTTACCTATTTTAAATTTATTATTTGTGATTATATTATTCTTTTCAAAATATGTTCACAACAAATTTCCTTCTTAACTGCGATTGCTATCATTGCTTAGCTTATTTGTTTCGAGCTATGCTCCTAATTAATTTCCTTCTTGTCCATGGTTATGATCTTTTTCAGGCATTTTGCATTGAAATAATGATTAGTGGACTAATAACATTTTCATAAAATGAATTTCGCATATTACTCTGGGAACTTCTAAATAATACAAGAACCCGAAATAGGATTATTGTTTAAAACTCACCAAGTTTAAGGAAGAGTCTAAACTGAGATTTTCTCTCCGAATTTTTTGTCAAAGATGGTGGTTGAACAAACGACAAGATATTGCGTCAGTGATACAATCTTGACAAAAATTGGGCAATCATTCGCAAGAAAAATGATATTCTGCGTCCATATAAATATCATGCATACACATGTGGTTAAGTCACCGGGAAAGCGATCAGTTGACTGAACAAGTTACAGTCCTCTACCCCTGAGTTGTAGTGGCATGGATGGAAAATGATACAAGTCATGTACCCTTCGAATAGTAATGGGGTGGATGGAAGAAGAAACAAATCCTATATTTTAGAGTTGCAGTGGATTCGATTCAGATCTTATACCCCTAAGTCACAATGAGATGAACCCTGGAGTTACAGGGGGCAAAATCTATTGAGCAAGATATAATCGTCTTCTCGAGTTTTCTGTCGAGAATGCCAGCCGAACAAGAAGGCAGCATATTACCCTGATGAACAATGAACGATGACACCTTAAGCAGGGATCGTTCTCATAAAATTCTGCATTCATGCAAGACACATTTAGGAGCATTTGATTCATTCCGATCATTGCATCCTAATCATTGTAAGAAATCATTTTCATGACATTCTGTATTCATACAAATGTCATCCATAAGACACATCTATTTAGGGGCATTTGATTCATTCCGATCATTGCATCTTAATCTTTGTAAAAGACTATTCTCATGACATTCTCGCATTCATACAAATGTCATCCATAATACATTTAGTTAGGAGCATTAGATTCATTCTAATCATTGCATCCTAACCATTTTGCATAAGCATAAACACAAACCGATTTTACAACTAGAAGGCGTCGTCACAACATCGGTGTGAATTCGAATATCTTGCTCTCCCGAGTGAAGCAGATTGAAGATAGCAGATCCGTAGTCTGAAGTTGCGGGAGCAGATCGAAGCCATACAAGTCTTATCTCCTCGAAGTTCCAGTGGAGTAGGTTGAAATTACAAATCCCTCCTCCATGAGTTTACAATGAGGATCAGTCCGTATTTCTTTGAAATTTCAGTAGAGAAGATTGAAACTACGAATCTCTTCTCTCTAAATTTCTATCTCCTCAAGTTCCAGTGGAGTAGGTTGAAATTACAAATCCCTCCTCCACGAGTTTACAATGAGGATCGATCCAGTATTTCTTTGAAATTTGAGTAGAGAAGATTGAAGCTGCGAATCTCTCCTCTCTAAATTTCTATCTCCTCGAAGTTCCAGTGGAGTAGGTTGAAATTACAAATCCCTCCTCCCTGAGTTTACAATGAGGATCAGTCCGTATTTCTTTGAAATTTCAGTAGAGAAGATTGAAACTACGAATCTCTTCTCTCTAAATTTCTATCTCCTCGAAGTTCCAGTGGAGTAGGTTGAAATTACAAATCCTCCTCCCCCGAGTTTACAAGGAGGATCAATCCAGTATTTCTTTGAAATTTCAGTGAGAGAAGATTGAAACTACGAATCTCTTCTCTCTGAATTTCTATCTCCTCAAAGTTCCAGTGGAGTAGGTTGATGCTACAAATCCCTCCTCCCTGAGTTTACAATGAGGATCAGTCCGTATTTCTTTGAAATTTCAGCAGAGAAGATTGAAACTACGAATCTCTTCTCTCTGAATTTCTATCTCCTAGAAGTTCTAGTGGAGTAGGTTGAGGCTACAAATCCCTCCTCCCTGAGTTTACAATGAGGATCAGTCCGTATTTCTTCAAAGTTCCGGGGGAGTAGATTGAAACTACGAATCTCTTCTCCCTGAAATCACATTGGAGTGGATCGAAGCACCAGTCCCTGGGCCCCTGAAGATGCAGCGGGATGGAACGAAGCTACTTGAAGAAGAAAAGCACTGAATGAGGCATGACCGGACAAAATTGGCTCTTTTTGAAGTCTTTGCTCTATTCTCATTACACGACAATGAGCAAAGAGGGGCAGCTGTAAGACCCAATTTATGCCCGGGCCCATTAACCAGATTCAAACCAAAAAACTAAAACCAAATAAAACCCAATTAATAAAGTCCACAGTCCTTTTACAATTAAAACCCAAATACTAAACCTATCTTAGTCTCTACCCGAGCCCAAATACAAACAAAACCCAACAAACACTGGCCCACTAAGCCCAAACTTTTCAAATGTTTGAAACCCTAGAGGGTTCTAGCGCAGACGTTTGAGCTACCACGCCCGAACGCGCGCTCGCGCTTCCCACGTCCGCGTCTGACCTCCACGCGCGCACTATCTACCCTCGTGTCGCTCAAAGAACCCACACCTCACGCGCGACGACGCCACGACCTCCGTCACGGTGCCACATCTGCGCAACAACCTCCATACCTGCAAAACAAATACAGCAGAGCAAACGACACAGCAAATGACAGCAAAAAATAACAGAAATAATGAATTTTTGTATTTCATTTAGTTTCAGTTATATAAGGCCGATTGGAGTGATTGTAAAGGGGTTCACGATTTTCGAATATAGAATACAAAAAAAAAAGGAAAAAAGGTAGATTATCAGTCCGTTTTTCATTTTCAAATATACATTGTATATACAGAGAAACAGAAATTCGAAGGTTTTTTCGGATTTTAATCTCTTTTAATTTTTCAAATCCTGTTGGGTTGGTTTTCGATTTATTTCTTTTGTGCATGCAAAAATAAAGAATAGAGAAAGGGAAAGATTACCGTCGGAAGTCTCTGTCCTTGTCTTCTCCGTCGCAATCGAGAGACAGATACGGATGGTGATCGGGGGGCAAAGCTTTAAGATCAGTGTTTAAGAACGGATCGGACCTTCATCACTACACGCCGTTTACAATGGTGTTTTAGTGGTCGAATGAGGAGGCTTCGAAGGCGGCTGAGAACGAAACAAAAAAGGAGGGCTAGGGTTCTTTTCTTTAAAAAAAAGGATAACAGATTTATTTATTTTTAATCAGGCTTTAAAAGAAAATTTCTCACATTAAGAAAACGACGCCGTTTGGGAGAGTGTAAGATCCGCGCGTCGACCCGATTTGCGACCCGGATCCGCGCCTTTCCGCTTAAAAGGATTATTTACGCAATCGATCCCCCACTCCCTGATTCTTTTGCAATTTAGTCCTATTCGAATGCAGCGTTTTCGCAATCTGGAATATTCTCACTTTTGATCCCCATTCGTTGACGTGCGTTATATTTTAGTCCTCAATGTTGTTTTAATAGTTTTATTTGTTTGTAAATTAACCCTTTTTTATCCCTTTTGTGATTTTTACTACTTTATTATTATTATTTTAAATTCTCATTATCATTGATATTATTATTACTATTATTAATCAAGTATTATTACTATTATTATTATTATTATTATTATTATTATTATTATTATTTTTACTACTATATTTTTTATTACTATTAATTTTAATATTATTATTATTTTATTATTAATACTATTTTTATTTTATTATACTTCTACTATTATTTTCATTACTATTATTGTTGTTATTACTTCACTTTCTTCAATGATTAAGTAGAGAAATTATATATAATAACTATTGTTATTATGTGATTTGTATTTTTTTTAATAATTGGTTGGTTATTGTGATGCATCGTTGTAATATTTGATGTATGTACTAATATCTTGCTTTATATATTAATATTCCATTGTATCTTATGAAAAATGTTGTGTTTTAATGTCATTTCAGTTTTAAAAATCATTTTTGTGCAAAGCTTTAAATCATAAGGCAATGCTCCTGTTTAGAGGTTTCGAGAAAATCGTGCTCTAACTTACTGAGTTCTGATTTTCCTCATTAAAACCTAGCAACCGAGTATCCTTTCTCTCTTAAATCAAAATGCATAATATTTCAAATATAAAACTTATTCTCGGGAATTTGAGACATTGCGCCCTAACTTACTGGGTGTGATATTTTATCATCTCGAGATAAGAATTTCAAAAGAACAAAGGCAATATTCTGTATTCGGGAATTTTGAGAAATAGTGCCCTAACTTACTGGGTTTCGATTTTTCATTTGACCCAAATAATGGAATATCCTTTTTATTTTTAAATGTACGAGTATTGAATGTCGAAGGATAAATCTAATTTCGAGAATATAAGATGTCGTGCCCTAACTTACTGAGTACGGCATTTTATTTCTTCGAAATAAGAAGCTTTGGCATCCAATATGATTCTGTCTAAATATATCTTAAGTAAATGGATCGTACTCTAGAATCTTTTCAAATTTTCGACGTCAGGACATTAATTAATCAATTTGGTACCAATTTTGGGCGTTGCGAGGGTGCTAACCCTTCCTTGCACGTAACCGACTCTCGAACCCGTTTTCTCGAATTTCGCAGACCAAAATATTTTTATATAGGTGATCCGATCACACCTAAACAAAAAATGATTAGTGGCGACTCCATTTCCATATTTTTAAAGTCGATCCCCGTTTTCTGAAAAAATGGTTTCGACAATATTTATTCGCTAAGTACTACTTTGAAGGTTTAGTATTTGTTCCTCTAATTCCTGCACAATCATTATTCTGGAATGATTTATTTGTAATTATAGTTTTTTTTATTGTACCAAGAAATTATTAATATCAGTAATTACGTACAACTCAATAATTAAAATTAGTTTTAAGTTTTTACAAATTTATTTTGGTTTAATCCAATTATATATATTACAGTGTTTGATTTTAATTATAATTATTTAGATTAATTAATTGAGAATATAATTAGGGAAAATGCCAATGGATTAAGTAAAATGGTGAGGGAGTCGGGTGAGAGTAGATATTGCTAAATCAATCACTACTTCACAATTGATATGTTCTACACCTCGTTATAGATGTGTAATCTTGAAAATTATTATTGATTTCATGAACATTGAATACATACATTCTCACCCACCCCTACTATAAGTTTGGAATCTTCAAAGCCACTATCACATTTTATGGATGTTGAATACATATATCTCGTGTATTATGCTACTTTGCGCCGCTCTATTTTTTTTAAAGGAATATATAATACACAATTTTATTATACAATAAATACATTATATAAAAAGCAAAATGGTAGTATTATTCATTTAATAGTCACTAGATTATGGCACGCTCACGCTGTGAGTGAAAAAAATTATGTATAAATTTTATTAAAAACTTGATATAAAACCAAATGTGACTTTGGTTGAAATGATAAAATTGAGATTATAAAAATTATAATGTTTTAAATTTAAATCTTATTATTCTCATAATGTATGCGTACTTTCTAAATCTATCAAAATATAAAAAGGCGTGAATACCCCTAACATAATAATTTGTTGCTTTGTAAAATGAATGAACTTTTGGTAATTTCATAAATTGAATTGGGACCCGACTGATAGTTACATCAACTCAATCAAGCATATTATAATAGTATTAGATTATAACAAACTCATAATATGGGTGAAAATTCATGTAACATATATATTTATTAAAGGTTTATATAAAATTCAAATTAATTTTTAGTTGAAATGGTAAAATTAAATGTTTAAAATTTATTATGCCTGACCCTTTAAAATATAACTTTACGTAAAAATTCTTGATGGGCCATTAAGTAGTGACATGGCGATTGACATGAAAAATGTTTTAAAAAATTATAAAATTTCTATTTTTTTTCAAAATTATACAAATTATTAAAAATCATAATAAGTATTATAAAAACATTAAATGTTATTAACAATTATAGAATAATTTTAAAAATAATTGAAAAGTTATTAGAAATGATTAAAAATTATAAAAAATAGAAAAAAAAATTAAGGATTACTAAAATAATATAAAAAATTTAGAAACTTATAGAAAATTGTACAAAAATTATAAGAAATAGAGAAAATAGTTCCTTTGTGTTTTATTGTACATTGTAATACACCATATCTCAATCTATCATTATCAACTTTTATCACATCGCCCTTCCTCAACCAAAATTATTATCCATCATTAACCTTAAGCTACCAAGAACTAAACTCATCAATATTAAAACTTCTCACTAGGGACCTTATACAAGTTCTATCATCATCACACTTCAAGCTCTCCATTTCCTTTATATCAAAATGAAAAACTCGACTTGAAAAATAACAAAAATAATTCTATAGTTTTTTTTTTTTACTTTTTTTAAATAGTTTTTGTTAAAATTTATACTTTTTTTATTATTTTAATAATATCTATAAAATTTTCTACAACTTTTTTTAGAGTATTTCATAACTTTTCAATAATTTTAATCTTTAATTTTTTAAACATTTGTTATAATGTTTATTACATCAATAATATTTTTTTTGTATTTTTATTATTTTTCTATAAATTTTATAATTTTTTTTATAATATCTCAATGATTTTATGATTGAATGCTAAAAAACTCATCATAATTAAAATAATTTTAAAAAATTAATTAAGCATTTGTAAAATAATTCACATAATCATTTTTCACATCAATAGCCATGTCATCACTTACAATATGAGAGGGCTTTAAAGAAAAAAAAAATATATCATGAGCTTAATTGAGTGCAATTCATAATTAGAATGATTCAATTGGATGTTGTTATTTTTGGAGTTTAATTGATTTTTTTAATCATTTTATGAGGGCTTTTTTCATATATAAACCTTAATTTTATGATACAATTTTACATTTATACAATTTTAATAGTTAGAATGACATTTTTATACATCTAGCGCAATAGGTAGAACAAATAATATTTAGAACCACTCTATATGTACCTTCAAAAAAAATCTGCCTCACCATGTCCTTTTTCCACTGTGAAAACAAACGAAGAGGAGTAGTTTGGAGTTTGACATTATTAGTGCGGTATGGTGTGTTTAGTTTATATTTTATCTCACATTATAGTATTTAATCTTATCGCCACTATTGTTTTTACACTAAACGCATCGTCCATCCAAATCCACCCTTAAAGTAGATAAAAATATCATTTTATAAGATAAATTTGTACTTAAAATTCCTTCAAAAATTATAAAATTATAATGAAATACAAGGGTAAATTCACACGTCGCCCCAAAAACATTAACCCTAACAAAAGAATTTGGTTTTGTTTTTGTAATTGTATTTATACTTTTTTTTAAATAAAAATTCAATATGATTTGAAAATTTATTTAGTACAATGAAGTTTTTAAATTCTAAAAAATTTAGTTCTAAATGTGACTTGTGTCTCAATTAAGGTATAGTAAAAAAAAAAAAAAAACAAACAATAATTAGAAAGGTGACATAGGCCTCTGTTCTTTATTTTTTTTTTATATTTTAGAATATATTTTAAGAGATATATGTCATGATTACAACACCTTTAATTTTTTTTTTAAAATGTGTATAATTGAATTAAAATAAGTTTTAATTATTATATATTTATTCTATATATTAAGTCATTGATTAAATTAATGTCACGAATTAAGTAAACACCAACTTAATTTGATAATGATTAAATACTATTGCTTTACAAAATAAGTAATATTATTTTAAGAATATTTTTAAACTTTTTATATTTAAAACATAAAAAAACCTAAAAGATTATAATTTTTAATATTTAATATCCGAACTTTACTATTTAAAGTTTTCATGTATTATAATATTGTAAAGTTGGCATCTCACAGAATGAATATGGTTGATGATATTTATATATTGAGAATATTCTTGACGATGCTTCAATATTCTTATGTTTACCCCTATCTTTGGCCTACTTGGAAGCTTCAATTGACGTTTCAAATGTAAACAAAAAGAACAAGAAAAACCATTATTATCCCCGTTACAACCGCAAGTATTGCGTTTCTAATCTCTATCGTTAGCCCATGAATTCAATTAATGGTGAAATTTCTTAGATAACAGCCCGGTTTAGACTCTAGTTGGAACAGTAGTTTCAGGATCATAAATTCGAGGTTGGAAAAATATTTTAATATTATTTTTAGTGTTTGCAGTATGTGATTAAGCATGTGTGAAAATTCTGTGTGAAAATTCTATCGTTTGGAATTTAATCGCATAAAATGCAAAAGCTGTGTGCTAGTTGTTAAAGTGCTTTATTGTCATGTTCTTTTAATATGAAGGCCTTAAAATGAAATTAGGCCATTGTATTATGGTATGGACGGTAGTGGACATTCATTTTTAAGATTTTATAATGTATTCATTAAGGATAAAAAGGTACTTAAGTTATTAAGCTTAATAAAATAAAACAAATAGATGAAATAATGCTCATCTTTGTTGTTTCCACGGAAATTAGAAAAGAAAAGAGGGTTTATGAGCTTTGGAGGTTTCGACCATTGTTGTCTTTGATTGAGGTATGTTTCGAGCTCAGTTTTTGATGATTTCTACGTTTTTGTGCTCGTTGCTTTGTGTTCTAGCTAGCCCATGCCCTAATTTATGAATTTGTTGGTGATTTTGTAAGATGTCATTGATGAATGTTTGAGCTTTGTGATAGTTGATGATGAATAATGAATAATGTTGATAGGTTTTAATGTTTTGTAAAGTGATTTTTGACAAAAATGTCAAAAATGGGCTAAATTGTGAAAATGAGAAATTGAAGGACTAAAATGTGAAATAAATAAAATATGTGGACTTGTATGAACATGAGGAAGATTTGGCCTAAGCATGGTATAATGAAATTATGGGTATTTTGTGATTTTATGAAATAGGGACTAAAATGTCAAAATGTGCAATTATGAGAGCTATTTTGTAAAATGCTCAAAATATGTGTTTTTGGATTGAATTGATTGATTTGGTGAATGAATGAGCTAAATTTGAATATGTTTAGATCAAGAAAAGAGAGATTCAGATCGAGATCGAGGCAAGAATAAAGTGCTCGCTTGATAGACTTATATCGCTGTTTATACGTCTGAGGTAAGTTCATGTATAATACGAACTGTTAAATTTATGTTCACATATTACGCAATGAATAGAAATGTGGTTGTCAAGTTAGTAACATGAATAATAGGTTTGGAAGAGATGTGGCACTATGTGTGCGTAAATATGATCGATACAGTGATGAATGGCACTATGTGTGCGAATTAAAGAAAGCATTGATTATATTAATTGGCACTGTGTATGCGATACCGAGTCAAATTCGGTTTAAATGCAAAAGCACTAAGTGTGCGATGATATAAAGCTTCGGCTAAGAAATTGACGCTAAGTGTGCGAGTATATTGAATGACTAATGAAGATTGAACGAATTGTGTTATTAAGCTTTGAGTAGCAAAAGTGATCGTTAATTAAGTGTTGGCACAGGTATGTACGGAACCTATGTGGTTGATGATATCGTAAATGGATAAATGGATGAATATGTGAGTAATGACTATGAATGAGATTGTATATCATTGTGAATCAAATCATATGATAGTTTATTTTGCATATTGAATTCGATAAGTTGAGTTAAGTGTATTGTATGACGAACTTACTAAGCTTTTAAGCTTACTGTGTGAAGTGTTTCTCTGTTTTACAGTGTCATTAAAGCTAGCTCGGATCCAGGGATCGTCAGCGACTCAATCACACTATCGGCCATCTATTTTGGTACTTTTGGAAGTTGTATATTTGGTATATGGCATGTATAGGCTAGTGATTATGGTATATTTTGAAGTGTATAAATCTTGCCATGTAATATGGCTTGATGTTTAATGATTTTGGTATATGCTTTGGGTATGTGTAAATGATGATTAATATGTGTATGTGTGTTCTATGTGAATGATCATTATGGCTTAAATTAGTAAAATGGAAATGGTATGTTTCATGTTTAGATTTGGTAATGATTGAATAATGAATGGATTATATGATTTGGATGTGAAGTTGATACATTGGATTGGTAAGTTGAGTTGAAGTTGTATAGAGAAATGAATGATGAGGATAGGCATTTAAACTATGCCATGTTTTAGTATGTTTGGATGCCATTTAGGGTATGAAATTATATGGTTTGATGCTTGTAGGTGTGACCTAAAGTGTGGGTGGCAAATTGGCCTTGCAAATGGCCTATATTTGCCCACACGGTTGAGCACACGGGCGTGTGGCTCGACCGTGTCTCTTAAGTTTTCATATTGAAACAAGTCAGACTCGCACATGGGCAGGACACACGGGCGTGTGACTGGTCGTGTGAAATAAGTCAGTGTCGACCACGGGTTAAGCATACGGGCGTGTCTTCGGCCGTGTGGACAAGTCAGTATGTATGCCCTGTTTTGACACGGCTTGGACACACGGGTGTGTCTTAGGCCGCGTGAGGCACACGGCCTACCCACACAGGCGTGTGACCTCTGTAACTCTGAAAAATGTTAAGTTTTTGGAAAAATTTTGTATGAGCTTAGTTTTGTCCCGACCCCTTCTTAATGCATGTTTAAGGTCTCGTAGACCTTTTAAAAGGGACTTTATGTATATGATTTGCTATGGTGCAATGATGATGTATTTATGTTTGAGAAATGATCGTAAAAGTTTCGTTATGTCTGGTAACGCTTCTTAACTCTAGACTGGCGATGGTTACGGGTTAGGGGTATTATATTTTATTGGTATCAGAGCTACGGTTTAGTCGATTCTAGGACTAACGTAGCGTGTGAGAGTCTAGCTATACATGTCATATATATAATTGCGATAGTGTGATGATTTCTGACAGCTAAAAATGTGTTTTCGTATAGTAAATGGATCTCAATCGAGCAGTTGTTGATGATGTTGAGAGTAATGCGCCTGCTCCCGCTCAAGGGACAATGCCGACTGAATCTAGGCCGATAGCTAGTAGTCACGAGGGAGAGGCAAAGCAAGCCTTCTTCCAAATGATGAGTGAGTGGTTTGCGGAGTTCGTTTGAACGAATCTGATTGCTCAACAACCTCCACCCCCGCAAGTCCCTGTAGTGCCACAAGTTACAGATCCGATTTGCTTGAATAAACCTCCTGTGGAGAAAATTGGAAAGTATGGGATCGAAGAGTTCAGGGCCACAGTTGATGATGATGCTGAGCGAGCTGAATTCTGGCTTGAGAATACCATTAGAGTGTTTGACGAATTATCATGTACTCCTGATGAATGCCTAAAATGTGATGTTTCATTGTTGAGAGATACGACATATCATTGGTGGAAAACATTAATATCTGTGGTTCCGAGAGAAAAAATCACCTGGGATTTCTTTCAAGCTGAATTCTGAAAGAAATACATTAGTCAACGATTTATAGACCAGAAACGTAAAGAGTTCTTAGAGCTGAAACAGGGTCGTATGTCAGTTACAGAATATGAATGGGAATTTGTGAGATTGAGTCAGTATGCGCAAAAATGTGTTTCAACAGAAACTACTATGTGTAAACGATTCATTGAAGGTTTGAATGAAGACATTAAACTTTTGGTTGGAATACTTGATCTGAATGAATTTGTAGTATTGGTTGAAAGAGCCTGCAAAGTCGAAGAGCTTAGTAAAGAAAAGAAGAAAGCGGATTCAGAAGCTAGAGATGAAAGAAAAAGGTCGATGAGTAAGTCGTATCAATTTTCGTCAAAGAGATTCAAAGATGCAACCAATCGCTCAAGTGTTTCGTTTGGACATTCGAGTAAAGATCGAGTGAAACAAAATACTGGTCCTAAAACTCAAACTCCAATAGAATCAAGTGTTGAAAGTGTCAGAAGAAATAAGCCTGAGTGTAGACAATGTGGAAGACGTCATATCGGAGAATGCTGGGGCAAGTACAATAATAGAGCTTGCTATAAATGTGGATCACTAGATCACTTTATTCGGGATTGCCCAGAGATAGCTGAGAAAGATAATGTTCAGAGTGCAAGGCCGAGTAACATGACAGCTAGGGGTAGACCAGCCAAAAACACTGAAAATGTGAGTGGTAATCAGAGAGGAACAACAGATACAGCTGTGAGATCTGAAGCGAGAGCACCTGCTCGAGCCTATGCTATTCGTGCTCGAGAAGAAGCGTCATCTCCAGACGTTATAATTGGTACTTTTACTCTTTTCGATACTGATGTGATTGCATTGATAGATCCAGGATCTACTCATTCATATGTATGTGTGAACCTAGTATCTAGTAAGACTCTACCTGTTGAGTCTACTGAGTTTGTAATTAGAGTATCAAACCCCTTAGGCAAGTGCCAACTGGTTGATAAAGTGTGCAAGAACTGTCCGTTGATGTTTTAAGATATTTGTTTTCCGGCCAAACTGATGCTGCTACCCTTTGATGAATTTGATATAATTCTGGGTATGGATTGGCTAACCTTGCATCATGCTATTGTGAATTGTAAACAGAAGAGTATTGATTTGAGAAGTCAGAATGGTGAGATAGTTCGAATTGAATCCAGTGATTTAAATGGGCTACCGGTTGTAATATCTTTAATGAAAGCTTTGAATTATGTGAAAAATGGATGTGAAGCTTATCTTGCATATGTGATAGATACAAAAGTGACAGAAAAGAGAGTTGAATCTGTGCCTGTGGTTTGTGAATTCCTTGATGTGTTTCTTGAAGAACTACCGGGATTGCCTCCGATACGAGAAGTTGAGTTTGGTATTGACTTAGTGTCGGGGATGACTCCTATCTCAATAACTCCGTATAGAATGGCAAAGACAGAATTGAAAGAGTTGAAGTCTCAGTTGCAAGAGTTGACCGATAGAGGATTTGCTCGACCAATTTCTCGCCCTAGGGTGCTCCTATGTTGTTTGTGAAAAAGAAAGATGGTACTATGAGGATATGTATTGATTATCGACAGTTGAACAAAGTGACGATAAAGAATAAGTACCCTCTACCGCGAATTGATGATTTGTTTGATCAGCTGAAAGGAGCTATTGTGTTTTCAAAAATAGATTTGAGATCAGGCTATTATCAGTTGAGAGTTAAAGATATTAATTTAAATGATAAAATTTAAATATTGAATCTATGTCATATACGAAACAAATCTCAAAATTATACATGAATTTTGATTTAATGTACAATTTCATACATGAACTTTGATTTGGTGTAATTATATACACGAAATTTTGACTAAGGTTCAAATGTATACCTAAAATTTTAATTTTGATTTAATTATATACATTTAAAGAAATAAATACATCAGTTTAAATTTATATTGGATAAATATAATTATTTATGTATACAATATATAAACATAAAATGATATATCAATAATTGTATGGCTAGTTTGTAAGAATTGAATAAAATCAAAGTTTTATGTATAAAATTTCACAAAATTAAAGCTCATGAATAAAATTGGAAATTAAATCAAAGTTACATTTGATATTTATACTTTTCTAAATTTTATATAAAATTTAAAATAATTGAATATTTGATAATTTCCTAAGTTAAAACCTGATTGATGAATGATACCAACTCAATTAATCATTTAATATATAGACGAATAAAAAAATATTTAATTATTATTTTAAAAAAAATTACGTTCATTATAGTAGTTTACTGATAAATTTAAAAAAAAAATAATTTTGCGTCTCAATCCTTAGCCCAAGAATTCAATTGATTCATCTTTTACGTAACATAAAACTTGAATATAATCGAAATACAACTTGCTCTTGCTGAAGAAAAATGAAAGCGACGGCGTTTTAATCCACTTGTGTGACGGAGATTCACTTATTCTAAAGGCAAGCAATTGAAACAAATTGTGAGCACATGTTTATGTGGAAGACATTAGCGACTTCAATATCCCCACGCACCCTCACTGCACACCACAACGTCGATTCTATGGCACAGTCTCATTTGGATCACCGCCTTTACTCCATAGCCACTATTTCATGCTCTTTGCCTTTTTAAATATTGCTCACTTTTAGTTTTTCTTGGGCAAAACCTTTTCAATGTCTATCTTAAAACAACATAGGTGCCCGTCGAGGTCTCTAACTCATATTCCTACTAGCCCACGGCTGCACCTTGTTGCACGTTTGACATGTTCGGCCACTACCACCACAACCAAGCCTAAGTCCAGTCAGAACCAGTTGGTTATCGAGCCACGGCTTGAGACAAAACCAGACTCTACCACTCCCATTATCCCTAGTGTTGGCCCTCCCTTGTCCAATGATCCAAGTTTACAATCAACATGGCCTCACCGAGCATGGGTGGCCAGTGGTTGCACCACGCTTTTCTTTTCCCTAGCCAAGACTGTAACGGGTGCAGCTGATACACATATGTGGTTCGAACCTATAGTAGCAGGCTATGTTGGGTATGTTTTAGCTGACCTTTTGTCTGGGGTTTACCATTGGGGCATCGACAATTACGGTGATGCAACGACTCCGATTTTTAGTTCACAAATTGAAGGATTCCAGGGGCACCACAAATGGCCCTGGACTATCACCAGGCGCCAGTTTGCTAACAACTTACATGCATTAGCTCGTAGCATAACTCTCACAGTGCTTCCTATAGAAATTCTTTGCAATGACCCTGTTATTCAAGGATTCGTTACCGTTTGTGCTGGTTGCATCATGTTCAGCCAACAATTTCATGCCTGGTCTCATGGCACCAAGAGCAAGCTCCCACCATTGGTGGTGACACTACAAGATGCCGGTGTACTAGTCTCCCGGTCTCAACATTCTGCTCACCATAGGCCTCCATATAATAGCAACTACTGCATCGTAAGCGGAGTCTGCAATGAGTTTCTAGACAAAAACAAGGTTTTTGAGGCACTAGAGATGATTATATTTTTCAAGCTTGGGGTGAGACCCAGGTCTTGGAGTGAGCCTGGTGCTGAATGGATAGAAGAGATGGATGAAGCTCAATCTCAAGTTACAGTTCATTGAATTTTTTCCCACTTCTGTAACATGAAAACTATAAGCAAACATTCAAATGACATATTTCAATGATTTGTTTTTGTGGAGTTCAAGCTTTGATGTATGTATAACAATGGGCTTCAGCTGCAAGAACATAGTGTTATTAATAAACACTTGAAGATATAACAACATTTGGCAGGTAGAGTTACCATTTATAATATTCTGCCAGAAATTCAAACATAAACAATTCGAAACTTGCAACACACTTGAATTTGAAAAAAGAGAAAGGATGACTAAAAACACAGACTAATGTTAATTATCAGCCCCAAATGAGGAGATGGAGGATACACAGGGGAACCAATAACAGCGTTTCCCATCTCTATGACCATCATCAATCATAGCAAGACCTTCCTGCATCAACCAACAGGAGTTTTGTTAACCCCATAAATCAAAGTCACAGTATGATGATAAAACATGCCTATTGCTGCAAGAACTTACATCTAATAAGGTATCAAGGGCATCAATAGCACGTCCATGTGTCCATGAAAGCCGTCTCTCTACCTCATCAACAGTCACATAGCCTTGAGCCTGAAAGAGAAACAAGCAGAACATTGACTAAGCAATTATTTGCATGGGTGTTTGTCATACCATAATAGAAGTATCACTAACCTGTGCCAGCTCCAGAATTTGATTATGATCTTTATTCAATTCAGTTGGAACAGACCGAACAAGCTTTTTCTTTCCAGCAGAAATCACCTCAAATCCACTACCTAATGTCTGGAGAAATCAAGCAGTACATGCATTTAAAATTGGCATCACAAAAACTTAAATAAGTTGTACAAGATAACTCCATTACAGACCATGCAGATTTCAGACCAGCAAGCAGCAATAATGGAACTAACTATTCAACACTGATTTGAAAAAAAAAAAAATGTAGCTCAAAACAAAGGAAAATTGATCAGCTTTCTCAGGTTCTTCATCTTACTTACCCTAAGAGTTGAAAAGGGAATGCTGGCAAACTCATTCAGTAATCAGTATAAAACAACCATGAACTAGCTTTGTACTACCATACCTTCAGCTTACTTATAGCACGCAAACAATCATCTTCAGATACAGCTTCGCGATCATGTTTTCGTTTCTGACGAAGCAATTTGCAGAGTTCCTGCAGGTCAATCAAACCTCCATTAAGAGGCCTAGTTGCCAAGCAAATCTCAACAATTTGAACTCCTGTCTAGCCAATAATCAAAACCAAATTATAAGAACTCTACCAAGTCTTTGAAATAGAGACTACGAGTTTATAAAAATCCTCTAAAAATACAGATTTTACAGCTCATGGTCTTGTGTATCATTTGCACGTGAACTATACATAATCTAATAAATTCACAATTATAAAACTTCGAAACAAAAATGGATAAAGCATACAAAACACACACACAAAAAGAAAAGCATAAAGGATCATAAGGTAAAATCTGTTTAAACTACAGGAAAGAAAATTTTAAAAATTAAAAACAAAAGGGAATTTTCCAATTACTTTTCTTTCTAAAAAAAGGATGATTTTCAATACCAACCAAGTTCGTAATAGAAATCACCGATTCCTAAAAGCTCAGCCCAAAATCCCTTATTTGAAGCCAAAGGATCCACTCCTACTTTTGCACACATTTCGTGAAATTGAGACCTAAAAGACGGATTTTTACGAATATCATTCTGCGAAAAATAGATATAGAAATTAGTAAAACTAAAATAATTGAAACTAATGAAAAAAAAATTGATAAAGAACTTTTGTTTACCTTGTGTTTTCGAGCGAATTCTTCGAGTTGAGAACGAAAAGTAGCAAGCTGCTCTTTCATGAGGTCGGTTCGTAACTTGGCTACATTTTCTCCCAACGCTCGATATTGATCCTGAAATTAAAAAAAGAAAAAGAAAAACCCACACGCAAATAATTACGAGTAGATTTGATTGGCTGCAATTGTGGGATTCATTTGAATATCATTATTAAGATTAAATTGAAATTCGAAACAAACCCTAGCAGCTGCAGCTGTTTGGAGCCCTCCGATTCCAGGTCGTCTTCTCATTTTCCTTTTTCTTCGAAGTTCTGATTTTTCTTTCCCTTTCTTTGGTTTTTTGTTGTGAAATAAGAACTAGTTTATTACTTTATTTGATCTTGAAAAAATAAAAATGTAAATTATAAAACCAACAAATCAGAGTGGCGCAGCGGAAGCGTGGTGGGCCCATAACCCACAGGTCCCAGGATCGAAACCTGGCTCTGATATTAATTTTTGATATTTTTGTGATTACACTGGGCATTTTCATTAAGTAGGGAGTAAACTTTTCACTATGTTTTTATGTATTATCGAAAGAATTAAGAAAGTTTATCTTAGGTTCGTTTTCTTTTGTTATATATATTTTCGGACAAACTTTATTTTGTTATATTGCTTATATATATATATATATATATCAATAATATCTAAAATAATATGTTTCATCTTTCCAACTTGACAATAGAGGTGATACATTTCATCAAACTTTTTAAGTTAATGGTATTATTAAAATATATATGATATAGCAAAAGTGGAGGAGCTCAAACTTTCTTCGAATGATGGATTACACTGTTCCTTGTTTATATTATCCATCAACCAAAGTTTTAATCCAAAAACCAATGAAATTTGTAATGAACTTGTGTGACTTTGAGATAACTCACCTCTGTTCCTAACAACTCCTAAAAAGGTCGAGAAATCATTAGATTCTTCATTGACAAAACAATAAGTTGATGAAGAACTCATATGCCACCTAAAACAGTTCAAATGAACAATAATTGCAATCATGAAGAAAGCTTACATGCGAAAAGATATGGCCCTCATATCACCGTACAACAAAGGTACTTACAATTTCTTTATTAATTGCTTGTCTCAGGTAGACCACAAGATAGAACAAGGTGAACCATAAGAAACATGCACTTTTTTTCGGTATTTATAAATTAGAACATTCTTGTTTGCATCTGTGTAAGACATCCATGATTGCTTCTAAAGTACACTTATTCACTAAGAGTTTCGGTGCAGTAGGATGGGGCAGTAGAGGGTTGATATACAAACGGTCTGACAGTGTAGAAATGACCTGATGGGCGACTATAGGTGAACTTGATACCGGTGCTGCGATCCCAAAGATGGTTGCAGTGATCATGGAAACTACTGATCGGTCGTGCCAAGCATGTATTCCAACGGTCACTCTCAGGCATTGTTTCGGCCACGGTGTATATCCCCTTGGCGTTTGTGAAAGCCTGGTAATTTACTACTTCACCAGATTTTGTAATACAAAGTACAGCAACCTCAGCACCTACACCAACACATTTGTTTCACATAAATATAAGATAAAATTTTCAAGGATGATTCATATACTTCAAGGCTCGGTTTAAAAGATTAGTTAAGGCTTCTACAGAAAAACCCCTAATTTGTATGGTTATACCGAGATGAATGAATCTAATTATGCCCCTTAAAACATCGATGCCATAGTACAGCTTGAAAGATTAAAACAATATCCTACCATCACTAAAGTTTGACCTTCAACCTTGAGAACAGATATATCAATGACAAACAGCTTTATCGAACACAGAAATGAACAAAGGATTTATTTATAAAACACCATACACCAAGCATCCATTCTTTTGCCAATTACTTCACCAAGCAAAAAAAGAATTGTTTCGACCAAGATTAGTTGGTGAAATTGTTGTTGCATTTCTACAACATTCGAACCATATCTGTCCTTATTAACCGTTCACGTGATGCAGCTATTCTTAGTGGTTTTTAATTTTTTAGATATTTATCTGTTATTTTATTAAGTATTTTGAACTGGACTTAGCCATCTCTATTAGTATTTTGAATTGGCTTAGCTATCTCTATTATGTTTTGAATTACTCTTAGCTATCTCTTTTATCATCTTTATTGTTGAGATTACAATGTATATATATTGGTTGAGCTATTACTTTATAAATACCTCTCATTTTCATAATAAAGATGCAGTTCATTTTACAACCTTTGAGTAAATTCTTTATGATATCAAAGTATTCTAAGCTCTCAAGAGCAGATCCAGCGATTTTTTTCTCTAAAACGAACTCCATCTTAAACAAAGAAAGCTTACTTGTCAGCCATCTCAACCACAGAAGAAAGAAAATGAAACCAAAGATCATGAATATATCCCAGTCCCACTATTCAACAATTTAAGCCTATAAGAGAATTGCTTACACAGACTTTTGGAGGATGCATCCTACACAAAAAGGCTTCATTCAGACAATAGAGCAGTCAACCCAGAGACCCTTTCCAACACACTATAATAGCTGTTTGCAACTCAATTAGACACAGGTAAAAGTATTGAGTAAGCATCAACCATAGAAGCAATTTAGTGAAGCAAAGTAAATCACAGGGAAAGCACTCAAATAGGCAAATTGCAAGACACGGTGATCTTATCAAACCCTCAAAAGGTAATTTTTTTGAGTATTTCTTTTCTCAATCCAAGTATAGATTGAACCCTCATTAAAAAAAAAAAAGAATTATAAATTGAACCCATCCATGCAGTTGTATAACCAAGCTCAACAATGTCAAAACCAATAATTAACCAAAAAAAAGGAGCAAACATTGTCACCGACAAAATAGAAGAATTATAATTCCAACAAAAAAAAAACCCACTTCGAATTTCTGCTAAAGAAACATAATTTAACCAATCAAACAACTGCAATTCAAAATTATAAATGGAAAAAGGAACAAAGGAAAAACAAGAGAAAGAGAGAGAGGAGCAACCTTCTAAAATATGATCTTCAGGACCAATGGAAGAATCAGCACAAACATCACAGACAACTCTACCGTGAATCTCACCAGTCCAAGATTTTACACCTGAGATCAAGAATACAGCTAAGACAACAAAACCCAGAACCAGATTCTTGCTCTTTGATTCCATGGGGTGATTCTTTTTTCAATTGAGCTAACAAGCAAAAATGAGAGCAGCAGCCTGCCAGTGTTTAAAAACACGCATGTATTTACATTAGATTATATATATATATTTGTAGAATAAAATCTAAAGGCTTGTTTAGTATCGCATAAATTTTTTTTTTTCAAAAAATATATTTTTTTAAGAAAAGTTGTGCTAAATAGGTTATTTTTGACTAAAATTTTTAGTTTTTTAAAAATATTTTTAAAAAGCCTTTTGAAAAGCATATTTTAAGGAGAGAAGTTAAAATTTTTAACTTTATTTCTTTAAAAGTATTTTTAGTGTTTAATTATTTTTTTATTCTTTTAATAAGATAATACTTTCTAATTATTTTTTTAGGTGCTTAATTACGAATATGTTAAAATTATTAATTAAAAATAAAAAATATTTTTTAAAATAATAAAAATATGTTAATATCTAATTACAAATATTTAATGGTTATATTTTAATATTTAAAATATAATTTATATATTCTAATTAAATTTTATAAATAATTAATATTTATTACTTAATAATATTTAAAATTTATATTTCATATATTAAAATATTAACAACAAGTTATAATAATTTTTTATTTTTATTAAAATATAATAATATTAACTAATTTAAATATTATTTAAATATATATTTATTATTTGATAATAATATGTCTAAAATAAATATTTTATTTCTCAAAGTACTTTTTAACAATAATATTATTATTAAGTAGTAAATATTTTTTTACAATACTTTTTAAAAATACTTTTCAAAAATATTGTTAAGCTAACCTTAAGCATCATAGGGATTTAGTGGGTCCAACTTGGACTAATTGGTCTAACATTTGCTGCCTACCTTAAGCTTTTCTTTGGTTGGTACCAAAATTTCTATGCTAACCAGGCTTTGTTGGGCTAGAAAAGGCTAACAATGGCTTCCATCCACCTAAGCCCAGCCAAACACATCATGCCATGGCTGATTGTAATTTAATTATATATTGAGGATAAATCAGGCAATTTGAACTTATCATCTCATTCTATTAAAGCAACCAAAAGCCCTAATCTTTTATTTCCCAAACCCTTATTATAGCATTCTCAGTTGTCATCACCTGTTTCCTTTTCTTCTTCTTTTTTTCCAGAAATTTTCAGATGCGTTGATTATGGGATAAATATCATTTTCTTTATCAACAATGTTGTGTTTTTGTTTGTTTTTCTTGGGCATTTATTGCTTATCCCTATGAGGAATTAATCCGAAGAAATAAATTAATAGTGGACCAATTTATTTCCATTGAGGACTATCCAATTCCGAGGGATTTTTTTTTATCTTCTGCAAATTTTCTCTTTTTTTTTTTTGGCAAATTCTAAGTAAGATTTTATTTTTGCATATAAATGATGGATATTTTTCATGTTAAAAGTAGCCTGATTATGTTGATGATAATTCCATTTACCCTTTTCTGGGTTTTCTTTCATTTATTGATTAAAAAAGTTTCATTTAAAAAAAAAATTTCTTTAATAAAAGAATTTTTTTTACGTTGATCAATTTAATATCCCAATGATGAAATTCTATTTGATCTTAAAAGTTGATAGGCCTGACTAGCTTTGATGAATAGATTTTTTTGAGGGACTTTTTTTAATTCAGTTTCATCTTTTTTTTCTTTTTTTTTTTGAAGATTATTGGTGTTCTCTTGCTCTGTTCTTTAAATCAAGCATTTCTTACATTTTCTAATTAGTTTAATCTAATTATATTTAGCAATATGCTTCTTGAGGAGATTCTTTTTTTTTTAAAAAAAATTATTGAAATTTGACTTGCATCCTTATGAAGAACAATATTAGGAAATAAAAGTAGTGGACTGATATCCATTGATGAGCAATGAATCTGAGGGATGCATACTCATAGTTTATTAGAAAATGGAAAATTTCTATTTTGGTATTCAATATCTTTCGATTGTTTGCATGCTTAAAGCTTGGATTCACTTCTTCTTGATGTCCTTGAAACTGTTTGTGTTTGTAAACCTGGGAAAAAATGTATTTGGATTAAGTACTTGGTTCTTAGCCTGGCTTTTTTATGTGCTTTTTAATAGATTTCTTCTGTAATTGATCTTTAATATTGTGCTGCCTTTTCAGTCCTAGCTGATTTGCAATAGCAGGTGTGTTCTTTAAGGTCTTTAAGCTTTGATGATTACCTTGTTAGCATTGAGGATTGGGGTTTTTTATTATCTTCCTGTTGATTACTGCTGTATGTTGAGGTCTAATCAGCTTAATTTCGAATGAGTTTGTTCTCTGTGTTTTGCTAACAGGCTGTAGATATAAACAATCTTTAAACATATTGGATTTTGCTCAAAGAGTATTGATTCTCTGAAGAATTGAAGAGAAAGAATGGTGGCAGTGAAATTGGAATTAACCAAAGATTAGTAAGCAGAGCTCAAGATCCATGGCTTCTGCTCTCCGAGATTGGAGGAGAAGTTTTTTTCCCATGTATGAAGATTTTATAAAATGCATAGTCTGAAATAGGAAATTGGTTGAAGCAAATGTACAAGAAGCTTTAACTTTGCAATTTGTCATCTTGCAACTTATATAAGCAACAAAAGCTGTTTTTTCTTTCTTGCTATACAATGGTTGAACTAACTAAATTCACCAAAAAGGGTAGCATCAAAAGCATGTAAATTTCAATGTATCTGCTTAGGCAACTGATCCTTAAATTCACTTCTAATGGATGATCAAATATTTGCCAAAAATAAAGGGTTAATTAATCCAAATTAACCCAACCTTTAGTTACTAATGACTTAACCTCCCTAGCTGCTTTCATCTTACCAAGCAGTGTCTCCAGCTTTCTTATACGTGCTTCGAGATGTAGCCATGATTGTTCATTTGGACAAGCATTACAGTAAATTGCAGGTACGATTGATGCGCCATGTGCATCCTCCTCTGCTCCAAGTGTTGTTATCAGCTCACATCTTGGAAGCTCATTATCTGCAACTGAACATTGACCTGATGAGTTCTCTAAAGCATCTCTTCTGTCAATATTGCCAAACTTCTTATTGGGTTTCGACATTTGTGATATTGTAAGTTGATCTTCATCGTCGGAATCCAAAGAAAGACTTCCAAGATGACTTGCTGAATGATTCCCACCCATTGTTACAGTCACTTTATCTTCAACAAAATCTCTGGCATCAACAATATCCCTTACTTCCACCATATTGCATTTGGAAGGAAAACCAGGAGGAAATGGAGGGTTAATTTTATCTTCAGTAATAGAACTTTTGGGGATAAAACCAGGAGGAACTGGTACAGCCACATTCACCTTATCTCCATTAAAAGAACCTTTGGATTGCAGCATATTTCCTTTGGGAGGAAAACCAGGAGGAAATGAAGAATTATTAAGTTCCTTCTGAATTACAAAATCAGGCTTTAACTTAAAAAGAGAGCTAGATGAAGTACTTTCATTCTTAACTTCAGTGTCTACTTCTGAGCCAATTGCTATCGATGAGCTTCGAGCTACAAAACCTGCATTACAAACTTCCTTCTTCCGTTTTGGATATTTTGGTAACTGCTTAAATTTTATCATTGGAGAACCATGATCAGAACTGGCACTGCTACCAGGTCGAGTTAGGGACGAGGTATGGGTTCCCACTCCCTTAAACTTCTTTGGCATTGTTTTAAAACCACTGCAAGTATCATCTTCTCTATGCCGCTTCAAGCACTTCGGAATCAATTTTAAACCTTTGAACATATCAGTTTCATTAATTCCCATTGTTCCATTTGGTGTCATTTTGAAGTTTGTGGAGCTTCTTTGCTTTAGTAACACATCTATACTTTCTTCTTGGAGAATCAAGACCGATTGCTTCCACCAATTCGAGTATTTAGCAGTAACATCTCCCTTGAAAAGCTTGGAAGGAATGTAAAACTTCCCACCACCAACGGAATTATTGTAATTGGACCATGCGATCTCAGGACTATCGTTTGATCGGGGAACACTACAGGGAATATCTTGGTCCATTCCGAATTGCAATGCCACTCTATGCGGAAGGTACTGCTCTATACATTCTAGTCCAACCAGCTCCGAAGCCCTCAAGCATTGAGCAAACGACAGCAATTCATCGTCTAAACTCAAATCAACTGATAACCATATTGCTGTATCTCCATAAAACTTACCACCATTAACGTAAGGACGCCAATCAAACCGTTCCTTGCTTGAGTCTAGAACTGACCTCACATCTTGCACTTTGCACTTCAGGTCATGCCATAAAGCCAACCTTGGATCGTCATTTTCGATTAAGTTAGGCTTCGGACGTAAGTCCGGAAATCTCTCCCAGACCCAAACCTGGACTAGTGTAAGTTGTGAGCAAAGTGTAACCTCTAGTGCAACGGCAACATTTCCACCATCACAATTGGAATCTAACTGTGTTGAAGCAATAATGTTTTGTTTTAAGCAACTCAAATCACTATAAATCTTAGCAAGAGCAGCAGGTCCAAGTGCAATTCTAGTCCCCCTGGCAAGGTGAATAGCAATGGGGAAAACAATGTTAACAACAACATCAAAACAAGATGGTAAAACAAACCTTGATAACCACAATGCAAGGAATGCCTCGTGCTCGATTTCGCTACCGCTGTGCATGAACTTCCTTATCCACAAACTGTGACTGGCCTTTTTAGTTGTACTCTTGTACATTTCTTTCCTTGCATTTTCGAGTTTCTCCCATGTTTCCTCCATTTCCTCTGTTTCAACAGGGGTGAAAACAGGAGACCCCAAAACTGAATAACCCCCAAGGATCATGATATCTTCCAATGTAATCGTCGCTTCACCCCAAGGAAAAATGAAACTATTGGTTTCATGGCACCATTTTTCAGCAACCCCAAAGACCAAATCATTGTTTCTTTCAATCTTGTACGTTGAATTCATTATAGCTTCGAAAATACCAGCTTCCTTCCAAGTGGATTCATGTAATGAAGCCATGTTGGCGACCCATGCTTTCCATTCTTTTTGTGGGTGTCTCCACCCAACGAAACTTACTTCCATAGCCCGATTTTTGGGATAAGTTTTTGGCAAAGAGGAAAGACAATGGTTTGGAAGGTTTCCATCAATGGAGGTTAAGCCTATGGAAGGTGTGATGAAATGGGCTGTTCTTAGTTCGAGGTTTTTATTATCTGGTGAAACCATAAGCTCTGCTCTTTCTTCAACAATGGAGTTTGAGGAACCCTCCATTTTTTAAGACTTGAAAAGGCAAGATTGTTTGAGAAAAAAAAATGGAGAGAGCTTTTACTTTTTCGAAGAAATGACTATCTAGCTTCCGTTTTCAGTAACAACAATAAAGTTCATACGTAACCCGATTTAACCACGTCAAAAATGAAAAAGAATAAATTAAAAAAATATTAAAAATTTGAAAATATTTTACAAAAATAAAAAATATATATATATATATAAATGGAAGGTTAAATGAACCAAAATATAATCAAAGTTTTTATTAAAAAATAAAAAATTTAATTAAAACCAAAATATTGCTTTTTCAATCTTTAACCAATTTTTTTTCAAAGATTTTTGAATTTTTATCGATTTGAAACGATTATGGTTATTATTAATTAAATATCATCAGTTGGACCAATGGTTCTCGATTCAATTGATTAATTTGGTTCGATTATGATAGCATTGACATTAATTACTGTTGACAAAGGGAATTAACGAGGAGTGAAGGGTAATGGTGACGACAATTCACCTTGGTTAGGGCAGAAAGCTATCGTGTTCGGTGGTAGAAGGAAGCTAAGAGAGAGAGAGAGAGAGAGTAGAGAAGTGAGAGAGTTCTAAGTGTTTGATTGTGTATGACATGCCCTCTTTAGTGTTGTGAGTGAGTTTATATATGGGAGACAAGGGACACCACGTGTCTTGAGCTCATTAGCGGTGAAATCACATCTTATTTTCTTGTAGGGACATTGATGTAACCCTCAAGGTGTTTGTATTTATCATTGATAGTTTTTGCATGCAAAGTAAAAAATAAGCAAATATTGATTTACTATTTATCTAATTGTTAGGATTTGCGAACCGATAGTCTGAATGACAGATAGGACCCGGACCTCTGACCCAGAAAAAGAATGTTCACCTATAGGCACAGTCAGCTGAGGACCTCATGGGAATGCAAGATGTTTGTAGAAAGAGCTCGCGTGGGGGAGACCGCGTAAGCCTCGCACAAATAAGATTGCAAGATAAGAGCTGCGTAAACCTCGCGGTGACAAGGTCGCGAGCCATGTGAGTGAAGAGGACCCCTGCTCGTGACTAGCAGGTGTGAGGTTCACTAGGAGAGTCAGTCCCAGGATAAAAAAGGACCGTTTGCCTCGCAGACAAGCGTCTAATAAACCAAAGGAGGCCCAGAGAATGTTAGCGCCCTCGGCCCTCAGCCAAGACAAAATAGTGGGCCCTATTGTGAGCTGTAATAATAGCAGTAGGAATGTGTATAAATACTCCCTGTGTTTCCCTTAATACAACACAAGAGAATATTACTCAACACTAATGTTTAATTAATATTAAGTTACATTATATGGTCTAATTATAATATGAGAAGACAACTTATATTAATAGATAATCTAAAAGCCCATAGTCTAATAAAAATTGAGCAAGTCGATTGAAAAACTATTATGTTGTCTATTGAGTCAAATTGAGGAGATGCCTTGTCTTGGATATTGAAGGGGGTGACTGTTAAAAGATTGAGATATAGATGTGATTGTTTGGACTGACAATATATCAGATAGGACCCAAGTTTTGTTGAATTTGTCCTAAATCCATTTATGGATTTATTCACTTGTGATGTTCATAGTGTTACAAACCTTAATTTTGGGTGAATGATGGACTATGTATGCGTGATTCGTATATTTTGATGTATTAAAATCTTGAGTTTAAATGATTAAGGAATTGAAAGCTTGTTTGTTGGGTATAAGACTTCTACATGATGTAGTATCATTCCACAATAATGGAATCATAGCCCTATAAGGGTAAATGATATCCTCTCATTGGCATTACATAGTTGTTGAAAAAGTAATATGGCCATGAAATGATTTGATTACTAATTGCTAGTAATTAACTTTTTCATGAAATAATATAATGGTTACAATGAGATAAAATATGATCATATTTGATGAACAGATTTAATCCAAAGATATAAGGATATCCTATTAGAGCAACACACTTATGACATGATCGTAAGAGGGAGTTTAATCATGACACTATAGTATAATGACTCCATGATTAGATAATATTGTAATTAATAGGCGAATAACTAGAGCTTAATTACGCATTATTTTATCCCTAGTTATATGTGTCAAATAATTCCGTCCACTAGTTCAAGATAACCCAAAACGAACTGCACATAGAACTGTTATTATGGGATGAATGAAAACAATAAAACAAGAGAATCACATGTATAACTATTCACAATAAATATATTTTCTGACTAAATACAAAATATGACTTAAAAATTAAATTAATTTCTTTAAATTATTATTTTTAATTTAATTAATTGTAATTAAATAATTGAGTCGTCAGTGACAATTTCAAATTTTTTTACTAGTGACAAAGGTAACATGCAAAATCTAACAATTATTGAACGCATCACCGACAGTGATAGTGATTATTATAGTCTTTTATTAGTTGCATTTTTAATATATAAAGAAATATTTGTATTATATTTAGGTTTAAAAAACAAATTTCTAATCTTAAAATCATAATTAATCGAAAATTCTTAAAACTAAAAAAATTCTCCTTTATACTCAATTAAGTATAAGATCAACTAGGCTTAATTTAGGAATGCTTCTTAAAAATATTTTTGGGAAAAAGTTAAAATTTTCAACTTCTAAAACAAATGTTTTTGGGCTAATTTTTAGCTTAGAAGAAGTATTTTTTTTTCTCTCAAAGAATACTTTTATCTAAAAATATTTTTCCCCCAAACATATTTCTTAGAAGTAATACTAAATACACTATTGGTCGACCTAATTACTAGGACAATTTCAATTTCTCTTTTTTCTAAGGTGACAGTGGATAACATGAAAAATCTAACAAAAACTGAAAGCAACACTATCAGAGATGATTGTTTTATAAGTTGTATTTTCAATTTTTATATATAAAACAAATATTTTTATTATATATATTACAATTACAATTACAAATTTCTAATTTCAAAATCACAAATTTTTATTGGCGCATGGTTTTTGGTGGCCAGCTGGTTTTGTTTGTTTTATCGAGGTACTTTTTTACTTTTTCTTTTAGATGAACGGTCGGCATTCTTTTAAAAAAATTGAAATAAATTTTTAAAAATAAAATATTTATTTTGAATATAGATATTATAAAGTAGAAATATACATTTAAATATTAAAAAAATTATTAACAATTTCAAATATATAATATCATATATTTGAAATAAATTTCAATAAAAAATAATATAAATATTAAGTAACATTCATTGGATTATAAATAAAGATTATAAATGTTATTTAACTCCAAAATATTTTTTCCTAAATGCAAAGACAAGAAATTTTAACTTTTGTATTTAAGTTCAAACTAACCTTTCAAAAATACTTTATATTTTAAAATTAACTTTTTATGACTTTTTTTATAAAAATAATATTAAAAAAGTAATTAATTAATTACAAAAAATAGGATAAAGAACAAATTAATTATGAAAATTGAGTATTTGTTACAGTAATTTCAGGTGCCGTCTGACACATTGGCGGCATCAATGAATTTTAATTTTTTTTTATAGGAACAATAGTAGAAAATGTGAAAAAAAATATTTTTTAATTGGTGCCGGCAACACCCTTTGATGAAAAAAACTGTTGTTTTAGGGATTAAATGCAAGGAAAATATATTAAATGTAGGGAAATACATTAAGGCTTAGTTTGGATGGGCGGTGTGTTTACTTCCGGTGAGGTTAAAAACAGCGATGGCAGTGAGATTAGTTACTGTAGCGGTGAGATTGGACATTGTAGCAGTGAGATTAGAAACAGTGGTGGAGTGTGTGTTTGGATTCAAGCGCAGTTGTAGCGGTGAGGTAAAAATAAAAAATGACTATTAAAGACATCAAATTAGAATTGATATATAATAGAAGTTTTTAAATTATTTTACTTATATAAAATTATTAAAATATGTGAATTTATAAATTCATTTAATAAAATATTAAAATGTATCTTCCAATATTTTATTATAAATATTTTAATGAATTATATAATCAATTTAAATTATTTATTAGATAAAATGAAAATTATTTTTAATTTTTTATAGTTAAATATTCTTTTATAAGAATGATAAATATTATTTTCCCAAATAGTAACATTATACTTGGATCAAATTTTGAAGTATCTAAACGAATAATTTTTAATTAAAAAATATATAGTAACATAAGACATAACAAGTTTCATTATTACTAGAAATTAGGTTATGATACAAAATTATTTTTACAAATATTGATTCATTAAACTATTTGCAATGGTTTCCTTTAACATTGCAATTTCAAGGTCACTTTCATTGTTAGAAGAACTCGATTCACCTCTATCAAAATGGCCTGAAGAGATTGGCATGTCGGGTATATTCTCAAATTGTCGAAAATTCTCATCATTTGACCAAGCATGTCTTCGAATGTAATTAAGAGTATTACATTGAAACTTATATACAATAGAAGTTTTAAAATATTTTATTTTTATAAAATTATTAAAAATTTAATTTAATAAAATCATATATATCACAATATTTTTATAAATATTTTAATTGATTGTTTCGCGACCACTTTAAATTATTTATTATATTAAATGATAAATCATATTTAATTATTTTTATAGTTAACCATTTTTTATAAAAATGCTAAGTATTATATCAATAAATAAAAACATTATATTTGAGAGGAATAAAAAAACACTACTTAAATCATATTGAGTATTAAAAAATACTAAATGGATTTGACATTAAATAAAAATTTAATTATATTTATATTAAGAATATGATAATTTTTTAATATGTACAAATATAACAAGTGTAAAATATAAACATATATTGAAAATTTAGAGATAAAATATAAAACATATAAAAGAAATGCCACAACAAATATGTGGATAAATAAAAATTCTCCTGCATGTCACTTTATATTATTTAGGAGTAGAAATTGGTAAAACAAATGGGGCATATTTTCCAAATAGATGGCTCGGTGAACTAATTGGAGCTTTCTACATTAGTGGAAAATGGGTATCAGTTGCCCAAACGCACTTCACTGGTATTTATCCAAACAGGAAATCAAGTGCAGTTGAGCATGAAAAAGTGTGGAACACATTGAACTGGAGGTTCAGTGTAATCCAAAGAGAGCCTAAGGCCCCCTTTGGTAGAACGTTTGAAGCAGTGAGGTGCGCTTGTGGTAGAAAACCGCCCCAACCTCACCGTTGTTATCTTTGTTTGGATTAGGTACCAGGTGCGGTGAAAATAAATGTTGACTACACCGAGCAATTGAAACTCATTTGGTTGCTTCAAAGAAGCGATGAAAATCAATGGGCGATTGGTATTTTTAAGTGCCAAAAATACCCATACTTTTATTTATTGTTTTACCATTTTATCCTTAAAAGTTAGATTAATTTCTTTCCCAACCATATTTGTTTTTTTGATTTGGGGAAAAAGCATGCTTTCTCCCTTTTTTGCTTTGTTCTTGGTTGTAGCAATTGATCATGTCTGTAGATAAAGGTTTCTATGTTAAAATTCTTCTTGCATGTGTCTCAGAATCAGAAACGAAACCCTTCATAGGAAGTAAGATAGTTGCTCTTTTTTCTTGAACTTTGCAAAGATTTTCTCGGGGAAAATCATTTACATTTTTTTTTTTTTGTTGAGTTGTCTATTGTAAGCTTATATTTAAACTTGATGATGATGGGTTTAGGACATAAATCGTTGAAGTTAGCTTTGTGAGAATTTTTTTAAAGAAGAATGAGTTTTGGAGCACGAGCTTTTCTGTTTCACCATGCTTTCCTTGTTAAAGTTTTATAGATGATTTTTTTTTTCTATTTGCAAGAATTGCTCAACTATTTCACATACAAAGTAGTGAGGACTGTTTCTTAATCACTCTATGAGATGAATCCACCATAATATACATGGTTCTATCAAGAAGTAGCATATCGAGTATATTTTCATTTCTTCTTGATTTTTTTTTGCTTTTTTTTTTTTTTTGCTTTTATTGATTCATGTTCCATGGGTCTGTTAAAATAGATATAAAAACTCTTTTTCGGTTTTTTTTTTTCATTTTTAAGCTTTTTCTTTGTTCGCAAACTAAACTTGTTTTTCGGGTTTTTGCACAAAAGTCTTTAATACCAGTTGAATTTGTCATATAAGGGTTGAAGAAACCAATCAAATTTATATTCCAAAAGGTTTTCAATTATTGGTCAAAGTTTTTGTCAATAATAAAAATTTTCTTTCTTTCTTTTTCTCTCTTTGTTATTTTTAAATTTATTTTTCTTCCCTTGAGCCAAAGAGAAAGACATGGGCAAGCAAGGACCTTTTGTCCACTGTGGAGTTACAAGTGAGTTCTTGTTTCTCCAAGAAACTTTTGGATATAAATTTTTAGAAAAAAAAAAATGAACAAGGATTTTGAGTCCTTGGGTATATGTAAATGTTCAACCTTTTTCTAAAATCAATACTTTTTGTGTATGATTTATGTGCTTTGATAAATTACTACATCATGGGAATAACATTATGCGAAAAAGGACCAGATTACATGGACAGAGATAATAAGTTTCATAATATATCTTCGTTCTTTGTTTGTTCTGTTTGTATGTGGATTTAGAATAACAGATGTCCTTTTTTTTTTTTTCCCAATCCATGTAAAGCTTAGAACTTGAGTTTGTTATTGAATTTAATTGTTTTTTCAACCTCAATTCATTTTCTCACTTTTTATCTCTTGGGGTTGGTATTCTTTGACTCTTGTTTAAAGTTCCAACACATCTCGCAAAGTAAAGGGAGATTGAATTCTTTTGGATCTTTGGAGAATCGCTAGTCTATGTTGTTGAATTTTATGATTTGACATGAAATTGGTATTGCTTTCCCATCGCTCGTTGATGTCTATAAGCCTTCATATCACGCCAAACCTCGTTCTCTATTCAATTAAAGGAAATGTATTTCCTTGCAACATCATTGTTGACTCCTTTATAGGTGCGCTTGCCATTGAGTTCTTGATAGAATTCTTGCTCATTTCCTCTTCTCATAAATAAGCTATTGTTTAAATTCCAATGCTAATAAGCAAGTACCCTCATGTTTGTTTGTAAAAAATTTTTTTGGTCTTTGTTGATAAGAATTATCAACCTCCATTGACTAGAATTCTATGTCAATCACTTTGAAGTGTTGCACTCATATCCATTTTAACTCATTGTTTTATTCTTTTTCTGTTCTTGGTAACATTCCATTCTATTTTGAAGTTCATTATTTTGCCTCTTAGGCCATTAAACACTTCATCCACGTAAGTATCATTTGATTAAACATTCTCAATGACTTCCATGGTGTGTTTGCACCAATCACCGCAACTCAAGTTATTTTATTTGTAGCCTTTTGCTGGTCATTGATGTGAGTTTTAAATCGTGTCAAGTTTTGACATTTTCTTGTTGTCCTTGCAAAATTATGACGCCTAACAATGTATTCTTCTCGCAGGCATCTCATTGGAACGCCTGCTTTAACTTCTTGTGGCATCGTGTAATCGCTTGTATTCTCGGCATTGGTACTTTCCTTTACCAAATATAATTGTTCTATCTCTATCTTTAGGCTTGACATTTATCCACGTTCTGTAAATCTCTGGAAGGGTGAAAAATATAGTGTGGAATAAATTTTTATGCATTTGATTACTTCATATGACTTTCATTTGCAGAATCGATTTTTGAAGGTATTTTTTATTAATTTCTTGTCATAGACTTCTATAGAGAACATGCAAAATGAACTTACCAAATTCTTTTTATTTTCTTATATATTCCGTCGTTTGGTCCCGCAGTAGTCATCAAGATTGTTGTTGGTCCCGCAGAGTCAATCTATTTGTCCGGAGGATAAAATCAAACACTTGGAGGGGCCTTGTTCATAAGGTATGATTCTTCCTAATTTCTTATTGTATACCAAGTTTGCTTTTTAGAAAAATTGTTTTGGTTGGTCTTTTTGCTTATATTTCTGACAAAATGCATAGGACTTTAAATTTGTTGAAATGATATTAGTTTAGTTGAAATGATTTGAGAGCTTTTATTGCTTTTTAAAAGTGTTTGACCCTCTTACATATAAAAGCTTTTTAAGTTAGATGCTTAAATTAAATGTCAGTTGCCTCTAGCTCTGTCAATGGTGGTTTACTTATAGTAACCAGACCCGATACCTTTCCCCCATATAGAATAAGAAAAGCATGAAATTTTTTTATCTTGTTAAGTAATTTATAGTATAAACTTTTCAACTTTTAAGTTTTGAGTTATTCAATATTACTGTATATAATAGATGGTAAAGACACGAAAATTTGTGGAAGGAGAAAGTACCTTAGCAACAAAAGCTATTTGGGATGATGAGCTGACATTGATATTTTGTGAACTCTGCGTGAATGAAGTCAATGCTGGTAATAGACCGATAACTCATCTAAACTCAAAAGGATGGGAAAATGTCATTGCTCTTTTCAAGCAAAAACACAAAAATTATGGAAAACCTCAATTGAAAAATAAGTGGGATACATTAAAAAGGAATGGAGGTTATGGAGGAGTTGCTTAAGGAATCTACAGTGTATTGGATGGTGTCCATCTAAAAAGACGGTTGATGCTACCAAGAATGGTGGGCTGAAAAATACAGGTTAGTGTTAACTTTATCATTATTCTAATGCATAAATTTTATTAAAATTAATAATTTACAAATATAAAAATCTTAGTATAACATTTAACATTTAACATGTTATGTAGGAAAATCCTGATTTTAAAGGATTTAAGAAGAAAGGAATTGAACCACGATTGAATGATTTAATGTGGCAAATGTTTGGTGGCATTGTAGCCACTGGAGAGAATGCATGGGCACCTTCGTCTGGTGTTCTTCCAAGTGGGGTTCCTATGGAAGATGATACACCTAATGAGGGATTTGGTGATTCAGATGAAAATAGTAATGAGAATGAAGATATTCCTACTAATGAGGTACCGTCAAACCCTTCTCATGAAACTCCTAATCGAAGAAAGGAAACACTTGGGGTTGTACATGGTAAAGGAAAAAAAACAAGTTCAAGTAGAAAATCATCAAAAAATTCATTAGCTACTCATATTGAGAAATTGTGTGAGAGTATGGCTAGTCCAAGGAAGTCAGTTTCTGAAATTATTTTTCCTCACTCTCAATATACTATTTCAAGTGCAATGGATGCTTTGCGTGATTTGGAAGATGAAATTCCAAAAAAAGATGAACTGTACTATTTTGCCATCAAAATGTTCCAAATACCGTGAAACGAGAAGTGTTTTTGAACTTAGATCCAGATGTTAGGTTTGGTGGCTTCGACGTGAGTATGCTTGAACAAAATCCAATTGCATCATTTTCATCCTTGGTAGCAACATCCTCATTTCCCTTCCACCATACCATCCACAACCTTCACCATAAGCTCCTTAGCTTTATTATTGTAATATAACTTTTCTACTCTTTTATATGTAAATCTATCTGTATGATCTACTTTTTATATGCAAAACTAATGTATGATCTACTTTTTTATATTAAAATTAATGTATGGTATATTTTATGTTTGGTATTTTTATGCTATGCTTTTATTCAATTTTGTTGTGTTGTATTGAATGTCACAAGTAATTAATTTATTTTCATTTTATTATTGTTCAAAGTTATGGATGAATTTAACAATATATATAATAGTTTTTATATGAATTATGATACCCATGAATTGAGTGAAGAAGCTCAACGAAGAATAGCCACAATTATTACACAAGTTGAGCACAACAATTATCATGAAGAGGAAGAACAAATGTTAAGCAGTGTATTGGTACACCATGAAACTTATTTCACTATGCAACCGTGTATGAATTCAAATTTTACAGGTCAAATGTGGGTGGACGAAGTATTAAATGGGCATGATGATCGTTGCATGAATAGTTTTAGGATGCCAAAAATATATTTCATACTTATTGCATGATTTGCAAACAAATTATGGCTTAAAGCATGGGAAGGTATCTGCGATGGAGAAGTTAGCATTAACATTGTATATTCTTGGAAATAGAGAATCAAATTCAAATGCAGCAGAGCGATTTCAAAGATCTGGAGAAACCATTAGTCGAATTTTTACTGATATGTTGCATATATTTGCTCGAATGGGAATAGACACGATTAAACCCACTGAAGGTCAATTCGAGGAAGTACCGAACCATATTCGACATGATACAAGATATTGGCCTCACTTTAAGGTAAAATTTACACAATCTTTATATTTTTAAAATATAAACTATTTCTAACTTTTATCTCATTACTTGTATTTATTTTAAAGGATTGTATTGGGGCCATAGATGGAACACACATAAAAGCATGCATTTCGCCTTCTTGTCAAATACCTTATATCGGACGGAAAGGTGAACCAACTCAAAATATTATGGCAGTTTGTGACTTCAACATGTGTTTCATTTTTGCATTTCCTGGTTGGGAAGGAACAACACATGACAGTAGAATTTTTTTTGCAAGCACTTAGAAAACAAGAGTTAAAGTTTCCACACCCTCCACCAGGTCGAACTTTAATTTTTAATAAATCTTTACATAAAAATAATACTAAAAATTTTAATTTATTTTTAAACTCGATATTATGTTTTAATTTTTTTGTAGGAAAATATTATCTTGTGGATTCGTGATATCCACAAATGACAAAAGTTTTCTAGGTCCATATAGGGGAACGATATCATTTACCGACTTTCGCCGAGGTAATCATCGAGCATCCGGAAAAAGAAATCTTTAATCATGCCCATTCTTCATTACGCTCTGTGATTGAACGAACATTTGGAGTGTGGAAACAAAATGGCCAATATTAAGAGATATTCCAAGCTATTCATTCGACAAGCAAGTTTTAATAGTAATTGCAACAATCACTACACCAAAACAGACTATTAGCGGCGTTTTTTTGGGCCTTTAGCGGCGTTTTTAAGCGCCACTAATAGTACTCGCGCGCTTTTAAAAGCGCCGCAAAAATGCCGCTACAAAAACCGCCGCAAAAATTAGTGGCGTTTTTTATAAAAACGCCGCATGTGTATAGCTTTTAGCGGCGCTTTTAACAAAAACGCCGCTACACAGTATGGGCTTTTAGCGGCGCTTTTAAAAAAACGCCGCTACAGTGTATGGGCTTATAGCGGCGCTTTAAAAAAACGCCGCAATGTAAGGGCTTTTAGCGGCGCTTAAAAAAACGCCGCGCAGTAGGGGCTTTTAGCGCTTTTTAAAAACGCCGCAAAGGTAGGGGCTTTTAGCGGCGCTTTTTAGAAAAACGCCGCAACAGTAGGGGCTTTTAGCGCGCTTTTAAAAAACGCCACTAATTTGCACACTGATTTGTCAGTGCACTTTTTCCCAATATCCTACCCTCCCCTGCAGTAAAAACCAACCAATAACAAAGAACAATTGCATATAATTCCAACCCAATGCAAAGCAAATAAAACATTTAATTCTCAGAAAAGCATTAAATCTAAACAAATACTTCAAATTTAATAAAAGATGATATTGATTAAAAATGAATCATAATTCAAACAATTCTTAGAATAATGTTTAATCAGAATAATGTTAAAAAAATCTTACAATAAGAAAAGAAATGTCTAAGATGGCGCCTCTCTCTCGCATTGTTGCTTGAACAAATTCATCATAACTCGCATTTGTAGTGGAGTTCTTCATACTTTCTCGCTCGCTCGCTCGCCGCCACGCTGCCTCCGCTCTAAGTTGAGCAACATGCTCCGCCTCTCTCGCCGCCTCCGCTCTAAGCCGAGAAATTTGCTCACCGTGCTCGCTTCCATCGGGGATATCTGTTCTTTCAGCCTCTCGAACTTCAAGACGAGATTGACTCCGGAAGGCATGTATTGCCGGAGCCGGATCAAAATATTGGGCCTGAGTAACACCGATCCTTGACATCGAACCCGACCATACCTTGTAAGACCCAAAACATTAGTGATAATTTCGTTATAAATATACTCAAGATTAACAAAACTATCAATCGGCAATGCAGACTTTCGGGACCAAAACATCGCATAATAATTGTTATCAATCTCGCCGAGATTAACAGAATCGCGATTTAAGCAACCGCTTCATACTCCGCCTCTTCTTCTCCTTTAGTTTATCCTAATAAATCAATAAAAGAGTTAGAAACGAAATATATAATAAAAATGAATGGAACATAAGTTAAAATTAGAAATTTAAAACTACAAACGATGAATTAAACCATTATAATTAAGCATTATAAATATTTATAAAAATCAACATTTATTAAATAAATATACCAAAATTTCTCGCAATTTCTGATGTCATCGGAGATCCATCCTTCTTCCTATAGCGTAATGTCAAAAAGTTGAAGCCGCCCAACTTTTTGACTCGATTTAAACTTCCTACATTATAGCAGTAAAAATATAAGTTAATAGTATAAATCATTAATATTTGAAAGAAGTAATAAATTATAATACCTCACCTCTCACCACACGAGCAAAACTTCCGGAACCGCTGCAGCGTGAATTGTTGTTTCATCTGTCACGCTTGTTCCAACTCGCTCACGGTCCTACATAATGGGATTTGAATTATTTATATAGTAAATACGATAAACCGAAAAATTTCTAAGACTTTGAAAGTACGTAATACCTCTCCTTTCTTTGAATTCCGTAATCTAACTTGATCTTCCCATTGGTACCTCAACATTCCTAAATGACATTTCGCAGCTTTTTTCGTCGAGGTGATGTCTTTTTAAAATATTGTTTTTTAGGGTGCTTTTATTGTCTCTCCATTTTTTACCCAACGCCTTCTTAATATAGTCATCTGAGACCTCTAAATCAAATCTACCCGAATTTTTTTAAAAAGTTAATATAAATGAAGGTTAAATGAAAGTATTATAAATTACATTCACCTTCTATTACCTTAATATTTTCGAGAGCTCCGATTTTTGTTGGCATCGGGCATGTGATGCCATGATTCATAGTTAATGGGCAACATATTCGAATTTCGTGCTATAACGCCCAAATAGCCTCGCCAACAATCGAGCTTCAGATCCGATAGGTCGCCATGATCGCTTTCTCCTTACTATAAACACTGGTAGGCTCTAAGTCATATAAATCTGTAAGCAACGACGTCCCCGAGCTCAAGGCCCCACCACCCTCACTGAAAAATGATATATTATTATATTAAAATTGAAAATGAATCAATAATAAAATTCAACATGCATGTAAAATAAACTTAACATTACTTTGGAATTCTCCATGCTCGTCATCTATGTCCGGCAGAGTAGAAGATCCAACAATCGTATCTCCGCCCACTATTTACGTCTCATTGAATTTGCAAAGATAATTGCTAATATTTAAACCTCGTAATCGTCTTCTAGGCATTTTCTCTGCAAAACACATAAAAGAGTTCAAAATTTTAGTAACAAATAACAACAATAATAGGACATTTAAAATAGTTAAATTATATAACATGACCAACATGAAAATTATAATATTACATATAGAAAATAAATCATTAAATCTTACTACATCATATTTCAGTAAATATCTTCGCCCACATCCCGACGAACCCATTGAAATTGTTGACTAGTACTAGGGATATTTTCGTTAAGTCTTGTTTCGAAAAGGCAAAGTTTCGATCTTTCGACTATGTCATCTCTACTTCCACCGCCAATGTCGAACAAGTCTCTAGGGGTGTTTCAAGTACAACGTATCAACCTCATCGATTGGATCTTGGAGTAAAAACTTGTTTAACTTGAGAAGAAAACACATACGGCTCGTCCATCACTTGTTCTCCGGTGTGAATCAATCGAGAGAAATTCACCATTGTAAAGCCATATTGATCGCTTTTAATTCCGCGAGCCGTATTCACATCAGCCCAATCACCTCGAAATAAGACAACTTTGCAATTGCCATAATAATCCAACTCAATGATGTCGTAATAAGTCCGTAATACTCGCAGATTCCTCGACCGGACATCGTCCCTAGCACTAGCATAACTTGTAATCGAAGAATTAACAACAATTCCGCAATTTTGGGTTCTTCTCAATCTCTCGCGATACCTTGTATGAAATCTGATCCGCTGATGAGAAAGCCATTATATCTTTTAACTATTCTGTTTGGACCTTGTGAAAGCCATTTAACGTCGTCATTTACTTCATTCCGGCTCCAAACCTATTGATGGAAAGTAAACCGAGAAATTATGAATGTTATGAGAGAACATTATGACTTGTCAATGAAAACTTAAATTACATACCATTTGGCTTAACCATTCATGGAATGTTTCGTGAACAACTTATTAATTTCTCGCCGATTTAATCTTCGAGGATCGTGAACGAGCTCTTAATATTTGTTTGTACTCACTGTACGGTAAAAAAGGTTTTACCTTGTTAGAAGACAAATAAATTATAATTGATGAGTATTTATCAAATTCTAGAACTTACGTCAGAAATGGTTCCATTGAATCGTGATGAAAAAGAATGTATCGATGTGCTTGGACCCACGATCTATCGCCTAATTCTACAATTTCGACTTTGCCGATCGGTTCTCCGAAACTTTGAAATAAATAAGTGTCGCACCAAATTATGATCTCGTGAGCCCAAAGATTTCTACTTGGTCTGTTCATTCTTGTTTCAACATCTTCCAAATACCTCGAACAGAAAGTCATACATTCCTCTCGCCAAGTAGCCTGCAATTGATCCTTCCGGATAACGCTTATTGCGGCAAAAGATGACTTCAATTTGGAAAGGAACCTAAACACGGTATACAACATTAACAAAAGTTGCAACTAAAGGCATTGAGCTGAATGAAGGAATATGTTGCAAATAAATTAAGACCTTTCAATGGGATACATCCATCGATAGAAAACGGGTCCACCAAGAAGTGCTTCACGCGGAGATGAATTAACAAGTGCACCATAATAGTGAAGAAGGAAGGCGGGAAGATCTTCTCCAGATTGCATAAAGTCAATGTGACTCGATCTTGTAGTCTCTCAAGTTCTTGAACATTCAAAACTTTACCACAAATACCTTTCATTATATTTGATAGTTCAATTATAGGAGTCGTCACCTTTTTCGACATACAACACCGCATAGCAACTGGCAAGAAGTCTTGCATCAAGATGTGATAGTCATGCGATTTTAAGCCATATAGTCTTCGATCCTTAAGACTCACACATCGCGAAATATTTGATGCATACGCATCGGGACCTTTATATCCTTCAACACCGCATGTAACACTTCTTTCTCCGTCTTTGACATTGAAAAATAGCAGCGGCAACCGATATTTCATATTCGGAAGTTCTCGGGGGGATGAAGCTCACGCCGAATTCCCATGTGGACTAAATCAAGTCGACTCAAGATTATCTTTCGATTTTCCATCGACATTCAAAATAGTCCCAATGATGTTCTCGCAGACATTTTTCTCTATGTGCATGACATCAAGATTATGGCGTAAAAATCGATGCTTCCAATAAGGCAACTCAAAAGAATACTTCTTTTTTCCACAAGTCCGCCTCATGAGGATCATCCTCTTCATCGATTCATCATCGATTCATCCCTAGATCTTCTATTTCTTTATGGTTAGCCGGTTGATTCACCTTCCCATAAATGAAATTCATATCTTTCAACATTAAGAATATTTCTGATCCACAGTGTGCATGGAGGAACTGGTTCGAACTCTTGAGTACCATCAAACCGAGCACTCAAATCTAAATGTATGATTTTCCAGAACCACTGGCGATGCCCCATGTAACGAGAACTTCTTCCCATTATATAACCATTACGAACATGTATCAGGCAAGACAACACGGACAAGCATAACGCCCCCGGTACTCCAACCGGATAAATTAGCATAAGCCGGGAAGTCGTTAATAGTCCATATTAAAGCCGCACGTAAATTAAAGTTCTCTTTTCTCATTGCATCGATGTCCGAACACCAGCCCATAGTTGTTTTAACTCCTCAACAAGTGGTCTGCAAATAGACGCCAATATCATTCCCTACCCTTTCTCTCCGGTATAATCATAGACAAGATAAAAGAAGATTGTTTCATGCAAACCCATGGAGGCAAATTGTAGGGAACAAGCACCATGTGCCAAGCATCGACGTTGTGCTCATGAGTTTGTAAGGGTTAAATCCATCGGATGCTAGCCCAAGCCTCACACACCGAGGATCGCTTGCAAAGCTTGGAAATTTTGAGTCAAAAGATTTCCAAGCTAAAGAATCATGGATGCCTTAACAACCCATCATCTGCTCGCCCATCCGGTGCCACGTCATTGATTCGGCTGTCTTCGAGGACATGAAAAGCCGTTGAAGCCTTGGTATTAGCGGAAAATACCGCAAAATCTTAAATGGTCGCTTCTTTGATCGTGTATCGTGTTCATCCTCGTTACGCCCTCTCGTATTTCTATTAATCCAACGGATTGGCCGCATACATGACAAAGATCGTTGGTTTATCCGGCCGCCCCAATACAACATGCGATCATTTCAAGAATCGTGAATTTTGTTGTAGCCAAGGCCTAAATCCTTTATCAATTTCTTCATATCTTTGGAAGATCGAGGAATTTTTGCAAAGGGAACATTTCTTGCGTAAACTCTAACAAAGATTGTCAACGAGTTTCCGGTCCACCCCCAAACATTTCAAGTGAAAAGACGAATACGTAATGATAGTTTGGAAAATTTTGAACCTCTCATACGCTTCATCGCTCATTTCACCAAGTAACGTGTAGAATCTTGCCGCTTCTTCATTTGGTTGTTCATCTGGTACACTTCTTCCCCTTCGTGAAAGTATTTCCAACAAAATTATGATCATCGGTTGCACCCAAGTCGTGGAAACGACCCAAACCATCACTACGCATATTAAAAGCATCCCGCAACATGTTTTCCATGTTATCGTCTCTCTAACATTCGATTGAAAGCACTATGATGATACCCCCGATTCATCGATGAAGATGCTACACTAGGTGTACACTCTCCATGGAAAAACCATATTTTGTACCCCGGACAAAGCCATCAACAACTAGATGTTCAGAGACCACTTCACGACAATGCCATAAACCATTGCAACACTTTACACGGGCAAAGAATCATATTCTCTTGGCTTCCATTTTGAAATGCGAAATTCAGAAAAGTTTCTACTCCATTTCGATAGCCGTTGCTTACCCTTGATGATTTCATCCAACTCCTATCCATTTCGTTGTTGTTGAAGTCTAAAGTTGACAGTAATTTACACGGCTAAATTGTTAATTGTTAATTGACAAGAATTTGATTTTTAAAACAAAGATTTATTTAAGCTTCATCATACATGGCATTGTAAGTATTATTTAAATTGCATGTATTATTCAAGATTCTTCATACGTGGCATTGTTACACCTGGGGAGGATCCGTTATATCTTCCAGTGAGATATAAGGCAACCCGTAAGGTTTCCAGCCTATATACTTTGAATCTTATTATTATGTAAGTTATGTATTATGTAAGTTAAATAATTTTATGTTAGGTATGTATTACGATTATGTAAGTTAAATTAAAATTTCAAATCGAGAATCAGATTATTATTATTACTAATTTAATCATTATTATTATTACTATTACTTTAATTATTATTATTATTATTATTACTTTAATCATTATTATTATTATTACTATTACTTTAATTATTATTATTACTATTATTACTACTTTAATCATTATTATTATTATTGTTACTATTATTACTACTTTAATCATTATTATTATTATTATTACTATTACTTTAATTATTATTATTACTATTATTACTACTTTAATCATTATTATTATTATTATTACTATTACTTTAATCATTATTATTATTATTACTACTTTAATCATTATTATTATTATTATTATTATTATTATTATTACTTTAATCATTATTATTATTATTGTTACTATTACTTTAATCATTATTATTATTACTATTACTTTATTTATTATTATTATTACTTTAATCATTATTATTATTATTATTACTATTACTTTAATCATTATTATTATTATTATTATTATTACTTTAATCATTATTATTATTATTACTATTACTTTAATTATTATTATTACTATTATTACTACTTTAATCATTATTATTATTATTGTTACTATTATTACTACTTTAATCATTATTATTATTATTATTACTATTACTTTAATTATTATTATTACTATTATTACTACTTTAATCATTATTATTATTATTATTACTATTACTTTAATCATTATTATTATTATTACTACTTTAATCATTATTATTATTATTATTATTATTATTATTATTATTACTTTAATCATTATTATTATTGTTACTATTACTTTAATCATTATTATTATTACTATTACTTTATTTATTATTATTATTACTTTAATCATTATTATTATTATTACTATTACTTTAATTATTATTATTATTATTACTTTAATCATTATTATTATTATTACTATTACTTTAATCATTATTATTATTATTATTATTACTATTACTTTAATTATTATTATTATTATTATTATTATTACTTTAATCATTATTATTATTATTATTATTATTATTATTATTAATACTTTAATCATTATTGTTATTATTATTACTACTTTAATCATAATTATTAAGCTTAAGCTTCATATCTGATTTCTTTTGTTTGCTTAACAAGCATCTAGGCTTCAAGCTCAAGTATATTAAAAACGTATATTAAAAACGTATATATTACAAATATATATTAAATGTTTTCTTCAATCAAACCAATATTTTGAGGTAATCGAACGATGTACATATACTTATAAATATATATATATTGAAATTTTGTAAGCCCTGTATCAATACGAGTAAGTCCAACTTCAAAATTTTGGCAACCAACTTCGAAGTACCAAAGATTTAGGAGTAAGAGTACTGATACTTACCATGCATACTCCAAAACATACAACTTAAGTTCAAACCAATGCTACAAAAATTGACATAGCAGTTTAGAAAAATCAAGGGTCCAAAGATGTAGAAAGATCGTGTTTAGAAACTAAAATTAGTTGAAATAATTTCAACTCAATCAACTCACCTCGGATGAAAAGATAAAGCCGCAATCCACCCGTATAAATCCCACAGCGAAGAAGTTTCTGTTCGGTTTCGCTTTCCTTCAAAAAATGTTTTCAGAATCGATTCATCCGCTCCTAATCGGTCCCAATACAAACAAGTCCGCAATGTGAATTCAAGCACACACAAAAACAGTAAAAGAAAAATCATTAAAAAGCAGAAAAGAAAATCATTAAAAATCATGAAAATGTTAGTATCAAGACTAAATTAATATTAATAAATTAATATTTTTAGAATTAATGGAAAATCATCAAGATATATTGTAATAGGGTATTAGAAAATTGGAATTTGGGGTAAACAAAACACTGTTCGCAAATGTAGACCTAATTCGAAATCAACAGAGGATTAAAATTACTAAACAATTATAACAGGAGGAAAAATTATGAGAACTGCAACTTCAGTTCGAAAGCAATTGGGATCATGAAGCAAACTTAATTCCAATACCAGGAGAAATCAAACTGATTCAATTGACTTATTGGGGCTAAGTTATTACCAAAATTGAATGCCTATATCCAAGAATAAGAACAAAAAGAGTGTGCTTACCTTTTCGGCAACTTAACCGTAATTGAAACAGAGGCCTCCTTACTTTGCGATTTCAATCGAAACAGAGAAACCCAATTCACAGCAAAATAAAAACAAAATTAAGAACAGTAGAACAAAACAAAATAGAATTAACGATATTTTCTAATCTTTAAATTGACAGAGAAGATGAAGAGAACCACTCGTACCTTTCTTTGTCAAGACGACGATACAGGCACGAAATCCACCAAGTTTTTTTTCTACCTAAATCATACTCAGCATCACAAAAATGAAGAAGTTAAACAAAAAAAAAAAAACAAAATCCCTAAATCAAAACAGTTTCTATTTACAAATTCCATACCGTCGTTGTTGGTTGAATGTAGGGATATTGCGAAATATGAGCAAACAAAGGACGACAGAACGACGGATATTGCGAAATCCACCAAGTTTGAGCAGAAAATTTTAGGGACGAGGGAATTTAGGGGAGATGGACTTTCGGCAGAAAAATTGAAGCAGATAACCAAGCGAAGAAAAATTTTAGGAGCAACACTTAGGGATTTCGGGGAAAAAGGGGGATAAAACCGAGCAGAGCCGAACGACGGCGCTTTTGCTCAAAGGCGCTTTATGTTTTGCGGCGCGTTTGTAACAAGCGCCACTAATCATTCAGAAAACGACGTCGCCCACCTTAATGAACATTACATCGTTGATAAAACGACGACGTGAAGATAAAGTCCGTACAAACTTGCGGCGTTTTGGTAAAAACGCCACTCAATATAAAGTTCGCGGCGCTTTTGAAAAAGCCACTACTACTGTTCACAAAACGACGTCGCCCTACTTAATGAACATTATACTCGGCTAAAACGACGACGCCAAGATTAATGTATATACAAACTTGCGGCGTTTTCGTGAAAAACGCCACGAAATAAAAGGTTTGCGCGTTTTTGAAAAGCGCCACTACTTGTTCATAAAACGACGTCGTCCTCCTTAATGAACATTATACTCTTGGTAAAACGACGACGTCAAGACTAATGTATATACAAACTTGTGGCGTTTTCTAAAAACGCCACTAAATACATCCTTTTGCGGCGTTTTTACTAGCGCCACTAATACGTCACTCTAATTGGGTGGCGTTTTACTACAAAACGCCACTAAATTATGTTTCATAGTTTAGACTTTAATATTTATACTAACATTTTTTTTTTAAATTTTAATACTTTCTTAACATAAAAATGCTATGTCTAGGAATATATTTGTTGCGCCGATTCACACACTATGGCAAACACGCATTTACATCATTATTGTAATATTTATACTAACATTTTTTAAAATTTTTATTATTTCTTAAGATAAGAAATGCTATGTGTCAAGAATATTTATCTATATGGCATGTCACATGTTACTTTTTGATTGATTTTGTATAACGTACGTGTTATCTTTCGTAAGGGTTAAATCCGTTAATAATAATTTTTATTAATAGAGGGGATTAATTGATTTTATTTTGACTAAATTTTATTAATATGTTAACTCATAATTAATTTTTAAAATAAATTATTAATATATTTATTTATTTTACAGGCAAATAGTTATAAATGAATAGAACTAGGATTATCACCACGCGTTGCATGATTTGATTGATTATTATATTTTAATCAATTTATTTTACATTTTAAGCACTTTATAAATAAAATTCACAAAATAAGTTTCAATTTTAATTTTCTTTTAAGTGAAATAAAAATGAAATAGCATTATTTAAAAGTTATAAAAATAACTTCCAAACAATAGAAAAATTAAAGCATAATATTAAATTAAAATGTAACCTACTTAGATTAGGGTTTAGATCAGTATATGATTTACAATTTAGGGTTTTGAGTGTTTAGAGTTATGATTTATGGTTTAGAATTTAAATCTGATATTTAGAGTTTAGGGTTTAAATTGTATAGGATTTACAATTTAGGGTTTATATATGGATAACTAATTAGGGTGTTGGATTTGGGATTTAGGGTTTAGGGTACTGTGGTCCGGGATTTAGGGGTTAGGGGTTATGGGTCAATGGTTAGGGTTTTAGGGTTTATAGTTTAGGGTTTAATGTTTACGGTTTATAGTTTAAGGTTTAATGTTTAATGGTTAATTTCAATTTACTAATTACTTTTGTTTCTCTACATATGTATGAGTTACAATTTTTTTAAATTTTAATATATATATATAAAGCTTATCTATTATCTTTTAAATAATGTAAAATATAATTATAATTTATATATATATATAGATATATATATATATATATATATATATAATAAATTAAATATGCTAGGTGTACTCCTTATTATACCCATGAAACCCTAACACATTAAACCGCAAATCATAAACCACATATAATCCTTAAACATTAAAACAGTAACTCCTAAACTATATATATGCTAAACCCTAAACTATGATGGTAATTAATTTAATATTTTCAAATTAATATATATCTTTTACGATTATATAATAAATTATTTAATATATAAATTTAAAAAATCCAAAAAATGGCTAAAGAAACGGTCGGACTGATAGCGGCGTTTTTCCAGAACCGCCGCTAAAGGCCCGACTTATAGCGGCGTTTCTAAAGAAGCGCCGCATCAAAGTTCGACTTTTAGCGGCGTTTGTAAACAAGCGCGCGCTACTGTGTTCGACTTATAGCGGCGTTTCTAAAGAAGCGCCACACAGTCCGACTTTTTAGCGGCGTTTGTAAAGAAGCGCGCGCTGAGTCCGACTTTTAGCGGCATTTTTAAAGAAGCGCCGCTCATAAGTCGACTTTTAGCGGCGTTTGTGAAGAAGCGCGCTACAAAGTTCGACTTTTAGCGGCGTTGTGAAGAACCGCCGCTACATGTCTGGCTTTTAGCGGCGTTTGTGTAGTAAGCGCCGCTATATATCATTTTTAGCGGCGTTTTTAAAATAAACGCCGCTATTACTCATTTTTTAGCGGCGGTTTACTTCAAACGCCGCGAATGTATAAAATTAGCGGCGTTTTGTTTTAAAACGCCACTAAAAACGCCGGTAAAAGTATGTTTTGGTGTAGTGAATGGTTTTGCATAATTACATTCGGAGACATACTTGGTCAAATGATGAGGATTTTCGACAATTTGAGAATATACCCGACATGCCAATCTCTTCAGGCCATTTTGATAGAGGTGAATCGAGTTCTTCTAACAGTGAAAGTGACCTTCAAATTGCAATGTTAAGGGAAACTATTGCAAATAGTTTAATGAATCAATATTTGTAAAAACAAATTTGTATCATAACCTAATTTCTAGTAATAATGAAACTTGTTATGTCTTATGTTACTATTTTTTTTCATTAAAAATCATTCATTTAGATACTTCAAAATTTGATCCAAGTATAATGTTACTATTAGCAAAAATAATATTTATCATTGTTATAAAAGAATATTTAACTATGAAAAATTAAAAATAATAATCATTTTATCTAATAAATAATTTAAATTGATTGTATAATTCATTAAAATATTTATAATAAAATATTGAAGATACATTTTAATATATTATTAAATGAATTTATAAATTCACATATTTTAATAATTTAATATAAGTAAAATAATTTAAAAACTTCTATTGTATATCAATTCTATTTCGATGTCCTTAATAGTCATTTTATATTCTCACCTCATCACACAATTGTGTTTGAATCCAAACACACACTCCAACGCTTTGTTTCTAATCTCACCGCTACTGATGTCCAATCTCACCGCTACAAATGACTAATCTCACCGCCACCGCTGTTTTTAACCTCACCGGAGGTAAACACATCGCCCATCCAAACTGGGCCTAAGACATTAAATGAATGGAAAAACCAGTAAGATATTAAAAGTAGGTAAAAAGTTATTATCTAGTGTTGGAATTACAAATTAATTATTTTTTCACTTTTTCAATTTTCTTTTTTTGCTATCAGAATTATTTTTAAAATTCACCGGTGTCACCAATATATCAGACAACATCACAAATTTTTTCCACTTTTTCAGCTTTTTTTATTTTTCTGTCAAATTTTTTTAAAAGTTCACTGCCAATGTGTCAGGCAGTAACAAATACTCTATTTTTTTAATTAATTTATTTATCACCCTATTTTTATTATTAATTATTTTTTAATATTATTTTTTATCAAAAAACCCTTATTATACCAAAATGGCTCCAAAAAGCATTTTTGAAATGCAATAAAGAATATATTATTGAGCTGCTAAAATTAAAGGATCAAAACAAAAAAAAAAAATATTTATGCGTTTACCTCTCAATTTGGACTTTGGATTATTTTGACAAAATCTCTTCTACAATCTAATCGTTGTCACTGTCTTAACTCAAATTTTAGTCTCATTTTCTTCCTCCCTGTTCTCTTTGAAATCCACATAGTTTAAGAGAAAAAAAAAAAAAAACAAACTAATCTCTCTCTCTTCTCTAATTTTCTTTTTTTTATTTGATTTACTTGCTGTTGAAATGAAAATAGAATTAATAACGCATTAAATCATACATAAACTTCTTGTCTCCAAACAGTTACACCCTATTTTTTATCCTTTAATTAGAGAAATTAATTGTTAACTAGAAACATATATTACTAATATTTTGGAAAATGATTGATTTCAGTTTTGCAAAAAAAAATAAAAAAAAAATCAATTGTAAAATAATCATATTTAAAACATTATCATAAATAAAATGTTTACTTTGAGAAAGATTTCGATCAATTTAATAAAAAATAAAACATAAATTACATTTTCTTTTAAATGTTTCCTATGTCTCATATACTTAAGTATCGTTAAATTATGTGACCTTAATGACTTGGACTTTTCGGGATAGTGGTTCGCTTGGGAGAGAGGTCGGTTACCGAAAAATAATGTGTGAGAATGTCTAGATCGTGAGGTGGCAAATTTAGCTTGGTGGGAGCTCTTTTCAGGATATACTATTAAACATCTTCTTCTTGCCTTTTCTGATAACTGCCTGGTATTGACTGATACTATAAGCAACGAAAGAGGCTAGCTGGTAAGGAAACACTCCCAATTCCGTTTTAATGCGAACTAGGTACTTGAAGAAACATGTGAGACGCAAATTAAAATTTTTTGGGAGTCATCGAGGATGGATATGTCGGCAAAATTGGAAGAATTAAGAACTAAGTTAAGTAGTTGGGCGAAAGTGAATCAAACAAATCGGAAACAAAGATTCTCTGAATTGAGTGCCTGGTTGGAAGAACTGAGTTTTGCTGATCTTGATTAGGACAATCTAGTTGAGCTAATCGAGATTAAGCTTGCGTTGAACATAGAAACATATAAAGAAGAATTGTTCTGAGAGTAATGAACAAGAGCAAACTGGCTCAGATTTGGAGATCGAGATACGTCCTATTTTCATCAGTTTGCATGCTATCGCAAGAGAAAGAATACTATCAGGGGGCCGAGGGACAAGAATGGAGTATGGGTAATGAGGGAAAAGGAAATGACTGTAATTGTGACATATTATTTCAAAGAGCTATTCAAGACTTCAACAGTAAGGAACTGTGAACATTTTGTTGTCGGGAATACAACATTGCATCTTAGAGGGTATGAACGAAGAGCTATCAACTGAGTTTAGGGAAGATGAAGTGTTGGTCGCAGTTAAAAGTATGGCTCCACTAAAAGCATCAGGTATGGATGGTTTTCCAACTTTATTTTTTCAGAAGTATTGGTATATTATAGGCAGGGAAATATGTAACGCCTCGAATTTATTAAAATTTGGTTGTTTAAACATATCAAGTAATTTGTTATGGTGTGTTGGTTAAGTATTTTGGGGTTGTTTGCTTTGGTCTTAGGTTCGAGTCTCTATGTGTGTATTGTAGGAATTCTTTTTGTTTCTTGCCATGTGATAGAAGTTGGGTTATATTCAAATTCTATTAGAGCTTATAGGATTTTGATAAAATATTCTATTTCAGCTAATTTTATCTTATTTGGAATTAAAAAAATTAAAAAAACCTATCCCTAAATTTGCTTTCACACCCAACCGTCCACCCCCTTACTTCCGCGTTTTTTTTCTGTTCTTTCTTTTGTTTTTCTCTGTTTTCTTTTGCTCCATTTTCTACTTTCTTTTCTTTTCAGTTGAATTCATCTTTGCTTGTCTTTCATCGTTTTCGCTTGCTACCATTGCATCTTCTTTTGTGTTCGTTTCGACAATCGTCTCTGATCGTTTTAATCGGGGTGTAAGTTCAATTGAATTACTTTATGTTATGTTGTTTTTCTTTTCGTTTTGTTTCTTGATTAATTTAGGGGTTGCGTTAATGGTGAATCTTCATTCTTAGTGGTGTAACGTTCTTGTGCTTTGGTTAGGCGAAGGGTTCAAGAATCAAATTCCTCCAACGAAGTAGTCTTGTTTCGGACACTGTTTTTCAAGTGGTAAGAACTTGATTTTGGTTTTGGGGGACTGCAATTTTGACAAATATATGCTATTTTGGATAGATATTTTGATGGTTAATTAGTATAATTTACTGAACAAATGTAGGTTTCGTGAGTTTCGGACATGTGGTTTGTTATATCACCAATCAGGTGTATGAAATTAACCTGAAAACTCATTCGAAACTCGAGAAAATGGTGAAACAAGGGCTGTTTTTGAAACTGTCCAGCGCCACATGGTCATGTGCCAGGCCGTGTGGCAGATCGTATACACCATACAACCGTGTGGTTGGCTGTGTGTCAGGCAGTATGGGCCACACGGACAGGCTTTTTGGGCTGTGTGGGCCTTTTGGGCTAATTTTGAGGCTTGATTAGGGGTCAATTAAGGGACTCAAAAATTGAGTCCGTAGGCATTATGTAGGCCCAAGAAAGCATAAGTTTTAGTATACAAACAAGGGTATGTGTATGAAGCATGTTAAGTAAGTTTTGATAAGTATAATAATGTGATATGATATGCTTTATAAGTATGTACGTTAACTATGCATGCTATATGATTTGTGAGTTTCATACGTATGTTATTATGTTTGTATATATGCATTGGGGTGAGTTATGATTTGATGGAGGAAGTGTGATATGACAGTTATTAATGCAATTATGGTGGTTAAACCGTAAATTTCTGTTTGGCAGCTCAGCTCCATATTTTTTGAATGGCATACCACCACATATTGGTGTGATTGGATGGATGGACTCTTGTAGTCCTATTTGGTGTGATTGGTTGGACGGAGATGATGTGTAACGGATGGGGGTAGGATATGATATGATATGATATGATATAAGATATGATATGATATGATATGAGATATGACATGACATGATATGATATGAAATATGATATGATATGTTATAAGATATACTCCGTTATGAAATCTTATATGTCATGATACATTCTGATATATACTGCAATATGTGGGCCATATCACACACTGGGCGTAAAGCTCACGCATTTGTTTGTTTCGTTTTAAGTGATCCTCAGACTTAGGATTGGACGACGACTCTGGAGCTCGGATTTCACACTTTTGGTTTAATTATGCATTGGACTTTCTTTTGTTTATATGGACTTTTCAGACTTTTGAACATTTTAAATTTGTTTGGAACGTTAAAAGTTATTTTTATATTCATTTTGCAAAAGTTTAAACTTCTATCAATACTTAAATCAATACAACTAAAAATGAACTACGAATATAAGATCGATTTGCTATAATGTTTTTCGCTGCCAAGTTATATTGAAATAAGTAAATTGGATATGTTTTAGTAAAGTTAACAAATGTGGTTTTCTTCAACGTACTCACGGCTTTTAAAAAAAAGGTACGTCTTCAACGAGTTAATCAAACTTGTTTTCTTTTGAGTTATAGAGTTTTGCCAAAATAAAGTAATATTGTTTTCACGTACAATGTAACTTCCACAATCCGATTGTAATGTCCAGGCCGAGTTTAGGGTGTTACAAAATAACCCAATATTGCGTTGATGTTTTAAATGGAAAATGAGAGGTTGATACAATCAATCACACAAACATAGTGCTTATTCCAAAAGTCAACACTCCAAACACAATTTCCCAATTCAGGCCTATTAGTCTTTGCAATGTTATTTACAAGATCATAGCCAAAGCAGTGGTCAACAGATTCAAACAAGTTCTAGATATTTGTATTGATGAGGCTTAAGGGATGTTTGTTCTTGGGAGGTAGATCTCCGACAATATTCTTATTGCATATGAGATATTGCAATCCTTCAAAAAGAGGCGCGGTGGTTCTCACGGTTCGTTTGTGTTAAAATTGGATATGAATAAGTCCTATGACAAGGTGGAATGAGTTTTTTTTTTTGGAAAGGATGATGGTGCAGCTAGGTTTTAATAATGCTTGGGTTGCTTTAGTGATGAAATGTGTAACATTGGTTTCATACTCGGTAGTATTCAATGGAACTCAAGGAGAAGTATTCCGACCTTCTCGGGGATTGTGACAATAGGATCCCTTAAGTCCCTATTTATTTTTAATTTGTGCGGAAGGCATGTCCAGGTTGCTCAAACTGGCAAAACAAGAAGGGGTAATTCAAGGAGCAAAAGTGGAGCAAAGTGGTCTAGCATTGACACATTAGTTCTTTACATATAACAACATTCTTTTTGGTGAGACAAATGAAGAGGGAGCTTGTAACACTCTAGGCCCGACCCGGTCTCCAGGTCTGGGTCCCGAATGAATATAAGACAAAAATAGTTGACTAACTTTTCTAAATTTAATAATAATTCATTATGACTGTTTATTATACACAACACCCTGTACTAACATATACATCTTTTAAAGTCACGAACTCTAGTATCTAAGATATAAACCAAATATGCCTCGTAACCTTTTCTGACACATTTTTAAGCTGATAATGCTGAAATAATATTAGTTGTACAATCATTCCTATCTGACTCAACTCTGACCATTTCACTATTTTGACATTTTAAAATAATCTGTTTTCGTCTACAGTTCACAACAACATCATGCAAGGTCAACCAATCCATGCTGAGAATCACATCAAATTCATCAAATAGTAATAACATCAAGTCACCCGAAAAGTTGCAATCCCGAATTTTCAGGGGACAATTTCTACAAACTTTATCGACTAGCACATATTGGCCTAACGAATTAGTTACTTTGACCACAAACTCAGTGGGCTCTGCAGGTATTTTCTTATCTGACACTAATGTTGTGCATATGTACGAGTGTGTTGACCCCGGGCTAATCAAAGCATAAACATTAACATCAAATATAGAAAATGTACCGGTAATCATATCAGGTGCTGAAGCTTCCTCTCGAGCTCGGATTGCATAAGCCCTAGCTGGTGCCCGAGCCTCAGATCTAACTGTAGGATATTTTGTTCCACTTCGACTATTTCCCACATTACCACTTTGTTTGGATGGTCTCCCTCTCGAAGGTGTGTTACCCAATCGTACATTCTGAGCCTTATCTTTATTAGACCGTTCAGGATAATCACGAAAAAAATGATCATATGAACCACATTTAAAAAACGATCCATCAATCAGTCGACACTCTCCAAAATGTCTTCTATTACATTTCTGACGCTCAGACTTATTATTATGAACACTTCCCACACTCGTTACCAAGGTAGTCTTGGGTTTCGAACTAGATTATTGCTTCCCTCTATCTCTTCCCGAAAATCCAGATGGAGTATACATACGATTGTGATATTCTCTTGATTTCTTTGATGGTGAAGAAAATGATTTTCCCATTAGTCGTTTACCCATGTCCTGTGTTTTAGATTTTGTATTTCTTTTTGCTTTACTGAGTTTTTCAACCTTGTGCGCTCGATCTATCAAAACCACAAATTCTTTTAACTCGAGAATCCCAACAAGTAATTTGATATCTTTGTTCAACCCATCTTTAAATCGAGTACACATAACAGCTTCAGTCGAAACATATTCCCGATCATATTTATTGAGTTGTACAAATTCTCTTTCATATTCAGCTACAGTTCTACATCCCTATTTTAGCTCAAGAAACTCTTTTCGTTTTTTATCGAGATATTGTTGGCTTACATATTTCTTTCTGAATTCCGTTTAGAAGAAATCCCAATTAACATGATCTTTTGGTACTACAAAGAAAATTTAGCTTTTTTTGGGTCATCTTCCGTTATACCACGAAATTCTTTTGCTCCGTACTTACTAATTTTTATCGACAGGAGGCTTATTTACAAGTACCTATTTCGAACCTTGAGGAATAGGGGGAGCTGGTTGGGGTACAGGAGGGGGTGGAGGTCATTGAGCCACAGGATTTTGTTTAATGAAATTTGTAAACCATTCTGACATCATCTGGAAGAAGACTTCTCGCGCTTTACTTTCTTGACCCTTAGGAACGGACTCGTTTCAACCTGCCCCTTGAGTAGAGGCTTGAACATTACTCTCTGCTTCATCGAAAACAACTCAGTTGGGAGACATCTTTTATCTATAAGGAAACATAATTCAATATGATTCAAGAGATATCACACTATCACATATTATAAAATGATATGTATTCTATACTCTATACATGCTACGTTCAGTTCGAGAACTGACTAAACTGTAGCTCTGATACCACTAAATGTAACACCCCTAACTCATCTCCGTCACCGGATTAGAGTTACGGAGCGTTAAAGTACAAATCAAGACATTTATCATCAAACATAAACAAAAATATAGAATAAATGATAACATTCAATAAATTATAAAAATCAGGGTAAAAATATGCTTATGGGCCTTAAATCGAGCTTATAGGGCCCTAAAAATAGTTTGGGAACAATCCGGGACTAATTTGAATCAAAATAGAAAAATATGCAAAAATTTAAAAATTTTGGAAACAAAGGTCGTATGGCTTTACACATGGCCGTGTGGCTTTCTCACATGCCCATGTGACCAGACTATGTAACTAACTATGACCATGTGAAAAGTTTTACACCTAAAAATTTATAAGACATATGGTTGTGTGTCTAGGCCGTGTGTCACATGGCCTTGTGGCCAGGCCGTGTGCATCTTAAAAAGCTTCCAAACTTTCATCCAACACTTAGGTTCCAAGCCAAATCAAAATCAACCATTTCCATACTTTAAAAACACATTTAAACAAGCTTAAAACATGTCAAAACAATCAACCTAAGTGCCTAACCAATTTGTCCTCATTGACACCACAATTCAATTATCAATCTCAATTCACATGATACATTAACTAATTTGCATTCAAATTCAATAGTTCATATATAAAACTCATGTCAAACTTATCATTTCTTTTTAATCATTCATACCACGATTCAAACACTTAAATAAGTTTTATATCAAATGACCAAAACAACTTTATGTGAACATATTCACACCAAGATTAAAGGTACATACACAATTAAGCTTATACCAAGCTTAAAACGTAACATTTGTAATAAGTATCCAAACATATACAAACACACCTATTACATATACATTCAATTGTTCAAAACACTCCTTGAACATACACAAACATGCCAAATCAATCAACCTATAGGTTCTAACCAATATGTCACTCAAAGGCACCTCAACTTAAAAAAAAGTTACTATTACTCCATAGCCTAAGCTTACTTCACTACAACCATAAACATTTCAACCACACATATAAACATGTCTAAAACATACATTTACACGTCACTCAAAGTGACCAAAAGACACTTATTTACAAAGCTTTACAAGTCCACCCCAAAACGTAATCGCCAAAAGATATGACCAAACCGAGTGGACCAAGTAACATATTCATGACAGCTATTACATATGAGCCTTACACATGTCATTTATAACCATAGTCAAAATGTTCAAAACTACCAAAATGATCGGCGGAGAGTGTGATAGGGCTTCGACAAGATTCCAACCGAATGAGCTTTCTGATGATCTACAAAACAGAGGAACAACAACTACGTAAGCATATAATGCTTAGTAAGTTCATTTAAAGAAACTTAAACTTACTGTTCATTAACATTAAATCATACAATCATACTCATTAAATCATATAACACTTACCTTTCCTAACACCACAATTCACATCATTAGTATATAGATTAACAATACATCCTCTATGAATATGGTATACAACATGAATTGTTTATAAATTACTCATATTGCATTACATATGTGATTAGTGCTATTTTTCCATGCATTATTAAAGCTCACCTTACTGTTTCATATGGTCATCGTTATCCATAATTCCATATATAGGCTTTTCCATTCATTTACTTACCCGTTGAACCGTATAGAATAACATCGGATACTCGGGAACACCTTTCCATAAAACCATAAACTTTTCAATAATGCTCACATGAGTTTTGAAATGGGCATGCTCACACAAGTTGTGGGTCGGGATATTAGCTACATGATACTGCTCACACGAGCTGTGGAGAATTCGCAACAAATGCATGACCTCAGCCATCGGTAGGACATCCAAGACCAGCGCCCGAAACATATAACCCCTAATGACATGTCATTTGTATCCTAAACATTCTCTAGGTTCAAACGGGACTTTTGCCGTCAAGTATTCAAATATCGATTTATTACCGAATCAATTATAAATAACATAACATTAATGATTAATCAACCAAAATAACATTTAATAAGCATAAAATTCATATGAACTTACCTCGACCACAACGGTTGTATCAACAAAAGTCGAGAACTAATCCAAGACTTCCGCTTTTCCTCGATTCAAGTCCGGTTGATTCTTTTCTTGATCTAAACAATAATTTAACTCAATTAAATATTTCAATTGACTACAATTATCCAATTCAAACCTATAATTCTTATTAATGTGAAATTATAAAATTATCCCCAACATTTTAACTTTTTACCATTTAGCCCCTAAATTTAAATATTATGATTTGACCAATAAGAATAAAATATCATAATTCTCAACTATTCTTAAGGTTCCATACGTCCCCTAACTTTCACTAAATCACAACATTAACCATGAATTTTGTTATTTTCACCATTAAGTCCTTAAATTTTAAATTCATTAAAAATTATTTAACAAAACATGCCTATCTAACAATTAAACTTAATAATCTATCAAATAAATTCAAAAACACTATTAACTCATGCATGGAAAAACCCTAATTTTTTTACAACTTTACAATTTAACCTTCGAGCTAGCTAGGTTAAGTTAAAACGAGCTAAAAACTATAAAAATAATTAAAAACGAAACTCAAAAACCTTACCATGCAAGCCCTTGAATATCCCAAACTTTAAAGCATGAAAATGGGGTTCTTTGGCTAGGAAAATCAGTAGAAGAGGTAGAATTAAGAAGATGATACATTTTATCATCTTTTGTTATATTTAATAATTATTTATTTACCATCTTAGCCTTTAAAAATATCAAATTTTACACAAACACCAAGCCACCAAATTCCACTAACACATATATATGGTATTATTACCATTTAAATCCCTTCATTAAAGGTTCCACATCCAATTAGCCTTTTAACAAAATAGATCAACTTTTGTACCTTTTTCTATTTAGTCCTTTTCAATTAATTAACTATCTAAACTTCAAAATTTCTTAACAAAAATTAAATACGACCCTAATATAACTCTATAAACATTAAATAAAAATTAAAATATTTATTCACTCATTGGAATTGTGATCCCGAAACCACAATTTTCGATACCACTAAAATCGAGCTGTTACACATAGCCTCTTGGAGTACCCCTCTATATGTATATTATGACTATGGTCCCATTTTTACTTAGTTTGTCGATGTCTGGCTCAGCCCTCCACTCGATTTTCCAGGTGACAATTTTATCCTACAATAAAGCAGATCATTTGTAAGTTCAATAGAACTTAGTGAGAATTCTACATAACGGTCATATAACAAATTTTAATTCACCTATAAGATAACTTCGTAAATATTTAGAGTCCGATTTATGGAAATGAGGTCCCGAAACCGTATTTTTCTGACACCACTGCCTTTTAGGGCTTTACAAGTGACATTCAATATAAAAACTACGATCAAATGAATCTTTTACAATCAATATAATTGTGATAAAATAAAATAAAAAGACAAAAGTTTATTTTGGTACGCTCAGACACAATCAAGAGCAAATCACTATCAAACATGCAATACACACCACTAAGAGGCAGTTCTTACAACTCGAACATTTATACTCCAACCCAATAAATGAGAATGAGGTAAACATTATTGGCCAATGGGCCAAACACTAGGGTTAACAAAAGATAAATTTTTTTGTACAAAAAGGACTTATGAGTTTGTTCAAGTAAACAAATAGTTTACATGTAATTTTGTCAATTTAAAATTTATGTCATCAAACAATAACTATTAATTAAAACTAACGTCTTTTATGAGTATTGCTTATTTAGGTAAAAATAAAACTATGACAACTTACTTAGATAAGCTACTATAATTTAAGGTTTTTTTAATAGTCATACTAATAAATTTAGTATTAATATTTACATTTTTTAATTTGATTCTTATTTTTTTAATTAAATTTTATCATCAACTTTTAAAAAAGAGTAGAATTGTTTTTTTTTTAAAGTAATATTTACTAAAACCTTAAATTTTTAAACATACCATCTACATGGTAATCCATGTGTGCTTCATGCTGATTTTTTTTTTAATATTTTCATAATTTTCAAATTATTTATTGAGGTGATGTACAAGACAAATAATGCCATGTTAGCATAATGTCATGTGGGCTACCACGCAAGTTATCACGTCAACATTGTTAAAAAAAATCGATGTTTTAGTTAACATTTTCATTAAACAAAAATGATTTAACTCTTTTTGAAATGTTAGTGGTCAAATTTAACTAAAAATAAAGGTCAAATTGACAAATAAAGTAAATATTAAGAGTCAAAATTACCATTATGTCTGTTTAACACCTAAGCATTATTTATTTCTTAAAAATTCAATATACAAAATATGAGATAAATTAAAAAATATTATGAAAACAACGTAGAATAGTTAAAAGCAAAACATAACATGAAAACGATACAAACAAACATGTCCAAGTTTACATATAAAAATCATTAACATGAAAAAAGCATAAGTAGAATACAAATATATATTTTTCATTAAGTTTAACACGAACACATAAATTATTCTCTAAATAGAATATTTATAATTGTTTATTCAAAAAACATTATAAAATAAAAATAACATAAACATGACTTGCATTAAAAAAACACATTAAAATCTATATAAAACAAATTATCGGCATGTAATGATATGTTTATAATATTCTAAAAAAAATACAAAAATATAAACATGGTATAAAAAAATGAATACATTAATATAGTAAAATTGAAATTATTGCAATAACTCAAAATTTCTCGTGATAATTTTTTTTCGTATTAAATTTTTTTGTCAATAATCATAATCATATATATTATATTTAATAAAATTTTTGACACATTAATAAATTTATTTATATATAATTTTCATGTGATTTCAATTTAAACATTTAAATTATTTTATTTTATTTTTCATTAAAAATTAGCAATTCAAGTTAAATGTATTTATTTAATATATAATTTAAAGCATCTCTCAGCTTTTGTCACTAAGTTACGTTATATAGAACTTAATTAGGGGCGGAGCCAGGGAGGTTGGCATGGGTTCCGCCCCCAATAAAAAAAATTTCTATTTAGGATTTTTTATCATTTATAAAATTTTAAATTAGTAATAATAAAAATTTAATTTAATTATTTAAAAATTATAAAGATATAAACTATTAAAATAATAAAATTATATTTTTACTATAAAAAAATATAATATAATTTCGAGCCTAAATAAAATTTCTCTTTGCCACTCAACTTCATGTATTAAAACCAATTTCCCACCCAATTTTCCTTTTATAGCTATTAAATAAAACATATTATAGAAAAGAATAAAAAATAATTATGTATTAAAATAATCTGGAAAGGTATATAACACCATTTATCACTGCATTTCTTTCCAAAAAAAAAAAAACTCTGTAAATATTGGATGAGGTTATACTAGAACAGCTGATAATAGAAAACCAGAATGGTTTTTAAGAAATTTTCTGCTGTTTGTTAGCTTCTATGTTTAGAAAATCGAACCCATTTTTGGCAAATATGGGGTTAATGGATTTGGGGAAGTAACAGAAGGCAAAACAAATGTTATGAGAAAACAATTCCGTGTGATCTCTTGAAGGTCCTGAGAAAATTTAAGAAAATTCACAGCTCAGCTGTGAATTTTCTTCCTACTTGGATTATCTTAAAAATTTTATTTAAGGAATTTGTTGTTGTGAACACACCTTTTCACTTTTCTCCAACATTTTACAAAGTTGGGTTTTCCGGGAAAATCATTTTGTTGTTAATATCATAGCTGGGAAGACCAAACAATGAATTGCTTTTCGTGTTGTATGTCAGAAGAGAAAATAAACGGCAAAAGGTCGGCATCATTGGAGAAGAGCGGTACCAATGAATTCGACGCCAATGAAGCCAAAACTGTGCCTATGCCTTCATTCGCCAATATTTCTTTCAAGAGTGGTACAATTTTCATCCTGCATTTCAATCTTTAAACAAACCATGACTTTATTTGAGAATTTGCATAATTTCTCTATTTTGTCATCAGCATCATGTTTATAGTTGTTGACCCTGTTCTTCTCAATTCAATTCATGAATGGGATGTATGGCGTGGTTCAATTTTCTACTGATGAAATGGGTATTTGGAGTAGACGTTAATTGTTGCCATTGCCAAGCTATGCTCATCTCTGTTCATTCACCTCTTTGATTCGAATACATTTAGGATATGAGTATGGAAATATAATCTTCTAAACATATAAAGAAATATCCGTATCATATACATATTGGTGTTAGATACTCACACACGAGGAGTAACATAGTTGAAAGATAGGGCCTAAAGGTGGTTGATTGATTGATGTTAAAACAAAATTTCTTATTTTGGCAGATGCAAGCAGAAAGAGATACATAAGCGAGGAAATACTGAAAAGGGGTAAAAGCAATATAACTGCAAAGACTTTTAATTACCGTGAGCTATGCACTGCCACTAACAACTTCAACCCGGAGAATCAGCTTGGTGAAGGGGGTTTTGGGAGGGTCTACAAAGGGCAGGTTGAACCAAATCAGGTAAAATTTTAACATATTTTATCTGCATTCATTTACAGTACGTATGATATTCACATATAGTGAGTAATTTTCATATTGTTGCTCCATTATAGCAAGTTGTTGCTATCAAGCAACTTGACAGGAACGGATATCAAGGAAACAGGGAATTCTTGGTTGAGGTCTTGATGTTGAGTTTACTTAACCATCCTAACCTTGTAACTTTGGTTGGATATTGTGCCGATGGGGATCAAAGGATTTTGGTCTATGAATACATGGCTAATGGCTCCTTGGAGAGTCACCTTCTAGGTATGCTTTTAACATCTAAGTTGTCTTTTAGAAGTTTTTGAAGTGAAAAAAAGGCATTTTTTTCATCATTTGTTCTTTGAATGATACAGATATTTGAAGTGTTGTAGAATTTCCATTTGTAAAATGGGATTTTGTTTTGGTGAACATATTCAGTTGTTTGTAATTATGCCCTTCAGATATACCCCCAGACAAGAAGCCATTGGACTGGAATACCAGGATACAAGTTGCAATAGGTGCGGCTAAAGGCCTTGAATACTTGCATGAAACAGCTGACCCCCCTGTGATATACCGTGACTTTAAAGCATCAAACATTTTGTTGGACCAAGATTTCAATCCAAAGCTCTCGGATTTTGGGCTTGCAAAGATTGGTCCAACTGGAGATAAGTCGCATGTTTCCACCAGGGTTATGGGAACCTATGGCTATTGTGCACCCGAGTATGCACTTACAGGCCAATTGACTGCGAAATCCGATGTTTACAGTTTCGGAGTTGTGTTTCTGGAAATGATCACGGGAAGAAGAGTAATTGACAATTCAAGACCAACAGAAGAACAAAATCTTGTCAATTGGGCAAGTCTGCAATGTTCTATTTGTTCTAAACAATCATGAAACAGTCACTTAATACATCTCTAACTTCTGAGTATCCCTTTATGCAGGCAACACCTTTGTTCAAAGATAGAAGGAATTTCCAATTAATGGCTGATCCATTGTTAGAAGGGAATTATCCCAGTAAGGGTCTCCACCAAGCACTTGCAGTTGCAGCAATGTGTCTGCAAGACGATGCAGCCGCTCGGCCTGCGATGAGTGATGTGGTAACCGCTCTAGAATACTTAACTAATGGCGGAGGACCAGAAGGAGAAGAAGAAGACCACGATGAAGAAGAAGAGGATGAATAAAAAAAGAAGAGTAGTTGAGAAATTAAAGTAGGCATGGCAATGAAGACGTCGGAAACCTCTAAAGAAAGGTGAAGGGACAAGAAGATGAGGAGGGTTAATGGATCTGGACAAAACTCTTGCATTTTCATGATGCAGCTGAGCTGCAAAGCCATGAACTCAGTACTCAAAATCTCATTTCTTTTAGAGTCCTTTCATGGCCTGTTTTCTAAGAGGGTACTTGGAAAGAAAAAGTTTCTGATAAAAGCTCATAGCTCATGGCAATGACATCTTTCAATTTCATGGAGCTTTAACCATGTTACTGCCAAGGCTTACAATGTGCAATCCATCAACTCAACTTTGTTTTTGTTCCTTTGGGGTTTCATGTGCTGAAAATTTGTGAAACTTGAGTTTTTTTAATTTTTTTAACAGGATAGACAGAAAGAAATTTATTTAGACAATATTAAAATGACCAAAAGCTTCCTTGTATTACCACATAATTTCAAGTGTTTCCTTTTTTTAATTCATTAGATAATTTGTTTTTACGGGACATAATTTTATTCAAATTATTGAATATAATTTAAATATATTATTTTTTAAAGTAAATTATAATAATAATTGTAACACCCCAAACTCGGCCCAGAAGTTAGGCCCGAATCTGGCGTGTCACATTGAAGTGTTTTTCGAAAACCATGTTTTCATTGCAAACCCTTCTTTGCAAACTAAAGTCTCAGTTTGTGTTCGTTCAATTTCAAAACGTGGTTCATTGAAAAGTTAATCACTTTTAAAAACGTCATTCACTTCGTTAAAAAATCTCTTTTAGTTGCGGAAGCTAATTTAAGGTAAAGAAGTTTAAAACGTATGTTATAAAAACAATAATTGGGTTGAAAACTCGTCTACGTCTAACAGATATAAAACGTAACAAAATCCCAAATTCAGAATTAAATCCAGAGAGGCATTATCACGAAATTAAAACCCAAAGCGGAATTTAAAACATATATAAAGTCCAAAGCATAACGTACGCATGATCGTGTGGTCACCTCCGAGTCCCTCACAAAGACCGATCCTCCTAACGGCTGGGGATTACCGCGCACGATTAAAGCGGGGTGAATTTATTTAAAACTTCGGTGTGTAATCCCCTTACTAGAGTAATAACATCGATATCTGAAAGCAGTAAACCGGAGCGATGCAGGCCAAAGCCCTTTAATAAGTAACATGCGATCGATTCTGGAGCAGAGCGTGGGCCAAAACCCACTACAATATCATTTGTGTAACAGCTCGATTTCAGGGCTAGTAGAAATAGTGGTCCCGGGACCACTAATCCGAGGTTGAGAAAAATTATTTTGGTATTATTTTATGCATTATAACATGATTATAAGGTTGCATGGGAATTTTGATGCCTTAATCTTAGCAATTGTGTGCTTAATTGTGAAAAAAGGACTAAATCGCATAAAGTGCGAAAGTTCTATTATATAAGATAGAAGTGTTTGATAGTTATGGAATATTAATGGGAGGTCCTTAAAGTGCAATTACACCACCCTAAAGATGATGGCCGGCCAAGGGAACTAGGAGAGAGACAAGAGCATTAAATGAGTCAAAATTTGGTAGTGTTAGGTGATAAAAATGAATAAAATAAGATAAGTAAAAAAAGAAAGCTATCATCTTTTTCATTTCTCTTCCTCTCCTACCGAAATTTTCAGCAAGAAATAGGGGTTTTGAAGCTCAAACTATCAGCCAACATATTCTCTAGCAAGTAAGTGATTTTTGAGGTCTTTCTTGGTGATTTTTGTATTTTTGGAACCCCCAAAGCTTAAGCTAGCTAATGAGGGGATTAAATTGCAATATGGTTGAAAGTCTAGGGACTTGCCATGAGAGAGTTTATGTTTTTTTCTGAGTTTTTATGGAAGAAAATGAATGTTAGGGAGATGAGAAACATCTTTTGTGAAAAGTGTTGTCATGAAAACACCATTATGGGACTAAGTTGTAAAAGTTGAAATTGCATAATAAATGCATGAAATAGTTGGAATTTAGAGTAGTTGTAAGAGTAATAAATTTTCAGCTAGGCTTGATTAATGAGGAAATGTGATGAAAAATGATTTACGAGCCTAAGGGCAAAATCGTAATTTTGCCAAAGTACAAGGGCAAAATGGTCATTTTTGCCTAAATAGAGATTATGATGTATTATGATTATAAAATGATTTAATGAGTGAATTTTTTTATTATAGACCAAGAAGAGCGCGGAATCAACCTTGACCGAGGAAAAGGCAAGGTCACGGATTGAGCCGTTGATTAACACATTTTGCACCGAGGTAAGTTTATGTGTAAACGATGCATCTTAAATATACATGTTGTTACTTATTGGTGCATTGTATGATTGAGAACACTTACAATTTAAATGGATTAAATGTGGTAGAAAAAGAATAAATTCCTTATGGATGTTGAATTAGATATGTAGGTATGGAATATTATCCGTAGTAATTAATGGTGGGCTGTGTGCAATACCACCTTAATTATTCTTGTTGGTGGGCTATGTGCGATACCACCTTAATACTTATTCACGATGGGCTGTGTGCGATACCACCGTAAATAATCTTGTTGGTGGGCTATGTGCGATACCACCCCATTAAAATTAAATGGTGGGCTAAGTGTGAAACCACCGAGTGTTAGATAATACTATGAATGGCTTATTGTGAAATTGCAATGCGTTGTTTCATGTGATCATGTGGTGATTTGATAAGTGCAGGGATGTATGTTAAATAATGTGGGCATTTGGCTTGTGATATGGTTGGAATGTGGTAAGAGATGAAATGAGTAAGCATGATCTTAGAATGTAGAATGTTCTTACTATTGTGAAATGCTATTTATCGATTAGCACATATTATGATGTTTATTGTTAACATGTAAACTTACTAAGCTTAAAGCTTACCCCTTTTCTTTTCCCTTGTTTTATAGTGTCAAAGAGCCGTGTCGGAATACGAAGATAATTGGAAGATCACCCACACTATCAGCTCATCTCGGTATATATATAGAATTAGCATTTTGAGTATGGCATGTATAGGGGCTAGACTAGATGAATTGTTTTGCTATTTTGGCCAAGTGTGTATTGGCTCCCTTAAAGATGAATTCTTTTGTATATAGCCATAGTTGATGGCTTATTATTACTAATTTATGCAAAGACAAGGTTATTCATGAATGTGTATGTTACATAATTGCTTTGCTTAGCAATTGGTTGAATGGATTTAGGTTGTGTGATGTAGGGTGATGAAAAGAGCTTGGCAAATAGCTTTGTTCTTGTCCACACTGTAGGTAGGCACTGCAGGCGTGTGTCTAGGCCGTGAGACACACGGTCGGTCCCATGGGTGTGTGGCTAGGCGTGTGTCCCTGCATGTTAGCTTTACAAGTCGATAAGCTCTGTAGTAAACACATGGGCGAGACACGGCCGTGTTTTTGATCGTGTGGAAGGCACGGCCGAGGACATGGCGTGTGCCCGGGCGTGTGAAGTCACGCTGACCGAATTTGGAATTTAATTCGCCACACGGTCGAAGGACACGGGCGTGTGACTGGCCGTGTAATGCTAGTTAGAGGCGACCACGGCCCAGGCACACGGGCGTGTGACAGGCCGTGTGATGCAAGTCAGTGTCGACCACGGGTGTCGAACACGGGGCGCGTGGCACGTGACAGGCGTGTCCTCTCTCCACCGCGGGCGTGTGGCCCTAGTAAAGTAAATTTTTTATAAGTTTTTAAAAGTTCCCGGTTTGATCTCGAGGCCTTCTGTTTACATAATTTAGGCCTCGTAGGCCCATAATAAGAATGTTATGGATGTGAATGAAAAGTTTTAAATTGGAAATGAAATTTGATAACCCAGTGTTGTATGTTCAAACGAGATAAGTGCGGTAATGCCTTGTACCCGATTCCGGCGTTGAATACGGGTAAGGGGTGTTACAATTTGGGTCACAGCCCATAACAGAATCAATGGGGCCTAGCCCAAACCAACAACAGAACAAGTGGGCCTAAGCCCAGTACAGTGACAGATCTCATAAACAGATATGCAACGGTATAAGGATGCATCCCACCCCGATCCAGCCAACACACCACTCGTACCAACCCTACACTTATGTGGGGATAAAATTGACCCACCCAGCCAACACACCAAGCTTAGCACCGGTTGCGGCACTAAGTCAACAGAACGGCTCGGCGCCATGGACAGAACGGCTAAAAGCCATAAACAGAATGGTTATAAACCATAATCAGGATGGCATAGAGCCATAATCAGGATGGCACAAAGCTATTGGTAACTGTGATAAGTTTGGCACATAGCCATCAGCGACGGTAATATAATCGACACACAACCACGGGTAATTATGATTGACACAGAGTCATCAATATATATGTTAGGCACATAGCCACGGGTAAATACGATTGGCAAAAAGCCATAATCAAGATGGCACAGAGCCATATTTAGGTTGGCACAGAGCCATAATCAGATTACGCGGCTTTAAGCCGTCCGTCGGTCCACAATCGTCTCATGCGACCCGTGCGACCCTATCAGAACTTCCTCCGTATCAATGTCCCAACCCCATGTAATATGTCGTGTATGTCATGCTCAATCATTACACGTGTATGCAAAATGACCATGCTCAGTAAAGTCATTTAAACACATATTAAAAGCATATCAGTCACACGACCACAGTCAAGTCAGTTAAAACACAGTCATACGATCACAATCAAATCAGTCAAATTCATAGTCTAAGTCAGTCATTTACCCACAAGGGCAAAATAGTCATTTTACCCTATAAGGGTATTTCGGTAATCTTACCCTTTAGGGGTATTTCGGTAATTCTACCCTACAGGGTATTTAGGTAATTTTGTAAATCGAGGGTATTTCGGTAATTTCACAAATTGAGGGTATTTCGGTAATTTCACAAATCGGGGGTATTTCAGTAATTTTACAAACTGGGGGTATTCCAATAATTTTACAAATCGAGGGTATTTCAGTAATTTTACAAATTGGGGGTATTTCAGTAATTTTGTAAACTGGGGGTATTTCGGTAATTTTCCAAATCGGGGTATTTCAATAATTTCACAAATCAAGGGTATTTTGGTAATTTCACAAATCGGGGGTTTTTCGGTAATTTTACAAACCGATGGTATTTTAATAATTTTACAAATTGGGGGTATTTTAGTAATTTTACAAATCGGGGTCTCAGCGACCCAACAGAAGATCCACCGTCGCCTCGAGCGACTTAAGTAACCTAAACAGTCGCAACGGTGTAAATGGGCCTAAGGCCCATTACTCGGCCCAAGTGGGCCCACACACTCGTGTGGCCCATTTAGCCCAGAAACAGCCACCGTTATGCAAACGTCACAGTCCAAACAACACTTATCGCATCGCATACATTTTATTCGTGTGGGCCCACAAGCCCACTGGGCCCACACAGCCCATTTCGGCCCAACGAGGCCCAGAACAGCCCAAGACCACGAGAGTGCTCGTGGTGGCCTCTACAGACTAACGCCCATGTTCGTAGGCTCGGTTCACCACACGCACGATCGCACGCTCGTATGGCATCATATGCCATATTTTTGGCTTTTCGGCATTTTGCCGATCTACAGTCATAGCAGTGTAAACAACACATACTTTCGACTTTTCAGCTGATCATCGAATACCGCATACAAATACACACACTCTATCGGCTTTCTCACCGACTATCGAATACAGGGTACTGTTACACACCTTTGTTGCGAAGAAAGCGAATAATCCTTGAGCACCAAGACCTACATCGATTCCCAACACACAATTAATCACATGTTGATAGGGATACAACCAACCTTAATAGTCACATAAACATACCACCTTCTTAATACTTAGCCCCAAAACATTCACCACCCTTACTTTGATTGAGTGAGTACCTCCAGTCCTCTAAGATCACTAACTATGATAGATCACACGCCTTGCCGACAACTGCACTACGATAGATCTCTGTTAGGTAGTACTAATCATAGATGCAGCCTACAACCCAAATTTTACTTAGCAAACCCATAGGGCCTAATCGGTCTATACCCAAAGAGTAAGATAACAAATTACCTTAATCGGACGATGAGAGAAAAACCTCGACGGCCTTAGCACTCTAGAACTTCTTCGCTCCTCGGATTTGACTAGCCCCCAACGAGCATCATATCGCGCAAGAGAATCAAGAGCGTAATTAGAGTCCAAAAGAACAGATGCATTCGGCTTCCAGAGAAATACTAAAAGAGATCAAATTTGAGTGGGAAGGAGAAAGTATAAACACCTACCCTTCAGTCAGGATAGAAATATTCGGCCAAGGATAGGGAGAGAAGAAGGTTGAGTACCTTCGGTCTACCAAGCAGAAGAAAGAAAAGAGGGAAGAAGGAATAGAGAAGGAGCAATCGGCTAGGCTAGAAACCGAAAAGAAAGAATGACACTGCAGGGAAGAAGAAAAGATAAGTATTCGGCCAATCGAGGTGTAAAGGCAGAAAAGGTAAAAGAAGAAGAACATTCGGCAATACCCACCAGTTTTTCCCAAATAGTCAATTTGACAACCCCAGTAACAAAAACGCAAACAAAAAGTGAACTAATACGACACTTTAGAGCTCAAAACAACTCGGCACAGAAAGGAGATTTTTCCCAACCCAAAAAGTGACCAAAAACTAAACCAAATGGGAGAAAAGCCCTCTTGGCCGAATTTCCCTAAGCATTCCTCCCCCTTATCCCTCTGCTAAAATCTCTCCACCTTATTCTACTCAACCACCTATTCAAACTCCTCTAAGTCCATATCCCATAAATCTCTCCCCCAAGACCAATTCCACAACCACTTGAGCAGAATTCAATTCCAACACAACCACTGGGCGGCACAGCAGCAAAATAAATAATCCATAGCTTACTCTAAGTCTCAAACCTTTGACCTTAAGAGAACTCTACACGCCACCTTGCCACTAAACCACAGGCTCTTTTTTGTCACATTCCACCACATTTTATTTATAACCCTACTAACCAAAGATAGGGGTTTTGATCACTTAAAACACAAAATTTTTCTTAAGCCCAGGTTTGAACCCAAGGCTTCTCCAATACTCCTCAGGACCCTTAATCACCAAAGCAGACATACATTTGTGTTATTCACTTGCACCACTAAATTCCAATTCCTCCGATACGCGAAGCCCATTTCTTCTAGGCCCAAAAGTCGGGGCGTTACAATAATAATAATTCAACCCATAATTTTAGCCTAAAAATAATAATGACAATTGAATTTTTTGAGAACTTTTAACTATTATTTGAAATAAAATCTTGCAATATAAGTGAAGTATAAGTCAACATTTAATAATTTAAATTATAGTAAAAGTGTTTTTTAACTTGAATACAAAGTGTAATTCAAGATTTATTAAAATAATTTTTAATATTTAATTTTTAATAATAAAAATATTATTCTAACATCAATTAGTAATATAATAAAAAAAAATAAAAGGCATTGAGATAATTAAAAACTTATATATAATCAAAAGAATTCAAATCTTATCCCATTTCTAACTAACTAAATTTTAAGGAGTTTTAATAAAAACCAAACTCGTTCACAGACGACACTGAAATTGACATAAAATTATTTTCATTTACATTTGTGAGGATTCAAACACAAAACTAAAAAGTAAACTAACACCTTATCATTGAACAAACTCATTCTTGTCATCAATTGAACAAAAATATTATTTATGCTAGAGGATCAGAAATAGAAATAAAGGCATAAATAACAAAAATTCAAAAAAAAGATTCAAACTTAGAACCTCACACACATAAGCACAACACCTATCTACTAAACCAGATTAACACACTTAACATAATTTTCATAGCCTTAACTAAAAATCCAGAACGTGATCACTCTCAGTTTTACTAACCTCATATCTTTTAACCCAATTTTTGGGATGTGACACAACTCATTCAATTCAAGAGTAATATGTTCACACACATGATCAAAGACATTATACTTAATTCATTCAATATTCATTCATTTGAACTTCAAATTCATTTAATCTCATTTCCAGTTCTCGTTTCATATAAAGCATTTTGCTTGATGAACCCTAGTAAATGAACTCGGATACATAGGTATCTATATCACACCAGTTGTCCATCCGAGCTGAATATATTCGTGTTAGGTTACCCGTTCGGGCTAAACCTTTAAAATAATATCAAGTTACTCGTCTGAGCTAAACCTTTTTCATATGTATTTGAGTATCCGCAACAAATATTAAATCTGGGTAACATCTGTAATTAATCTCGTACAAGTGAGCACAAAACCCTATTGTCATGCCAATCGTATCCTAACCTTTACTAAGTTCACACATGCATCAATTTCACATATAATCATCACTTTTCAATTTAGTCCAAATCTTACATTTTGAATCAATTCACAACCAAACACATATATAATTACAAATCAAATACACAACAACCTATATAAATAAATATCATATGAACTTGTCTGATTTAAACAACAAACAGTTGAATATCTAGGGACTAATTGACAATTTTGACTTTTTCCCATTTATATTCGGTTTGATCCAATTTTTGATCAATTAAGGACCGAATAGCTTGAGCTTGAAAAATGGTTGTTCTTAGGTTTTAAAAGCATGTCCAGTTAGGTGAAATGAAAAAAAATAAAAAAACCCCACTAAAATTTGCCTTATATACTTTAATTAAATATTTAATTACTTATTTAACTTAATTAAACCTTAATTAATTAAACTTAATCACCATTAATAAAATTTAGTGGAAGTTTACATCACCATCCACTATTACATATTATAAAATTATTTATTTACCATTTTGGGCCTTTGACTAATTGTAGTATAAGTTCTTAAGTCTTTGGTCAATTAAAAACTTATAGCGATAAGCATTTTACAATTTAGTTCATGTACCCTAATTAAGCAATTAATAGACAAAATTGAAGGATCAAACATTAATATTCTTTTATACCAACTCCGTAAATATTCATATTTAATATTTGCGGACCCAATTAATGAAAATGAGATTTTGAAATCGCCTTTTACGACACCGTTGAAAATCGAGCTGTTACAGTTAATGCTTATTGGGATTCAGTTATTAAATGAAATGAAGTATTGGTCAAATATGTGTAGATAGTCTAGTAACTAAATTCTAATTAATGATGGGGTGAATGTGCAAAAATTTTATATTAGTGTTATGGTCTCCAAATTACACATACGTAACCTTTTTGACATCCCATATTTAGAAAAAAAGAGTCACCTTTTTGTATATTAATTTGGAAGATCAAAACAACACGATTCAAAGATATCAACATATCGATGGGTTCATATATGTTTCTGCATCTCGTTTTTATTATTAACGATCTAACATGACAAATCATGATTTATTATGTTTATATTAATGTGTTATAGTTCTAACAAAAGAATCTCAAGGGAAATGGTGGCAACTATGACACTACGGAGAAGCTGATCTTCACATTTGCAAAGTACGTTCAGTTGGAAACTATGGCACTATGAATATGCCTAACATTTGGGGTTTGGGATCATGAGGAGTTCGATGATTGAGAGTCGACCATCAATTTAGGAAAGGAGAAAAAAAATGGAAAAAATAAATCAATGCTGTTAAGTAATGGCAATTGAAAAATCGTAATTATTTCATTAAACCAAAAGGTGGTTTTATGCAAGACACAAAATGATAATAATACGAAACACACAAAAAAAAAAAAAAACTACATCAACCAAATAAATCACTCTATGACGTTCTCTCGGTTTTCTTAGTAGATAGAGCCTCGCTCTTATTATATCTCCTTAGTTCTCATGGCGATGTGAGGTTGGAATCATATCCACACCCATCTTTGAAGATTGTTGGATTATATCTTGGATTAATAGTGTCGTATTAAGATAAGAAGATCCACCTACTTCAACAGCTTTATTTGCCTTCTCTCCAAACTCTTTAGCTCGTTTTCTTCTCTCTATGCTTTCATTTCCTTCATTCATCAATTGGTCTATTGCGTTTTTAACATGTTCTTTCTTCAACATGAACCCAGATTTTTCAACTCCCCAGGCCGTAGGTTCATTGGCCCCAACGCTCACTCCGATTTTTAGTATTTGTACTACAAGTCTCTCATTGGTAAACTGGTCTGCAAAAAGTGGCAATGTTAATAATGGAACGCCAGCAGAAATGCCTTCGATTGTTGAATTCCATCCACAATGAGTTAGGAACCCTCCTATTGCAGGATGTGATAAAATGAGCACTTGGGGAGCCCATCCCACAACTACAAATCCTCTTCCTTTTATTCTTTCCTCAAATCCATCCTCTTCAATCCACTTCATCACCTGGTTCGATGCGTCATTATTTCCTCTTAAGATCCAAATGAATGGCTTGTTCGAGGCCTCCAAGCCCAAACCCAACTCTATCAGTTCGGGAGATTTCATGGTGCTCATGCTCCCAAGACAAGCATAAATTACAGAGTTGGGTTCCTGAGAATCAAGCCACTTCAAACACTGCTGCTCATTGATTGAAGCCTTCTTACCTCTTTCAGCCTTATCCAACTCATTTTTGTGGCTCAGAGAAACTGGACCAATGCACCAAGCTTTTGTTATCTTCCTGTACTCTTTCACGTATGGTGATTCCAGCTCTTCGAAACTATTTATGACAACCCCATATGATGCTTCGTCAGCTTTTGTTGTTGTATAAAAAATGTCCTTCCAGGATTCATCAAGGTTAAGCGGCAACTGGGGTTTAGTAAATTCGACCTTTTCAGCCAAGCCTGGCACCTTGAAGCATTCATAATCAGATGTTATGTTGTCTAGTATCTTGGAGGACTTCAGATTGTGCACACAAAGATAACAGAAGCAGCAAATTCCATGAAACGATATCCTTGGGACCTGAAACTTGGTAGCAATTTTGAGGGTGTAATGCAGAAACATGTCCGAAATAATGCAAATGGGGCGTGGTGTTAGCTTCTCAAATAATTCCTGCACTGCTTCGTCCATACTGTTTGCTGCAGTGAAGAATTTGAGCAAGTCCTCCATTGAAGATATCATGTCTATATTCTCAACCCCGTCTGGTAACCCTGCTTCTTTGCCTGGAAACCGGAGCTGCACTAAACGGATAGCGAGGCCTGATTCAACAGCTCGATCAATTGTTTTCTGGACTCTGCTTGCATTATGAGGTGTCGTAACTATAGTAACAATCACGTTACGCTGCGCTAACAATCGACCGATATCTACCATGGGGATCAAGTGGCCTTGGGCCATGGAAGGGAACAGCACAAAGTGAGGCTGCTGGGTTTGGGAACCCATAGGAATATGAGTAGAAAGAAGGAAAAGTGAAGTGAATGGTAAGACTAGCGTACCAATATCTGTTATATATACAGCCAAGTGTGGAGTCCGATCATTTGAGAAAGGTACAGTAGGCTGCTGATGCAAGAGCATACATAAGCATATTATTTATTTATTCTGTGGAAAGAGCACATATAATAATGAGAAAAAGATTGTATGAAACAATGACGTCACGTCATCTGTATTTCTTTTTTAATATATTTATGTCACATCAGTATTTTTATTCTAAATTTTAATATTTTTATCCTAAAAAAAATTAAATCTAAATTAAAATCTTGAAATTCAAGATAAAAATACTGATATGGCATAAAATTATTAGAATGAAATACAGATAACATGACATCACTGTTTCGTACCATTTATAATTATGTGGGTCTCAAGTAAAGTCTATTTGTGAAAGAGAACGGAAGTGGCAAAACATCAAAAACAAAGATCCAAATAGAATATTTAATAATTAGTATTACTTGGAGCCCAAGTGGTGGAAGATTCCGTAGTACTTGGAGTCCAAGTCTTGAATCAAAGAATTATTTCTTTTTTCGCTCATTAATCAACACTATAAAATAATTATTTGGCAGGAATTTTAAATTTGTGACCTCGTTTGTCTACTAAAATATAATTCTTTAAAAAGTAAAATTTAAAAAATAAAAATAATCATTTAACACGTTAGGTCTAAAACATGTTTCTGGTTTTCACGTCGGGTTCTAATCCTGATATTTCCAATTCAGGCGTGGCTAGGGTTACGAAAAAGGTTAGACATAGAACGGAGTTACCATCTGACTCAGATGATCTCGTAGTGGATGGAGACGGTAGGAAGGTGTTGGAGGATTCATTGCAAAAGATGAGCTATAAGCATTCTTTTATGGGTGCTCCCGGTTCAAAGGAGTTGTCGCGGATGGCAGATAATTTTGATATTCAAGACGGTGATGTAAGAACTGAACTGGTAGATGGGATACCATCGATTATGTTCTCTGACTGGGTGAAGGGTTTCATTGAGAAGAAGATGGCAAAAACAATCATTTTTAAGCTATTGTGTAGGAAAATAACATTCAATGCTTTGCTAAATAAGGTTACACTATTGTGGAAAACAAATAGTCCATTCCAATTAATGGATTTGGAGAATGATTATTATCTGGTTCGGTTTAGTGAGGAAGATAGCTACACCAAGGTGTTAACTAATGGACCATGGGTGATATTTGGGCAATATTTGACAGTCCGTCCTTGGTCATCCGATTTCTGGACGAATCAGGATGAGGTGGGAGTCCAAGTGGTACGGGTTCGGTTGCTGGGATTATGCGAAAGTAATTATTCGTCTTACATTCTCAAAGCCATTGGTAAAGAGATTGGTTCAATGGTTAGGATCGATGAAAATACTGTTAGTGCAACAAGGGGAAGGTTCGCTAGATTAGCCATTTGTGTAGATTTAAGGAAACCCTTGATTTCTAAAGTCAGGATCAATGGTCATCTCCAAAGGGTTGAATACGAATCATTACCAAATGTTTGTTTCAAATGTGGTATGTATGGACATGGGGCTGACAAATGCCAAAAAGGTTGTGATCCACCGCCGATGGAGGAGAATCCCGTCAAGATGGCAGTGTCGAATAGAAACGTCTCTCAAAATTTAAACCGGTGAATTGAAGAGGAGGATTATGGACCGTGGATGTTAGTTGAACATCGAAAACGGTGTAATGGGAGGAGTGTAGGGGTCAAAATTCACGACAATCAAGGTGGAGGGAACAGTGGTTCCAGATTTGAAGTTTTGGGCGTGAATCAAGGAGGCTCTGAAGAGATTGGCTTAAACATGGTAAGTGACTCTGCAGTAGACAAAGAAACTTTGAATGACTCTATTAAGGGGAAAAACCTTAAATTAGCTACAACTCAGATGAGGAACAGGTTGAAAACCAAACGCAAAGGAGTTGCAATTGGATCTGGGCCTAGAAAGAGTACTAATATTCTAAAGACTGTGAATAGAGGTAACGAACGGAGATCTGAAAGTTTTAATGATGGGTCGGTCATTGGCCGTAGGGTTGGTGTTGAAGAACCTTTTTGCTTTCAATTAATTCAGATTTCAGGGGAAAACTAAACATAGAGCTGTCAAGCAGTTTCAGTTGAAAAAACAGACGCAAGTCATGGAGAAAGGTAGTACGAGCTGTATTCGTAAGGAAGGTGGTGCGTTTTTTACTGAGGAAAATACTGGTCAACGACCGTCAGAGATGAAGGACCTCGAAATGCTTCGACCTACGAAGTCTGCAAATAGGCATTCACAACAGAATTTGGTGGAAATAGAAGAGGCGATAAAAGGGATTGTCTCTACTATTGACCAGGAATCTGAACTGGGGTGTTCGTCAGGTGGGATTTTTATGGAAATGGAGGGAATTGATGCGGAGGTAACGGGCGTCTCTCAGGCAGATTGCTAATCTGTTTTGGTTTTTTTTCTGGGTCTGTTCGTCAATCTCTTTTTATTTTTTTATGAAGGTAAAAATGTGCTTTTGGAACTGTCAAGGTGTTGGTCATCCTAGATTCATAATTTTGTACGGGAGTATAGTAGAGATTTTTCTTCGGATTTATTTTGCCTGTTTGAAACACGCATTAGTGGGTATAGAGCTGATGGAATTCTTGGTAGATTAGGATTTCAGAACTCTTTTAGATTAGAAGTTTTAGGGTCCTCGGGGGGAATTTGGCTTCTCTGGAATGATAATATTACTGTTGATATTGTTAAGGTTCACCTTCCGGTTGTCCATATAAGAATTACTCAGGGTTCTTCTGCCTTCCTTTGTTCTGCAGTTTATGGGAGCCCTCAAAAAAGGCATGAATTGTGGAAAGCTTTTGATGATTTTGCTTATTATGTTTGTGAACCATGGATACTAGCAGGTGATTTTAATTCCATATTGGATGGTTCGGAGAGACAATGGGGGCAAGTAGAAGGGGCCTCGGTTGTGAGTTGTTTAAGAACTTTATCTATAAGTTTGGTCTCCGAGATATGTGTTTTTCAGGTCCACTGTTTACTTGGAACAGGGGCATGCTTTTTCAAAAACTTGATCGTGCTATCTATAATTTCATGTGGGAGGCAGCTGCCTTGAACTATTCCGTTAGACATTTGCACAGATTAAAATTGGATCACCGGTCAATTTTGATTGCGTCTAGCCTAAATTTTTCCAACAGTAACTGACGACCCTTCCGTTTTTTAGCTATCTGGCTACTCCATACGGAATTCAGGGACCTTATTTAGAAAAATTGGAATCCGAATCTTGAGGTGTTTTCGAGTTTGGAGAATTTGAAGTCTGTGTTACAAGTCTGGAGTAAAAATGTTTATGGGAATATTCTTGTTAGGAAGAAGGAACTTATTAGGGAGCTGAACCGTGTTCAGAGAATTTTAGCATTTCGAGCTTCTCCACATTTGAGCTCTAGAGAAGTTGAGATTCGGAAGGAAATTGATGTTGTTCTTAAACATGAAGAACTACTTGGGTTCCAGAAATCTTGATCAGTTTGGTTGACAAATGGTAACAGAAACACCAAGTACTTTCATAGTCATACGAGAGCTAGAAGGAAAACCAATAGAACCGAGGGGTTAATTATTGGTGATGAGGGTTGGTGCTTTGAGAATGACAGGTTAAAGCAACATGCTGTGGAATTTTTTTAGGATCATTATACGGTTGGCTCTAGGAGTCCAGGTTTTTTTCCTTGTTACGGTATGTTTCCTCCAATCTCCTTTGTTGACCGAGAGGTTTTATTAAGGGATGTGTCTGGGGAAGAAGTCCATAAGGCGATTTTTAGCATGGCACCTCTAAAGGTGCTTGGAATTGATGGGTTTCATGCAAAGTTCTACCAATCCCAATGGGAAACAGTGGGTGGGTCTGTGTATGATCTGATTCAGAAGGTTTTTAAAGGACAATATCTTGATCGATTATTAACAAGACGTTACTTGTGTTAATTCCGAAAATACAAGGTTCTGAATACATATCTTAATTTCGTCCGATAAGTTTATGTACAGTGTTGTACAAAATTATAACAAAGACTATTGGTCACCGCCTTAGACTGATCATGTCCACCATTGTCAGACCAAACCAAACTAGTTTCATAGTGGAAAGAAACATTTTTGGATAATATTATCATTGCTTAAGAGGCCATCCATATTATGAAAAGGAAAATAGGTCAAAAATGTTGGATGGTGCTAATAGTTGATTTAGAAAAGGCATATGATAGAATATGTTGGGATTTCTTGAAAGATACTATGTTGGATGCAAGATTTCTGTCGACTCTTATCCGTTTAATAATAAACTGTGTGACTTCCTCATTTATGCAGGTTCTTTAGAATGGTTCAGTTTCCAATCAGTTCTTTCCCACATGAGGTATGCGACAAGGAAACCCTTTATCTCGTTACTTGTTTGTATTGTGTATAGAACGATTTGGTCATCTTATTGAAAGTGTTGTTGAAAGACGAGTAGAGAATTCTTTCCAATTCTCGAGGCGTGAGCCAAAAATTCCGCATATGTTCTTTGCGGATGATTTAATACTGATTTGCCAGGCTGATAGGGATGAGGTGGCAAATGTTAATGGCATTCTCAACACGTTTTGTGGTTTCTCGGGTCAGAAGATTAATAGAATCAAAACACAAACTTTCTTTTTCTTTAAACACCCCTGATCAACTTGCTACTGCAATTTGTAATGATCTGAAAGTTTCACTAGTTGATGATCTTGGGAAGTATCTTGGCGTGCCTATCTTCCATTAAAGAGTGACTGAGGGTACCTTTAAATTCGTTGTGGAAAAGGTTCGAAGTAAGCTCAGTGGTTGGGAAACAAGAAATCTTTCCTTAGCAGGAAGAATTACTTTAGCCAAATCAATACTTTTAGCTATTCCAAGTTACTTTATGAGTACGATTAGGCTTCCTATTTCGGTGTGCGGGAAAATTGAAAAACTCGCAAGAGATTTTATTTGAGGTTCAAACGCGACGAAAAGGAAACCTTCACTACTGAACTGGTCAGAATGTTGCACGCCAACAGACTTGGGTGGTCTTGGAATTCAGAGCTTAGCAAATCAGAATAGAGTTTCCCTTCTTAAATTGGGTTTTGACATTATGGCCAGACCAGACAAATTGTGGGTATGTGTTTTGAGAAACAAGTATAATATTCATGGGAATTTGCCACAATCAATTTCTAGAAGTGGATGTTCTTTTATTTGGATTTCAATCACGAAAATTTGGCCTGAAGTCATTGCTAATGTTTTCTGGTTGATAGTCAATGGTCAAGTGGTTAATTTTTGGAATGATCCTTGGCTGAAGCAAATTGGGCCTTTAAAGGAGTTATTTAAGGGAACTGGTGTGCTTGATGAAATCTTGATAGTTTGTGATATGAAGGATAATTTGGGCAATTGGGATTGGGCTCGTATTTCATCGTTTTTACCTGTCAGTGTTCTTAACCATATTGCAGCTGTGCTTCCACCAAATCTGAATGCAGGTACAGACCGTTTATCTTGGAAGTGGTCGACAAATGGTCTTTTCTCTTCAGCCGCTACTTACAAGAATTTACTAGCTCATAGTTCTGTTAATTCTTTTGCTAATTGGCAATTGATTTGGAAATGTAAAGCTCCTCAACGAGTTCGTGTGTTCCTATGGATTTTGTGGCATGATAGGATTCTGACTAATGGGGAACGAGTTCGTCATCATATGTATGATGAAGGTCATTGTGTTCGATGTGGGCAACCTTTGGAGACTAGTTTGCATGCCCTTCGGGATTGTGGTTTTTCAAAGGTAGTGTGGAAGGCAGTGGTTCCTATTTCGGTATGTAATTCTTTCTTCTCATCAGATTTTCATTTGTGGCTATTCAACAATTTGGAATCCCATGCAGTGTTGTTGGAGAATGGTAGAAATTGGCCAACCCAATTTGCAATTCTCTACTAGTTGCTATGGAAATGCAAGAACAATTTCATATTTAATTGTGAAAAATAGAACGTCGATAATGACAATGTATCGCAAAGAAAAGAGAAAGAAAAATAAATAACACACGGATACGTGGAAACCTTTTCGAGGAAAAAACCACGGGCAAAAGAGAAGATAATTCACCATGTTGAATTCGAATGATTACAAGAGTAGTGTAACACTCCTAACCCGTCTCCGTCGCCATATTAAGGTTACGGAGCATTACCGTACAATCTAAAACATTTAACATTATATTATTCAAATAGATTAAACATATCATAATCCATCCAATCACATGCACTTTTTCCCTAGATCGAGCCTTCGAGGCCCTAAAAATATCATAGAAGCAGTTCGGGACTAAATTGAAACAAAGCAGAAAGTTTAAGAAAAAGATACAAAAATTACAAAAAAATGGGTCACACGGCCGTGTGACATAGCCCCAGGCCGTGTAACTTCTGAACAAAGGACACACGGTCATGTCTTAGTCTGTATCCTCACCCGTATAGCTCACTGAGTAGGGTCACACGGCCGTGTCACATGCCCGTGTGCCAAGGCCGTGTAACTCACTAACTTGAACTTTAAGAAAATCCTCAGATGACACACGCCCGTGTCACTAGGCCGTGTGACAGCCTGTGTCCCAGGCAGTGTGAACCCAAAATTTACCTAAAATCAAGCCATTCCAAAACCAAATCCTACCTAACCATTCATACAATTTGGACACATCTTCAAGGGGTTCGAATATCATCCAAACATACATAAACATGCCATTTCAAACAATCTAAATCACCTAACCAATATGTCATTCAAAGGCACCACAATTGTACCAAAACTTCAACTATCAAAACATGTCAATATTGCCTCATTTCCAAACTATCATCAACATACCAAGAGTATTTCATTTACAAGCATTTTAAGGTACCAAAATGACATAACTTAGTGAAGTGTTATGGTTCACCAAACCAAATACAAACTTCAAAACATATATATACCAAAACACCATTAACATGTTCACAAGATACCACTACAAAACGTCCTATACAAACTATCTATAATCAAAAGATTTTAGTCTAGTAATACCCCCTAGGTACATGCTAAAAACACAAAAGAGAACATCACCGATGTGAAAAATATAACGTCGGTAATGACAATATATCGCAAAGAAAAGAGAAATAAAAATTAAAGAACACACAGATTTTACGTGGAAACCCTTTTGGAAAAAAAACCACGGGTAGAGGAGAAGAAAATTCCCTATGTCGAATTCGAATTATTACAAGAAGAATAGACTATGACTATTTATAGGCTTGTAAAACCATATTCTAATAGGAGTGTAGTAAGATTGAAACACCTTATTCTAATCAATATCAAATAGATGGAGTTTAATAAGGTTTAAAAAACCTTATTTAAAATAAAATAAAAGAAGTGTAGTTCTATAGGGATTCTTCTTTTATTTTATTTTACCATTGTATTTTATTTAAATAAGGATTCGGATCACTTATTCTAACAATCTCCACCTTGACACGAATTCTCAATGAACAAGTTCTTCATCGCGAACTCTCAACGAACAAGTTCCCAACCTCTTCCATAAAACCCCTTAAGGGTTTAACTTCAACAATGAACACCAACCAAGTCTAAGCAATGCTCAAACTTGGTTATAGGAAGTGACTTAGTCATCATATCTGCAGGATTTTCATGAGTACTAATTTTGCTTACAATAATATCACCACGAGCAATAATATCACGAACAAAATGATACCGAACATCAATGTGTTTTGTTCTCTCATGAAACATTTGATCTTTTGTAAGGAAGATAGCACTCTGACTGTCACAAAATACTGTGCTGATTTGAAGGTCTTCATTGAGCTCACTAAAGAGTCCCTTCAACCAAATAGCTTCTTTACAAGCCTCAGTAATCGCCATGTACTCAGCTTCAGTGGTAGACAAAGCGACTGTAGTTTGTAAAGTAGCTTTCCAACTGATTGCACAACCTCCGATTGTAAAGACATAACCAGTGAGAGATCTTCTTCTATCAAGGTCTCCAGCAAAATCAGCATCAACATGTCATCAACATAAAGAAGTAGATACAAAAAAGAACCATCACTGTTTTTCTTAAAGTAAACACAGCTGTCAAAACTACTTCTTTTAAAATCATGAGAAGTCATAAAGGAATCAAACCTCTTGTACCACTGTCTTGGTAATTGTTTCAAACCGTAAAGGGACTTTTTCAGCAAGCAAACATAGTCCTCTTTTTCTGAGACTGTAAAACCCTATGGTTGTTGCATGTAAATATCTTCCTCAAGTTCTCCATGCAAAAATGCAGTTTTTACATCTAACTGCTCAAGCTCCAAATCATGCATGGTCACAATACCAAGCAAAGCTCGAATCGAACTATGCTTCACAACTGGGAGAACACATCCAGTGAAGTCCACTCCTGGAATTTGGTGTAACCCTTTGCAACAAGCCTTGCTTTATATCTGGGTTCTTCAACTCCTGGAGTCCCTTCTTTCTTTTTAAACACCCATTTACAGCGAATAGCCTTTTTACCTTTAGGAAGTTTCACAAGATCCCATGTTCTGTTTTTGTGGAGTGATTCCATCTCCTCTTACATAGCAAACATCCACTTTTCTGAGTCTTCACAGCTAACCGCCTCAGAATAATTAGACGGCTCTTGGTTTGCATCTATATCTTTGGCCACATTTAAAGCAAAATCAACTAGATCAGCCTCGTCATACTTCTTTGGAGGTTTAATTTCTCTTCTAGTTACATTTACGGCGATAGAGTATTGTGGTGAAGAAGCAACTCTATTCTCAATTTTTGCAATCTTTGGCTTGAGGAGTCGACTTTGTATTGTCGATGCTCCACCGCTTTTGATTTTCTTTATTGGAAGAGTCTTTAAGAGATAAGTTAGGTAGCATAGCAGTTTCATCAAAAACAACATCTCTGCTAATCACAACTTTTCTATTTTCAGGCCACCATAACTTATACCCTTTTACACCAGCTTTATAACCAAGAAAAACACATTTAATGGATCTCGGTTCCAATTTTCCATTATTAGTATGAGCATACGCAGGACACCCAAAGATCTTTAAATCAGAATAACTAGTAGGATTACCAGACCATACCTCTTGTGGAGTCTTTTTCTCAATGGAAATGGATGGAGATCGGTTGATCAAAAAACATGCAGTAGAGGCTGCTTCGGCCCAAAACGACTTTGGTAAGTTGGCATTTGACAACATACATCGAACCTTCTCCATGATTATTCTGTTCATTCGTTCTGCAACACCATTTTGCTATGGAGTATGACGAACTGTCAAGTGTCTCACGATCCTTTCTGACTTGCACAGTTTATTAAACTCATCTAAACAAAACTCTAAGCCATTGTCTGTGCGGAGGTATTTTATTTGTTTTCCCATATGTTTTTCAATTATAGTTTTCCAAGACTTAAATGCGGAAAACACATCGCTTTTCTGCTTCAGGAAGAATGCCCAAACTTTTCTGAAAAAATCATCAATAAAAGTTAGCATATAATTAGCTCTACCTCTCGAAGGCACTCTTGATAGCCCCCACAGATCAGAATGAATATACTCCAACGTTCACTTCGTGTTATGGATTCTTCTGGTGAATCAAACTCTCTTTTACTTCCCAAAAACGCAGTGCTCACAGAACTTCAGTTTGCAAATTCCTTGCCCATCAAGAAGTTCTCTTTTGCTCAATTCTGCCATGCCATTCTCACTCATATGCCCTAGGTGCATATGCCAAAGTTTAGTAATATCATCATCTGACAAGAAAGAGGAAGCGACAGCTGCATCACCAATAACAGTAGAACCCTGTAAAACATATAACTTGGCAGTCTTTCTCTGCCCTTTCATCATAATGAGGGAACCTTTGGAAATCTTCAAAATCCCACTTTCAGCTGTGTATTTGTACCCTTTTGAATCAAGAGTACTTAACGAAATTAAATTTCTCTTCAATTCTGGAACATGTCATACGTCACTAAGTATTCTGAAAACTCCATCAAACATCTTAACTTTAATTGTTCCAACACCTGCGATTTTAAACGAAGCATTATTTCCCATAAAAAAACACCTTCAGACACTGTTTCGTAAGTTGTAAACCAATCCCGATTGGGACTCATGTGGAAGGTGCAGTGATAAATCGTAATATATACATATTTTAATCCCACATTTAGCATACTTTTGGATGATTTAATCCCTTGAATTGTGGAATTTGATGCTCCTAATCCTTTAATTTCATGTTTTATACTTAGGAGAGCATCGGAGGATGAAAAGAATGAGAAACGGACCAAAAACGGAGAAAATGGGCCAAAGTAAGAAATTCACACGGCCTGGAGTTCACCACACGACCGTGCCACCTTAGCAGGCCTGAACACGGCCTGGGCTCGATTCACACGAGCGTTCCACACGGGCGTGCCCCTGCCTTGACCTGTTTTAATTCCATTCGAATTAGGGTACTTGTGAGCCAAGAAAGGCATTCCGAAAGCCTATATAAACACCCTAGAGAGCGACCTAAAAGGGGGCGAAGCCAGAGAGGGCTGAACACAGGAAATTACTCGAAGACAGCCAGTTGAGTCATCCTAGAAGCCGAAATCACACTCAAGACGGAAGATCTTCCCTTCAATTTCCTTCAGGGGGTTATAGGGTTTTTCTTATATTTTGTTATTTACTTTCTTCTGAGATGTATTCTTTATTAAACATGAACTAAACTCCTCAAATACCTGAGGGGGATGAAACTTAAGATGGATCTTGTTATTGTTTTCTGAACTGTATAATAAATACTTGATTTGTTCTTAATTATGTGTTCTTAATTCTTGATTTAATATTTCAGGATATTGATTCAAGTATTGATGTGCTTAGGCAGTGGAGCAAAAGTCCCTATTTAAGAGTAGGTCTAGCATAGTTAAGCGGAGTTGATCGCAACTCTAGAGATAGGATGACGAAAATCTACCGGATTAGGGTCAAACCTAATATGGGAGTCCATAGCTCGAGTTAATGCAACACTAGGGGTTTTAATTAGAAAGAGATTTCAATTAATCAACCTATGGTTAGACGTTATTAGTCTTGAAAGGGATAATAATATAAATTAGAGAATCTTACGGATCAAGTCAAGTGAATAAATCGTCTGGTTCAGAGTTAAGTAACAAGTGAAGTCTTGGTGGATTTTTCCTCGGGTATTGTCTTAATCAACTGGTTTTCCCAAAAGTATTTTCCCAATTCATTCTCTGTGTCTTAGCATCCTTAGTTTAGTAATTAGTTAATTAAACATCGATTCCCTTAATACTTAGGCTAGATAATAAAAAGATAGTAACAACTAGTACTCTTGGTCCTTGAGGATACGATCTTTTTGGTCTTGCCATAGCTATACTATCGAACGATAGGTGCGCTTGCCTTATTCGTTGTCATAGTTAGTTTGGACACGACCAAGTTTTTGGCGCCGTTGCTGGGGACTAAGATATTAGGAAAACTAAATTTTTATTACTTTAGCCATTTTATTTATTTGTAATTTATATCTATTTTATTTTTAACTTTGCTAATTTTTCTTTTATTTGCTTCTGGCAGGTAATTCTAGTTTATGACTAGGAGGAACCCGTCAGGACCCTTGATTTTTGGCAGTGATATAGAAGGTACCGTTTGTAGAAATCGTAGGGAAATAAGGCGAAGCCTACAGTATATTGAAGAAGAGCAAGAGGACGATACTAACACTACCGAAGAGATGGCTGATAATAATCCGCTACCTCTTGTGGTTGCCGCAAACCCGGTGAATCAAAATCCTATTCCTCGAACTATGTATGATTATGCTAAACCTAATTTAATAGGAACCAAGTCGAGTATTGTTAGACCTGCTATTGCTGCAAATAATTTTGAACTGAAACTTAACACTATACAGATTATTCAACAGTTTGTTCAGTTTGATGGTTTGCAGGATGAGGATCCAAACAATCACTTGGCAAATTTTCTAGAGTTTTGCGACACTTTCAAGATTAATGGCGTTTCTGATGATGCCATTCGCCTTCGGTTGTTTCCCTTTTCGTTGAGGAACAAAGCTAAACAGTGGTTAAACTCATTACCACGAGGATCAATCACTACATGGGAACAAATGACCGAAAAGTTTTTGTTAAAATATTTTCCGCCGGCTAAAACGGCTAAATTGAGGATTGATATTTCTTCTTTTGTGCAGATGGATTTAGAGACACTTTACGACGCATGGGAGAGATACAAGGATTTGTTGAGAAGGTGCCCTCACCATGAGTTACCTTTATGGCTACAGGTTCAAACATTTTACAACGGTATGAACCCCTCAACTAGGCAGTTGATTGATTCAGCTGTCGGTGGAACCCTAAATAACAAAAACCCTGAGGCGGCTTATGAGTTTTTAGATGAGATGTCACTGAATAACTATCAGTGGCAAGTTACAAGGACAAGGCCAACAAAAGCCGCCAGTGTTTTCAACCTCGATGCAGTGACCATGCTATTAAACCAGGTAGAACTCCTTAATAAGAAAATTGATGGTTTGTGTGGTTCTTCGCAGGTACATCCAGTGATGCAGTGCGATACAAATGGAGGAGGGATGAACAGTACAGAATACCCACCCTACAACCCTGGCGTAGAAAGCGAGCAGATGAACTATATGGGTAATAATTTTAGATCTCAAAATAACTCCTATAGTAACAATTATAATCCAGGTTGGAGGAACCACCCAAAATTCTCATGGGGTGGTCAAGGAAATCAGAGACAACAGCCCACTCCAGGCTTTCAACAGCAAACCTACCCGCAAGAGAAGAAGCCGAACCTAGAAGAGATGCTAACAAAATTCATCGAGGTGTCAGAGACACGTTTCCAAAACACCGAAACAGCGCTAAAAAATAAACAAGCATCGATTCAAGGGATCGAGAACCAATTAGGACAACTTGCTAAGATTATATCTGAAATACCACAACGCAGCTTGCCAAGCAACACTGAAACTAACCCAAGGGAGAAAATTCATGTCGTCTCTGTTCACGACAGTGAGGGGTTAGACGAATCAGAACTGAGGCAAGAGAATGTGGTAGGGGAAGGTAAGGTTGAGGTAAGCCATGATAAACCAAAACCGGTAATTACAGAGTACCAACCTCGAGTGCCATACCCCAATGCAATGAAGAAAGATAACATAGATGAACAATTTGGTAAGTTTCTTAAACTTCTAAAAAAATTACTTATTAACTTTCCATTCCTTGAAGCTCTTTCGCAGATGCCAAATTCAAGGAAATTTTTAAAAGAGCTGTTGACGAACAAACGAAGATTAGACGAGGCGTCACATGTGGAGCTAAACGCAGTGTGCTCAGCAATTTTGCAAAATAAACTACCACGAAAATTAAAAGATCCAGGGAGTTTTACAATTCCATGTTTAATTGGTAGTTTATCTATTAATAATGCCTTAGCTGATTTAGGGGCAAGCATCAATGTTATGCCTTATAAAATGTTTAAACAACTAGGTCTCGGGAAACCCAAACAAACTAGGATGAGCATTCAATTAGCTGATAAAACTATTAGAATTCCCAGGGGTATAATCGAAGATGTACTAGTAAAAATTGATAAATTCATATTTCCGGTAGACTTTTTCGTTTTAGATATGGATGAGGATAATAATGTTCCTTTAATTTTAGGAAGACCCTTTTTAGCAACTGCCAGAACTAAAATTGATATTGAGACAGGGGAAGTAACACTTCGTGTAGGTGATGACATGATTAAACTCAAAGCACGTGATTCTGATAGAATATCTAACGATCAAGAGAATACAAGTCAAGGAAGGTTACAAATCGATCAAGAGAATATCTAACGAAGGTTACAAATCGATGAACTAGATGAATGGCGGACACAGGTCAAGGAAAAACCGAAAAACCACGAAGAACCAAAGCAAAACCATGTCAAACTTAAAGATGAGACATACCAATTTCAGATCGGGGATCAGGTACTGTTAGATACAACCGACCCTCGAATAGCCACTTCAGAGCTTAATACAAATGGTGCGACTCCTTTTACGGTACTTAAGGTCTTTCCACACGGAACGGTCGAGGTAACTCATTCTAATTTCAGCACTTTTAAGGTAAATATTACCCGACTCAAACCATATGTTGATAGAATTGATAATAAGAAAAAGAGTTTCGACTCCTCAAACCACCATGGTTATGCGAATGACAGGTAAGTCTAGCATAAGACTTTAACCGAGCGCTTCTCGGGAGGCAACCTGTGTAACACTCCTTACCCGTATTCGAGCCGGAACAGGGTACGAGACATTACAACAATCTTTTACACTTTTCTGAAACATACATTTCAATTATACATTAAAACCATTCATAGCCACACTCTATGTCCCTATTATGGGCTTACGAGGCCCAAAACAATCATTAAAGTTGGTTCGGGACCAAACTGGAACTTTTCGGGCATTTAGAAATTTTTTACCAAAACAGGGTCACACGCCCGTGTGACATATGACATGGCCATGTGAGTAGACCGTGTGGCATACATTAGGCTATTTTTCAAACCTTTTGTGTTCTTAACTCTTTGTACTAATATACAATATATCGATCTTTGTTATACCTTTAGCTAATTCTAACTTAGCCACATCAAGACATTTCTCCATGCATGCATAAAATAGGTTTACTTACCTATAGGCATTATGAGCCACAACTCATAGCTCTATTCAACGAAGCAATATAAGCCTAAACATTTGGCTAATTCATAATAATACATACAACCAATAACTAAATCTCTATACATGCCATTCACTTGAAAATAATTAGGAATTTTCGTGATTCCAACTTGACAAATTGATAGTGTGATGATACCTCCAATGATCTCCAACCCCGAGCCAACCTGACAACACTAAGAGAAATGGGAAAATGGTGTAAGCTTTATAGCTTAGTAAGTTGGCATATAATAATAAACAATTTATTTAACAATACTATCCCATTCCTCAATAGATGTGCTTAAGAAAATAGAATAATTATTTACATGATTTCACCTTTTACTCAAGTTCAGCTAAGGCTATTTTCATGAGTCACAGTCACTAATTTAATTATTTCATAAGCTACAGAACTCGAAATTAAGTTCTGTAAATTTTCCCTGAAATTAGACTCATATATCTTCTTGACATAAAATTTCCAGAATTTTTTTCCTAGCCAATTATTACAATTTATTCATTAAAGTTTCCCCTGTTTCACTATTTGACAGTTCTGCCCTCTCTTCACAAAATCTGAGATATCTCATTGTACAGAGTTCAAATAATATTTTTTTGTTTGTTCCAATAAAAAAATAGACTCAATAAGGATTCTAAGAATATAAACCATGCCCCATAATTATTTTTGTACAATTTATAATGATTTTTCCAAGTCAGAACAGGGGATCACGTATTCATTCTGAACCAGTCTCACAAGAATTTAAATATCTCATAAAGTATAATTCATTTTCTTACACAATTTTCTTTCTTTGAAAATATACTCAATGAGATTTAATTTCATATCTCATTCAATTATTATTTTAATTCCTACCATTTTTGGTGATTTTTCAAAAATACACAATCTGCAGATTGTCGATGCAAGATCTTAATGCTAATTTCATTTTTTTCATGATTTTCATGTATTCACTTCCATTTTTGCACATATGCACAAAAACATAGTATAACTTAGCATATAATTATCATTTGATCATAGACACATCTCACTCCTTTACATCCTTACAATTGATGCATCACAACCCAAACACTTTATTCAACATATAAATCATACAATAATATTTTATATTCAATGAACTCACATACTTAGTGCCAAATGGATAACCGAAGCTATATATAGATTTTGCGCACACAGTGCCAAATGAATAGCCGAAGCTATATATAGATATTGCACACACAGTGCCAAAACCTTGTAACGTATCGCACACTTAGTGCCGTCACATTTAACTTCTCGCACACTTAGTGCCAAATCCTTGTAACGTATCGCACACTTAGTGCCAAATCATTGTAACGTATCACACACTTAGTGCCGTCACATTTAATTTCTCGCACACTTAGTGCCCATTAACCGATTTCGCACACATAGTGCTCGGTATCAAATTTGCACATTAAGTGCATATCTCAAACTTGCTACTCATTCATATATATAAATATAAAGCTTAAACCTCAACCATATATATATATACGTATTAACTTATTCATCACTCGAATTAATATCACATTCGTGTGTATCATTGACATATATGTATACATCACATTCGGCTATACTCATCTCTCAAATCAATATCACATTCGTCTATATCAACAATAAACATATATACTTCCATTAAATTCATGTGCATCATTATAGATAAATCCAATCCAACATGATTGCTTAAAAACTTACCTCGAATATCGACGGACATTATAATCCGCTATTCGAACATGGTTACCAAGCTTATTCACTCTCGGCATAAGCACATATAAATTCATATTTTTCATACCAGCAAATATATATAACATTTATCTACAATTAAACACGTCTATTTGCCTATAAACTTACCTCGATGTCGAAAGGGCCGGAAGGGACTTTTTTGCCCACATTTCTCTTTTCACCCGTTCTAGGTCTGAAACTCATTTTGTTTGATCTAGAACAATGGAATTTACTGATTTAATCACTTATAAATCATACTACACCGTAATCTACATTTTAGGAAAAAATGACTATTTTGCCCCTACATTTGGCAAAATTACGATTTTGCCCCTATGCTCGTAAATAAATTTTCATCACATTTTCTTATTAAAAAAGCCTAGCTGAACATTTAATCCTCTTACAACTATCCAAAATTCCAACTATTTCATGCCTTAATGAACAAATTATAACTTTTGCATTTTAGTCTCAATTAGGTGTTTTCATGACAACACCTTTCACAAAAGTTGTTTCTCATCATCCTATCATTCATTTTCCTCCATAAAAACTCAGCAAACAGCATAAACTCTCTCATGGCAAGTCCCTAGACTTTCAACCATGTTGCAAAATAATCTCCTTTTTAGAAAGCTTAAGCTTTGGGGACTCCAAAAGTATAAAAATTATCAACTAAAACCATCAAAATCACTTACTTGAAGAGGAAATGGGTTGCTGAAATTTTAAGCTTTCAAACACCCCTTGTTTGCTGAAACTTTCGGTGGAGAAGAAGAGAGGAAAGATGATTGATAAACCGAAATAATAACATATTTTAATCCCACATTTAGTATGCTTTTGGATGATTTATCCCTTGATTTATGTAAAAAGGTGCTCTTAATCCTTTCTTTTCATGTCTTAGACCCAGGAAAGCACCCAAGGATAAAAAGAACGAGAAACGGGCTCAAAACGGACCAAAATGGGCCAAAGAAGAAATCGACACGGCCTGAACCTTAGCCCACACGGCCGTGCCTCACTGATCATTTAGAACACGGTCTTCCCTCGATTTACATGGCCGTGTCTCATTAAAGAAGTTCGAGCACGGCCTGGCCACGATCCATACGGGCGTGTGCCATGGCCATGTCCCTGTAACTGAAAAGAGCAATTTCACTCAAATTTGGATACTTAGGGAGAAAGAAATGTATTCCAAGAGCCTATATAAACCCCCTAAGGGTCAGCTGAAAAGGGGGCGGTGAGCTAGGCTAAGAAGCCAAGCCGGAAAGGTCAGATTTGTGGGAATCACTCGAAGATAGCCAGTTGATCCATCTCAAGAAGCCGGGATTCTACTCAAGACGGTGGATCTCTCCTTCAATTCCTTCAGGGAGTTTTAGGGATTTCTTATGTTTTGTTTTATCTTTTCTCTTGAGATGTTTTCTTATTTAGTTATGAACTAAACCCTTCAGATACCTGAAGGGGATGAAACCTATGATGAATCTTGTTATTATTTTCTAAACTATATGATAAATACTTAGTTTGTTCTTAATTATGTGAGCTTTATCCAAATTTAATGTGCTTAGGTGGAGGAGGAATAGACCCTGCCTAAGAGTAGATCTAGCATAATTAAGCGGAGTTGATCGCACGCCTAGAGATAGGGTGACGAGATTTTGCTGGATTAGGGTGAAACCTAATATGGGAGTCCATAGATCGATTTACTGCTATTCTAGGGGGTTATTATAAGAGAACAAGAGTTCCAATAATTAACCTAGGGTTAGACGTTATTCGCCTCGAGAGAGGGTTTAATATACGTTAGGGAGTCTTACGAATCAAACTAAGTAAATAAAATCATATGGTTCAGTGATAGATAACAAGTGAAGTCTAGGTGGATTCTTCCTGAGGGTATCGTCTAAATCAACCGAGTTTTTCTGAAAGTTATCTCCTCAATTTTAGTCTTTTTTCGTTTTTGTGTCCTTAGCTTAGTAATTCGTTAAATTTATATTAAAAGCAACTTCACGTATTTTAGGTTAAATAATAAAAAGAAAGTTAGTATTAGTACTTTTAGTTCCTTTGGGTTCGATAATCCGGTCTTGTCTAAGCTATACTACTGTTCGATAGGTACACTTGCCTTTAATCGTTGTCAGAGTTAGTTTTCAGGTTCGATCGTTCTTTTTATAAATTTTAAAGCTCTGATTCACAGCGATCAAGTTTTTGGCGCCGTTGCCGGGGAACTAAAATATTAAAAAAGCTCTATTTTTATTACATTAGCCAATTTTTATTTTCCGCAATTTATTTTTATTTTTAATTTTAATTTTGCTAAATTTTTCTTTCTTTTCCTAGCAGGTACCTCTAGTTTATGACTAGAAGAAACCCGAGAGGACCTTTAGAATACGACAGTGATATTGAAGCTACCGCTCGGAGAAATCGCAGAGAAATTAGGCAAGCCCTAAATTACAAAGAAGAAGAGCGAGAAGACAGATCCAATCCTACTGAAGGGATGGACGAAAATAATCTTCCACCACAAGATGTGGCAGAAAATAATGCTCCGTGTACTATGTATGATTATGCTAAACCGCATTTAACAAGAGCCGAATCTAGTATTGTTAGGCCTGCTATAGCTGCTAATAAATTTGAATTAAAGCCTAACACTATACAAATGATTCAACAGTTTGTTCAATTTGATGGTTTACAGGACGAAGATCCAGATACTCATATAGCCAACTTTTTAGAGTTCTGTGATACCTTTAAAATAAATGGCGTTTCTGATGATGCCATATGTCTTCGGTTATTTCCCTTTTCATTAAGGAATAAAGCCAAACAGTGGTTAAACTCGTTACCACGAGGGTCAATCACTACATGGGATCAAATGACCGAAAAATTCTTATTAAAATATTTCCCACCGGCCAAAACGGCCAAATTATGCAATGATATATCTTCTTTTGTGCAGATGGATTTAGAGAAATTATACGATGCATGGGAGAGATATAAGGATCTCTTGAGAAGGTGTCCGCACCATGGTTTACCCTTGTGGCTCCAAGTCTAAACTTTCTATAACGGTGTAAACCCCTCAACGAGGCAACTAATCGACTCAGCCGCCGGTGGAACTCTGAATAATAAAACTCCTGAAATAGCCTACGAATTTATAGAAGAGATGTCGCTAAATAACTATCAGTGGCAAGTTACAAGAACAAGGCCAACAAAAACAGCCGAAGTTTACAACCTCGACGCAGTAACCATGCTATCAAATCAGGTAGATTTGATGAATAAAAAGCTTGATAGTTTGTGTTCTTTGCAGGTACATCCAGTCATGTAGTGCGACGCAAGTGGAACTGTGGCGAATCCTGAGTACCCACCCTACCAACCAGGCACAGAGAGCGAACAAATGAACTATATAGGTAATAACTTCAGATCAAATAATAACCCTTATAGTAACACTTATAATCCAGGTTGGAAGAACCACCCAAATTTTTCGTGGGGAGGACAAGGAAATCAAGGAAATCAAAGACAACAGTCTCCTCAAAATTTCCAAAATCAACCTTATCCACAAGAGAAGAAGCCGAACCTCAAAGAGATATTAGCAAAATTCATGGCAGCTACTGAAGCCCATTGCCAAAAAACTGAGACAACACTTATTGACCAACAAGCATCGATTAAAGCAATCGAGAATCAAGTAGGGGAAGTCACTAAGTCAGTGGGACAGCTTGCCAAACTAATGTCTAAACGGCAGCAAGGGCGTCTACCATGCAACACTGAGATTAATCCAAAGGAGCAAATCCAAGCCATAACAGCTCAAGAAAGTAAAGGAGTAGACGAACCCAGTCCAATACAAGGAAACGAGGTAGAAAAAGGTAAGGCTGAGGTAACACAAGAAAAGCCAAAACTGGTAATCAAGGAGTATCAACCTCGCATACCATATCCCGGCGTTAACGAGAGGCGACACAGAGAGAGCGATTCGGTAAGTTTCTTAAACTTTTAAAGAAATTACATATTAACTTACCGCTACTTGAAGCCCTTTCACAGATGCGATTCGAGGAAATTTTTAAAGCATCTCTTGATGAACAAACGCAAATTAGACGAGGATCCACATGTGGAATTAAACGCAAATATGCTCAAAGAATGTTACAAAATAGACTACCACAAAAGCTAAAAGATCCAAGGAGTTTTACAATTCCATATTTAATTGGTAGACTAACTATTGATAATGCGTTAATGATTTAGGGGCAAGCATAAATGTCATGCCTTACAAATTGTTTAAACAATTAGGTCTAGGGAAACCCAAACAAACTAGGATGAGCATTCAATTAGCTGATAAAACTGTTAGAATTCCTAGGGGTATTATCGAAGTAGTTCTTGTAAAAATTGACAGATTCATTTTCCCAGTAGATTTTGTTGTCTTAGACATGGATGAGGAATTCGATCCCCCTAATTTTAGGAAGACCCTTTTTAGCAATTGCCAGGACTAAAATTGATGTTGATGCAGGAGAACTCATACTTTGTGTAGGTAATGAGACAGTCACCATCAAGGCTCTCGACTCAGCTAGAACATCGAATAATCAAGGTGAGAACATAAATTCTACTGATAACCATTCGGTTAACCCCTATTTTCAGGAAGCACCACCAAAGAATACAACTGAACCCGATCCTAAACCCCAAGCCAACAAAGAAGTAGTTCATGAAGATCGAGGGATTCAGTTCGATGATCTAGACGAGTGGAAGACACACTTTAAGGAAAAATTAGGGTTACACGATGAAGAACCGGAACCACACAAGGTAAAACCGAAAGAGCCTCCAGAAGAGCTCATAGGAACAACAAATCACTTCAAAATAGGAGATCAAATACTGTTAGATAAGGCAGATCCTCAAATATCTCCTCCGGACCCTAACACAAACAAAGAAATACCTTTTAGGGTAACCAGTGTTTTCCCATACGGAACAGTCGAGGTAAGCAACCCTATTTTTGGAAATTTTACTGTAAACGCATCTCGACTTAAATTTTTTCACGAGGACACAAATGATAGCCTGAGGAAGGACTTCCAACTCCTCCTTTGACAATGCAAACGAGAGGAGAGTCTAGCTTAAGACTATAATCGAGCGCTTCTCGGGAGGCAACCCGAGCACTAACCCCATTAACTTTTTATTTTTTTCTTACTCTATCTTATCCTTTCTTTATAATATCTAGCTTTAAACTAACAAGGGGTACAGAATTCCAGGCCACACGGCCCTACACACGGCCGTGGCCGTGGCCGTGTGTACCTCAAGAATCTTGGTACTAACATGGCAGGACGGTACAAGTCAGAGCAACTAAATTTAGAACTCACGGACTCAACCACTCCCCCACGGGCATCGACAAAGTGGCACGGCCGTGCCCCATAACCGTGTGAAGCTACTGACTTGCCAACCACGGGCTGAACACGCCCGTGCCTTAAACCCGTGCCAACATACTGACTTGTCGAACACAGGCTAGACACGAGCGTGGGGTAACCAACACGCCCTAGAACACGGCCGTGCGAGGCGGCCGTGTGAATCGACACACCCTCAACCCACGGGCGTGGGAAACTGCCAGACTTGAAATTTTATTTAAACACCATGCCCCTCTCCTTTCTCTTCTCAACCCACTCTCCTTCTTTCTTCTCTCTTTCTTTCTTTATTTCCTCCCTCTTTCCTTTTCCCTTTTCCTAATAAATCCTTAGATTCTTGAGCTACAACAACATCATATCCATGGCAAAGAAGAGTAAAAGGCCAATCACAGTCTCCTCAAGGGAGACCGATTCACATGAGTTCATGCCGGCAGCTTCATCCAAACGACAAGCCAAGGATATTTGAGGCTATCTAGTTTTTATTTCATTTTTCTCTTTTGCTTCAATTTCCTTCTCTTTAACAATCTTATGCTTAATTTAGTTTATTTTATCTTAATTTCTTAATTTTAGGTTCTAAAGGTTGCTAGGGAATCACGCCACGACCACCACCATATCCTCAGCCTTAGAAATCACATCCAACAATAAGGACTCTACGGTCCATCCATCTTTTCTTTTAATTTTAGTTTCATCTTTATTTTTCTCCACTTTAGCTTGCTTTTCCTTAAGTATTTAATTAGTATAGTTTTAATTATTATTAGTATATCCTGGCTAATCCTGCATGAGCTTTCCAATTTCTTCATCTAGCGCAGGATCGTCACCCAGACCGGCCCCTCCAACGTATTTTCCACATCCTCCAAGGATTCCATCCATAATTCAGGGAGTTTTACTTATCCCCATATCTTCTGATCTGAACATTACATTTATATTATCTATCTTTGTACATTGAGGGCAATGTACATCTTAAGTGTAGGGGAGTGAACAACCTAAAAAGGTGCCTAACTTTTTTCATTATTCTCAAATTTCTGAAATTAGGTACCAAACTTTTTGCGTTGTTCTCAAAATCCTGAATTTAGTCTTGTTTTTAAGTAAATTTCTCATATTACTAATTAGGATGAAATTTCAATGATTTATGATTTTTATTGATATGTTTTAGATTAAGTCATTGATAATTGTGCATTGATAATTAATTTTTAAGATACTAAAGAATCAAGCATGATAAGTCTATTTTTCAAAATTAAAATTTTCTAGGTTGTTGAACTAAATCTGAATATTATCTTGAAGTTGGAAATTTACGAGGTTGATGTCAAAAATACCCATAATTTTTGTGAGATTTTGAGCCTTATAGAGCATATATTCTTTTTCTTGCTCACTTTATTGATTATGAGTGTGTCAACATTGATTTGTTATTCTAGAACTTGCCTCGTTTATGCATATCGAGACCACACCTATAATTTGATATACAGAGATGATTAAGGCATTTAGGTTTTAACCCACTAACTCCATTAAAAAGCCTACCTTCACAATTAACCCCTAGTGAACCCTTTTGATCCTAACAACCCTTTTTATTGACTCACCCACTAATATTAACCCAAAACCCTTTGTATATTTGTATCACCATTCCTTGACTCCCTTTTTGTCGAGATTTGATTTTGAGCAGTTGCCTAACTATGTTCTATATTTTAGTTGTTAAAGTTTTTTATTATTACTTGATTTTTTCTTAAAAAAAAACCGAAGTATATTCATTATTAGTTTTTATTAGTTATGTGATTAAGTGAGCTTATACGTTTGAATTCCAAATATTGAAGAAGAAGCTCGTATTATTAGTTTCAAAGTTTCAATTCATGTAATTATTTATTTATCAGTTCATTTTTTCTAGTTAGGTAATTTTTCAATTCAGTCTCGATTCTAACCCTCTAATTCAGCCTTATTCCACACCTTTAACCCAAGCCCCGTTACAACCCTGTTAAAGACCTTTTAATTTGTGCATCATCTCATATTATAGTGGTGGAGACTTGATTTTCAGGCAAGCCTATGGGATTAACTTTTCATGTTCGACTTTTGAGTGCCTAAATTTTGAACCTTAAACACTTTGAGTGATTTGAGTGGATCTTTTGTGAGGATGTCAATCCTTGTCAATTTCGAATTAAAGGTAATTATTTAGATAAGGGGAGACACTTATATTTTCGAGATACAAAATCTATGACTTAGACTGTTTGAATTTTTAGAACTCTTTAAGTTGAATTATCCATGTGTAAATTATCTATGAATTATGATAAAACATTGTTGATAGGAATTATGAATTATAGAAAGTTCGTTTTAATTGTGAGTTGAGAATTTTGTTTGAGGACAAGCAAAAGCTTAAGTGTGGGGGTATTTGATAAACCGAAATAGTAACATATTTTAATCCCACATTTAGTATGCTTTTGGATGAGTTATCCCTTGATTTATGTAAAAAGGTGCTCTTAATCCTTTCTTTTCATGTCTTAGACCCAGGAAAGCACCCAAGGATAAAAAGAATGAGAAACGGGCTCAAAACGGGCCAAAATGGGCCAAAGAAGAAATTGACACGGCCTGAACCTTAGCCCACACGGCCGTGCCTCACTGATCATCTAGAACACGGTCTTCCCTCGATTCACACGGCCGTGTCTCATTAAAGAAGTCTGAGCACGGCCTGGCCACGATCCACACGGGCGTGTGCCATGGTCGTGTCCCTGTCGCTGAAAATAGCAATTTCACTCGGATTTGGATACTTAGGGAGAAAGAAACGTATTCCAAGAGCCTATATAAACCCCCTAAGGGTCAGCTGAAAATGGGGCGGTGAGCTAGGCCAAGGAGCCAAGCCGGAAAGGTCAGATTTGTGGGAATCACTCGAAGATAGCCAGTTGATCCATATCAAGAAGCCGGGATTCTACTCAAGACGGCGGATCTCTCCTTCAATTCCTTCAGGGAGTTTTAGGGATTTCTTATGTTTTGTTTTATCTTTTCTCTTGAGATGTTTTCTTATTTAGTTATGAACTAAACCCTTCAGATACCTGAAGGGGATGAAACCTATGATGAATCTTGTTATTATTTTCTAAATTATATGATAAATACTTAGTTTGTTCTTAATTATGTGAGCTTTATCCAAATTTAATGTGCTTAGGTGGAGGAGGAATAGACCCTGCCTAAGAGTAGATCTAGCATAATTAAGTGGATTTGATCGCACGCCTAGAGATAGGGTGACAAGATTTTTCCGGATTAAGGTGAAACCTAATATGGGAGTCCATAGATCGATTTACTGCTATTCTAGGGGGTTATTATAAGAGAACGAGAGTTCCACTAATTAACCTAGGGTTAGACATTATTCGCCTCGAGAGAGGGTTTAATATACGTTAGGGAGTCTTACGGATCAAACTAAGTAAATAAAATCATATGGTTCAGTGATAGATAACAAGTGAAGTCTAGGTGGATTCTTCCTGAGGGTATCGTCTAAATTAATTGAGTTTTTCTGAAAGTTTTCTCCCCAATTTTAGTCTTTTTTCGTCTTTGTGTCCTTAGCTTAGTAATTCGTTAAATTTAGATTAAAAGCAACTTCACGTATTTTAGGTTAAATAATAAAAAGAAAGTTAGTATTAGTACTTTTAGTTCCTTTGGGTTCGATAATCCGGTCTTGCCGAAGCTATACTACTGTTCGATAGGTACACTTGCCTTTAATCGTTGTCAGAGTTAGTTTCCAGGTTCGATCGTTCTTTTTATAAATTTTAAAGCTCTGATTCACAGCGATCAATGATATCTTTTTCCATTCTTTATTTTATTATAAAACATCAATTTAACCCACCAACTTTGACCAAAATTAAAAGCTCTTGTCCCCCTTGTCTACATGGCCGGCCAACACATCCTAGATGGTCTAATTGTCCTTTTAAGACCTTCAATTAATATTTCATGGCTATTTGGTACCTTTAGCTTATAGAATGGAACTTTCGCACTTTATGCGATTTAGTCCCTTTTCGCGATTTAACATGAAATCGCTAAAATTAATGCACCAAAATTTCCATACATCCTTATAAACATGTCATAACACATAAAATAACATGAAAATAATTTTTATCAAACCTCAGATTAGTGATTCTGAGATCACTGTTCCAACTAGCCCCTAAATTGGGCTGTTACAACCCGAGCACTAACCCCACTAACGTCCATATTTTCGAATTTTAGCATCTAACTAAAAACTAACCAAATTTTTAGGTGCAATTTTCCCTACCCACACAGCCTTGCACACGGGCGTGGCCGTGGACGTGTGGAAACAGGACAACTTATCCCAAAACACGGGCTGCGATAAAACGCCACGGCCGTGCGATTCGGCCGTGGTCGAAACTGAGAAATCTACACGGGCGTGCGACACGCCCGTGGGACCTTTGAGTCCATTTTTTTTTCTCTTATTTTCATTTTTAATTTCTTTTCTTTTATCTTTCTTGTCTTTAGTTTATATTATTATATTTTGATTTCTTTTATTTAGGTTCAAGGGGCTGTTAACGAACGACCACACCACCACCGGAGTATCCTCCCCACCTTCACCTCTCTCCAACTTTACCATTTCTTTTCATTAACTCTATCCAAAATTCAGGAAGTTTCACTTCTCTCCCTATCTTATGATTTAATTACTATATTGCTATTATCTATCTTTGTACATTGAGGACAATGTACATCTTAAGTGTGGGGGGTGAATTTTATTCCTAACTTTTTGTATCCCTGAATCATGTCTTGTTCTTAAGTAATTTTCTCATATTACTATTAGAATGAAATTTCCTTTGATTTGTGATTTTTGTTGATATGTTTTGGATTAAGGCATAGGTAATTGTGCTGTGATGATTTAAACTTTAGGAGACTAGAGAATCAAGCATGATGAGTCTATTTTCATAATTAAAAATTTGTTAGGTTGTCTACCTGAATCTAATTATTACCTTGAAGTTTGAAATTTACAAGGTTGACATCAAAAGCCATAATTTTTGTGAGATTTTGAGCCTTTTAGAGCATATTCTTTTCTTGCTCACTTTATTGATTATGAGTGTGTCAACATTGATTTGTTATTCTAGAACTTGCTTCGATCATACATGTCGAGACCACACCTATGATTTGATATACTGAGATGATAAAGGCACCTAGGTTTTAACCCACTTATTCCATTAAAAAGCCTACCTGTTTAATTAACCCCTAGTGAACCCTTTGAAACCCAATCAACCGTTTTTTGACTCACCCATTAATATTGACCCAAAACCCACTTTGTATTTGTTATCACCAATTCTCTTGACTACCTTTATATCGAGATTTGATTTGATTGATTGCTTAACTATTTTCTTTGTTTTAGTTGTTAAATTCTATCTTATTATTATTGTATGTGCTTATTTTTAAAAAAAAATTAATTATTTGAAGCATATTCATAATTAGTTCTATGTTAGTTGAGCTGATACGTTTAAATTCCACATCTTGAGAAGAAGCTCGTGTTATGAAATTTAATGTAACTATTCAGTATTAGTTTATTTCTCTAGTTAGGTAATTTGTCAATTCAATCTCGATTCTAACCCTTTAATTCAGCCTTTATCCACACCTTTAACCTAAGCCCCAAGTTACAACCCATAAAAGACCTTTTGATTTGTGTATCATATCATTTCTGATGGTGGAGATTTGATTTTCATGCAAGCCTATGGGATTAACTTTTCATGTTTGACTCTTGAGTGCTTATTTTTGAACCTTAAACACCTTGAGTGATTTGAGTGAACCTTTAGTGAGGATGTCAATTCTTGTTGATTTTGAATTAAAGGTGATTATTTAGGTAAGGGGAAACACATATTTTTCGTACTATAAAAACTATGACTTTGATTGTTTGAATCTTTAGGAACCTTCTGGTTAAATTATCAATGTATGAATTACCTATGAATTATGATGAAACATTTTTGATCAAGGTTATGAATTGAGGAAATTCGATTTTAATTGTGAGTTGAGAATTTTACTTGAGGACAAGCAAATGCTTAAGTGTGGGGGTATTTGATAAACCGTAATATATACATATTTTAATCCCATATTTAGCATACTTTTGGATGATTTAATCCCTTGAATTGTGGAATTTGATGCTCCTAATCCTTTAATTTCATGTTTTATACTTAGGAGAGCATCGGAGGATGAAAAGAACGAGAAACGGGCCGAAAACGGAGAAAATGGGCCAAAGTAAGAAATTCACACGGCCGTGCCACCTTAGCAGGCTCGAACACGGCCTGGGCTCGATTCACACGGGCGTTCCACACGGGCGTGCCCCTGCCTTGACCTGTTTTAATTCCATTCGGATTAGGGTACTTGTGGGCCAAGAAAGGCATTCCGAAAGCCTATATAAACACCCTAAAGAGCGACCTAAAAGGGGGCGAAGCCAGAGAGGGCTGAACACAGGAAATTACTCGAAGACAGCCAGTTGAGTCATCCCAGAAGTCGAAATCACACTCAAGACGGAAGATCTTCCCTTCAATTTCCTTCAGGGGGTTTTAGGGTTTTTCTTATGTTTTGTTGTTTACTTTCTTCTGAGATGTATTCTTTATTAAACATGAACTAAACCCCTCAAATACCTGAGGGGGATGAAACCTAAGACCGATCTTGTTATTATTTTCTGAACTGTATGATAAATACTTGATTTGTTCTTAATTATGTGTTCTTAATTCTTGCTTTAATATTTCAGGATAATGATTCAAATATTGATGTGCTTAGGCAGTGGAGCAAAAGTCTCTGTTTAAGAGTAGACCTAGCATAGTTAAGCGGAGTTGATCGCAACCCTAGAGATAGGATGACGAAAATCTGCCGGATTAGGGTCAAACCTAATATGGGAGTCCATAGATCGAGTTAATGCAACACTAGGGGTTTTAATTAGAAAGATATTCCAATTAATCAACCTAGGGTTAGACGTTATTAGTCTCGAAAGGGATAATAATATAAATTAGGAATCCTACGGATCAAGTCAAGTGAATAAATAAATGCAGTTCGAGTTAAGTAACAAGTGAAGTCTTGGTGGATTCGTGTATTGTCTTAATCAACTGGTTTTCCAAAAAGTATTTTCCCAATTCATTCTCTGTGTCTTAGCATCCTTAGTTTAGTAATTAGTTAATTAAACATCGAATCCCTTAATACTTAAGCTAGATAATAAAAAGATAGTAACTACTAGTACTCTTGGTCCTTGAGGATACGATATTTTCGGTCTTGCCATAGCTATACTACCGAACGATAGGTGCGCTTGCCTTATTCGTTGTCATAGTTAGTTTGGACACGATCATGCAGCCTAAATCAAGTATCCACTCCTCGCTCACTTTAGAATTGTTGACAGAAGCAACTAGAAGTTTACCATCGCTGTAGTCTTCTAGAACATCAACTTCACCGGAATTTTCTGGTTGTTTTCCCTTTTGAATCGTAGCATCCCTTTTAATCTTGTTCTGTAGCTTATAGCACTCAGATTTAATGTGCCCTTTCTTCTTGCAGAAATTACAAGTTTTACCTCTGTTTCAAGACTTCGATCTACCCTTAGATTTACCGCGAGGATTCCGTTCCTGTGTCCTTCCATGATCATCATCAGCATTTCGATCTTGTCTCCCACGAAGAATGAGACCCTCTCTCTGAGAGTCGGGTTTAACCTCAAGATGCTTTATCTTATCATACGAGGTCAAAGAATCATAAACCTCATCAACTGTGAGAGACTCGCGGCTATATAAAATCGTGTCTCTGAAGGTTGAATAAGACGGGGGCAACGAACAAAGTAGAATCAACCCTAGATCTTCCTTATCATACTGAACCATCATGGCCTCCAAGTTTGAGAGAATTTCTTTAAAAACTGTTAGGTGTTCGTGCACAGACGCACCTTCTTCCAAATGATGAGCATAAAGATGTTGCTTCATATGCAACTTGCTGGTTAGAGTTTTGGACATACATATTTGTTCTAACCTCTTCCATAATGCAGCGGCAGTCTTCTCCTTCATCACATCCTGCAAAATCTCGTTAGACAAATGTAGATGTAACTGTGTTAATGCCTTTCGATCCTTGCGCTTCTTCTCTTCCCCCGTCAATGTCGAAGGCATCTTATCTACCCCTAGCAGGGCTTCCTCTAAATCCATCTGTGCAAGAACTGCCTGCATCTTTATCTGCTACAACGTGAATCTAGTGTTGCGATCCAACAGCGGAATTTTATACTTCAAAGACGCCATTACCGTGATCGAGATGAAAAAACCGGAAGCTCTGATACTAATTTGTGAAAAATATAATGTCGGTAATGAAAATATATCGCAAAGAAAAGAGAAATAAAAATTAAAAAACACACAGATTTTACGTGGAAACCCTTTCGGGAAAAAAATCACGAGCAGAGGAGAAGAAAATCCACTATGTCGAATTCGAATTATTACAAGAGGAATAGACTATGTCTATTTATAGGCTTGTAAAACCATATTCTAATAGGAATGTAGTAAGATTGAAATACCTTATTCTAATCAATATCAAATAGATGGAGTTTAATAAGGTTTAAAAAACCTCATTTAAAATAAAATAAAAGAAGTGTAGTTCTATAGGGATTCTTCTTTTATTTTATTTTACCATTGTATTTTATTTAAATAAGGATTCGAGTCACTTAATTCTAACAACTGACATTAAGTACGTGATTCTTGTAGGATTTTGAGTCCGAGTCTACTATTTACCTACCTGTAAACATGGAAACCAATCCACATTAAGTAAATTTCACTTATTCAAATAACCATAAATATATCTAAAGCATTTGAATTTAATTCACAACTTTAGTAATCCAATTCAAGAAATATATCATATCTCCCAATGAATACATATATATACATAAGTAAATATAATTCTTCATTAGTAATACCTATAACCAACCTTTTTCAGTAGTTCATATAACCTTGCTGTATAGTCCAATTGATACAAGACACCCGGTGTCTAACGGATAAACTGCGAAAGAGTTTGATCTCAGTGATAGTCAGATGAACCAAAAAATGTGTACCCAGTACTAGTTAGATAAACTGAAGGAAGTTGCGTCCAGCGCTAGTCGGATAAACCAATGAATAAATAGTGATTCCAACTCTAGTTGGATTTACTAATGATATTTGCGCCCAGCGCTAGTCGGATAAATCGACGAATAAATAGTTATTTATTTTCACAATTTCCTCATTCATTAATTAACATTATCATTCCAATATGAACATAAGATTGTTTATCCAGTATTTAAATAACATCTAATTATCAATTAAATAAATGATTAATAAAAAGACTAAGTTCGAGACTACGAACTTACCAGGGTTAAACTGTAGAAACAACCAAAGTTCAGAGACTAATAAGCAATCTTCCCTTTTCTTCGATTATCAACTTGATCCTGATCTATAATATAATTTATTTCAATTATTAGCCTTAATTTCACATTCTATTCAATTTAATACATATAATTTCTTATTTACAATTTTTACACATTTTCCCCAAACTTTTACACATTATACAATTTAATCCTTAAACCGAAACAAGCTTATTTCCACAATTAAATTCTATACCCATGTAATTGAGTTTTAAGCCATCTTGGTACAGCCCTTAAATTTCAAAAATTCACAATAAAACCAAGCATACTTCAATATTTTACCTATTTAGTCCCGATCGTTGAAAACGAAAGAAACGAATTAATACCGACTAGAATGGTTACGGGATGGAGAATTTGCATAGATTACCGAAAGTTGAACAAGGCGACTAGGAAAGATCATTTTCCTTTGTCGTTCTTGGACCAAATACTGGATAAACTCGTGGGGCGAGACTATTATTGTTTTCTCGATGGATACTCAAGGTACAATCAGATCACAGTATCACCAGAGGATCAACACAAAACAATATTCACATGCCCGTACGGTACATTTGCATTTAGACGCATGTCATTTGGTTTATGTAATGCACCTACTACATTTCAAATATGTATGATGGCTATTTTTACTGACATGGTTGAGAAGTATTTGGAAATGTTTATGGCCGATTTTTTAGTGTTTGGAGACACTTATGATGATTGCTTAGCCAATCTAGCCTAAGTACTAAGGCAGTGCAAAGAAACAAACCTCGTACTCAACTGGGAAAAGTATTATTTCATGGTACGAGAAAGTATTGTTCAGGGGCACGGAATAACGAGACATGGAATCGAGGTAGATAAAGCAAAGATATATGTTATCGAGAAACTCCCACCTCTAACATCTGTAAAGGGTGTTAGGAGGTTTTTGGGATATGCCAAATTATATAGAAGATTTATCAAGGACTTCTCCAAAATCGCTAAACCCTTAGGCAAATTATTGAAAAAGGACACGATATTTAACTTTGGAAAAGGGTGTTAGTTTCGGCAACCATTGTCATCACACCGGATTGGGATTTGCCATTTGAATTGATGTGTGATGCAAGTGACTTCGCAATAGAAGTTGTAATGAGCCAGTGAACGAACAAAGTTTTTCATTGCATCTACTATGCAAGTCAGACTCTGACGGGAGCTCAATTGAATTATACGGTAACAGAAAAAAATTTACTTGCTATTGTATTTGCTTTTGACAAGTTTCGATCTTATCTTGTAGGTACCAAAATGACTGTCTATACGGATCATTTGGCAATTACATATTTACTTGCCAAGAAAGATGCCAAGCCGAGATTGATCCGATGGGTACTTCTACTCCAAGAGTTCGATCTAGAAATTCAAGATCGAAAAGGGGTATGATAAACCGTAATAGTAACATATTTTATCTCCACATTTAGCATGCTTTTGGATGATTTATCCCTCGAACACGGCCTGAAGTCGATTCACACGGGCGTGCTACACGGGCGTGTCCCTGCCGTGACAAAGAGGAATTTTATTCGGATTAGGGTACTTAAAGGCAAAGAAAGCCATTCCAAAAGCCTATATAAACACCCTAGAGGCCAACCTTTCAAGGGGGCGTCCAGCTAGGCCAAGGAGCCGAGCCAGAGAGGTCGGAATCGTGGGATTTACTCGAAGAAAGCCAGTTGATTCATCTCAAGAGGCCGAAATCATACTCAAGATGGCGGATCTCTCCTTCAATTCCTTCAGGGGGTTTTAGGGTTTTCTTATGTTTTGTTTTATCTTTTCTTCTGAGATGTATTCTTTTATAATTATGAACTAAACTCCTCAGATACCTGAGGGGGATGAAACCTAAGACGGATCTTGTTATTGTTTTCTGAACTATATGATAAATACTTGATTTGTTCTTAATTATGTGTTCTTAATTCTTGCTTTGATATTTCAGGGTATTGATTCAAGTATTGATGTGCTTAGGCAGTGGAGCAAAAGTCCCTGTCTAAGAGTAGATCTAGCATAGTTAAGCGGAGTTGATCGCAACCCTAGACATAGGATGACGAAAATTTGCCGAATTAGGGTCAAACCTAATATGGGAGTCCATAGATCGAGTTAATGCAATTCTAAGGGTTTTAATTAGAAAGAGATTTCAATTAATCAACCTAGGGTTAGACGTTAGTAGCCTCGACGGAGGTATTAATATACATTAGGGAATCCTACGGATCAAGTCAAGTGAATAAATCGTCTGGTTCAGAGTTAGATAACAAGTGAAGTCTAGATGGATTCCTCCTTGGGTATTGTCTTAATCTCTTGGTTTTTCCCACAAGTATTTCCCCAATTCATCCTCTTTGTCTTAGCGTCTTTAGCTTAGTAATTAGTTAATTTTAGATTAAACAATAATTCACTTCAATTCTTAGGCTAAATAATAGAAAAAAAGTTAGTATTAGTACTTTTGGTTCCTTTGGGTTCGACATTCCGGTCTTGCCACTAAACTATACTACTGTTCGATAGGTGCGTTTGCCTCAATCATTGTCACAGTTAGTTTCTAGGCTAGATCATTCATTATATAAAATTTTAAGACTCTGACATAATGATCAAGTTTTTGGCGCCGTTGTCAGGGAACTAAAATATTAAGAACACTTGATTTTTATTACTTTAGCCATTTTTTTATTTTTGCAATTTACTTTTATTTTGTTTTTAACTTTGCTAATTTTTCTTCTTTTATTTTGTTCCTAGCAGGTACCTCTAGTTTATGACTAGAAGGAACCCGACAGGACCCTTAATCTACGACAGTGATATTGAAAGCACCGTTTGCAGAAATCGTAGAGAAATAAGGCGAAGCCTAAATTACATAGAAGAAGAGCAAGAGGATGATACTAATAACACAGAAGAGATGGCTGATCACTAGAATAATCCACTCCCTCCTATGGTTGCCGAAAATCCTCCTCCTCGAACTACGTATGATTATGCTAAACCTAATTTAACAGGAACTGAGTCAAGTATCGTTAGACCTACTATTGCTGCAAATAATTTTGAACTGAAACCTAACACAATTCAAATGATACAACAATTTGTTCAGTTTGATGGTTTGCAGGATGAAGATCCAAACACACACTTAGCGAATTTTCTTGAATTTTGTGATACCTTCAAAATAAATGGCATTTCTGATGATGCCATTCGTCTTCGGTTATTTTCCTTTTCTTTGAGGAATAAAGCCAAACAGTGGTTGAATTCTCTTCCACGAGGGTCAATCACTACATGGGAGCAAATGACCAAAAAATTTTTATTAAAATATTTTCCGCCGGCTAAAACGGCTAAGTTAAGGAATGATATCTCTTCTTTTGTGCAGATGGATTTAGAGACACTTTATGATGCATGGGAGAGATACAAAGATCTATTGAGAAGGTGCCCACACCATGGATTACCCTTGTGGCTACAAGTCCAAACCTTTTATAATGGTGTAAACCCTTCAACGGTAGTTGATTGATTCAGCTACGTGTGAACCTTAAATAACAAAACACACAAGCGGCCTACGAGTTTATAAAAGAGATGTCACTGAATAACTATCGGTGGCAAGTCACTGAGACAAGGCCAACAAAAGCAGTAGGAGTTTTCAACCTCGACGTAGTAACCATGCTATCCAATCAAGTAGAACTCTTAAATAAAAAGATTGATGGTTTGTATAGTTCTTCGCAGGTAAATCCAGTTATGCAATGTGATACGAATGGAGGGTCGAACAATACGGAATATCCACTCTACAACCCTGGCGTAGAAAGCGAGCAGATGAACTATATGGGTAATAATTTTAGATATCAAAATAACCCCTATAGTAACAATTATAATCCAGGTTGGAGGAACCACCCCAATTTTCCATGGGGAGGTCAAGGAAATCAGAGACAGCAACCCCCCCAAACTTCAAAAAACAGCCCTACCCACAGGAAAAGAAGCTGAACCTTGAGGAGATGCTGAAAAAAATCATAGCGGTGTTAGAAACACGTTTCCAAAACACCGAAACAACACTTAAAAATCAACAAGCATCGATTCAAGAGATCAAGAATCAGTTAGGACAACTTACCAAGATCATGTCAGAACGACCACAAGGTAGATTGCCAAGCAACACTGAAACTAACCCAAAGGAGCAACTTCAAGCCATAACCGCTCATGATAGTAAAGGGTTAGATGAGCCCAAATTAAGGCAAGAGAATGTGGTAGAGGAAGGTAAGGTCGAGGTAAGTCATGATAAATCAAAACCAGTAATCAAAGAGTACCAACCTCGCATACCATATCCCGAAGTAATGAAGAAAGATAACACAGAGGAATAGTTCGGTAAGTTTCTTAAACTTTTAAAGAAATTACATATTAACTTACCATTCCTTGAAGCTCTTTCGCAGATGCCAAATTCAAGGAAATTTTTAAAAGAGCTTTTGACAAACAAACGGAGGTTAGACGAGGCATCACATGTGGAGCTGAACGCAGTGTGCTCAGCGATTCTACAAAACAAATACCACGAAAATTAAAAGATCCAGGGATTTTTACGATTCCTTGTTTAATTGGTAGTTTATCGGTTGATAATGCTTTAGCTGATCTAGGGGCAAGTATAAATGTCATGCCTTATAAAATGTTTAAATGACTAGGTCTAGGAAACCCAAACAAACTAGGATGAGCATTCAATTAGGTGATAAAACTATTAGAATTCCTAGGGGTATAGTTGAAGATGTACTCGTAAAAATTGATAAATTTGTATTCCCAGTAGACTTTGTTGTTTTAGACATGGATGAGGACAACACGATCCCTTTAATTTTAGGAAGACCCTTTTTAGCAACTGCTAGAACTAAAATTGACATTGATACAGGTGAACTCATACTTCGTGTAGGTGACGAGGCAGTCACTCTCTTGGAGCTCTTGACTCGGCTAGAACATCAAGTCATTAAGGTGAGAAAATTAATTTTATTAATGACCATTCAGATAAGCCTTCTTTTCAGGAAACACAATAGAACCATACAACTGAGCCAGATCCTAGACATCATGATAACAAAGAAGTAATTCATGAGGATCGAAGGCTTCATATTGATGAACTAGATGAGTGGAAGACACATTTCAAGGAAAAATCAAAATCACACGAAGCAAAACCAAGAGAACCCCAAGACGAGCTTATAGGAACGGCAAATCACTTCAAGATAGGAGATCAGGTATTGTTGGATAAGAAAGACCCTCAAATATCTCTTTCAGACCTTAATACAAACTAAGAAATCTCTTTTAAGGTAATCAATGTTTTCCCATACGGAACAGTCGAGGTAAGTAATCCTATTTTCGGCACTTTTAAAGTAAACGCTACTCGACTCAAGTTATATCATGATAGTAGAACTAATAGCATGAAAGAGGATGTTCAACTCTTCAAACCACCCTGATTATGCGAATGAGAGGTAAGTCTAGCTTAAGACTTTAAACAAGCGCTTCTCAGGAGGCAACCCGAGCACTAACTCCGTTTATTTTTACATCTATTTTTACTTTTATTTCTCCTTTTTTAGCATCTAACTATTTACTAACAAAAAGTGCAGATTTCCATACCATACGGCCTTGCACACGGCCGTGGCCGTGGCTGTGGCCGTGTGGATACTACGGACATCCGTACTGACATGGCAAAGGTAGTACGAGCCAATGACGAAAGATTCCCAAGATCACGGATGATTATAAATGGGCACGGCCGTGCGATACGGCCATGGCCGACACCGAGAGAAGTCACACGGGCTCCGACTAAACACCATGGCCGTGCGATACAGTCGTGGTCGACACTGTTTTATCAAACATGGGCGTGGTGACCATGAAATGGGCGTGGGAAAAACGAATAAAGCACAACACGGCCGTGCGATACGGCCATATGACCCAACACGCCCGTGGAACACGGGCGTGGGGATGTACCAGATTTGAAACTTCTATTTAAAACACCCATTGTTCCCTTTTTCACCCATTCCCTTTTATCCATACCCTTTACACTCTCCCCCCCCCTTTTCCATTTTCTCTCATTCTCCTGCCCCAAAATCTCCATTTTAACATTACCTATATCGAAGAAACAGAAGGGTCCTAGCACAGTCTCCCCGTGGGAGACCGATCTACATAAGTTCATGCCGGCCGCTTCATTTACTCAACAAGCCAAGGACATTTGAGTCCAATTATTTTACCTATGTTTTTTCTCTTCTCTTTTATTTTCCTTCTCTTTGACTCTCTTATACTTAATTTTATTTATTTTATTCTAGTTATTTGGTTTTAAGTTCTTCAGGCTGTTTGGGAATCACACCACCACGACCCTAGTATCCACCTCTACAGAAATGTCTTCCTCCAACGCGGCCCAAACTTCCCAGATTTTTTCTCTGACTCCATCCAAAATTCAGGAAGTTTCACCTCTTTCCCTATCTTGTGCTTTTCTTATTATAATTGTTATATTTATACATTGAGGGCAATGTACATTTTAAGTGTGGGGGTGAAATTTATTCAAGAAAGTGCCTAACTTTTTTCATTATTCTCGAATCCTGAATTTTATCTTGTTCTTAAATAATTTTCTCATATTATGATTAAAATGAAACTTCCTTTGATTTATGATTTTCATTGATATGCTTTAGATTAAGTCAGTTAATTGTGCATTGATGATTTAAACTGTAGGAAACTAGAGAATCAAGCAGGATAAGTCTATTTTTCAGAAGTAAAAATTTTGTTAGGTTGTCTACCCGAATATAATTATTACTTTGAAGTTTGAAATTTACAATGTTGATATCAAAAGCCCATAATTTTTGTGAGATTTTGAGCCTTTCAGAGCATACATTTTTCGTGCTCACTTTATTGATTATGAGTGTGTCAACATTGATTTGTTATTCTAGAACTTGCTTCGATTATACATGTCGAGACTGTAACATCCTGAAATAGGGCCTAAACGGAATTGTGGTTGCGAAACCATGAATCTGAGATAGAAAAGGTTATTTTAAGTAATTATTATGATTTATTGAGTGATTAGATGCATGTGTTAGAGTATTGATAAGAAATTTTATTGATTTCATGTCTAATTTGCCTATTAGGACTTAATTGCAAAAGTTGATAAATATGAGTTTTAGATGGTAAAGGATTTAATTGAAGAGCATAATTGAAGTAGAGGTCCTTAAATGGTAATTATACCATTAGGCTTTCATGGACAAAAATGGACATATATAGGTAGAAAGAACCAAAGTTTTTAATGAAGGGTAATTTAGTCATTTGGTAATAAAAAGAAATTAAAAGGGAAAAGATGGCAAAATATGCTCATCTTCTTCATTAGGACGAAATTTCAAGGGTTTTCCATAGCTAGGGTCTGTTTCAAGCTTCCAAGTTCCATAGTAAGTGATTCCAAGCCCGTTTTTAATGTTCTTTACGTTTTTGGAGTCCGGTAACTTGATTTAGCTTAATCTAGCAATAATTTAACCTAGGGTTCATATTTGGAAAAATACCCATAGGTGAAATGTGTTTATTTTGATGTTTTATGATAGAATATGAAGTCTGAAATTATGTTAAACAACTTTTGCTAAGCGATTTTAAGTGAAAGCGGGTAAAAAGCGGCTTAATCGGTAAAAATACCTAATGTTCATAAGTATATGTTGGAGTGAGAATTTGATGTTGTCATAGAAGGGAAAAATGATCAGCATGTCATAAAACATAAGAATAAGGGATAAAGTTTAATTTCCGAGCTTTGGGGAAAATGTGTGAATATGTAAAAGTTTAGGGGCAAAATCGTAATTTTGCCAAAGTTAGAGTTAAGGACTGTTTTGATAAATGTGAATATTAAATAAGCTAAATTTGCTATTATAGATCAAGAAGAACGAAATCCGGAGTTAGATAGGGGAAAGAAAAAGATAGAGGATTAAATCGATATAGTTGATCGTATTTTGTTTCGAGGTAAGTTTGCGGTAAATAAATGCAATATTCTATTATTTTACATTTAATACTATTAAATTCCAGCATTTATATATTTATTTTATAAATTTATCATTCAAAGACTCAAGTATGAATTGTGGAAAAGCTATCTCGAGAAAGTTAGGTTGAACCTTAGGAATGTGTAGGATACAAATGTCATGACATTAGGGTTTAAGGAAATCATGTAAGACCATGTCAAGACATGGCATTGATAAGTTTCTATAAGGCAAAGGTCCCATGTAAGACCATGCCAAGGCATGGCATTGGTGAGTTCATAAGGCAAGGATACCACGTAAGACCATGTCAAGACATGGCAATGGTTAAGTTTCATAAGGAAAGGTACCCGCGTATCCTTAGTATTCCAAGTGGTTCAACGGGAAAATTCAAAGAGTATACCAAAGTAAAGGTAAGACAAGTTCAAGATAAAAGGTAAGGTAAGACAAATTCATGTTAAAAGTGCAGGTAAGAATACAAGTTTAAGTATATTGAGTTAAAAGTCTAAGTGATCTTGATAAGAAAAGGATAAAATAATTCATTAAGAATGTTGTTATCTATTTACTTGTAAACTTACTAAGCTTTATGCTTACGCCCGTTCTTTATTTTTTTTATATAGTATTACAAGCCAATTCGGGGATCGAAAGGACGTAGGAGATCGTTACACACTATCAAAGGATTATATTGGTATTTTGTGACTCGACGTTTTAAGTTATGGCATGTATAGGGACTTAGCTATCATGTGTGTATAACCTTATTATATGGCTTAAGATTGGCTGGTAAATGTTTGGTAGTGATTAGCTATTAAAATGGCTAATTAAGAGCATGTTTTGGATATCATGTAATGCCTAGTTGGTAGTTATTAGAAAGAAATTATGTAAGTATATGCAGGGGAACAGTTTGATCAGTAACTGTGACGTGATTTTGAAAAATCACTAAAAATAGTATAAATGGAATTATGGTGTGAATGAGATATATAATTAAAGCTTATTGAGTCTATTTTTATATGAAAGAAACGGTGTAGGCAAAAGAGTTGTATATTATGAGATAATTGATCTTTTGTGCAGAGGGGTCAGAACTGTCGAACTGTGTAACAGGGGAGACTTTAACTAATAAACTGTACTAATTTGCCATACCAAAAATTCTATAAAAATTATAGTAGGAAGATATATGAGTCTAGTTTCAGGGAAAATTTACGGATCTAAATTTCGAGTTTTGTAACTCGAGTTATAGTCAATTTAGTGAACATGGCGCAGATGGACAGTTTCAATTTTTATGCCCTGATTTAGTAAGTTAAGTCTAGTAATGCCTCGTGCTCGACTCCGACAGCGGTCTCGGGTAAGGGTGTTACATTTATTGGTATCAGAGCAAGGTTTAGTCGGTTCTCGAAATATTCAGTATGAGTAAGAGTCTATCTATACATGCCATACTTATATTTTGATAGTGTGGCGACTCTTGACGATTTAAAAATGTTTTTCTTTTATAGTTATGGATCCCGAGCGAGCTAGTGCAGATGATGTAGAGAGTAATGCGCCCACTCCCGCTGAAGGGGCGGTGCCACAAGATAGTCGTGAAAGGCCCGTTACAGTTAGTCGGGAGGAGGAGGGCTCGAGAAGCCTTCTTCCAAGCTATGAATGAATGGTTTCTTTGAGTTCGTTAAATGCGAACCCGGTACATTAGACCTCCACCCCCTCATGATCCTCGGACTACTCATGTAGCTTCTCGATTATGAGAGATGATCGAAGAGAGAAGCCAACCGTTGACAAAATCGAGAAAACAAGGGGCTGAAGAGTTTGGGCTACTAAAGACGATGATGCTGAGAAAGCTGAATTTTGGCTCGAGAACACTATCGAGTTTTTGATGAGTTGTCACGCACACGGAAGAGTGTATTAAATGTGTAGTGTCACTTAGAGATTCGGCCTATCGGTGGTGGAAGACACTTGTGTCGATAGTACCGAAAGAAAGAGTTACTTGGGATTTCTTTCGGGAGGAGTTAAGTAAGAAGTACATCGATCAGAGGTTTCTTGACCGAGAAAAGAAAAGAGTTCCTTGAGTTAAAGCAGGGTAAGATAGCGGTGACCAATTATGAGCGTGAATTTGTTCGACTCAGCAATTATGCTCGAGAGTGTGTCTCACAGAGGCTATCATGTGTAAAAGATTTGAGGATGGGCTCAATGATGATATCCAGTATCGGTTGGTGTATTAGAGATAAAAGAGTTTGTTATTTTAGTTGAGCGAGCACTGTAAGCGCGAAGAGTTATTAAAAAGAAAAGGTAAAGTGAAATTGAGATGCAAGACACAAAGAAAAGATAGATGAGCAAGTCGTTTGAGTCTACATCCAAGAGGCCTAGGGAGTTTTCTCACGAGATCTAATTTTTGATCGGGTATTCTAGCGAAAACAGAGGTAGAAGATTTATGGATCGAAAGCTCAAACCGCCGATTGCGAGTGTTGGCGGTATTTGACTGATAGACCCGAGTGTCCTCAATGTGGTCGGCGTCATCGAGTCAATGTCGAGCAACTAAGATTGGCTGTTTCCGATGTGGTGCACCGGATCATTTCATTCGAGAATGTCCCGAAATGGTTAAAGAGAAGTAATACCGAGTGTAAGATCGAGGCAATGCCCCGTTAGAAGCGGATCTCGAGAGAAATCCGGAGTAAGGCGGTAAAGGTACATTTAGAGATCTGAAAGCGAGATCGGATGTTAGAGCACCCGCAAGGACTTATGCTATACGTGCTCGTGAAGAGGCATCCTTCCCAAGCGTAATTACGGGTACCTTTTCTCTTCATGATGTTAATGTTATTGCTTTGATTGATCGGGTTCAACCCATTCCTATGTTTGCATGAAATTAATGCCTAGTATGAACATGCCCATAGAGTTTACGGAATTTGTGATTAAAGTATCGAATCCATTAGGTCGGCATGTGTTAGTAAACAAAGTATGTAAAAATGCCCTTTGATGATTAGAGGTTACTATTTTTGGCCGATCTCATGCTATTGCCGTTTGATGAGTTTGATGTGATTCTTGGTATGGATTGGTTAGCGCACATGATGTGATAGTGAATTGTGGAAAGAAATTCATTGAGTTGAAGCGTGAAAATGGTGAGATCCTTCGGGTTAATTCGGATGAGTCGGGTAGTTTAATTTCCATGATTTACATTATATACGCTCAGAAATGTTTGAGAAAGGATGTGAAGCTTATCTTGCTTTTGTGTTGAATACTAAAGATCGAGTTGAAAATTGAATCGATGCACTGTGGTAAATGAGTTTCTTGATGTGTTCGGAAGAACTACAGGTTTGCCTCCTATCGAGAGAAGTTGAGTTTGGTATTGAATTGATTCCGGTACCACACCTATTTCTATTGCTCCTTATAGAATGGCTTCAATAGAATTGAAAGAATTGAAAGCTCAGCTCTGAGGAATTAAGCGATAAAGGCTTTGTAAGACCTAGTTATTCACCATGGGGCGCGCTTGATGTTATTTGTGAAAAGAAGGGCGGTTCCATGAGATTGTGCATAGACTATCGGCGACTTAACAAGGTAACCATCAAGAAAAAATATCCATTGCCTAGAATAGATGATTTGTTTGATCAAGCTGAAAAGACCCTTTGTGTTCTCTAAGATAGATTTGAGATCTGGATATTATCGATTCTGCGAGTTAAAAAGTCGAGATATTCCAAAAGCGCACCGAACTAGGTATGGTCACTATGAGTTTCTTGTGATGCCATTTGGCTTAACCAATGCTCCTGCCATTTTATGGATTTAATGAACCGAATTTTTAGACCTTATTTGGACAAGTTTGTAGTTGTGTTTATTGATGACATCTTGATTTATTCCAATGATGAGAGGTGAGCATGCGAGCATTTGAGAAACAGATTTCTGATTTTGAAAGATAATCGACTTTATGCCAAGTTTAGTAAAAGTGAGTTAGTTCACGGGAAGTTTGTTTTCTTGGACATATTGTTTGGTGAAGGTATTAAAGTTGATCCGAGTAAGATTTCAGCCATTGTTGGTTGGAAGCCTCCCAGGAATGTATCAGAGGTCGAAGTTTTCTTGGTCTTGCAGGTTATTATAGGCGATTTGTAGAGGATTTTCCATGATAGCTACTCCATTGACAAGATTGCTCTGAGAAAGATGTCAAGTTTTAATGGGTGAGAAGTGTCGTGAGTTTCGACAAGTTAAAGGCATTGTTGATTTGAAGCTCTGTCTTAGTACAACGAGCAGGGTAAAGAGTTTGTAATTTCTGATGATGCATCCTTAAATGGACTAGAATTTGTGTACTTATGCGGGAAGGAAGGGTAATTGCTTATGCCTCTAGGCAGTTAAAACCACATGAGAAAAATTATCAGACACATGATTTAGAGCTATTTGCTATTGTATTTGCATTAAAAATTTGGAGACATCACTTGTATGGTGAGAAATGCCGAATATTCAACGATCATAAAAGTTTGAAATACTTGATGACTCGGAAAGATCTGAACTTGAGACAAAGAAGATGGCTAGAGTTGATTAAAGATTATGAGCTAGTGATCGATTATCACGGGTAAGGCAAGCGTTGTTCTTGATGCTTTGAGTAGAAAATCATTATTTGCATTGAAAGCTTTGCACACTAGTTTGGCCTTATCGGATGATGGTTCTATTTTTATTTGAGTTGAGAGCTAAGCCGAGCGTTTCTTGAAGAAATTTGTGAAGCTCGGAAGGATGATGAGTGAGTTGCAAGCCAAAAGGGTTCGATCTGAGTCAGTGTAGAGTCGATTTTGGATCGAGATCGGCGGTTGTTTGATGTTTAGAGAGCGAGGGTATGTGTACCAAAGAATGATGATCTTATTGGAAGGTTTTCTGAGGAAGCACATAGCGAGTTCTTTGTCTATTCACCTGGTAGTATAAAGATGTATAATGATTTGAAGAAAATGTATTGGTGGGCGGGAATGAAAAGAGATATTTGAGAATTTGTTTCTAGATGCTTGATTTGTCAACGGTAAAAAGTGAACATCAGGTACCTTGAGTTTATTGCGACTGTATTAGTTCCAGTGGAAATGGGACCGAGTTACTATGGATTTTGTGACAGGATTGCCTTTGACCCCAGAAAGAAAGATGCGGTATGGGTTATGATTGATAAGTTAACAAAGTCGGCTCATTTTATCCCGGTTTGTATGGATTATTCACTTGACAAGTTGGCGAGTTGTATATTTGAGAGATTGTGAGACTACATGGAGTACAGTTATCGATCATCTCGGATAGAGATCCGAGATTTACTTCACGGTTTTGGAAGAAATTGCAGGAAGCTTTAGGTACAAAGTTGAGTTTTAGTCTGACTTTCCATCCTCGGTGATGGTCGATCGAGAAAGAGTTATTCAGTACTTGAAGATATGCTTAGATGTTGTGTATTGGAGTTTCAAGGTAGTTGGGAGAAATATTTGCCGTTAATAGAGTTTGCTTATAATAATAGTTATCAATCGAGTCTCGAAGATGGCACCTTATGAAGCTTTGTATGGGCGTAAATGTCGCACACCTTTGTATTGGAATGAGCTTAAGGAAAATCAGATTTCTGAGGTTGATCTAGTCAAAAAAAGCAGAGAGAAAGTAAAGGTTATCGAGAGAGATTGCTTGAAAGTAGCCTCGGATAGACAGAAATCCTATCTGATTTGAAAAGAAAAGAAATTGAATTTCAAGTTGGTGATAGGGTATTCTTAAAAGTATCCCTTGGAAGAAAGTTCTCGGATTTGGCGGGAAAGGCAAATTAAGTCCCCGTTTTATTGGATCGTTTGAGGTGATCGAGAGAGTTGGGCCATTGGCATATCGGTTAGCTTTGCCGACTGAATTAGAGAAGATTCATAATGTGTTTCATGTGTCTATGCTACGTCGTTATCGTTCGAGATCCATCGCATGTAATTTTGCAGATGAGAGGTTGAGATTGACCGGATATGACTTACGGTGAGGAACCGGTAAAAATTCTAGCTCGGGAGGTTAAGCAATTAAGGAACAAAAGTATTGCACTTGTGAAAGTATTATGGGATAGGCATGGGATAGAAGAAGCTACATGGGAGCCGAAGAGGCTATCGGGAGCTTGATATCCAAATCTCTTCTGGTAAGATTTTTGGGGGCGAAAATCCTAAAGGGGAGAAATGTAACATCTGAAATAGGGCCTAAAGCGGAATTGTGGTTGCGAAACCATGAATCTGAGATAGAAAAGGTTATTTTAAGTAATTATTATGATTTATTGAGTGATTAGATGCATGTGTTAGAGTATTGATAAGAAATTGTATTGATTTCATGTCTAATTTGCCTATTAGGACTTAATTGCAAAAGTTGATAAATATGAGTTTTAGATGGTAAAGGATTTAATTGAATAGCATAATTGAAGTAGAGGTCCTTAAATGGTAATTATACCATGAGGCTTTCATGGACAAAAATGGACATATATAGGTAGAAAGAACCAAAGTTTTTAATGAAGGGTAATTTAGTCATTTGGTAATAAAAAGAAATTAAAAGGGAAAAGATGGCAAAATATGCTCATCTTCTTCATTAGGACGAAATTTCAAGGGTTTTCCATAGCTAGGGTCTGTTTCAAGCTTCCAAGTTCCATAGTAAGTGATTCCAAGCCCAGTTTTAATGTTCTTTACGTTTTTGGAGTCCGGTAACTTGATTTAGCTTAATCTAGCAATAATTTAACCTAGGGTTAATATTTGGAAAAATACCCATAGGTGAAATGTGTTTATTTTGATGTTTTATGATAGAATATGAAGTCTGAAATTATGTTAAACAACTTTTGCTAAGCGATTTTAAGTGAAAACGGGTAAAGCGGCTTAATCGATAAAAATACCTAATGTTCATAAGTACATGTTAGAGTGAGAATTTGATGTTGTCATAGAAGGGAAAAATGATCAGCATGTCATAAAACATAAGAATAAGGGATAAAGTTTAATTTCCGAGCTTTGGGGAAAATGTGTAAATATGTAAAAGTTTAGGGGCAAAATCATAATTTTGCCAAAGTTAGAGTTAAGGACTGTTTTGATAAATGTGAATATTAAATAAGCTAAATTTGCTATTATAGATCAAGAAGAACGAAATCAGGAGTTAGATCGGGAAAGAAAAGATAGAGGACTAAATCGATATAGTTGATCGTATTTTGTTTTGAGGTAAGTTTGCGGTAAATAAATGCAATATTCTATTATTTTACATTTAATACTATTAAATTTCAGAATTTATATATTTATTTTATAAATTTATCATTCAAAGACTCGAGTATGAATTGACGGAAAAGCTATCTCAGAAAGTTCCGGTTGAACCTTAGGAATGTGTAGGATACAAATGTCATGACATTAGGGTTTAAGGAAATCATGTAAGACCATGTCAAGACATGGCATTGATAAGTTTCTATAAGGCAAAGGTCCCATGTAAGACCATGCAAAGGCATGGCATTGGTGAGTTCATAAGGCAAGGATACCACGTAAGACCATGTCAAGACATGGCAATGGTTAAGTTTCATAAGGAAAGGTACCCGCGTATCCTTAGTATTCCAAGTCGTTCAACGGGAAAATTCAAAGAGTATACCAAAGTAAAGGTAAGACAAGTTCAAGATAAAAAGGTAAGGTAAGACAAATTCATGTTAAAAGGTACAGGTAAGAATACAAGTTTAAGTATATTGAGTTAAAAGTCTAAGTGATCTTGATAAGAAAAGGATAAAATAATTCATTAAGAATGTTGTTATCTATTTACTTGTAAACTTACTAAGCTTTATGCTTACGCCCGTTCTTTATTTTTTTATATAGTATTACAAGCCAATTCGGGGATCGAAAGGACGTCGGAGATCGTTACACACTATCAAAGGATTATATTGGTATTTTGTGACTCGATGTTTTAAGTTATGGCATGTATAGGGACTTAGCTATCATGTGTGTATAACCTTATTATATGGCTTAAGATTGGCTGGTAAATGTTTGGTAGTGATTAGCTATTAAAATGGCTAATTAAGAGCATGTTTTGGATATCATGTAATGCCTAGTTGGTAGTTATTAGAAAGAAATTATGTAAGTATATGCAGGGGAACAGTTTGGACAGTAACTGTGATGTGATTTTGAAAAATCACTAAAAATAGTATAAATGGAATTATGGTGTGAATGAGATATATAATTAAATCTTATTGAGTCTATTTTTATATGAAAGAAACGGTGTAGGCAAAAGAGTTGTATATTATGAGATAATTGATCTTTTGTGCAGAGGGGTCAGAACTGTCGAACTGTGTAACAGGGGAGACTTTAACTAATAAACTGTACTAATTGGCCATACCAAAAATTCTATAAAAATTATAGTAGGAAGATATATGAGTCTAGTTTCAGGGAAGATTTACGGATCTAAATTTCGAGTTTCGTAACTCGAGTATTAGTCAATTTAGTGAACATGACGCAGATGGACAGTTTCAATTTTTATGCCCTGATTTAGTAAGTTAAGTCTAGTAATGCCTCGTGCTCGACTCCGGCAACGGTCTCGGGTAAGGGGTGTTACAGAGACCACACCTTTGATTTGATATACAGAGATGACAAAGGCACTTAGGTTTTAACCCACTTACTCCATAAAAAGCCTACCTTCACAATTAACCCCTAGTGAACCCCTTTGATCCTAACAACCCTTTTATTGACTCACCCTCAACATTAACCAAAAACCATTATTGTTGAAATCCCTTTAATTAATTTGACCCACATTTAGTCGAGGTCTGATTTGAACAGATTACTTTGCTAAACTATGCTTTCCAATTCAGTTGTTAATTTCTTTATTATTGTATGATTTGTTCTTTAAAAAAAACGAAGTATATTCATTATTAGTTCTATGTTATTTGAGATCAAACTGTAATTTCATTATCTTTAGAAGAAGCTCATATTATTAGTATTAAGTTTCCGTGATGCAATTATTAAGTACAACTTTTTAGTTAGGTAATTTGTCAATTCAGTCTCGATTCTAACCCTCTAATTCAGCCTTTATCCACACCTTTAACCCAAGCCCCGTTACAACCCATAAAAGACCTTTTGATTTGTGTATCATATCATTTTACAGTGGCGGAGATTTGATTTTCATGCAAGCCTATGGGATTAACTTTTCATGTTCGACTTCTGAGTGCTTAATTTTGAACCTTAAACACTTTGAGTGATTTGAGTGAACCTTTAGTGAGGATGTCAATTTTTGTCGATTTTGAATTAAAGGTAATTATTTAGGTAAGGGGAAACACCTATTTTTCGTACTATAATAACTATGACTTTATTGTTTGAATCTTTAGGAACCTTTCGGTTAAATTATCAATGTATGAATTACCTATGAATTATGATGAAACACTGTTGATGAAGGTTATGAATTGAGGAAATTCTGTTTTAATTGTGAGTTGAGAACTTTGCTTGAGGACAAGCAAAAGCTTAAGTGTGGGGGTATTTGATAAACCGTAATAGTAACATATTTTATCTCCACATTTAGCATGCTTTTGGATGATTTATCCCTTGAATTATGGAATTTGGTGCTCTTAATCCTTTAATTTCATGTTTTATACTCAGGAGAGCATAGAAGGATGAAAAGAACGAAAAACGGGCTTAAAAAGGGTCAAATGGGCCAAAGTAGGAAATCAACACGGCCTGAGCCCAAAGTACACGGCCGTGCCCCTTTAGCAGGCTCGAACACGGCCTGAAGTCGATTCACACGGGCGTGCTACACGGGCGTGTCCCTGCCATGACAAAGAGGAATTTTATTCGGATTAGGGTACTTAGAGGCAAAGAAAGCCATTCCAAAAGCCTATATAAACACCCTAGAGGCCAACCTTTCAAGGGGCGTCGGCTAGGCCAAGAGAGCCAGAGCGGAGAGGTCGGAATCGTGGGATTTACTCGAAGAAAGCCAGTTGATTCATCTCAAGAAGCCGAAATCATACTCAAGACGGCGGATCTCTCTTTCAATTCCTTCAGGGGGTTTTAGGGTTTTCTTATGTTTTGTTTTATCTTTTCTTCTGAGATGTATTCTTTTATAATTATGAACTAAACTCCTCAGATACCTGGGGGGGATGAAACCTAAGACGGATCTTGTTATTATTTTCTGAACTATATGATAAATACTTGATTTGTTCTTAATTATGTGTTCTTAATTCTTGCTTTGATATTTCAGGGAATTGATTCAAGTATTGATGTGCTTAGGCAATGGAGCAAAAGTCCCTGTCTAAGAGTAGATCTAGCATAGTTAAGCAGAGTTGATCGCAACCCTAGACATAGGATGACGAAAATCTGCCAGATTAGGGTCAAACCTAATACGGGAGTCTATAGATTGAGTTAATGCAATTCTAGGGGTTTTAATTAGAAAGAGATTTCAATTAATCAACCTAGGGTTAGACGTTAGTAGCCTCGACGGAGGTATTAATATACATTAGGGAATCCTACGGATCAAGTCAAGTGAATAAATCGTCTGGCTCAGAGTTAGATAACAAGTGAAGTCTAGGTGGATTCCTCCTTGGGTATTGTCTTAATCTATTGGTTTTTCCCACAAGTATTTCCCCAATTCATCCTCTTTGTCTTAGCGTCTTTAGCTTAGTAATTAGTTAATTTTAGATTAAACAATAATTCACTTCAATTCTTAGGCTAAATAATAGAAAGAAAGTTAGTATTAGTACTTTTGGTTCCTTCGGGTTCGACATTCCGGTCTTGCCACTAAACTATACTACTGTTCGATAGGTTCACTTGCCTCAATCGTTGTCACAGTTAGTTTCTAGGCTAAATCATTCATTATATAAATTTTTAAGACTCTAACATAACGATCAGGGTAAAAAATCAAGTAGTAGATCACTTATCCAGATTGGAGCCGCGAAAAGGAAATTATCCACTTATACCCATTCAGGAGACATTTCCAGACGAGCACATACTTAAGGTAAATCATGTCCATAATACCCCTTGGTTTGCTAATTTTGCTAACTATTTAGCTTGTGGTTTGATGCCGATTGATAAGACGTATCAAAAAAAGAAAAAGTTTCTTCATGATATGAAGTATTATTTCTGGGAAGAGCCATACTTGTTCAAAAAGTGCACAGATCAAATGATCAGGAGATGTGTGGAAGAAAACGAGGTACATAAGATTTTATATCATTTTCGCACAGCTCCGAGTGGGGGACACTTTGGAGGTACACTTATTATAGCCAAAGTATTGCAAGCCGGATTCTTTTGGCCAACACTATTCAAAGATACGTATGCCTACGTAAAGAGTTGTGATCGATGCTAGAGGGTTGGAAATATCACCTATAGAAATGAGATGCCCCGAACAAACATCATTGAGGTTGAATTATTCGATGTTTGGGGTATTGACTTCCTTGGTCCATTCCCTCCGTCTTTTGGTCACAAGTACATATTGGCAGCAGTAGATTATGTATCTAAGTGGGTTGAGGTCGAGACATATCTGACAACGATGCCAAGGTTGTGATGAAATTTTTGCAGAAACATGTGTTCACAAGGTTTGAAATTCCTAAGGCTATCATCAGTGATAAGGAGTCTCATTTTGTGAACAAATGGTTTAAATGGTTACTCGATAAATACGGAGTGAAGCACAAAGTTGCCATAGCTTACCATCCGCAGACGAATGGACAAGCTGAACTGGCAAACAAAGAGATAAAAGGCATACTCAAGAAGGTAGTTTGTGCAAACCGACGAGATTGGTCCAAAAGACTAGATGATGCTTTATAGGCCTACAAGATAGCATAAAAGACACATTTAGGGATTTCTCCTTATCGGTTGGTTTTTGGGAAAGCCTCTCATTTGCCCTTGGAGTTAGAACATAAAGCTTACTGGGCTCTCCAATAGCTCAATTTGGATCCCAACTTGCCAAAGAGAAACTAATGCTTCAACTTAACGAGTTAGAAGAATTCTGCACTTTCTCATATGAAAATACCAAGTTATTCAATGAGAGATTAAAGAGATGGCATGATAAGCACATCCGAGTTTGAGAATTTGAAACAAGTCAGCAAGTTTTGTTGTTCAATTCTAGATTAAGGTTTTTTCCAAGTAAGTTAAAATCACGTTGGTCCGATCCATTTACTATTCACCAAGTTTTTCCATATGGAGTTTTCGAACTTCAAGGTAAGGGAGGTAACTTTCGAGTTAATGCTTAACGCTTAAAACATTACTTGGGGGATAAAATTGAACAGGATAAAGTCTCGTTCATTTTATCGGATACTTAATTTTTATTGTTTTCTTTTAAATAAATGACTTAAGGTATATTTTTTGGATTAGTATGTTAAAATAAATTCTGTCTAAGAGATTGAAACTTAAGCGGGACCGCTTGTGACCCCTCCAATATTTCTTGGGAATTGATTTTAACATAAGCTTTCGAGAAATTATTCCCTAAATGGAAAAATAAATTTTTAGTTTTTCAAATAAAAGGGTTAATTTTGATCTAAGTTTTAATAGCAGCTCAATTTTCAAATTTTCTTTAAGTTTAGGTACTTAACTGAATTATTTGCAAAATTTGGTTGTTCTTTTTGTAAATATTGAAATTAGCTATCTCTTTTTGTAAATATATTTAAAGGCAGCTAAAATAAAAGTTTTTAATTTAATTTTTAATAAATAAGATGATAGTAACTAATATATAATTATATTTATTATAATGTATATTAATTATTATCAACTTTATATAGAATTAGAATTGGTTTAAATTTTATCATATTCTAATTAAGAGATTTTATTTCAATAAATAAAGTAATAGAAAATAATACATTAATATATATTTTATTTTTTTATTAATTGTTATTAACTTTATATGACATTAGGACTTAAGATATTTTATTATTAATTTGTTCTAAGAATTCAAGTTGAACTCTCCCATGCTCACACTTTAAATACTACACTCACATACTCTTTCTTTTCCATCATATCTAGCACCTTTCACCCTCCAAATGTCCTAGCATCACATGCCCCTAGTAGCAGCTCCACATTTCAAGTGCCGCATCTCCAAGCTGTCAACAGCAGCATCGGCAACTGCCCCCTGTGCATATCAACAGCTGAATCACCTAGCTGCTTCTGCACCGCTCGCACGCCTGGAGACCTGCGCACTTGCCCCTGCTCACGTGCTGCTATTGGTAATCCTGCAAGCCATTGCTGCTCACACCCCTAGCCATCGCACATTGATGTTTCCACTTGCTAGCCGCACACCCCTTGTCTTCTTAACACCACACCTCAATCACAACTAGCTACCAACCAATTACCCTCCAACCAACCCTAAACCAACTCTATTAGCTTTATATTAATTTTATTTTTGAGTTTTTAATTTTTATACAAAGGTGGTAAGAAAATTTTTCTCCTAAATTTCAATTCTATTTAATTATTTAATTTTTCAATTTATTGAATTATTAATATTTTACTAATTGAATTTTTGAGAAAATATTTATTCCATCTTATTTTCAGGTTAAATCATGCCTTGCAAAAGAACTTGTGCCTCTGTCAAGTTGAAGAATCACAAAACAAATTCCATTGTGAAGAAGCCAAAGCGAGATACGGCAGTATTTTCAAAAATCAACAAATGCTTCCAGAAAAAGGCTTTACACTGAAAGAAACCAACTATACTAATTTCATGGGAAGCATTCGTCAAGTTGCTGAAGCTTTAAATTGTGAAGTGTTTTGTGAGAAAAGACCAAGTGTAGATGAACAGTTAGTTCATGAATTTTATGCAAATTTGACCTCAAGCGAATTAACAGAAGTCTCAATCTGAGGAATCAAGGTACCAATAAATTCAAGTACTATTAATGAATTCTTTGATTTACCTGATTTTGGAGACGAGGAATATTCTTCCTTAATGGAAAATATTAAGGTTGAAAAATTGCAAGAAATTCTCAAGGAACTTATAGTTTTAGGTTCTAAGTGGACTATGTCAAAGCATGGGACTCACACTTATCGCAGAGAATATTTGACACCACTAGTGAAGGTATGGTTCTATTTCATTCGGTTTAGCCTTATGCCTATTTCACATGGGACCCCAATTTCATTAGAGCAAATGGTCTTGTTATACTCGATTTTAACGGCAAACACCATTGATGTGGGAAAAATCATTCTGAAAGAAATTTAGAATTGTGCCGCTAGTCGTTCTGGCCTAGCACACTTTCCCTTTACAATAACAATTTTGTACTTGGAAGTTAAAATTCTTGCAAACATAAAGAAAACAGGTTATAGCCAAGGCACAATCACAGATTGGGACCTCTGCCGAGTAGCTGGAGATTCTGTTCTGTAGCAACAAGTTGAATCGAGCAAGGATCCCGAAGAAGAAGAAAAATATCCCACAGAGATCGAACCAATGCAGTCAGCTGAAATCCCTTATAAGGCAGAACCAATTGAACCAATGACCGAACCTGACATGGCAACCCCAACGTTTAGAACTCATTCGCCTTGACCAAATCTTGGTGATGAGCTATCAAAGTTGATGGACCTAATGCAACATATGCAGTGGCAGCAACAAGTTTATTGGAGATATTAAAAAATACGAGATGACTCAATGAGAAGCACTTTTACGAAAATATTTCATGACCCGTTTATTTTTGTGCCTGAGTTTCCTTATTTTATATTTCAACCATGGAGTCCAACATCGAAGAGGGAACGAAGCGATTCATGCAAAAACAAAGACGATGGAGCAAAAGATGAATCGGATTCTGAGGGATTTAGAAATAAATAAAAAGGGATGATCTAATTTACTTTATTTTATTTTCTTTCTTAGGATATTTAAAGTTTTAGGATTAGGTTCTATTAGGATTTTTATTTCTCGCATAATAAAATAAGAGGTGAAAATAGTCAATAAAATTGAACAAATTGCAAAATAAGAAGTGTATCAATAGATGTGTACATGTCTAGGATTGGATTTGCCTTGGAAAAGCTTGGTATTTAAGCAGTCAAACTTGACTTACCTCCTTTTACTACGGTCCTACCTAGTTTACAATATCTATTCACTTCTATATTTCCATTCTCTCTATTGTTTTTAACAATGGGGATATTGTACATCTTAAGTAGGGGGACCAAAAATTGAAATTGTTTTAAGATACATTATTCTTATAATTATGATTAAGTTATATTTTGTTCAAAAATTTGAATTTTTGTCAATTATGCTAACTTCTGAGTATAAATAAAGTTCTATTATTTTAATAATTGCTATGATAGCTGAATTATGACAAAATGTTACTCTTAATAAAGTTTGCAAATCAAACCATAAAATTTTTAATTCTTTAGGAGAGCTAGACATGCATGAAAATTTAAGTCTCTAGGATTGACTTAGTAATTTATTGAGGCGAAATCCTAGGAAGCATGGAATTTTGAAAATGACTTAGGAAAACTTTTGTTTGGACCGTTTGAGCCTTTCTGTAACACCCCTAACCCGTATCCGACGCCGAATTAGGGTTAAAGGCGTTACCGGATAGATCAGAAACTTACACAACATTTCATACATTACATTCATCATTAACGATCATAGTGTCCCTTAGATGAATCATCAAGACCCAAAACATGCATATAAACCGAGTTGGGACTAAACTGAAACACATATGAAATTTCATGAAAATTAAAAACTTTTCTAACTTTCAGGGGAGGCACGCCCGTGGTAGGAGACCGTGTGCCCTCCACGGCTTCTAGACACCCCCGTGTGTCTATCCGTGTTTACATACTGACTATATCAACACGGTCACTAGGCACGTCCGTGTGCCATGACCGTGTGCTACCAAACCATATACTGACCTTTCCAACACGGCCACCAAGCACGCCCGTGTGCCATGGCCGTGTGCTCTTAGCTAACTACTGACTTATACACCACGGCCAGCTGACACGCCCATGTCGAGGCCGTGTGCTATTTAAGCTACATTCTGCCAATTCAACCACGATCTTAGGCACGCCCGTGTGCCACAACCGTGTGACATTATAGGCCATTTACAAGGCCAAAATGCCACCCGTAAGGGTCAACCTACAAGCAACATAATCCATTTGATTTCATGCATATATGGCAACCAAAAACATACCAAAATGAACATTCCATCAACACATTCAATACCAATTCCATTCATACCAAATTACAAACTAAAACCCACATTATATCAAGCATATATCATCTATTTGCTTATCCAAAACTTAACCATTTCATAAGCATCAAAACATATCAAAACAACTACACATACCACATTCATCAAGACAAAATATGAACCAATAATTAGCCACATCACATGACCAAGTCTATACATCAACTTATATCAAAAACTAGCCTATACATGCCATATCTAACTTATAAACATTTCCAAAGTGTACCAAAATGAGTTTAGTAGTATGATGACGATCCGTGACGGTCCCGAGCCTTTAGTAGCTTTGACGACCTATAAAACAGAGAAAACACACACACACACAGAGTAAGCTTTTCAAAAGCTTAGTAAGTCAATGTACAAATAAACTTTGCATAAAATGCATATATTGCAAGTAGATACATTGGCACATCCAAATCACTAAGCATAATATCACAAATGTACTTTGTTTTATACACTTGTGGCCACATTTGCCATATTCATCATTTTAAGATCCATATTCTCACATTTAAGCATACATTTCTTCAAGTCAAAGTCGTATAGGTACTTACCTTTTTATACACACTTGTGTATATACTAAACGTACCTAAAATAAACATTCGTTCACTTATTTGCTCATAGCTCGGATTTGCAATTCATATCACAGACTTGCCCGTTGAACCGTAAGGAATCTAGTAGGATACTCAGAAAACTCAGAATGGTCGTACAATGCCAACGTCCCAGACGAGGTCTTACATGCACTCGGATATCGATGCCACTGTCCCAGACAGGGTCTTACACGAATCAATACGATGCCGATGTCCTAGACATGGTCTTACACGTAAAGCTCAGATCGATGCCAACGTCCCAGACGTGGTCTTACACTTAAAACTCATATCGATGCCTACGTCCCGGACGAGGTCTTACACGAAGTCTCAAATCAACGCCAACATCCCAGACGTGGTCTTACATGATAAAACAGAACAGATAACTATGTCATGACATAGCTAATCCTATTTATTCCTAGGTTTGTACGGGACTTCTCGGACTTAACACTATATCATCCATATCTCAGAATTCATATTCAAAACCTCTCATAAGCATCCATCATCAACATTTGTCATATGAACAAATATAATTGCATACATATACATTTATTTGCATAGTGACTTACCTCGGATTCGGTTTATCGGAATGAAAACGGTTACTCGGTTACTTTCGCTTTTCCGCGATCTAAATCCGTTTTCTTCGGCTCTTGATCTAAACATATTCAGAATTAACCCTTTTATTCAATAATTCATTCAATTCAATCCAAAAAGACATACATTTAGGGCTATTTGCAAATTAACCCTCACATTTGCACAATTTATCAATTTAGTCCATTTTTCTCAAAACATCAAATTCACAAAAATCAATTCATACACATGCTTAGCCGAATGTCCATACATCTCATACAAGCCCATATTTTTCATCAAATTTTCAATTTAGTCCCTCAAGTTACTATTTTCTCAATTTAGCCCTAATTAGCCAAATTCATCAAAAATTCAAGAACAAAGTATGTTCATCTAGCTCAAATCTTTCATTTAACACCATAAAACATCACAAAGCTCAACATATCATCAATGGCATCTCACACAAACATCATCAATTCACAAAATTGGTACATGGGCTTGATAGTAGACTAAGCAACAATCTCAAAAACATAAAAATCATAAAAATCTAATTCAAAATCATACCTCAATTTGGCTTGGTAATTGCGGAAACCTAGGATAGTTTTCTTCCTTTCTTTCTTATGAATTTTCGGTGATAAAATGGATGATATAAAACCACTATCATGCTTATTTATTATATTTACTAATAACATAATTATTTAATTACCTATTTACCCATTTAATAATCATATAAAACAAATATATATATCATGGCTATCATGACATTCCACCATCCACTATCCAAAAATTTGCATATTTACCTCATAAGGCCTCATTATGTAAAAGCCATATCACTTTGGTATTTAACGAATAACATACAACTTTCACCTCTAATACAATTCAATCCTTTGTTCAAATTAAACACACGAACAGACAAATTAGCTTACGAAACTTTACCACATGCTTAGTCACATATCAACAGCACAAAAAATAATATTAAAATATTATACAGACTCAAATTTGTGGTCTCGAAACCACTGTTCCGACTAGGGTATGAACCGGACTGTTACAATTCTCCCCCCTTAGGGATTTTCGTCCCCGAAAATCTTACCGTTAAACAGATTCAGATATTGCTGTTTCATTGAATCTTCCGGTTCCCACGTTGCCTCTTCAATTTCATACCAATTCCATAATACTTTCACTAACGGAATTTTCTTGTTTCTCAACTCTTTTACTTCACGAGCTAAGATATTGATCGGTTCTTCTTCATATGACATGTCAGATCGGATTTCAATTTCAGATGGGGCAATTACATGTGACAGATCAGATCGATATCTACGGAGCATCGAGATATGAAACACATTGTGGATCTGTATGCAACAGGACCGACACGTTCAATGATCTCATACGGTCTGATGAACCTCGGACTTAACTTGCCTTTATGTCCGAATCGAATCACTTTTTTCCACGGAGACACTTTCAGAAATACTTTGTCACCGATTTCAAATTCTATATCTTTTCATTTCAAGTCCGCATACGACTTCTGACGATCAGATGCTGCTTTCAAACAATCTCGGATCAGTTTCACTTTGCATTTCGAATCTTTTATCAAATCAATACCGTGTAGCTTATTTTCACTGAGCTCGGTCCAATACAGAGGTGTACGACATTTACATCCGTACAAAGCTTCGTATGGTGCTATTCTGATGCTCGACTGAAAACTGTTATTGTATGCAAATTCAATCAAAAGCGCGAATCTGTTCCCCACGAACCATTAAACTCAAGTATACAACATCTTAACATATCTTGAGAATCTGAATAATCGCTCGGATTGACCATCCGCTTTTGCGGATGAAAAAGTCGTTCGAAATGCGATTTTGTGCCTAAAGCTTCTTGCAGTTTCTTCCAGAATCTTGATGTAAACCTCGGATCTCTATCTGACACAATGGATAGTGGCACTCCGTGTAATCTAACAATCTCGAAAATATATAGCTCGGCTAATCTATCAAGTGAATAATCAGATTTTACTGGAACAAAAAAAACAGATTTCGTCAATCGGTCAACTATGACCGAAATTGCATCTTTCTTTCTCGAAGTCTGAAGCAAACCAGAAACAAAGTCCATTGTTATTCTATCCCATTTCCATTCAGGAATCAGAATCGGCTGAAGCAATCCAGACGGAACTTGATGTTTGGCTTTTACTTGCTGACAGACTAAACATTTCGAAACAAAGTTAGAAATGTCTTGTTTCATACCAGACCACCAGTAGTGTAGTTTCAAATCCTGATACATTTTCGTACTTCCCAGATGAACAGATAGACGACTGTTATGTGCTTCGCTCAAAATCAGCTGAATCAACTCCGAATTTCTCAGAACACAGATACGATCTCGAAATCTCAAACAATCATCAACAACTCGAAATTCAGATTCAGAATTCACTTCACACTGAGCTCGTTTCGTTAGCAATTCATTATCTACCGTCTGAGCATCACATATTTGTTGTACAAACAACGGTTTCGCTTTTAACTCAACTAACACAGAACTATCATCAGATAAATCTAACAAAGCATTCAAAGCACGTAGTGCAAATAATGATTTTCGACTCAATGCATCAGCAACCACATTTGCTTTACCCGGATGATAATCTATCACAAGCTCATAATCTTTTAACAACTCAAGCCATCTTCTCTGACGCAGGTTCAAATCTTTCTGAGTCATTAGATACTTCAGACTTTTATGATCTGAAAATATGTGACATTTCTCACTATACAAATAATGGCGCCAAATCTTAAGTGCAAACACAATCGCAACTAACTCTAGGTCGTGCGTCGGATAATTCTTTTCATGCGGCTTTAATTGTCTCGAAGCATAAGCTACGACTTTGCCTTCCTGCATCAAAACACATCCCAGACCGTTTAATGAAGCATCACTATAAATCAAAAATTTTTTGCCCGATTCTGGCTATACTAACACTAGAGCTTCCGTTAACAGAGTTTTCAACTGATCAAAACTTCTCTGACATCTATCAGACCATTCAAATCTAACATCCTTCTGAAGTAATCTGGTCAACGGTGTAGCTATCGTTGAAAAGCCTTTTACAAATCTGCGGTAATAACCAGCTAAACCCAGAAAACTGCGAACTTCAGATACACTTCTTGGAGGCTTCCAATCCAGAATAGCAGAAATCTTGCTTGGATCAACTTGAATCCCAGAAGCTGACACAATATGTCCTCGAAAACTAACCTCGTGCAACCAGAATTCACATTTGCTGAATTTTGCGTACAATTGCTTTTCTCTCAGAGTTTGCAACACAATCCTCAGATGTTCAGCATGCTCCATCTCATTCCGTGAATAAATCAAAATGTCGTCAATGAATACTACAACAAATTGATCTAGATACGGTCTGAAAATTCTGTTCATCAGATCCATAAAAACAGCAGGAGCATTGGTTAGTCCAAATGGCATAACTAAAAACGCATAAAGCCCATACCTCGTTCTGAAAGCAGTTTTCGGAATATTTGAATCCTTGACTCTCAACTGGTAGTATCCCGATCTCAGATCAATCTTGGAAAATACAGTAGCTCCTTTTAACTGATCAAATAAATCATCAATTCTGGGCAACGGATATTTGTTCAATATTGTCACCTTATTCAACTGACGGTAATCGATGCACATTCTCATCGTGCCATCTTTCTTTTTCATAAACAGAACGGGAGCACCCCAAGGCGAGAAACTCGATCTAGCAAACCCTCTATCGGTCAATTCTTGTAACTGCGACTTTAACTCTTTCAACTCTGTTGGTGCCATTCTCTACGGAGCTATCGAAATAGGTGTCGTACCAGGTAACAACTCAATACCAAATTTAACTTCACGTATCGGAGGCAAACCCGGCAATTCTTTCGGAAACACATCAGAATATTTATAAACAATAGGCACTGACTCAACTTTCTTTTCAGACACTTTCGAGTCAATAACATAAGCGAAATATGCTTCATATCCCTTTTTCACATAACTTTGAGCTTTCAAAACAGTTATCACAGCAGACAATCCACTCAAATCATTAGACTCCACTCGAACAATCTCATCATTCGAACATCTCAAATCAATAGTCTTTCTTTTACAGTTTACAACAGCATCATGCAAAAATAACCAATCCATACCCCGAATAATATCGAACTTGTCAAATGGCAACAGCATCAGATAAAAAAGGAAACAGTTATCTCGAAACATTAACGGACAGTTCTTGCATACTTTGTCAACAAGAACACTTTTACCTAAGGGGTTCGATACTTTTATAGCAAACTCAGTAGACTCTACAGGCAAAGTCTTGTTGAACACTAAATTCATGCATATATATGAATGCGTAGAGCCAGGGTCTATCAAAGCAATCACAGAAGTATCATAAAGAGTAAAAGTACCCGTTATAACGTCAGGCGATGAAGCTTCCTCTCGAGCTCAAATACAAAGATACGCTCTGGCGGCGCTCTAGCCGAGATCGACAACATTGTCTCTTGTAGTTCTCGACTACCACGCGACATTCTTTATATTCTTCGATGGTCTACCTCTCACACAGTGCAATATCGGACCTCGATTTTGAACCGCCTGCGGCTCAACGAGCTCGGGGCAATCACGGATAAAATGATCAAGCGATCCACATACGAAGCAAGCAAGCACCGTCGTTCAATCTCTGACTTCCGGATGCCTTTTTCCACAATGTTTACATTCAAGTCTCTCAGTCCGGACATTACCAACACTGGATACTGAAGTTGCTGGAGTTTTGGAACTCATTTGCGGTTTAGATTGATTTCTATTCGAATATCTCACATTATCCATTAATCTTTTCGGAGCAGATTAAAATGATTTACTCTGAAATCTCTTTTTCACATCTCGAGTATTAGACTCAGCTTTTCTTTTATCTTTCCTAAGTACCTCTGCTTTATAAGCTCGGTCAACGAGTACAACGAACTCTTTTATTTCTAAAATACCAACTAGCAAACGGATGTCTTCATTAAGTTCGTCTTCAAATTTTTTGCACATTATAGCTTCAGATGATACACATTCCCGAGCATACTGACTCATTCTCACAAATTCTCGTTCATACTCAGAAACAGTCATTCTTTCCTGTTTAAGTTCCAGAAATTCCTTCCGTTTCTGATCAACGAATCTCTCACTGATATATTTCTTCCGGAACTCAATCTGAAAGAAGTCCCATGTAACTCGTTCTCTCGGAACAACAGAAATCAGAGTTTTCCACCATTGGTAAGCTGCATCTCGGAGTAATGATACAACACACTTTATACATTCTTCCGAAGTCAGAGACATTTCATCGAATACCCGGATAGTATTTTCAATCCAGAACTCGGCCTTTTCAGCATCATCATCTTTAGTAGCCCGGAATTCTTCGGCCCCATACTTACGAATCTTGTCAACAGGAGGCTTATTCAACAGATTCGGATGTATATCTGGTGGCACAACTGTAGTCTGAGGGGGATTATCCGGGGGCGGGGGTTGTGAAACAGTCGGGTTATTCTTTACAAATTGAGTGAACCACTCACTCATCATTTGGAAGAAAACTTGTTTAGCTTCTTCCCCTTGACCGCTAGTAGCCGGTATCGAATCAGAGAGCGTTGTCCCTTGCGTGGGATCAGGCGCATTGCTTTCTACGTCGTCAGCCACGGCTCTTTCGGGATCCATTACTAAACGAAAATCACATTTTATACGTCAGGATTCATCACACTATTACAATTTAGAAATATGGCATATATAGCTAGACTCTGACACGCTACGTTAGTCCGAGAATCGACTAAACCGTAGCTCTGATACCAACCAAATGTAACACCCCTAACCAGTATCCGACACCGGATTAGGGTTAAAGGCATTACCAGACAGATCGAAAACTTATACAACATTTCATACATTACATTCATCATTAACGATCATAGTGTCCCTTAGATGAATCATCAAGACCCAAAACATGCATATAAACCGAGTTGGGACTAAACTGAAACACATATAAAATTTCATAAAAATTAAAAACTTTTCTAACTTTCAGGAGAGGCACGCCCGTGGTAGGAGACCGTGTGCCCTCCACGGCTTCTAGATACCCCCGTGTGTCTATCCGTGTTTACATACTGACTATATCAACACGGTCACTAGGCACGTCCGTGTGCCATGACCGTGTGCTACCAAACCATATACTGACATTTCCAACACGGACACCAAGTACGCCCGTGTGCCATGGCCGTGTGCTCTTAGCTAACTACTGACTTATACACCACGGCCAGCTGACACGCCCATATCGAGGCCGTGTGCCATTTAAGCTACATTCTGTCAATTCAACCACGGTCTTAGGCACGCCCGTGTGCCACAACCGTGTGACATTATAGGCCATTTACAAGGCCAAAATGCCACCCATAAGGGTCAACCTACAAGCAACATAATCCATCTGATTTCATGCATATATGGCAACCAAAAACATACCAAAATGAACATTCCATCAACACATTCAATACCAATTTCATTCATACCAAATTACAAACTAAAACCCACATTATATCAAGCATATATCATCTATTTGCTTATCCAAAACTTAACCATTTCATAAGCATCAAAACATATCAAAACAACTACACATACCACATTCATCAAGACAAAATATGAACCAATAATTAGCCACATCACATGACCAAGTCTATACATCAACCTATACATGCCATATCTAACTTATAAACATTTCCAAAGTGTACCAAAATGAGTTTAGTAGTGTGATGACGATCCGTGACGGTCCCGAGCCTTCAGTAGCTTTGACGACCTATAAAACAGAGAAAACACACACACACAGAGTAAGCTTTCCAAAAGCTTAGTAAGTCAATGTACAAATAAACTTTGCATAAAATGCATATATTGCAAGTAGATACATTGGCACATCCAAATCACTAAGCATAATATCACAAATGTACTTTGTTTTATACACTTGTGGCCACATTTTCCACATTCATCATTTTAAGATCCATATTCTCACATTTAAGCATACATTTCTTCAAGTCAAAGTCGTATAGGTACTTACCTTTTTATACACACTTGTGTATATACTAAACGTACCTGAAACAAACATTCGTTCACTTATTTGCTCATAGCTCGGATTTGTAATTCATATTACAGACTTGCCCGTTGAACCGTAAGGAATCTAGTAGGATACTCAGAAAACTCGGAATGGTCGTACAATGCCAACGTCCCAGACGAGGTCTTACATACACTCGGATATCGATGCCACTGTCCCAGACAGGGTCTTACACGAATCAATACGATGCCGATGTCTCAGACATGGTCTTACACGTAAAGCTCAGATCGATGCCAACGTCCCAGACGTGGTCTTACACTTAAAACTCATATCGATGCCTACGTCCCGGACGAGGTCTTACACGAAGTCTCAAATCAACGCCAACGTCCCAGACGTGGTCTTACATGATAAAACAGAACAGATAACTATGTCATGACATAGCTAATCCTATTTATTCCTAGGTTCGTACGGGACTTCTCGGACTTAACACTATATCATCCATATCTCGGAATTCATATTCAAAACCTCTCATAAGCATCCATCATCAACATTTGTCATATGAACAAATATAATTGCATACATATACATTTATTTGCATAGTGACTTACCTCGGATTTGGTTTATCGGAATGAAAATGGTTACTCGGTTACTTTCACTTTTCCGCGATCTAAATCCGTTTTCCTCGGCTCTTGATCTAAACATATTCAGAATTAACCCTTTTATTCAATAATTCATTCAATTCAATCCAAAGACATTCATTTAGGGCTATTTGTAAATTAACCCTCACATTTGCACAATTTATCAATTTAGTCTATTTTTCTCAAAACATCAAATTCACAAAAATCAATTCATACACATGCTTAGCCGAATGTCCATACATCTCATACAAGCCCATATTTTTCATCAAATTTTCAATTTAGTCCCTCAAGTTACTATTTTCTCAATTTAGCCCTAATTAGCCAAATTCATCAAAAATTCAAGAACAAAGTATGTTCATCTAGCTCAAATCTTTCATTTAACACCATAAAACATCACAAAGCTCAACATATCATCAATGGCATCTCACACAAACATCATCAATTCACAAAATTGGTACATGGGCTTGATAGTAGACTAAGCAACAATCTCAAAAACATAAAAATCATAAAAATCTAATTCAAAATCATACCTCAATTTGGCTTGGTAATTGCGGAAACCTAGGATAGTTTTCTTCCTTTCTTTCTTATGAATTTTCGGTGATAAAATGGATGATATAAAACCACTATCATGCTTATTTGTTATATTTACCAATAACATAATTATTTAATTACCCATTTACCCATTTAATAATCATATAAAACAAATATATATATCATGGCTATCATGACATTCCACCATCCACTATCCAAAAATTTGCATATTTACCTCATAAGGCCTCATTATGTAAAAGCCATATCACTTTGGTATTTAACGAATAACATACAACTTTCACCTCTAATACAATTCAATCCTCTGTTCAAATTAAACACACAAACAGACAAATTAGCTTACGAAACTTTACCACATGCTTAGTCACATATCAACGGCACAGAAAATAATATTAAAATATTATACAGACTCGGATTTGTGGTCCTGAAACCACTGTTCCGACTAGGGTATGAACCGGTCTGTTACACTTTCAAGCCAACCTTAATGAATATTTATCCCTTGAAACCCAACTTTGAAACTATATGGCCTAAACCTTTACAATATTTAGCCATCACTTCTCTCATAATTATCTTTAAACTGTCTCAAATGCTAGACTTAGTCTATCCAGAATATTCCTTGAAAATAAGTTTAGGGGAGTTGAAAAGAAGCATCAAATGCTCAAAAAAAATTATAGTACATATAATAAAATGCTTGTATTAAAAAAATGAGAAGAAAAAGAAGAAAGAGCATATGTACAAAAGAGCATGTGAAAGCAAAATGAGTTGGTGTATTAAAGGTACTTATTCTGAAGGTCCGATACAAGATGAGTCTAGGGTTTTTACCATAAATTTATCTATCTTTTACCTACCTCTAGCCTAGCCACATTAGGACCTATTTAAAAGACCTTTCGATTCAAATTTCTATGCTGCATACATTAGTGAAGAGAAATTGCTAAGTTCAACATATGAAGACATAAGTTAAACTTAGTGATTGCAATTTAGTCTCAAGTAAGGGAATAAAAATTAAGTGGTAAGAATTAGCATGTCTTTATTAAGAAAACATTTAGTCTATTCTTGCTAGCATGATAACAATTGAGAATAATTCAAACCATATGTATACTTGAGTTGCATAATTGCAAAATTCTTGTTCTTGAGCATAATTACACTAAACTCATAATTGTGGGGGAGATGTATTCTAAAGGCATTTTTCAATAATGATCTCAAGCACTTCCTCTTTTCAATTTGTGCAATACTCGGGACGAGCAATGAATTAAGTTTGGGGGTGTGGAAACACAAAAATATATAGACTTTTTCAGCACCTTTTGATCTCTAATTCATGTAGTTTCGTAGTAAATTTTGTCGAAATTCACACTTTAATGATAAAATAATTAATTTGAACTTAAATTATTAACATATTGAATTTTAATTATTTTTATAATAAATTTTCACAAATTTGGTTTATTTTCGACAGTTTTGCACAAAAGGTGAAAATTGGTTCAGCAGATACCTCGAAAGGCTTGAACCGTTGGAGAATTTTTTGCTTCGAGTGAACCAAGAGCAATGTTGAATATTTTTCCAGCCAAGGATAGTCCAAATTATGATTATTTTATATACTTTATTTTAATTTTTATCCATATTTAATTGGGTTAAAAATTAATACAAAGCCTGAAGGAGAAAGTGGCCCAGTATGCTAAGAAGAGAAGACTGATCCACCAAGCAAATTGGCAGCCCAAAACCGCCCAATAAGCTGACCCAATCAGTTGATTTTTTCTGATTTTTATGCTTTCAAAACAACCCTCAAAGTTTCCCTAAACTCCATTCAAACCCCTCGACTTTTTGTGCCTTTAAAGATTTGCCCCAAGCTAAATTTAGCAAAGTTTGAAACATTCAAACTTTAGCTTCATGTGTGGCCAGCCAAGGGGAGTGTATGGCTGCTAATTATTTTCTATTTTTAGCAGCCACTCTCACCTATAAATACCCATTTTTGCTACTTCATTCAACATACCTTCATTCCCACACATCTCTATCTCTTTTACTCACTTTCTCTTCTTTGTTTTTCTCTTTTTCTTGTCCATTTCCCTCGCCGATTTCCCTCTTGAAAAATATCCTTCTTCCACCTTGTAATAGCATCATTAAATTATTCGTGGAGGCCTAGGTTCAACAGAGCGAGCAGAGAAGAAGAGAGCGCGCTAGTCTGGCTTCAGAGAAATACTGGATTTGCTTCCTAGTTCCATTCTCTTTAATTTTCTTGTTTATATTGTGGTCATAAATATGAATAATTGTTTAATTGTTGTTCTTATTCTGATTAAAATGGCTTAAATTAATTCGTGTTAGATTTATTTCATTTTGTCCACTTGAATTATTAAAATCATGTTTGTGTTGTTATAAACCTTGGTGAGTTGTTCAATTAAATAAAACCATGCTTATGTTATACTTGCATTATAAAATGTAAGGTAACGAATGAATTAATTATTAAATGTATTGAAATTATAATTAATTGACACAATATTTAATTGGTGCATGTTTAATCTTCTAAGGTAGTTGAATGCTAAATTAGCGATGGTATTAAACGGTACATTAGCCTTGCATAACTTGCAAGATTATTGTGATTAAATTGTTTCAATATAGAAATATATTATTACCTTACTTAATATTTTATGTGCTTATGAAGATTGATTAATTGTTTGAATTGGCATTGAAAAATGTTCAAGAGATTAATTAATTTAGTAAGTACGTATGAGCAGTAGTTAGCAAATTATCAAGTTGCCGTGAAAAATATTTGTAACAACATGAATATGGGTTTAGTAATTCTAAGTTGAGGAATGTAATTGATCTAACAAAATCATGTCATCTTGATTAAAACCATCTTTTGAAATCGTGCACTGAAATTTTTATTTTAATTAGTTAAATTTTAGTTTTTAATCACTTCCTCAAAATCAAAATATTTTTAATCACCAAAGTTATTGATTTACATTTCATATATATTTTTCTTTCACAGCCCATGTGGGTACGATAACTCAACATTTACTTGTCACTTTATTACTTGTTGCGATTGTGTACACTTGCACATTTCCGTCATTCCAATACCCACATGCCTTGGAAACCCCCATTTTAAGTTTGTCAACGGTGTTGCGATATCCTACCATGGGCATCATGACACCCATATAGTGATGGGACAAAAAATTACACTAGGGGTAGTTTTTGTCCAACCGAAGCACCAATTAATGAAGGCTCATTCAAGGGCATTTTGGTCAACAAATTGGGTCAAAGTTTACAGCTAATTCAGCCAAAATTTACTAAGGAGAGAGGAAGCCACATTATTTTTAGTTTTCGCCTTAGTTTTCTTGAGTTTTCTCTTAAGGTTTTCTTCCTTTTCTAGAGTTTCTTAATTTCATCTTCATCCTTAGTGTAGTGTTTATTTTTCTTGCAATTTATTGTTGTTCTTAGTGTTCTTTAGGGGTAGTTAAGTTAGTTAACATTGTAGCTAGGGTTAAATTGCACTTTTAGTCCATTTTCTTTACTTGTAATGACACTTTCATCTTTGCTTAATGTATTTTCAGTTTTCTTTAGTTTCAGTTGTTAAAGTCTTTACTTTTAATGTTTCTTGCTTCTCATTTTGCTATTAGATGTTCATATTTACTTTGCTTTTAAGTTTTCTTCATTAAAAATCCTAACTTTCATATTTTTCTTGAGTTTTTCTTTAATGGATGCCATGGTTGTTATTTTTATGTTTTTTAGCTTAGTTTTTAACATGGGTAACTAAACTCTTAAGGGGGTTGGCTGATGGAGATGTGGGTAAGCTAATTTTTGGTTAATCGACTAAATTGAATAAACCTAAAAACTTAGGGTTGAAGTCTCTAAGGGAAAACCTAGATAAGTGAGACCGAAAGGATATCTTATTGAGCACCAATTCATTAGTCTTAGATTAGTCGGTGAGGTCGAGAGATAAATCAGACTAATTTGTCTAATTTGGTAAAGTTGAAGCCGAGAGGTAAAACAGAATCACTTTAGGAGTTTAGGTAATTTAGATCCCTAATTCGAAGATTAGCGAACCACATTAAAGTCAATCAACCACCGTTTGTTAGTTATTCGTGAATTTCATAACTTTTCACTCTTTACGATTTAGTCCTTCAGGTAGTTAATTGATATTTAGGTTAATCACTTTCCATTTTATGATTTGTCGTAATATAGCTTTTAGCGATTAGTTTTTTGGACTCCTTCTTTTGCATGCTTGTAGCTAGGAATTGCTTAATCGCCTCCTCCTTTGGGTTCGACCCCTTGGAATACTCTATGTTCCATCGAAACTACAAATATTACAACTGACACTATACGCTTGTAGTTAAAACCACACTTTCAATTTGTTTTATAAAACCGTTTGTTTTTCCGCGCATGCGTGTAAGAAATCATTAACCTGAATTAATAAACATTTTAATATAATTCAAACATAACATAAAATAACATAGTAAGTTCCATATGAACTTACTTGAAAAAACAACAAAGCAAACAAGGTGTCAGGGATTAATCTACAATTTCTACTTTTTCTTGATTATCTTATGATTTATTCAAATCCCGATCTATAATAATTCATTTTAATTTATCAATTTTGAACATATTTTAATAGCCTATTATAAACATATATCAATTCAATTTTATTTTCGGATGTCCCTTAAAGTTTTACATTTTATTCAATTTAGTCCCTAAAACCGAAATAACTATATATTTCACATTTAAGCTTCTTTTTTCAATCCGATTTCAATTACATCCTTCCATAACCCATTATTATCAATAATTTTAGAAATCTCATATCAATTTTGAAATATTTACACTTTAGTCCCGATGTTCAAAATTAACAATTTTCACTTTACAAATTAGTCTTTTTTCACCTCTAAACTTATAAATTGATAATTTAACAATAAAACTTCAAGCATTAATCAACGAAATTATTTATAAACTTTAAAATTTTCAAAAATTGACACACGAGTTAGCTAAATCAAGCTCTCGGGATCTCAAAAACATAAAAATTATAAGAAACGAACTTATATACTTACTACATTAAGAAGTCAAATGCTTGAGTTGATAGAAATGGTTTCCCTAGGTTTCCTTGTAGTTTTGATTGAAGAAGAAATGTTAGCTCGATAACTCAACCGAATTAGTCAGGAGAGGGGTGAATTGACCTTTTAAAAAATTTGTGGAAGCAAATAGAAAAGAATGAAACAATGAACACAAAAATTTATAGTGGTTCGACCCCAATTGCCTACTCCACTACCTATGCTTTCCAAAACTAAGGATTTTCCTAAATTTTCTAACTTGATCAACCTTTGAGGGCAAGATTTAACCTTACAACTCCCTTAAGATTTCTACACAAATCTTAAGACACAAACCCTTTCAAAAAGAAACAAACAAGCAAACAAAGAAATAATCCTTACAAGATTAGAGTGTTTGCCAATTAAGCACAAAGACAAAGAGGAAACACTTGAGCTAAATGAAAAACAATTAATGCTCACAAGTGCGTATACAAAAGATATGAAAAATTGAGCTTTTAGGTTGATAGAATGTCACTTAAGCTTTTTGATCTCTCTTGTTGTTGTTGAACCTTTGGAAGCTAGTATTTATAGTCTCGAATTAATTTTCGACCGTTGTGGTTGTTGGGATATTAAATAGAGCCGTTGGGGATGAAAATACCAAATCATTAATGTCACCTGCAACAACAGGTATCTATACTTTTTGATAGGTATTGATACTATTAACATTTAATGAATCAATTTAGTAACCATTAGCCCTCTTTACATCGATACCTGATGAAATTTATTGATACTTGATTAAAGGTATTGATACTAGGTAAATTTTTGAATAATTTTCAAAAACATCGAACCTTAAAACCATATTGATACCAGTGAGGGTATCGATAAATTTTTGATAAATATCGATACATAATTACAAGTATCGATACTTAATACTTTTGCTCAAATTTTTACCCCGAAGTCAAAATGCCAATTTCGTATTGATAAAAATATCATGGTATTGATACTTAATGATAAGTATCAATATTTTTACTTTGATAAAAAATTCTAGAATGACATTTTCATATCGATACCAAAAAAGGTATCGATAAAAATGTATAGGTATTGATACTTAATGATAAGTATCGATATTTTTTTGTTTTGAGCAGTTTTTCAATTGTTTAAAACAATTTCAAAGGTTTTTGAATTTCTCCAAAATATTTTCTAAGTGTTCAAAGTATTTCTCAAAATATTTGGAGTTTTAGAAAGATTTTGAAATGGATTTTTACTTTGAAATTTATCAATTCTTTGTTCAAAAATAATATTTATTCAAAAACATTTTATTTTTTATATCAAAATAATTTATCAAATAAAGCTTAATTTAATAAGAAAGGAATAAAAAATAAAAGATGACAACTTGTTTTGGTTTTTTATACATTAATTAACTTATAATAATCCTAAATACCTTAATTAATCTTTAATTAAGTAACATAAAACATATTTAACAATTTTGATGGCTTACATCTAGCCCCCACTACCAATCCATTATAATTAGAAGGGTCCAATTGCACAATTAGTCCTTAAACTAATTAAAAATCCATAGCGATTAAACTCTTATCACTTTTACAATTTAGTCCTTATACTCTAATTAGCTATCTAAACGACAAAATCAATAGACCAAACTTCAATTAAATTTTATACTAACCTTGTAAATATTAAATAATAATATTTACAGACTCGCTCGTCGAAAATGGGGTTCCAAAATCACAGTTTCCAACACCACTGATTTTCGGGTCGAAACACTTGTACCTTAGCCAACTATCCAATTAACAAAATCGTCAGACTAAAATTCAATATAATACTAAAATTAACTCGTAAATATTAATTAATAATATTTACGGACTCGATCATCGAAAAATAGGGTTTCAAAACCACCGTTTCTAGTACCATTGAAAAATGTGTTGTTACAATTACTATCAGGAAAAGGCAATCTAGTCTGTTTAGCAAGAGGACAAACAGAACAATGATTAACAATGTCAACATTACAATGCAATTGTGTCAGTTTATTCATTTTTTTTAATTTAAAAGCATGTCTTAGGCTTTCTTTGGTTTGGCATTTAATGCCAGTGTGGTGCAGTTGGGGTAGATAACTGCTATCAACCTCACTGATAGCCTATTTGGATCAGCATCAACAGTACGTTGAAATTTATTTCAATCACACTGATAGCCTCAAAATTGACTGGAGGTTTTAGCACCAGTTCAACCCAATAAAGCAGCAGGCATTTTTAACAGACAAAAGTACCTATACTTTTATTTATTATTTTACTTTTTTTATCCTTGAAAGTTAAAATAATTTCTTTCCCGACCTTATTAGTTTTCAGATTTGGGAACAAAAAAACCACTTGTTTTCAGATTTGGGAACTGAAATAGTGATTATTGCTGGTTTCTCCCTACTTTTTTACTTTGTTCTTGGTTGTGGCTGCTACTTTTTTATTTGCCTTAAGATTAGTTTTTATATATTTGTGTTACGTATGGTATCATGTTCGTGTTATATTTTCGTCTCATTTCTAAATTTTTCGGGTTTAGATCAGATTATTGTTCAGTTGGGGGTATCTGCAAATACAAGTTGTAGTTTCCACTTCTACAATGAATGCAAAAATTTAGCTTGTAGTTGGGAATTTTTTAAGAATTTTTTAGTGCAATGTAGTGCTCAGTTGTAGTTGTTATTCTTAATACAAGATTGAAATGATGAAACAAACGATAAAATCAGGGAAAATTCTTGAAGAAAAAAAAATTAGTAGGCTAATAACAAAGGGTTTGTTTAAAAACTAATTTATCACATTTGAATAGGCAATTGAGTTTTGCTCTAATGATATTAGAGATGTAGTCTTTCCATATAGGTATATATGTTCTTATGCTTCTTCAGTTTTCCTTTCAAATGATGTAAGCTTTTGAGACCAAAAAATCTTGAGAAACACAGTTTTGAAAGATCCCTCTTTTGAAAGAATTTTAGCCTTCTCAATCCCCTATAGATCTTTGTGTTTGAGAGGCTGAATTATTATACGTATTTAAAAAATCTAGATATATGAAACTTAGGTAGTATGGAAAATCTATCTAACATGGTTATACAATTATCCAAGAAGTAATGAAATGTTGTATGATTTGGTGCAGATGCTAGACTATGTCCCACTGACTCTTCATTTTTTTTAAGTATTCATATTGGGCACCCTTAGTTTTTTCATTCATATTTGGAAATCGGTGTGGAGACACGATATACATGTATGCATGTCCCATATGAGTGAAAATTAAATACTTATATTCTATTATTTTGTTTAGTCCAATACATCAAATTGTTAAAGAGTTTTTGTGAGAAATATTAAAGGAGCTTTACAAATGCATTGATGTATATATACCATGACATCTTAAGATATATGTTTGCTTGTATTTGTTATAATGGTGATCTTTAAATGATGCTTATTATGATATATGTATTTAAGGTTTTATGTCGGTTGACATTTAAAATCAAAATAATAATAGATGGTAAAGACACGAAATTTTATGGAGGGAGATAGTACCTTAGCAATAAAAGTTGTTTGGGATAATGAGCTGACATTGATATTTTGTGAACTTTGCGTGAATGAAGTCAATGCTGGTAATAGACCGACAACTCATCTAAACTCAAAAGGATGGGAAAATGTCATTGCTCTTTTTCAAGCAAAAACACAAAAAAATTATGGAAAACCTCAATTGAAAAATAAGTGGGATACATTAAAAAAGGAATGGAGGTTATAGAGGGAGTTGCTTAAGGAATCTACAGGTATAGGATGGTGTCCATCTAAAAAAACTGTCGATGCTACCGAAGAATGGTGGGCTGAAAAATACATGTTAGTGTTAACTTTATCATTATTTTAATGCATAAAGTTTATTGAAATTAATAATTTACAAATATAAAAATCTTAGTATAACATTTAACATTTAACATGTTATTTAGGAAAATCTTGATTTTAAAGGATTTAAGAATAAAGGAATTGAACCACGATTGAATGAGTTAATGTGGCAAATGTTTGGTGGCATTGTAGCCAATGCATGGGCACCTTCGTCTGGTGTTCTTCCAAGCAGGGTTCCTATGGGAGATGATAAACCTAATGAAGGATTTGGTGATTCAGATAAACATAGTAATGACAATGAAGGTATTCCTCCTAATGAGGCACCATCAAACCCTTCTCATGAAACTCCTAATCGAAGAAAGCAAACACTTGGTGTTGTACATTATAAAGGAAAAAAAAAATCAAGTTCAAGTAGAAAATCATCAAGAAATACATTAACTACTCAAATTGAGAAATTGTGAGAGTATGGCTAGTCCAAGGAAGTCAGTGAATGAAATTATTTTTCCTCACTCTCAATATACTATTTCAAATGCAATGAATGCTTTGCGTGCTTTGGGAGATGAAATTCCAAAAAAAAATGAATTGTACTATTTTGGCATCAAAATGTTCCAAATACCGGTGAAATGAGAAGTGTTTTTAAACTTAGATCCAGATGTTAGGGTTTGGTGGCTTCGACGTGGGTATGTTGAAAAAAATCCAATTGCATCATTTTCATCATTGGTAGCCACATCCTCATTTCCCTTCCAACCATACCATCAACCACCTCCACCATAAGCTCTTTAGAATTATCACTGTAATATAACTACACTACTTTTTTATGTGTAAAACTAATGTATGATATTTTTTATGTTTGGTATTTTTATGCTATGTTTTTATTCAAGTTTCTGTGTTGTATAGAATGTCACAAAATATTAATTTATTTTCATTTGATTACTTTTTCAGGTTATGGATGTATTTAACAATATGTATAATAGTTTTGATATGAATTATGATACCCTTGAATTAAGTGAAGAAGCTCAATGAAGAATAGCCACAATTGTTACACAAGTTGAGCACAACAATTATCATGACGAGGAAGAATATGTGTTAAGCAGTGTATTGGTACACCATGAAACTTATTTCACTATGCAACCGTGTATGGATTCAAATTATACAGGTCAAATGTGGGTGGACAAAGTATTAAATGGGCATGATGATCGTTGCATGAATAGTTTTAGGATGCCAAAAAATATATTTCACAGCTTGTTGCATGATTTGCAAACAAATTATGGCTTAAAGCATGGGAAAGTATCGACGATGGAGAAGTTAGCATTATCATTGTACATTCTTGGAAATAGAGAATCAAATTCAAATGCAACAAAGTGATTTTAACGATCTGGGGAAACTGTTAGTCAAATTTTTACTAATATGTTGCATATATTTGCTCGAATGGGAATAGACACAATTAAACCCACTGAAGGTCAATTCGAGGAAGTACCGAATCATATTCGACATGATACAAGATATTGGCCTCACTTTAAAGTAAAATTTACACAATCTTTATATTTTTAAAATATAAATTATTTCTAACTTTTATCTCATTACTTGCATTTATTTTAAAGGATTGTATTGGGGCCATAGAGGGAGGACTTAAGAAATAATTATGCCTAAATTAGATGGATGAGGCGGCATATGAAGGAAAAATAATAAAATAAAAGGATCCAATGGCATAATTGTAAATTTGTTGAAATTAAAACAAAATAAAAAGGAGAAAAAGACATTTCTCTGGAGATTTCTATTTTTCATTGACGAAAACCATGGGAGTTTAACTTGGAGGTTTTGCCATTTTATGTTCTTGCATATCAAGACCGGGTGGAAAATCGAGGAAAATGGAAAAATTACCAAAATGCCCCTGAATCTTGATATTTCTGCAATTTAGCCAGATAAGTTCGTATGGTTGAATTTTGATATTTATATTGAATTTATGGATGATATTATGTATTTATTTATATTATTAGTAAAAAATATGGAATATTATTATATAATGAATTTAAAATGAATGTTCGGGTTAAATAGAACGCGGGATTTGAGTATCATCGTTTGTGACAAAGGATGAATTGACTGATAATACCATGGTTGGACCATGGCAATGTTTAAATGTAAGACCATAGCTGGGCTATGGCAATTTTAATGAAAAGACCATAACTGGGTTATAGCACAAAGAAAACGATGTACTCATATCTGTAAGTCGTTTTCTGATTTGGAAATACTTGGTTAGTAACATGGAAAATTCATGTATATGAAACTTGTCTGATAATTATGAACATTCATGGTTATGAATTGTTATCAAAATAAATATACACGAAATTCATGAAAATAATGGTATAAGGAATATTGACTGTTACTGAATTGAATGTATGTGGAATTGTGACATTTGAATATTGGATAATTGTGGAAATTGAAAAGTGAATTGAAACCCTATTAACTGTATCGGGCTGAGTCGGATATAGTTGGCATGCCATAGGATTGGAAGAGTTCAGGGATACTTCGACTTCGAGTCGATGAGACACTGGGTGTCAAATTGTTACTTCGGATAAATTCAATGAGGTACTGGGTACCAAATTACTTCGGCATGGTCGATGAGACACTGGGTGTCAATCTGTTACTTCAAATTATCCGATGAGGCACTGGGTGCCAAACTGGTGTGTTTTGGTTGGATCTGTGTATCCGTCCGAGTTCGAGTTGGGTTAATAGGGGTAAACAAATAAATTGATAATATGATTGATATTGAATATAAATTGGAATTAGACATTGAATTGAATTATATAAATGAGATGCACGAATCATGAGTTCATGAAATGGATATTGATATTGTTAAATAATTGTGTATTAAATTGTGAAAAGTTATTTGAGATAGTAAATTGATGAGAATTGTATGTGCTATGAATGATCTATATATATATGTAATTAATATTGAAAAACTTATGGTTATTACCAGTATATACCTCAAATACTCGGTAATGATATTTAATTGATATATATTGAAACGTGTCTTGGAAATGATATTAACTAGATATATATTGAAATGTGACATAGAAATGATATTTATTTAATATATTGAAAAGTGACATGCAAATATGTGATTATCTTTAATATGTTGATACAAGGAAATTATGTATATGGTGATGAGTAATAAACCCAAGTGTGATATCTCAAGAAAATAAGTTTATCAATATTAAATTTATATGTAAGATGTGCAAGTATGCTAACTATTATTGTTGCTTGATGATTAGGCAAGTGCCAAGCTATTGATTGAATAGTAGTATGTTTATTTATTTGAAGCACTGAAATGGTAAGTATTTAAGTGAAAATAAGTTAGTGCTCATAAAAGAATGGTAAGGCTTAAATTATGAAATTTCTTATGAAATGACTTATTATGTGTTTAATATGAAAAAGGCTTGGTTAAATGCACTAACTTGTGACCATGGCTGAATGACATGCATATGGAATAAGTGTGGAAGAGATAAAAATTGTATAAAATTTTACTAAGCTTGGGGTAGTAAGTATATGTGTGTGATACTATGGATTTATTCACCTTGTGAATTGATGAATATAGTTTTATGAGTATTAGGGAAAAATAATATGGAAATATTTGGATATGTAAAATTTTATATTTGAAAAGAATTAATATGATTAAAGATTATACGAACTTACTAGGCATTCATTGCTTACATGTTTGTTTTATTTATCTACTTTACAGATTATCGAAAGCTCGAACGGGTTGGAAGCTTATCGGAGCTATATCACACTATCCATTGGTTCTATCGGTAATTATGGATGACTTAATTCTGGTTATAATGGCATGTATAGGTTATTTTGACTAAATGTTAATCTATAGGTGTTTTGTTGAAATTAGTCATGTATTTGGCTTGAGTTTTGGTATTGTGATATTTGCATGATTGTCTTATAATGTTGAGGTGATTGAATGATGATAGGTAAAATAATAGTTGAATATGGAATATTTAGGTTGATGCATGAATGACTAGAAATAGGCAAATTTGGGTTGAAAAAAAAAAACAAAGTTTTGAAATTGGTCTTAAATGGTACTTCTTGGATTGTTTCGTTAATAAGTGTGGAATACTTATGATGGTATATTAGTTAGGCACTTTGAACGTCTAATTGATATGTTTTGAGTGTGTTTAAATGTGTCTTGAAGTTATTGAACGAATGGTTTTTGAGTTGTTTGATATAAAAAAATTTGCAGGGTATGGTAAACTTATTGTTTAAGGCTCATATTGAGTTCACATGGCCAGACACACGGGTGTGTGACTGAACCGTGTGAGACACACAGCTATCACATGGGCGTGTGATTTGGCCGTGTGTCCCCTGCTACTTAAAATTTTCAAAACAGAATGCCTAGGAATTTACACATGGGCAGAGACACGGGCGTGTGTCTCAGCCATGTGAGGTACACGGCCTAGCACAAAGGCGTGTGGTCAGCCGTGTGACCCAAGTCAGAGAGTTACACGGGGTAGGACACGGTTTGAGACACGGGTGTGTACCATGACCACACGGGTGTGTCCCAGATTCACACGGGCGTGTGTGCCCTGTTCCAAAGAAAAAATTTGAATTTTCACGAAAAAATTTTCTAAACTTCCGATTGAATTCCGATTTGCTTTTAACACGTATTTTGGGCCTTAAGGACCCATGAAAGGGACAACATGATTATATTATGATATGAATGCTAAATGAATGTGTAACGTTCGTAATTGATCTGCAAAGTCTGATAATGCTCCGTAACCCTGTTTCGGTGACGGATAAGGGTTAGAGGGTGTTACATATCAATTCTAATCTGATGTCTTTAATAGTCATTTTCTATTCTCACCTCATTGCTACAGCTGCGTTTGAATCCAAACACACACTTCACCGTTGTTTTTAATCTCACCGCTATAGTATCCAATCTCATTGCTACAGTAACAAATCTCACTGCCACCGCTATTTTTAACCTCACCGGAGGTAAACACACCGTCCATCCAAACTAAGCCTTAGCCTTGCATGCTAAATTGTAGTCATGTCATTCGAAGAACATGTGGTACATCACAAAGTATAAATAGAATCGAATTGTAACAAGTTTGATATGTTAAAGGATAAAGTCCTCTTTCTTTACCAATCCCTTTCATCTTGCCACCGTAGAGGTACTGCAAAATAAAAAAGTCAGGATAAAAAGATACAAAATAATTCATGTCCTTTGTTAGTTTTGAAATAGAAATTAAATTAAAGCAAAAATAAGGAACATAAAGCACATTTGTCATTTTTTTTCATCAAAAAGAGTATATATACCTATATGAGTGATATATGTTTTTTTTTCTAGTTGGCATTTTGACAAAAGAATGATTAAAACGACAATTAATAGGAGTTTCCAAACAATTTAAACTAAATACCATATGGTCAGTAGCTTTAGTGTCAATAATCCATTCCAAGTTTTATTCATGATGAGTTTCATGAACCATACCTACTATGTTTGTTTTTGCAGTAACAAAAGGACCTTTATTAAGAAGGTCTAAAATTTGCTGATACGGATCATGTGTAAAAACATGAGCTGATTGTTGAGTTAAATGCTCTAAAGAGTGTTGGGATGCATCATTAGCACTTGAATCATTTGATACAATTGCATTATTTTCCTAATATGATTATTTTCTTTTTGAATTTAAAGTTGGGATTATATCCCATAAGCCGGTAGCAATTTTCTCTCTTATGCCCTTTTATCTTGCAATGATAACATGTTCTATTGAAAATTTTCTTTTGACCACCTTGAGACGTTGTAGAATACATGATTGAGTTCCATATAAACAGAATTAGGTGTGATTTGATGTTGTGCTTCTTCTTGGACAAGCATTGAGTATGCTTGATAAATAGTAAGCAAAGGTTGCATAAGCAAAATTGATACGTTGAACATTCTTCTTTGAATTCTCACAAGCACAATAAGAATATGGTACCAAAACATTATATTCATCCCATAGTAAACTAAGTTTAGTGAAATATGCTAAGATAGAACTTAATCCTTGTACATGAGAAGTTATTTCCTTGTGAAGACTTTATCATATCTTTCTTTAAAATCTTTCTAGACCAAAGATGAAGAAGAAGCAAAAATTATACTAGCAGATAACTCTTTACAAAAAATATTTAAGGTCTAAGAAAGAACAATATCATTGCATCTTTCCTATTAATGATTTAATGTTGTACTATAAGGACCTTTGTCACAAGTACCATCAACAAAACCTTATTTGTTTTTGGCAAGTAAAACAATACGCATAGATCTAATCCAAATACTATAGTATTCTATCATTGTTAACTGATGTGAAACCAAAAGAGTACCTGGTATGTCTGAGGGATGAATATACAATAGATGATTGTAATATAAAACTTTTGCACTTGTGGAATTTGTCTACAAGCGCTCTTTTACATTCACCATTGTAAATCTCTAAGACTCAATCAACCAAGAATTACAAACTACAAACAGAAAAAAAAACAGAAAAACAAAAAAAATCAAACTATTTTCTTTCTCCACAAGAAACTACAAACTGATTTCTTCTGTAACAAGAAATTGTATACAATGAAGAACAACTAGAAGAAAACTATATCAGAATCTTGGTTGGCTTTGATACCATGTTGAAAATGAACAATAATGAATTATTATAAAAAATACTAAGAGAAAAATACACCACATTTCATTATTTTCTGGACTAATACATGTTGCATATTTATAGGCTTGAAGTATAATTAGCTTCTAACTAACCTATTAACTTGTTTTAACAAAAATTGTATTTAAAACCAATCTCTATTGGATCGAATGGTAATGAATTTGATGCCCTTTAAATAAAATTTCAGGTTTGAGTATTGTAAATTGAGAAAACGATATTGGAAATAGTTTACTCTTGTATAAGGATCCAACCCAACTTAACTTCAATTTTAATAAAATTTCATCCCTTTATGAAATTTGAAAAGTTAATGATTTGTCACCATTTAGTTCTCCTACATTCAAGAAATTTAAAAGCTAATCCAATTAAATAACACGGTCAAGACCTTGCCGGTAAACCACTTATATGAAAATTAATAGTTTCACAATTTATATAAAAAGGAATTAGTAAAAAAATAATAATTTAATAATTTATATGTAACAAATTAGTAAAAGCAACAATTCGAGTTCATGTATTTATCATACCTAGACTAATTTCTCAGTTTTTGTAAAGTACGAGAACTAAATTAAGACAGATTAAAAGAGAGAGACTAACTTCTTAAGTTTCATAAAATAGAAGGACGAAGTCATAATTATACCAAAGAAGATATTAGCGGAAATACCAGCTATAAGCACTTGTAAGTTACAATTTATCGTGTTGTAGCTTAGTTTGGAGTCTTAAGACTGTGGAGGGTTTTATTTACCCTCGTAAAAGAAAAGAAAGGAAAGGAAAGGGTTTTAGGCGTTTTTCGTCCATATCTCCCTCTGTTTTTGTTCCCTCTTCCTTCTTTTTTTTTTTCTCTCTCTCTTCATGGCCTCAACTCTGCAACCCTCACAGTCACAGTCCAACTTGTAAAAACCCTCCAAAAATCTCCAAAATCTTGACCCTTCAATACCCCAAAATTTTCCATCTTTGCCACTGCAAGACCCCCAACAAAAACCAAGCAAAACGGCTCCTTGTATAGTAAACAACACTAGCAGCAAGCTAGCTAGACTTGCAGATATCATGGCTACTATGGGGATTGTTTCTTCTACTTCCCAAACTGCTGCTACCCCTTTCGGTAGACCGTTTTGCCCTTCTTCTTCTTGGTTTTTTCGGTCTCGTTCCAGACACTTCTTTTTGGCTTCTTCTAGAGCCTTACAAAGGTTTCACTCTTTAACTTTTTCTTTTCCTCTGTGTTATTTGGGCGCCGGGGTAGCTAGTTTATTGGTCAATTTGATGCTTATTTATCCTGTAAAAGAACGTACATATTGTTTAATTGGTTTTCATTTCATTAGCTGCTGTTGCCTGTTTTAAGAGGGGTTTGGTATTGTATACTGGATAAGGTGCCATTTTTATCGCTTCTGTTTATTTTCGGTGTGTAGGTGTCTGTTTTCTGCCTTTTTTTTGTTCCCCCCTCTCTTTATTTGGGGTTTTTTAGATTATGTTCTGCTGTTGCATATTCCTAGAAGGTTTTGGGGTTAGTGGTGTAGGATGGTGGTAAAATGTGACATAAGATGTACATAAGCTATTGGGATGGTAATGTAGTATCTTGAGTTTTTAGAATGTGAGTTTCTTTAGGGAAATGGCAAATAAAGTGGGGCCAATGATATTTTTGTTGTTGTTGTGATACTCTGGTTGGAGTGCTAATTGGGATTTGCATGAAGTCTAGAGTCCTTTGTCCTTCTTTACTCTTTTGTTCTTTTTGGTAGATGACATGCTAGAATAAGTGCTTTATCCAAATTAATAGGTGCTTCTGTTAATTTTTTCCTTTTCTTTACATTACAGGCGAGAAATGTGCACAATGCAGAGTGTTCACTGTGCTTTTCTCAGTGCAACCATGTCAAGTAGTTCCCGGCATTGCCATCATCCCAAAGATATGAGACTTAAGGTAGCGCCTTCTGAATATGCCAGAATGGTCCACCCTGAACCAGATTGGTATCTCTCTGATAACAAGTACAAAGGAGTGAGTGTTGACCATAAAAAGAATGAAAACTCGGCTAGTTTTGGAAAGCCTGAAGTAACATCATTTCGAGTGAATGATTTTACTTTTACTCCGAAAATTACTGGCATACCTAATGCTGCACACTCATGGGAAAAAGAAGCTCATAGGGTGAAGAAAAATAAGGAGATGGCAAAGGAGAGCTTTAAAGGCCGTAATTTTTCTTCCGACGACCAACAATACTTGAATCTGAAGCTTACTGGCTCACTATTTAAGACAACTAACAAAGAAGAATCAGTTTCCGGAAATAATGGGAGAAGTGTTACTCTTTTCGAGAGTCATTGCCCACCCCTACCAACCAGTAATAATCAAATATCCATTGAAAACACCGTAGCTACTGATGAAATAAATGGTTTTAAGCAGCTGAAAGATTCAAGTAGGACCGAAGTTTCTGGTAATGGATCATTGCCAGGGCTGGTCTTCGATGACAACGAAGACCTTGGAACCAGTGAAGATAGTGATTTTCTATTTGAGGATCATTCTCCGCAACCCCCAACTAGCAGTAAACAAATTTCTAGAGCCAAAAGTGTAACTTCCGATAGGGTAAATGGTTCCAAGCAGTTAAATGGCTCGTCACAGGGGGCAGTTTCAGATGACATCCAATACAGAGGACATATGGATCCCAATGTAACCAGAAGGGACCAAGCCAATGAAAATGGGGTGGCTAGCAGTGAAGAAAACCTCCCAGTTTATCGAAATGATATTCACAAGCAGCTTGCTAAGATTTATGACCAGGTTCTTGTTGTAGATAATATCTCCGTCGCGAAGGAAGTTGTTCTGATGCTTACAACCAAATTCAGGCATCTTGTTCATGCATGTGATACTGAGGTATTAGTTCTGCTAGTACATATCTCTTTTACCATCTTGTTGTAGATAATATTTGCTTCAAGCACTATCCAGTCTAGATGTGAATGAGATATTGTCTATTTGCTGATGTAGTGTATTTGCAGGTATCTAATATTGATGTGAAGCAAGAGACACCTGTTGATCATGGTGAGATAACATGTTTCAGTATTTACTCGGGAGCAGATGCAGATTTTGGAAATGGGAAGTCCTGTATCTGGGTCGATGTTCTAGACGGTGGTGGCAGGGATCTTCTGAAGGAATTTGTTCCGTTTTTTGAAGATCAATCCATCAAAAAGGTGAAGTACACTTTGTCTTTGCTCACATTTCTGCTGATATGCTTCTCCTTTTTTATGTGCTAGTTACTGCTTACCCCATTGGAGCACTAGATCATACTTAGTCCTGAAACAAATTTGATGTTGATGTATAGGTGTGGCACAATTATAGTTTTGACAGTCATGTTATCAATAACTATGGGCTTGAGGTTTCTGGATTTCATGCTGACACAATGCATATGGCACGGTTGTGGGACTCATCAAGACGTACGTTGGGTGGTTATTCTCTTGAAGCACTTACGGGTGATAGAAATGTTATGCAAAGGAGCACGTGGCGTAAAGAAGAAAAGGAACTGATAGGTAAAACATCAATGAAAACCATTTTTGGCAAGAAAAAGGTGAAAAAAGATGGATCTGAGGGAAAAATGATCACCATTGCCCCTGTTGAGGAGTTACAGCGGGAAGAACGCAAATTATGGATTTGTTATTCTGCCTTAGATTCTATAAGCACACTGAGGCTTTACGAGAGCTTGAAAAACAAATTATCAAGCATGTCTTGGGTATTTGATGGTAAAACAATTCCTGGAAAGTCCATGTATCACTTCTATGAAGAGTATTGGCGGCCATTTGGTGAGCTTCTTGTAAAAATGGAACGTGAGGGAATGTTGGTTGATCGGATGTATCTTGCTCAGCTAGAGAAGGTTGCTAAAGTAGAGCAAGAGATTGCTGCTAATAGGTTTCGCATTTGGGCATCTAGATATTGTGATGATGCCAAGTACATGAATGTGGGTAGTGATACTCAGCTCCGCCAGCTTCTTTATGGTGGCATACTGAACAGGTACTAATTTGGTACGAGAACATCAATATTAATCTGCACATTGCATTGAAATTTGGGCAGTATATTGAATATAAGTGAGCAAGATGCATTTTGTTGTTTCCTAAATCAGAAATATTGTTAATATCCTAATTACATGCCTATATTCAAATTTCTTGCTGTTAAGTCCTTGCTAACTGTTGTTGTTGGTTGTATGGAGGCAGTGCAAGAAATTCAGAACTTGATGTTGCTTGTGAACATTCGTTTCCTGTAATCTGTGGAATTATTCATACCATCAACCAATCAAATATCATTTTTCATTATCCAAAAGATGTGCATGTGTGTGTGTTTGTGTGCTGTGGATCCAAATTTGAGCCTTCATGATTAGAGAACTTTCAGGGTGTGGATAGAGATGGAGATAGAGAGTGTGTTGAAAATTTGAAACTTCCCAACCATTAACGTGATTGTTTCTTATTATAGCAAGGATCCAAATGTGAGCCTCCCTGATGAGAAAACTTTCAAAATTCCAAACGTTGATAAAGTGATTGAAGAAGGCAAAAAGGCTCCCACTAAGTTTCGCAATATTAAGCTATGTAGCATTGGTGTTAAGCTCCCTGCTGAGATTTACACTGCCACTGGTTGGCCATCCGTTAGTGGTGTTGCTTTGAAGAGCTTAGCTGGGAAGGTTTCCGCTGAATATGATTTCACAGAGGACACTGGTGATGGTGATATTGATGATTATCCTGAAACAATGACTGCAGTTGATACATCTGCATATGGAACTGCTTTTGCAGCTTTTGAGGATGAGGAAAAGGGGAGGGAGGCATGCCATGCTATTGCATCATTATGTGAAGTTTGCTCTATCAACTCCCTTATATCCAATTTCATTCTACCTTTGCAGGTGATTTCGATGCCTTGTTTGATTGGTCATACATGTTAATCAGCTTTTACAGTTTTCTAATATGCCTGGCTTACTTTCCATCTCTAGTATCTTTTATATATATTTTTAATTGAGGACTTATGCTAGTGCCTATTGGTCAAAATTTCTACCAAATGATGAGAGCTGTGCATGTATCCACTATTGTGTGGTAAAACTACTAGGAGGGTGGCAACATGATTGCATCATATGTTCTCCTGTCAATTATAGTTTATTGATAACAGAGGAAGCTATCGAAATGCTGGTTTGGTATTTGATCATGTGGGTAGTTGATGCTGCTAGGTGCTAACAAATCGGTAAAATTATTTATGGAAGGGCTAAAATCAAAAGGGCATGTAATTGCGATGGCCGTTACTTAAATTATATGCTAAGTTGTCATATACCTGGAGTACATTATTGCAAATACTTATCTGGTTAAAAAGAAAAAACAGAAGTTTGTTTAAGAGCTTGTGTCTTTCAAGAGCAACTCCTCTCTCTGTCTGAGTAGTCATGAAAATCATCAAGGCATTTTTATAATTTTTTCCTTAACTTCAACTATTATTTCATTTCACTTTACTAGTTTTGTAGCTTAAAATTCCTGGAATGGACTATACTGAGAATGATCTCTTTTTACTTAAGGGGAGTAATGTATCAGGAAAGGGTGGGCGTGTCCATTGTTCATTGAATATCAATACAGAAACTGGGCGCTTATCTGCAAGGAGACCAAATTTGCAGGTTCATTTTTCTTTTATTTTGTTCTCTGCCATTATATTAGCTAGCATTTGAATTATTAGAACCCCAAGGTTTGATACATGCCTATAACCACTACGTCAGTCAGATAGCAAAGACAATTTTCTTGAGGTGAAACATGACGGACCATGTTTTCTTCAGTAGCATAAATATTCATATCACAGTTTAGTTAGTTTTCTGCCATGTAGACATGGTTGCTTCCTCCACAAAGTTGTCAGAGTAGGGCATTAAGAAAACAAAAAAACAGTTTCTGTTGCTCCTCTGGTCATCCGTCTCTTGTCTGCTGGATTGGGATGGAAACTTTATAGTATTAACATCTTTTTTGCGTTTTTTTTTATATTCAGAATCAACCTGCTCTAGAGAAGGATCGATATAAGATACGTCAGGCCTTTGTGGCTGCCCCTGGAAATTCTCTTGTTGTTGCAGATTATGGGCAGGTAAGTTCATCGAGCTTTCTTACTTTTTCATGTAATTTCTTGTATTGATTAGAATATAAATTCATATTACAGCTGGAACTTAGGATTCTTGCACATCTGGCTGACTGTAAAAGCATGTTGGATGCCTTCAAAGCTGGTGGAGATTTCCATTCAAGGACTGCAATGAACATGTACTCTTATATCCATGAAGCCGTTGAAGAGGGGCAAGTTCTTCTTGAGTGGCATCCTCAACCTGGTGAAGAGAAACCGCCAGTTCCACTTTTAAAGGTGAAGTAAAAAATCATTTTTGGTTGTGAGCATTCACCTAAATGGTGGGTAATGTACAGAAAATGGTCAAGATCTGATGACAAGGATTTGGCTAGTAATTGTCCAACCATCTTAACATATTGAATATGTTTATTCTGGAAACATGTCTTAGATATCTTGCTATATCAATGACTGTGATTCAAGTATGACCTAAACTGCTTTTGCAATTTGAAAGTTATTAAAGATTTGATGTTTTGTTTTGAAGTCATTGTCATTGTCGTTGGTTTGCTCAACATAGTGTATTTATAAATGTAAAATGGACATTGATTTGGAGTGGCTTTGCATATCTTGGGATATTATTACCCAACTGTTATTGTAATCTGGATTGATTTTGATTGTTGAATCCAACCGGGTTGAAAATTGTGTTTCTTTTCAGGATGCCTTTGCTTCTGAAAGAAGAAAAGCTAAAATGCTTAACTTTTCCATTGCATATGGAAAAACTCCTGTGGGGCTTGCTAAGGATTGGAAGGTATGCTTGAAACCTAAAATAACAGTTAAAACTTAAAATCCATTAGGCCACCAAAGTTCATTATTGTTTCACCTCTCAGGTTTCTGTAGAAGAAGCAAGGAACACTGTTGATCTATGGTACAAAGAAAGACAAGAAGTGCTTGAATGGCAGAAACAGCGTAAATTTGAAGCTCAGAAATTCGGCTGTGTTACAACATTGCTTGGAAGGGCTCGCCGCTTCCCATCGTTTGCTCATTGTACACGTGCTCAGAAAGGTCATATTGAACGGGCTGCTATCAATACTCCAGTGCAGGTTCTCTTCTTTCTCACGCACTCAACTAAAACTCTCTTTCGCTCACTCACTCTCTCATCTAGTTGAGGTGTTACAGGGGAGTGCCGCTGATGTTGCAATGTGTGCTATGTTACAAATATCAAATAATGAACGTCTAAAGGAGCTTGGGTGGAGGCTTCTTTTACAGGTAATGCCTTTTATATTTTCATCTATTTGCTCTAACTTGGTTTTCTATTTGTAGTGGTCTAAAGGCTATATAAACTTTAATTCTTTAAGAAACAAAATTTTGACTATGTTGCCTGATTCTTCTTTCTGGAACTCTTAAGCCAATACTCTTATGATTTCACTAGTCTTTGCATTCCATTACTGATGTTACTTGTGCTTTAGTTGATGAGTACTATTGATAAATATGCGCATGTTGTCTTGAACCAATATAATCATTTCACAAGTTTTATACTGTTATGTACAGTCTTCACAATCACATTTCTTAGGTTACCATATTGATGTGTATCTATAGTCATTGTCCTGCAAATTCTTTAGAAATAACATCCTTCAGAAAACAGGTTCACGATGAAGTAATCTTGGAAGGACCAAGTGAGTCGGCTGAGATTGCAAAAGCAATTGTTGTTGACTGCATGTCAAAGCCCTTTGGAGGAAAGAACACTCTTAAAGTTGAACTAGCTGTTGACGCCAAGTGTGCTCAAAACTGGTATGCTGCCAAATAGACAGTGGTTCGAGCTCCGAACATGTAAATTTTGGTTTCAAAAACTTTATTCCAAGATGCTGCTTTTTCCTCTAAAGAGGGATATCAGAGCTCGAGTTGTCCTTTTCTTTGCTGCTGCGGTAATTTAATACCTAAGGCTGTTCCTTAGGCATTTCATCTTCTAATCAGTGATGTAGCCTTTGGGGTTTTTTTGTGGATTTGGGGCATGCTTTGGGGCTTTAGTTGCACTGCAGCACCATATGTACAGAAATTATTGTTGTCGTTAGTTAGTTCCTTGTAAAATTCTGATAGTACTATGATTCTTTTTCCTTCCTTTTGAGAAATGAAGGTATGCTTGATTTTGTTTCCTTTTATGTAATTCATGCTGTTCTATAGTATTATACCTGTATTATTTATAGCCTGAGTGTTGATAAAAACGTAAAATGTCAGAAGCATCAGCAAGGTTCAAAAATAAAAGCCATTAGAACATCCTGTCTCTGTAAGACGCCAAATATGAGTCTGGTTGATTAGAGAACATATAGGAAAAACCTACTAAGAACTAACTGGCTTAAGTCTGTTTGGTACCTACCTAAAAATTAAGCTCACTAAAGTAAAAAGACAGACTTCAGCGGCATGGAACATATTTCTGTGTAAACTATGACCTAAAGCCATGGAAAATGGCAAAGTTTTTGTCTGGATATATTTTGCAAGCGTTGTTAACAGTTGATCACAATTTCAAGCTCTATTCAAGAAGATTCAAACAGACCTCATTAAGCCATTGTCTCAACCACAACATGATATACCATTAGATTGTAAACACCTTTCAGGTGTGCTTTGATATAGTTTCATCTTCCAAACATTTTATCCGTTTTACAGTACTCTTGTCCCTCTGATTCAAGGCAGGCTTTGTTAATCTGCCGTTCATGTAAAATAAATGCATTGAACCAGTATCCTCATCAAGAAGTTTGCAAGCACAACACAAGATTTCAAAACCAGCAGAGATTACTTATCAAACTGTTGCAGCTCAATTCCCCAGGTTGATGCTAACTGCAATAGAAGTTGGTCAGGTGCCACACCTTCCCAATCCTCAGGTGGATCCAATGTGGAAGCTGCCTCATGCAAATTCAACAAAAGCTCTTTCTTCAACTCCATAGAAATACCCAGTGCATCAGGTCCATTTTCTAACACAACTTCTACCAGCTGAAAAAGTTGTAGGAGAAAAATGAGTAATTTGAAACTTTGAGAAAGAAAATGTCCAACTAAATCAGCTTTAACTAAAATGATCAAGGATTAAAAACCTATACCTGTTGAATCCAGGATAGACAGATATCAAACAATTCCTGCTCCAGAAGAAATTGCACAATAGCATGCAAGGCCTCATTTGCTAACTCATTTGATAGTTGGTCAACCACAGGGCCCGATCTATCCATTAGTTTTATAAGCAAGAGATCATCCCCTGTAGACAGAACCTCAGCATAAGCAGAATCCATATCACCTACTTGAAGGGCGTGCATTGCATTGCTCCAAGAAGTCCATATAGGATCTCGCTCCGGTCCAACATTATCATCTCCAACAGCTTCAGCAATCAATTCAGGAGCACGTCCTGTTCGCGATGCTCCACTATCCTCACCAGCTACACGAATTGCTTCCAAGGTAGCTTCATCCTTTGATGCTTGCCAGACACTTCTAGCAGAAGGCCCTTCATCAAGCCTCACAGGACCGGGACCTGCCCTCCTGCCACCAACCTGATCACTCTCATGTTCTGATTTGGGTGATCTACCATCCAGGCCGCTGCTAGCTGGATCTCTTCTTGATGCAATTTGCCCATTCCTGGAAGCACCGAATGCAGGGAAATCCCAATCATCAGAAATTTCAGATCTCCAAGAAGGTCCCCTTCCACGTCCGCCCGGAGCAGTTCCGTCAGATTGCGCAAACCTCTCTCCGTATGGGATTCGTCCATTGAACTTAGAACTATAGTCACAGAAGCCATTATATTTCCCTAAAGGTCTGTTAGACGATCCCTCAAACCCCGGCATAAAATTACCGCTTCTGCCTGAAGATATTGATAAATCCCTAGCCATGTCTTCAACAATTCTCTCAAGACCCCTAACTCTGTTTTCTAAAGTTACCCTGCTATGATGAGAACCACCCATAAAATCCTGCAACATAACAACGGATCTTATTGATCAGAAAAGCATTTACTAGGATCCTAAATACAGAGTTCAGAAATACCTGCAACATGTTCATGAGATTCGCTTGTTGTCTCTCAAGCTGCAATAGCTGCCTCTGAATAGCCAACCAATTTCCTTTGTTGCTGATGAATGACCCTTCAGACTGTCCATCCACCTTTGAGCAACCCAAACGATTTCCAGATTGCTCTCTTTGATTTACATCTATCCTGCCATCAGCCTCAAATGGCCTTGTTCTTAGGTCTTTCCCATTTATCTTCTCTTCAGGCCATTTATCCCGCACATCAGCAGCTCCTCTCCCCATGTTATGGTCTTTGCAGTTGGAAGATGCATGAATGTCATCTGTCTGGCTGTTTCCTAGACAATTCAATCTTCTTCTTGCATCTGGATCATGCGGTTCTGATTCTTCCTCACCCTTCATGTTTGAAGAATTACAGTATCTGCGAGGAACAACTACTTCAACTGGCAAATCACCAGAACCCCTCGATTCAAGTTTCTGGAAGAATTCAGGATTTAACTCTTTGTCCGTTAATGCAGGTGCTTTCTTCTTTAAAATTACAACTGCTTTTTCAGGAATGCTTCCACCTTTGCCTTTGGAAACAGAATCAGAAGTAGGGGAAAGATTATTAGATGAATCCTTCGCTGATGGGTCATTTTTTTTACCACCAGCATTTGGGTTTTTCAAGCCATTCTTTTGTGATGATTCAGTAGTTTGAGTATTGTCACCATCTACAGCATTAATTGAAATAAGTTTATCCAAAAGAAGTATTAAACATCTGATGGACAAGCGATAAAACTTAGAAGCACATAACAAACATACTTACCACGAGATGAGGCTTTCTGGTAATCTGCAGCTCCATCATCCCCTTTCCCTGCAATCTTCTTCCATAATTGCAATGCTTCTGTCATGGCATCTCTCACAGGTTTTATCTGTTTAACCAATTATTAAGCATTATTCAACACAATAAAATTTCCATAAATCAGTGTTGAGTAACACCATATATGTTCCATTAGAAGAGATGGGAGTGATGGATAAACACTGATGAACAACATCATTCAGAGGACCACAATGCTCGAGTTATATTGATTAGAAATGAATCAGACAAGTCCCCTGCCTTCCTCAATCATAATGTACAAACTGAAAGTCCCTTTGAAACCATTTCAGAAAGCAGGAATTCATCTAGCCCAAATCAACATTATCTACTTCCCTAAAAACGTATTCTATCCCCACAAAAAGGAAATTTAGGTTGAGAGAAAGCGCATAACTTGCACCATCTCAATAGACCAGATACATTCATGAAAAGAAGAAAAGAAGTAGATGGTCTTGGACCAGTGATGTCTACATAATATCAAAATTTGGTAACCACAGATTTGTATATGACATTGAGTGCAGGCATAAAAACATTATATGAAAGAAAAATGGCTCTAGAAAACTACCCTATCAAATCGGCAATCCTCCAGTAATGTTATCGTTGAAGATGCTCTATCTGCAATCAAGTTGCTTGAATGTAGTGCCAAGGCACTTAAAGCATCAGCAGCTGCCTTCCGAGTCGCCCAGTCTGTGCTCCCAAGGCATTCATGGATGGTTTGCAGTAAAGGTTCCAAGCTCTGCGGGGCAATCGCTCCCACCTGCAACAAGGTAATCATAATTTTCACAGAACTTAAGTTTGTTCTTTTTTTGTGAAATTCTTCAAAGATACTAAAATGTATTTCCCATCTAGCTACCTAATTTCCTCTATTAAAAAATAACAAGGTGCACATTATCAGCCAGGTAAGCAAGCACATAAATACAAATTAAGAAACTACAAGACTTTCATTTAAGCTGCCCTTGAACATCAACAAAACAAACAATATAAACCATCAATATCCTAGAACAATGTACATAATCAAAATCAAGCCAAAAACAACTACATGCCAAACCTGTGACAAACTCGCCACTACTGGCAAAAGGGAAGCCTTAGCCAAAAAATTCTGGTTATTCAACAGCTTGCAGATCCTTGGACACAGCTTGTGAAAAGCAGCCAAAGGAGGGTCAGAAGCACATTCCACCATCTTAGCCATACATGTTGCCGCACCAGATTGCACCCCTTTATTCTGTTCTCCCATTGCTTCGAACAATGGCTTTACAAACAATCCCACCACAATCCCCCCATTCTCCCCTTTCAAATACTGCCCTGAAAGGGCCCCAATCGAATCGCGACAAGCATCTTTCACACCTGAATCAGCATCTTTCAGCCTTTTAACAATGTGGGCAACGATTTTAGCCAAATGGGAAGCTGCCAATTCACCGTGGCAATTACATAGCACTGACAGTAACCTTAAGGATTCTTTTTTCACAGCTGGTTTTGGATCGTTGGAAGAATCAAAAAGGCAATTGAGTAACATAGGAAGGGACTCATGGGAAATAGATTGGATTATCGTTTCAAGATCTTCAACGGCAATCTGGTAAGTATCACGGTCAGAGAGCTTGGAAAGTGAGGTTAGAATCCTTTGCTTTTGTTCCACCATTGCAAGATGAGAAGAAAGTGAAGAGGGTTTTGGAGGGTTTGAAGGAGGAGGTAAAGTTGAAGCCTTTGAAGGCCTTGTTGACTTGGCTGCCTGGGAATTACTCATTTCAAAACAATGAGAAGAAAAACGATGGGTTTTTGAAGAAATGGGATTTCAAAGATTGAAACAAAGGGAAAACTTGAGGAAATGAAGCTGTAAAGATTGAAGGAAATAAGAAGTAGATTGAATCAAAGAGGAAGTTGTGAAAGGGATTTTTTAGGAAATTAAATTGTTTTATGAATAAAAAAAAGAATGGGATTTTGCATACAATGTAAGGAAAGTTTGATGAAGAGAGATGGAGTAAGACACAAGGGACACAGAAAGCTGAGACAGTGAAGAAAGAGAGGGGGTTTTGATTTTCTTTTTCTTTTTTTTTTAAAAAAAAAAAATTATTTATTATTTTTTTAATTACAATAATAAAATAAAGTCCAATTAATTAATGCGAATTACGTGACTCGACCTAAATCATATTTAAAACGGTGAATATTTTTTACTATCGTATTGGCTATGAAATGATTTGTTTTTAAGATAACAAAAAAGGACAAATTGATATTTAAATTCGATAATTAGAACGTTTTAATTTATTTTTGGAGGGTAAAGTTTGATGTGATGAAGAGATCATGACGCTTGATTTTGATTGGTCTGATTTTGTAATGAGAAGTGGGGACCTTTTCAACATGGGACATCACATTAAATTCATTATTATAAAACAACAAAAATAAAATGGTAAACTACTTATTTAGTCATCTGAGTTTATTCGTGTTTCTCTTTTAGTTACTCATTTCAAAAATTTCTTATTTTATTGTCAATTTTAGTTATTCTACCATTAAATGCTTTTGGTCATTAGATGGAATACTGGCATGCTAGTCTTTTGATTGACATAATATCAAATTTAACCATCAACACTTTTCTTTGGTTCTAATTCTAAAAAATAATATATTTTTTCAAATTTTCAAAATTATAAATTTTTAGAATTTGGACTAAATTAATAAAATGTGTAAACATTGAGGGTTAAATTTATTGATTTTTTTTTAGAATTAAGACCAAACTGATAGAATGTGAAAAGTGTTAAAGGACTAAATTTATTATTATACCAATCAAAAGATTGTCATGCCAGCATTCCGTCTAGTAATCAAAGGCATTTAACGGTAAAGTGATTATGGGAGTGACTAAAATAACAATTTTTTGAAAGGTGGAAAAACTCAGATGACTAAATATATAGTTTACCGAAAAAAAATACTTGTTAAGAACTAAGAAATCTATTTTGGTGGTAAGGCAAATATTTCATTTTCTTTCATTTTTTTTAATAATCTCATTATAAGTTTTGATAATATCTACTTTTTTAACGCAATACCTAAAATTATCTATAGCCCCTCCCCAACTCATAAATAAGAGGATAATGTCCTTCAGCGCAGTCGAACCCACGTCTTCTTACATTAGCAATGATGTCCATGTAAATCAAAGTAAGACTCAAGCGCAAATTATTTTTCTTTAAAAATTACCCTTTTTTCTTAAAAGAAAAAAAAAACACCTTAAACGGTTGGGTTTTTATTAATTTATTATATATAGATGATTGAATTATTGATTTTTATTAATTTCTTTCATGAAAGCTACTATTTTTGCTAATTCTTTATATATATAGTTGAATTTGAAGTTAACAATTTAAGTAAAAAGTTTACCTAATTAAGGGAACTTTCAGGTACTACTTTTATAAGTCTAGCCCAATTTACATTCGTTGGATGATATGACACTTGCAAAATAAATATATTTATAAATATTGGTATAATTAATAAAGATGGTTTTGTTTGAATAATAAAATATAAATACTGGAAATTATAGAAGTTTAAGTATTTATATTTTTATAAAATAATAAAAATATTTTTAAAATAATATAATTTATTTTATAAAATAAAAATATTTTCGTTATTATTCTATTGAGTTAGTATTTGATTAATTTTTGGTACTAAATTTAATAAAGAATTTATGAGTAATTTTTGTTCCCCTTCCACAGCTCCACATAGCAAACGATGTAATTGAACTTCACACACCCAAAAGTGACATCTACCCGTTGTCGGCAATTTATCCTTAACTGGTTTCAGTAATTCCAGATTTAGTTTTTGGCCCATGCATGAAACCTTTAAGATAGATATGTATTCACTCATTGGGAGAGTAGCCCAATTTCATAGATCCAAAATGGGTTTAACAGGCCATTGGTAAAGACTTCACTTTTCTCACCCCTTCCATGAATCTAACCAAGTTAATAGTAAGTCTCACGGTTAAAAGCCTTCATTTTTCTCCGGCAATGGTAGGCGGACTTGCACTCAAAGTAAACATTTTTATAAGTGGCAACCTACCATTGGTTATTGGAACATGGTTGGTAACTGGCAAGTCATGTTTTTTGCTGCACTATGATTGGTGTTGGTTGACTGGTCTGACAAGAAACAAATAAGACATAACACTATTCATCACAAAGTTAGATTTCAAATAAGGCGACATAATCAGAAAAACAAAACAAATGTGATAGATTTTTTATTTGCAAAAAAAGTTTAAAGTTCAGTTTCACTTTTTAGTTGTGTTTTCAATTCATCCTGTCATCTTCAAAGTTGCTGAGTTCACACTTTAATGCACTTTGGTATTATAAAGTGGTAAGCCTTTTTAATGTCAGCCTTTTATGATCTGCTAAAGTGTTTAACTTGTTTAGGTCAGATATAATTGTTATGCTGTAGAAAAGATTGTCGATTTTTTCCCCTTTTGGATTCCATGATTTTTTGGTTGCCTGGATTTAGGTGAAATTTCTTACTTTCTGGTTTGATTTAGTTGGATGGTGTTTCTGCTTGTTTCTTGATGGGATCAACGTTTTCTTTTTGATCCATGGTTTTGATTTTATGATGGGATTTGATGCTAAATCTGGAAAACTGCTTGAGAGATTGATTCATAATCTGAACCTGCAATTTAATATTGCAAGAACTGACCTGAAATTTCGATGAAAACTGGAAATTTTCTCATTACATTTATGGATTTGCTCTCTTTCTTTTGTTTCTATATAACTATGGATGTAGCTTTTCTTGATCTATTTGCTTTCCTTGGGTCGCTGTGAAAATGGTAAAAACAGCACAGCTTTAATGGAGAACCCTGCAAGTTCAATATCTGTAGCTTTTCTATTTGTTGAAAATTGTCACTCAACTATGAAGCATATAAGCTACATATAGACTGAAATCAGTGTAATTTCCTTTGTTGTTGGATGACAGGCTCCTGGACAATCTTTTGTTGAAATATTAACTTGGAAAACAGGTTCTCAAAGGGTGACAATATCTTAAAAATACAAAGGAAACATGATGCAAAAACTAGAAGCTATCAAGGGCGGTGGAGGATCAATTAAGGTGGGGACTAAGGGAACAATCAGTTCCCTTATGACACGGGAACTGGACTCCGTTAAACCGGCACCTAAAACACCCGTGTCTTTCAGACACAAATCTCAGACAATTCCTACATCAGTTGCCTGTGGTTCTCCCACTCCTAAAAGATTACAGCTAAGGAAATCTTCGGATGGAGCAAGCACCAGTGGCAATGATAACAATTACATAAGTTATAAACACCGCCAAACTTCCCAGAAGACAAAAAGCTTGTCCAAAAGCACCCATCAGATTCCAATGCTTGGTTTTGAGAATATAGCTTTAGATAGAACTCCTAGCAGACAGAAAAGTGACAAAAAAGTATCTAAAATTGTTGAAGTTGTGGACATAAAGTGTGGGAAATATCCTGATAGAGCATGGTCAAACCCTGTAACAAATCGACTCAAGAAGCTTGGGTTCTCTAAACTTTCCCAAAGCATTATCTAGACCTGCAACTTGTTCACATCAGATTTCAGGTTCCTATAACTGAGACCTGAAATCCCAAGTGGCCTGTTGTCTGAAATTTCCACCATTGAACATATGCTTGGTATTAGCTTGCTGCTTCCTCTCTTTTTCTTCTTCTGAGTTGGTACAACAGGTCCAACATTGGAATGAGGCTTCTTTGAGCTGTCTTTGCTTCTTAATTCAAGCTGGCTGAAGTACTCAATCTCTTGCATCACCAAGGATCCTACAGTGCCTCTGGTGCCTATTTCAACAGGAGGATTTGCAATTGCAGTAGCCGTTTCAACTGGAACACTTTTGGTACTAGTTCTTGATCTTTGCATGCTTTGTTTGATGGGATTAATGAAGGAGGGTTGTAAATGAGAAGGGATTGTTGTTGATGTTGTGTTTAAGATGAAATCTCTTTGAGACAGGGCCATCGGTTGTTTGGACTTAAAACCTAGTATCTCCAAATGAGTTTTTTGCCTCATGTTCTTTATCTAAAAGTGAAAAAGCATTTAGATATTTGGCTTTGTTTGGAGGATTAAATGATGGGCCTCATCATTGTTTTCATGTGCTGGCGGTTAAAAACATTTAAGCTTCTAACTTCTTTTCCTTTTATTTTAATGTTGTTTGGTGCACAGTAGGGTCAATTATTTTTACAGATACGGTAATGTATTTGATGTAACATAAACTTACTATTTTGTTACTATCCTTTTCAAGTAAAATTTTTATTTGAAATTTGGTATAGTGGAAGCAGTATATGATTAATGGTCTCGTGATAATAGATAAGGATAATGATGTGAAGAGAGTAGGAGGAAAGTAAGTGTTATGGCTTCACAGGCAAGAGTGGGAAAGGGATTAGAAGAGGATGGACTGGTGGGCGGTGGCTGTATGGTCAGTGTTCAGGCCTGGTGACCAACTTTACTGCTTTTCATGCATGGAGGCAGTTGTGGGGGCAAGCGATTTCTTTCTTTTTCTGTTTTTTTTTTTCTTTGTATATATTTATATATATATATATTGGAAGATATTTAAATTTATTGGAAATAAAAAGAATTATAATGTGATACTCAATTTTTAAATTTATTGAAAGATATTTAAATAATCATATGAATCAACTCAAATAAGGGTCTGTTTGTTTACATGTAAAAAGTTTTACCGAAAATATTTTTTGCATTTTCTTTTCTTGTGTTTGTTTCACAGAAAATAGTTTGGTCAACGGAAAATGACTTACATGTTAAGGTAAAATAAGCCCTTTTTACTGTAAAATGACTTACCCTTTTGAAAAGCCTAAGTCATTTTTCAAAAAAGAGCTCATCTATAAATAATTTTATTTTTTTTTATAAAAATTAACTTAAATCAAGTTTAATATTATTATATTGATAATAAATTTTATTTTTATTTTAAAAAATATTTAAAATATTATATTTTTCAATATTATTAAACATACATATTTAATTATTTATATTTAGTCATATAATAAATTATTAATATAATAAATTATTTAATATTTCAATTATATTTTAATAATAAATTTTAAAAATAATAATTTTAAATAATATTATTCACATATTATTGAAAATATTCAATATTAATTTTTCATAATAAATATTTATTACAATTATAAATATATTAATAATAAATGTTTTGTAGTATAAATGTTAAAATATGTCATAAATCTATGTACACTTCATAAATTTGTAATTTAGTCTTTGTACTTTTATTTTCAAGAATTTAATCCCTTTACTTTTCAAATTTGAAAGTCAAGTTCAATTGTTGACATCGTTAATTTTTTTTTTGTCAATTTTGTTGATGTCACATTTTTAAATAAAAAATACTCACTTAGTAGTCATGTAATTAAAAAATGACGTAATGAATCCGAATTTAACATAATATTTTTAATATATGCAAAAACAATGTAAAATATAAAATTATAGATAAAAATAAATTCAACTAAACAATGAAAAAATAAGAAAATCTCAAATGTATGTTTGTTTAATTGAAAACAACTTTTATGAAATATTTTTAAGAAATTTACCAAACAACAGAAAATATTTTACACAGATTCATCCAAACACCAGAAAATATTAGCTTTTCCAGAAAAGTAAATCATTTTTCAGAAATCATTTTCCAAAAGTCATTTTCAGTGAAACAAACGGAACCTAAATTTCAATTCTTATTGTATACTATATTATGGGGCAAATATCTCAATAATACCCAAAAAAATAAAAAATTACCGGATAGTACAGGGTTCGGGAAAATTGACCGGAAAGTGCAATTTTCCCAAAAACGCGCCCACGCGTCGAGCGTTTTTGGGAAACACCTAAAGCGCGTCCCCTGGGAGCGCTTGTGTACGTCGTAAAACGCTTCCACGAGGACGCGTTTTTGCCGACGTACAAAAGCGCCGCCCCGAGGACGCGCTTTAGGCTAAACGATCAAATTTTTTTGACCGCTGGCCCCCAAACGTCAAAAAAAAAAAAAAACCTATAAATACCCTCCCAACCCTTCATTTTTTCACACTTCAATCCTTTCTCATTATTCTCTCAATTTTCTCTCAATTTTCTCTCAAATTTACACAAAGTCCTTGAAATTTACACTGAAATTTCAAAATAGTCCTTTACTATTTACTGAAAAAGCCCTTTATAAATTTTTTTATATATCAATTTTTGGAAAATTTGAAAATACTTTATCGGAGTACAATGGTCGGGAATTACGTCGCCTAGACAACAAGCACACATTGTCGAGCAAATGAAAATGGTAAGTTTGAATGTTAATTTTTCAATATTATTAAATTTTTTTAATTATGTAATTTTAATTAATTTTGAATTTTATAATTTTTAAACAATTGTAGATCGGGTGTTGCAATGTTATATTCGCAACATGCCTGGTCCCCATCGCCATTGATCGAGAATTACTCGCGGAAGCGGGTTTTTGGCACGTGGCACGATAGGCCGGGGTTCAAGTTGGACCCGCTTTGATCGCGCATTGATAGAGAGGTGGAGACCCGAGACGCACACTTTCCATCTGCCATGCGGAGAGTGTACAATCACCTTAGAAGATGTGCAATTACAGTTGGGATTACGGTGGACGGGTCGGTAGTCACCGGACCGTAACATATCTCGATCGGATGGCCGTATGCTACGAGCTCGGGTGCCATTCGGATAAAATTCAAGGAGCTCGGATCGATATGGGTTGGTTACGAGACGCATTCCCGGAGCCGAATGAAGGTTCGACTGAAGAAGAAAGAATACGGTATGCGCGGGCATACATACTTCAGATAATTGGAGGCTATCTGATGCCGGACCTCTCTAGAAACCTCGTCCACCTGAGATGGCTCCTGAAACTTGTTGATTTCAGAGCAGCCGGTGAATTGAGTTGGGGGTCTGCCGTGCTATCGAGGTTATACAGGGAGATGTGCGGGGCGACGCTGCCGAGTAAAGCAAAAATCGGAGGTTGCCTATCACTACTGCAGTCATGGGCATGGTTTCGATTTCCATTTTTACGTCCTCGACTCGATCAGCCATATTCATTCCCACTGATAACGAGGTAAATTTAATATTATATTTTACAATTATGTCGTAGATTTATAGTATAATTGCATGCTAAAAGTTTATTTAATTAGGTGGAACCATCCGAGAAGTCATGTTGGAATACCTAACTCGCTTGAGGATATACGGCTCCTATTGGAACAACGGTCGGAATCACAAGTAAGTGTCGAATTTCGTTATTATAATTTAGTATTTCGTATGTAGTGTCTAGTATTATGTATATAACTAATATTTTGGTAATGTTAATATAGTTTCAATGGACACCGTATGAGGATCCCGAAATTCGGGCAGTAATTCCGGAGGAGTTCCTCCAAAATCCGAACTGTTGGCACGTTAAGGTCCCGGTAATCATCTACTCAACCGTGGAGATGCACCAGTCAGATCGGGTTCTGCGGCAATTTGGATGCCAGCAAGAATCGATTCCGTGCCTCCTGAGGTGCTCGATGATGAGCACAAAGTGGACTTACGGCGGCAGCACACGGATTGGCCAAGATTTTGGTCAGAACATATCGAGACGTGGGAGAACCGGTATAACTTTTTACCTAATCGGGAACCGATCATAGTTCCCGAAAGAAGCGTGCGCAGCTTGGAGTACATGCCATGGTTTAGAATCCATGGCAAGTCGTGATCTGTTGTCGGATGAAGAGAGGCAACGGCAAATTCGCGAGCGAAGGGAACGTCGGGCCCCTTTACATTCAAGGAGAACGGGTGATGAGACGGGCCCAGCAACAGCGCCTACACAGTCACCGGGCCCATCAACAGCGCCTACACAATCACCGGGCCCATCAGTTCAGCTGACAACACCGACATCACAGCGTCCACATTTTATGCCAGGTGCGTACCCTGCCCCTTATATGTATCCTCCTAACCCATATATGTTTCCTTTTCCTAGTCCCACCCCAGGTTGGAATGCATGGCCGGGTTCGAGTCCGTTCCCGACAACTCCCGTTAGCCAGCCGATCGTGAGGCCGACGTCGGGATTAGAGGAGGCGCCGTCGGGGAGCAGTTCTTTCTACCATGCTCCTTCACCGTACGGGATGCAGTCACCCCCGCTGTGGTCTATGCAAACACCTCCGGGTCATTATTTTATCAAGGTGGGTCATCATCGCAACATACGAGAACAGACCCACCACGGAGGAACCCGATTCCCGCCAGAGGTTCCACGACCCCGTCGGAAGCTAGACGAAGGAGGAATCCAGCACAGAATCGCCGACCGCCTCCGTGGCACTTTGGTTCCCACCAAGCATCAACATTGATTAGGATGGGCTTTTTTTTTTAAATTGTAATAAATTTTTTATTTTTTGAATAAAAAAGTTATTTTTATTTGTGTTTGTAATTTAATTTTAATATCTTCACTAAAATAGAAGTTGTGTATTTTTGTATGTAATTTAATTTGATTTTTTTAATAAAATAAAAATTTATTTTTATTTTATATTTTTTAATTTAGTTTTAATATATTCAATAAAATAATAGTTGTTTAATTTTTTTATTGTAATTTAATTTTAATATCTTTAATAAAATCGAAATTGTTTAAGTTTTTATTGTAATTTAATTTTAATATATGTAATAGAATAAGAAATTGTTTTTTATTTTTTATTTTATTGTAATTTAGTTTTAATATATTTAATAAATAAGAAGTTTTCTTTATTTTTTATTTGTTTCTAATTTAGTTGTAGTATATTTAATAAATAAGAAGTTTTCATTGATAATTTAGTTTTTTGCAATATAAATTTTTTTTATATTTAATAAAATTGAGTTTAATGTTCTTTCTTTTGTAATTTAATTTTTTTTACTATAGTTTTAATATCTTTTTTATATTTCAATTTTTAGTGCAATTTTCCCAAAAATGCGTCCACGTCAGCGCATTTTTGGGAAAACAACCTAAAGCGCGCCCCGGGAGTGCAGCACACGTCAGCCAAAAACGCCCCACGAGGCGCGCTGATGGCGTACAAAAACGCCTCCCGGGACGCGCTTTAGGTTGCTTTTCCCCAAAAACGCTACGCGACGGACGTGGCGCTTTTTGGGGAAAATTGCACTTTCCGATCAATTTTCCTGAACCCTGTACTATCCGGTAATTTTTTATTTTTTTTGGTATTATTGAGATATTTACCTCTATATTATGGGTTATGGAAATAATTGATTGATGACGGTAAACAACAATATCTCTCTCTCTCTATATATATATATAAAAGAAATGTCCTTTTAAGGTTAAAGGACCTTCTTTCATGATTGATGGCAACAAACAACAATCTATATATCTATTTATATATATAGATATATAGATTATTATTTGCCGTCATCAATATTTGTTTTAGTGACCCATGATATAGTATACAATAAGAATTGAGATTTAGTTGAGTTGATTCATGTAATTATTTAAATATCATTAAATAATTTTAAATAAGTGATCAAAATGTAATAATATTCGATAACGTTAGTGACTATTATGTAACTTTTAAAAATTAAATGATCGAAATGTAATTTTAAACAAAACCCTATTTTTTGTATTTTATCCTAATATTTTAAAGTTATTTTGCTAGTGACTTGAAATCAAATTTTAGAGTTCTTTTGTAAGTGGCTTGAAAGATTATACTTTTTTTTTTTTTTTAATATTTCACATGGATTAATTGATGGGTTATAAATGGTTAAAAAATAAATTTTTAATATATATTTTATAATTTTTAGAGTTAAGACTAAATTGATAGATTTTGTAAATGTTGAGTGCCAAATTTATTGAATTTTTTAAAATTAGAACTAAAATGATAAATTTTATAAACATTGAAGGTTATATTTGTTGAATTTTTTAAAATAATTTTTATTTATTTTTTAGATTTTTTTAAGATTTTAGAATTATTGTTAAAAAAAACTTAAAATAATATTTTAAGTACCATTTAAATTAACATTAAGCTCCACGTTCCAATGAACCAGCCACCAAATTCATTCATAGTTAACGGTGGAAAAAAAACCCTCATAGGATTGGCAACGTTTCGAGTATCTGTTATTTTTCCTCGTACAGCTTCATCTTCTTCAGGCTTTTTAACAGCTACGCAGGTGAAAATGGAGGATGTAGAGTGTAGACAGGATTAGTGACTTACCTGATTCAATATTAACTCACATTCTGTCATTCCTTCCTACAAAAGAAGCTGTTGGAACCTCTATTTTATCTACCAGGTGGAGATATCTTTTTGCTTTACTTTCTAATCTCGACAGAGTCCTGTTTTTCCATAACACAAGTGTCGATAAATTTCGTCTAAAATGCGGGAGAACGGTTGATTCTAGACGTGTTTGCGGTTGGATATCTGCTTCACTTTGGCGTGGGGTTAAACATCTCCCTTGATGAGTTCACTACTTTGCCAGGTGTTCTGTTTACTTGCAGTACATTAATAACTTTGAAACTGGATATTGGTTTCCTTTTGGATGTTCCAAAGGGTGTAATTTTTCCGAATCTAAAGACCCTTCATCTCAGATCAGTTGTATTTTTTAGTGATGATTTAGTTGAAAGTCTTATCTCCAGCTGCACTAGTCTTGAAGATATGGTCATAGAGAAATGCCACATGTGGAATATAATTAACTTTAATATCTCACACCATTTGCTCAGGAGATTGACTATACTTTACTCTGAATTTGTTAGTTTCTACTTTTGGTTAGCCTACTTTAAATACATCGACCATGTAGTAGCAAGGTATTCACTGGAGAATCTGCAAACTCTTGTCAAAGCTGATATTGGTATATTCAATAACAGTAAGGTTCATTGTTTAGAGGGATCTCTAATGTTCGCTCACTTACTCTGTCATCTTGTTCTTTGAAGGTTTGTTTTCTTGACAGATCCTTAGTTTTGTGATACTTCACAATCTAGTGTACTGACAGTAGAATCTTTGTCACTATCATAGCTTCTTTTAAGCTGTGAACCGCTTCCTGTTTTTGCTACCATGATGGAACTGAAGTTAGGTGAACTTTGGTCAAGTTTTAAATGGGCTCATTGGGAAACAAGACTTGAAACTTTACTGTCAAGTTCGCCTGAACTAGAACAACTTGACTTTGATCAGGTATTATTCTAAGTATAAGCTTTGTTTTAAGCTGCAGACCCATACTGACTCTATTTTATGTTGTGGTTTCAGGAAGTTCTCAGCTCTTTGCCTGATAAAGGGAACATCCTTGCCCACCGTATCAATGGTGGGAAGGCAAGCACTGATTAAGGTTAATTTTCATTGCCAGAGACAAGTATGTATGCCGGTACATGTTTCCCAAACCAGAAAAAGTAATTTTGTGCTGCAATTCTAAACCTTGATAAATACTACCATACAGTAGTAGCAATTACAATCAAAATCACATCCTAATGTAAAAATATATAGATTTTACTTTTTAATCGTGAACGTGAATTTTTATTTATAGAGGTAAAAAAATATTAAAGGCTGAAACGGGTAAAAAGTCCTCAAAATTTTCTAAAAAAGGTAATTAAGTTTCTACTTTTTCTTTTGCACTCATTTGAGTATTTAAACTTTCAAAATGTATTAAAAAGACTTTAAAATTTTTTCAAAACAAGTAATTAAACCCCTATTTTTTTTACACTCAATTGGGCACTTGAACTTTCAAAATACATAAAAAAGGCCCTCAAACTTTTTCAAAAATAAGCAACTAAGCCCATATTTTTTTTACACTCAATTGAGTATTTGAATTGCCCCTAATTTTTTTATTTAAAGCCACCACATGTCACAACCACAGTGTGGCATGTGGCAAAAAATGATAAAAAATAAAATATCAATAAAATTTATAAAAAAATATTAAATTAAAAAAAACCTATAAAAATATTTAAAATTTAGAAAAGAAGTATAAAATCGTAAAAAAAAAATTATAAAAAATTGTAAAAAATAAAATATATAAAAATATATAAAAAATATATAAAATTTTATAAAGTAGTAAGAAAATTATAAAAAATGTAAAGATATACAAAATTCGTAAAAAAATTATAAAAATTATCGTACTAAAAGAAATATTTTATAATTTTTCTATAACTTTTATTGATTTTTATTTTTTATTATTTTCCGTCACATGTCACGTTGTATTGAGGCACATGATGGCTTTAACTAAAAAAAAATTTTGGGCCGTTAACTTTAACGATCAACGGTTTAAGTTAATGGTTAAAGAGTCTTTTTGATGCAATTTATAATTTTTTATAAAATTTTACAATTTTTTTTATAATTTTTATTAATATTTAATATTTTTTATAAATTTTATTGATTTATATTTTTTTATAATTTTTTGCCACATGTCATACTATGGTAATGACACGGGGTGACTTTAATTAAAAAATTAAAGATAATTAAATTTAACTCTTAATTATTAAAGTTAACAGTTAAAGGGTCTTTTTGATGCATTTGACAGGTTAAGTATCCAATTAAGTGAAAAGAAATCAAGGATTTAATTGTTTTTTTTTTAAATTTAAAAATCTTTTTAATACATTTTGAAAATTTAAATACTTAATTAAGTGAAAAAAAAATAGAATATCAATTGCTTTTTTTAAAAAAAAAAGTTAAGAACTTTTTACGCCAATAGTAAACGTGAAATTAGAAAATATTGTTTAGCCAACCATATCAACGGCCAAGAACAGTGATACAGGAAAACATGCAACAAATCAAAAGACACTCCAAGACAATGAGTTGATAGAAACTGAAGTGAAACGAAACCACTTTCAGTTTACTTATCTCAAAAGAATCAATGCCTGCCATCCCTTGTACTTCCCAAACACTCTTAAGTTTCCACGCTTGGTTGCAGAACAGTCATTCATTATCATGGCTGAATATCCAATGAATCCCATTCATCTTCTAAGGCTAGCTGTTACTTAAATGTGAAATGGTTATTAGGGGTGAGCAAAATCCGTTTCGATTCGAAAAATTTGATAAAAAAATTCATATTTTGAATTAAATAGTTCGAGTTATTTAAGTTAATCAAGTTATTCAGATCAACTCGAATAAAAAATTAAGTTTTTTGGTTTAACTCGAATATGAATTATACAATTCGAGTTATCCGAAAATTCGAATAAGAAAAGTTAAAACTACATCGTTTTGATAAATGTTTACATTTTCTAAAGTCAAAAGGCAAAATTACATTTTTTTATAAATATTTACTCATTAAGTTAAAAGGTAAAACAATTATATTGTTTATGTAGTTAAATAATCTTGTACTTCGTCTACTAGTTAAATAATCGGTCAATGTAAACGCAACATTAAATATCAATAATATGACTCATTAACTCGACTCGACTTAACTCGAAATTTTTTCACTCGATTCGATTCGATTCGAAAAAAAAATTTAAATTGAGTTCGGTTGCTAAAATATGATTTGTCAACTCGACTAACTCAATTTTTTTTACTCGATTCGACTCGACTCGATCGAATACTCACCCCTAATGGTTATTGAAGTATGGGGTGATTAAATTTTTAATTTTTTTTTATTTTGATCACTATTATTTGAAATTTGATGAGAATGCTGATGTAATTTTTTTATTAGTCTAATACTAAATTTAATCTTTTTAATATTTACATATACTATTAATTTAATCTTAAATATAAAAGATTCAACAAAATTAATCTACATTTTGTATTCAGTAATCAAACATTTCAAGTTTTCTTTTTCTCCATACTAATAATATAATGCTTTAGGCTTTTAAAGAAAATCTAATCTATACGTTATAATCCCATTAAAAATCTTTAAGTTCAATGATGGTTACAATTTAACCCTAAATTCCTCTATAAGAATTAAAATAACATCAAATCGGTTGAATTCTTTTTGGTGAATTACAAGAGAAGAGCAAAGTTCTAATAATAATGTGACTAGTGTGATATGAACTTGAACCCAAGTCACATTTAGAGCTATGAATATCCTAACCATCATACCAACACACGAGATTCTCAAATCAGTTGAATTGCATGACTAACAACTTATATTCCAAATCATTTATATATATAAGATATGAATCCCAAAATTAATAGAGTTTAGAATTACAAAATTCCATGAAATTCTCATCTTTGTAAACTCAAAAATTCCTAAATTCAAATCCTTTTCATACATTATAGTTTCAAAACAAACCCAATGTAGTTTTTCAAACAAACAATCAAAGAAAAATACTACATCAAATCAAACTAAAGCATTGAAAACCCAAAATACTAGAAATTTAAACAACTAGATAGATGGTCCGACAGATAAATTTGTTAAATATTTTATATTTAGAATTAAATTGATAGAATATTTAAATATTAGAGGATTAAATATATTATTAGATCAATAAAAAAAATTATACGGAATATTTTTTTTTATCGAAATTCAAATAGTTTAATTATGAAAATAGAAAAAATTAAAGTGGAGTGACTAATATAGAAGGCCATAATATTTTAACGATTGCTTCTATTCTTGACGTATTTATAGATAGGAACTTTGGTACCCAAATACAAGAACCCTAATTATTATTCCGCACAGAAATATTATTCCAGGCTAACTTCTTCCAGTCATTGGAATGGGTAAGGAAGTGAAAAGGAAGAAAGCAGACAGAATCAGTGACTTACCTGATTCAATTCTAACTCATATTCTGTCCTTCCTTTCTACAAAAGAAGCGGTTAGAACATCTATTTTATCTACTAGATGGAGATATCTCTTTGCTTTACTTCCTAATCTCCACTTTGATTTGGAGGACGTTTTGCGCCGCAAGAATTTTAACAGTTACACCGCTTCCGTTGAGAACTTTATGTCCTTCGTCGACAGAATGCTGTTTTTATATAATACAACAGATGTGGATAAATTTCGTCTCAAATGCCGGAGTATGATCGATTCCAACCGTTTTTACGGGTGGATATCTGCTGCAGTTCATCGCGGTGTTAAACATCTCGATTTAAACATCTACCTTGACAAGTTCATTACTTTACCGGATGTTCTGTTTACTTGCAGGACATTGGTGAGTTTGAAAGTGGATAAAGATTTTGTTTTGGATGTTCCAAGGGGTGTTGCTCATCTTCCGAATCTAAACACTCTTCATCTCGAGTCAGTTAAATTTTTGAATGATGATTCGATTAAAAACCTCCTATCCGGCTGCTCCAATCTTGAAGATATGGTCTTAAAACAATGTTACATGGAAAATATAAGCAAATTCAATATTTCACATCAGTTGCTTAAGAGATTGACTATAGATTACTTGTATGATGGTTACCATTGTTGGTTAATGATTGATACTCCAAATCTAGCCTACTTCAAATACCTCGACTCAATAAAAGCCAGGTATTCAATGGAGAATCTGCAATCTCTTGTCAAAGCGGATATCTATATATTCAAAACTAACTATACTCTTCAAGGTGGTGCCACAACACTTTTTAGAGGGATCTGCAATGTTCCTTCACTTATATTGTGGGTTACTTCTCTCGAGGTTTGTTTCTTCACATATTCTTTCACCTTTTTTTCTGCTATATATAGAAGTTGTTGCTTGTTGCAATATCTACTAATAGTGCAACTTTTGTGACTGTCATAGCTTCTTTTAAGCTGTAAACCACTTCCTGTTTTTGCTACCTTGGTCAAATTGAAGATACCTTGTTATGATCTATGCCGAGAGTACTCATGTATTCGAGGTGGAAATGGACTTGAAACTTTACTCTCAAGTTTGCCTGCACTTGAAAAACTTGAGTTTTCTCAGGTATTGATTGTTCTAAGTTTAAGCTTAATTATTTAAGTTGCAAACTCTTACTGACTCCTTTTTTTATGTTGTGGTTTTAGGAAGTTCTTTGCTTTCTGCCAGAGAACGTGCCTTCTTGCTTGTTGTATATACTCAAGGCCATCAAAATTACAAACTTTACAGATGAAAAACATTGTATTGGAAAGGCAAAGTATTTCCTAAAGAATGGTGGAGCTCTGCAGAAGTTGACAATACTTACAGCACCAGATGTTTCTGTAGAAAAACAATTGAAGATATCCAACGTGTTGTCGGCTTCACCAAGGGAATCAAAGCAATTGTGCGTCTTGATTGTTTGATGTAAATATATAATATTGTACTGTTGCTATATATATATTAGTCTTGCTCTTATATAAGAGTGACTCATTTGCTCGTGTTTTCGAAGATTTTAATTGTCTTATATTTATCAGTCATCTTGTAGATGTAAAAGAGAAGCATTAAAACATGAATTTAATCGTAGAATTCCAGATTTGGGATTATTGCTCTAATAGCTTAGAATCCCCATCTCAGGCCTTAAGTGCAAACCCTGCTTTGAGCTTCTGAATTGTGTCAACATCAGTTCTGAAACACTTTGCTAAAATCTTCTCATCATCAACGACCGTCACTAACACCGTAGAAGGAACTGACACAGTGCCAGCAACTGAGCTACCGAAGGCTGATTGTGAAATCATTCTTGGCACAATTGAACTGGTAGCGGATTAATTCCATTGGGAACACAAACGCGTCACCAGCTATAAATCTGTGTAAAGAGCTTGTTAGTAGTGTCAATAAATCCAACTTCAAGTATGCCATAGGTGAGAAAGAAAAGCTCAGTTGCACAAGGACGAGTATGATGAGGGTTAAGTGAACAAGCAAGGTACCGTAAAACAGCATAAGAAACACTTTGTCCTTTAAGGGCAGGGAACTCAGCCATGGTTGCTTTTGTTACTGTGAAACTTATTGGTGGGATCAGTGGTAGTGAGTGGCTTCATGCCAGTATAGGTGAAAAAGTTTCCATGCAATAGAGTATTATTGACTCCAATTGGAACCACAAAATCAGATATAATATCAGGGTCTCCACTTATTGCTGATAAAGGGAAGGCAAGAACTAGAATTTGTTGAGTTATATCAGCATCCAAAGATAAAAAACAATAAAAATTTGTGTTTGAAAGATGAAAAACAAAAGCAAAACAAATCTGTTGAGAGGAAAAATTGTAAGACTTCACATTACTACAATAAGCAACATTACAATATACATAAGTAGCTTCATTACATTGGAAGAAAACAAAACATTGCTTGTGCTAGTATCCAAGCTGTAAAATCAGCTTAATGATAACCTAAGAGGCTACTAAATCAGCTAAGTGCATGACTAACCTTAGCAAAACAAAAATTACAATCAAACTAAACATAAGTCATATGTTACAAAAAGTTTTAACAACCAAATTACACATTGGACATTTGCTTGTTGCTGCATTGTTGCCAACTTTCAACACTCCTCATTGGCTACAAAGTAGCAGACACCAATTCTTTTCCTCAAATACTCAAACCTTGCATTAGCTAGTGGCTTGGTTAGAATGTCTGCAAGCTGAACCTTCGAATTGCAATGAGTTAAATTGACTTCCTTTGATAGTTTTGCCTCCCTTACAAAATGATACTTGATTTTGAAGTGCTTGGTCTTGCCATGAAATACAGGATTTTTGTAACACCCCTTACCCATATTCCACACCTGAACCGGGTACGAGGCATTACCGAACTTAACTTGCTCTATCATGCAACATCGATTCATAAAATTTCCTTTCAAAATTAAAACCTTTTTAAGACCTTAATGTCCTTATTATATGTCTACGTGACCCTAAACTTGTACCCGGAATGATTCGGGACCAAACCTAAAAAACTTTTGAACACTTAGACAAATTTGACACAAAACAGGGCCACACGCCGTGTGAAGGAAAAAAACACGCCCGTGTGGCATACCACATGCCCGAATTCCACACCCGTGTGGATTTATTTTCCAATTCGAACCTACAGGGGTTTTCACACGGCCGGGCACACGCCCGTGTCCCTGGCCTGTGTCCCTCACACGGCCACGACATGCCCGTGTATTAGCCCGTGTGCAAAAACCATGGCATTCTGTTTATGACATCATCACCTCAATAAGGTCACACGGCCAAGGCACACGCCCGTGTCCTTAGACCATGTGCCGAATTAAATTTCTAATTTCAGGTGCAGACTTCACACGGCCTGGACACATGCCCATGGGACTGACCGTGTGTCACACACGACCTAGACACACGCCCGTGTCTACCCGTGTGGACAATTATAAGGCTATCTACCAAGCCAATTGCCACCCTACAAGGCAACCACAACCACACTTATACCATTTCAACTCAACATACATCATGGCCATAAGGCATTTCTAAGAACCCAAGATCAAGACATCCATACAAACATGCACTTCATGAATTTCATCATTTTTGAATATATAAACTTGTCAAGTATTGGCCAATTTCCAATGGCCATTTACAAAATGAATTGAGTAACATTGATAGCCACACAAAATAACCAAGTTCCTATACATGCCATACTAAAAAATTAATCGAACTATGCTATACCAAATAAGAGTTGATAGTGTGACTCCAAACTCCGACGTCCCACGATCCCCTAGTTAGCTTGGCAATACTACAAGGAAGAGGGAAATGAGAGAGGTAAGCATGAAGCTTAGTAAGTTTGCATGAAATAAATAGCAACATGAAGGCTCATAATGTCATCCATCTAATACATTAATTAAAAACACAAGGTCTCAAGCACATTGCCATATCTTACTCATGCTTACTCTTACCAATTACATGTCATATCACATATCTTAAGCATTTCTCGTGAATTACTCACATGTGCATGTATCACTTCATCACATAGCTTTAGTAATAATTTTATTTCTAATATAAGCTTAACTATTTATCTCAATGAATCACTTGGAAATACCCGAGGATACACAATCGTCATCATTCACAATAACACGACGCCAATGCCATATCCCAGATATGGTCTTACATGGGGTCACATCTCGATGCCGATGCCATATCCCGGATATGGTCTTATACGGGATCTCGTATCAATGTCGATGCCATATCCCAGATATGGTCTTATACGATTTTCATATTCGATGTCGATGCCATATCCCAGATATGGTCTTAAACGAGATCTCAATTCGGTGCCGAGGCCATGTCCCAGACATGGTCTTATACGAGACCTTACCAATCTAAATGATGACATCCTTTCACTTCTTAAAGTCCAACCGGGACTTCAACATCATAAATTTTTATCATTTTCTCATTCAACATCATTACTCAATTTCATGAAAATAATATACATCTTTACTAATATTAAGCATTTTAAAACTTATTAACATGATGTTGAATTTATTACACACAAACTTACCTCGATTTCAAAATAGGCCAAATTGTCGATCTAGTCCGATACCTTACCTTTTCCTCGGTCAAGGTTAATTCCTCATTCTTCTTGATCTATAATAAAAAATTAGCTCATTTAATTACCACATTAATCATTACATTTCAATAATCATACTTTGGAAAAATTACCATTTTGCCCTTAGACTTTCACAAAATGACGATTTTACCCCTAGGCTCGTAAATTAATTCTAATCAAATTTCTTCCTTTAACGAGCCTAGGTGAACATTTATTACTCTTATAGCAACTCTCAATACTCATTATTTCACACATTTAACAATTATTTCACAACCTTTACAAAAAGGTCCTTTTAGGTGTTTTCATGGAAACACCTTTCACAAAAGTTGTTTATCTAACAACTAGGACTCATTTTCTTCCATAAAAATGCAGCAACCACTTAAATTCTCACATGGAAAAACCCTAAAATTTCAACCTTTTTGCAAAATAGTCCCCTCTTTAGCTAGCTTAAGCTTTAGGGGTTCCAAAAGTACAAAAATTATCAAGGAATGGCCATTAAAGCACTTACTTGCAAGGAGAGAAGCTTGGCTGAAATTTTTGAGCTCTCAACCCCTATTTTGCTGCTAATTTTCAGTGGAGAAGATGGAGAGAAAAGATGGTATTTTTCTTTTCTTTATTTTATGATTAAAAATCAATTTAGTCACCAAATTTTTACCTAACCAATTGACCAAGTCTTTTCTTTGTCCCTATGGCCGGCCTCCACCCTAAACAAGGCCTAATTGCACTTTAGGGACCTCCAATTGGTATTCTATGGCTTTTAGACACCTTTAGCTTGTAAAATAGAACTTTCGCACTTTATGCGATTTAGTCCTTTTTCGCAATTAAGTATGAAATCGCTAGAATTAAAGCACCAAAATTTTCATGCACCTATATAATCATGCTATAACTCATAAAATAACATTAAAATAATTTTCTATAACCTCAGATTAATGGTTCCGAAACCACTGTTTTGACTAGCCCCTAAATCGGGCTGTTACAATTTTTGGCAATAGCAACAGCTGACTGGTTGTCCACCTTGATCTCTGTTACTTCCTCTTGATCAACATTCAAGTCACTCAAGATTTTTCTAAGCCAAATGGCTTGATTAACAGCAGTAGCAGCTGCAATGTACTCTGCCTCTACAGTGGATTGAGCTACTATTTGTTGTTTCTTAGAACTCCAACAAAAGACCCCTGAACCTAGAGTGAAAAAATAACTCGATGTGCTCTTCATATCATCAACTGAGCGTGCCCAGTCACTATCTGAATAGCCAATCAGTTTTAGCTCCTCAGTCTTCACAAACTTCACCCCATAGTTCAAGGTCCATTTGACATATCTTAAGACTCTTTTAGCAGCCTTGAAGTGAGCAACATTGTAGCAATGCATGAACTTTGATAGAAGGCTGACTGTATACATGATGTCTGGCCTTGTTGCTGTGAAATAGAGCAAACAACCTACAAGGCTTCTTTAGCCCTTCTCATCCACTCGTTCATGGTCACTATTGCTGGAAAGTTTTTCTCCTTGTGCCACAGGAGTGCTAGCAGGTTTGCAATTTTTCATGCAAAACTTGCTTAGGACCTTCAATGCAAATGCTTGTTGGCTTATAAAAATGCCATGCTCGTTCTGATTCACTTCCATGCCAAGAAAGTAAGTTATCAAGCCTAGATCAGTCATCTCAAAAACATCTTGCATTTGTTTCTTGAACTCTTCAATCAATTCACTTTTACAACCAGTAACAAGCAAGTCATCCACATACAATGATACAATCAACAAGGTTTCTTTCTCAAATTTCTTCACATAGAGTGTAGGCTCACTAATACTTTTTTCAAACCCCAGCTTTGACAAGTAAGCATCAATTCTGTCATACCAGGCCCTTGGAGCCTTTTTTAGACCATACAAAGCCTTTTTAAGCTTGTAAACCTTGTGCTCTTCACTAAGAACCTTGAATCCATCTGACTGCTCAACAAAGATCTCTTCTTTGAGAAATCCATTCAAGAAAGCAAATTTTACATCCAGCTGGTGCATTTTCCACAGCTTTTGAGCAACTAAGGCAAATAACAGCCTTATGGTGTCCAACCTTGCAACTGGTGCAAAGGTTTCAGAAAAATCAATGCCATACTGTTGACTATAACCCTTCACAACTAGCCTCGCTTTGTGCTTGTTCAGTGACCCATCTGCATTGTGTTTGGTCCTGAACACCCATTTCACACCAATAATTTTTCTGTGTACTGGCTTATCAACCAGCTCCCATGTACCATTCTTGTGAATCATTTCCATTTCTACCTCCATTGCTTCTTTCCAGCAGCCCTCATTTGCAACCTCATCAAAGTTGGAAGGCTCAACAATGGTCATATCACATATTTCATTGATGTCCATGATAGTCCTTGTACCTCTGACAGGTACATCATCATATCCTTCCTCAATTTCAGCTTCATTCTTAACATGCTACAAGTCAAGATCTTGCTGGTCTTGCTCAGACAAGCTTGTATCTGTTCCATCCTATTTCCAACAGCTGCCTTCATTAAATTTCACATCTCTGCTCACAACAATCATTTTAGTGGATGGATCAAAGACCTTATTGTAACAGCCCAATTTTGGGCCTAGTCAAAATAGTAGTTTCGGGACCACAAATTCGACGTAGTAAATTTTATTTTTATTATATTTTTATGGTCTATGGTTTTATGGAATGATTTCATGAAAATTTCGTTTGAAAATTTTGACATTTGAGCACTCAATTTAGCAAAAAGGACTAAATTGTAAAAAGTGAAAAAGTTGAGTTCTACATGCTAGAGGTGTCTAATTGCTATGAAATTTTAAATTGAAGGTCTTTAGATGGAAATTAGACCATTTTTTAAGTTAGTGGACAAAAATAGACATGGTGAGATAAAATTTCAAAGTTTTAAGCGAAGGACATTTTGGTCATTTAGTAATTAAATGAATTAAAAACAAAAAATCAAGCCAAAATTTAGCCCATCTTCTTCATGCTTCTGTCAAAAATTATAAGGGAAGCCATAGCTAGGGTTTGGCCACTTTCAAGCTCGATTGTAAGTCCGTTCTTGTCCCATTTTTAATGCTCTTTACATTTTTGAAGTCGTTATCATTCAATCTATCTATTTTCACCATTAATTTGAGATATGATTGAGGTATAGGGTTTGAACCATGTTAGACATGTGTGTATTTTGATGTTTAATGGTAGATTTTGCAAGTTTAATGTTAGATAAACAACTTTTGCTAGGTGATTTTTGATGAAAATGTCAAAAGGACCTATTTGTAAAAAGATTTCAAAATGTGTGTAAAAGTGTGATTAAATGAAAAACGTGGGCTGTTATAAGTATGAATGAGGTTTGGCTAGGCTTTTGTCTTGAAGAAATTGAATAGATTTCATTTTAAGAGCCTAGGGACCAAAATGTAAAAATATCAAAGTTTAGGGGCAAAAATGTGATTCTTGGACTGAATTGAGAATTGTGGATAATAAATGAGTTAAATTTGCTATTATAGATCAAGAGAAACGAGGTTCGGACCTAGATCGGGGGAAAACAAGGTGTTTGACGATTAGGACCATTTCTACTATTTTTATACCGAGGTAAGTTCGTATGTAAATAATACATTGTTTTATTTATGTTTTAAATACTTTAACATTGTATGAATTATGATTGACTCCTTGGATGTAATCGATAAAGTTTGACAAGTGAAAAATCCCGGTTGAACCTTAGGAATAGGTAGGATACGAATGTCATGACATTAGGGTTATTTGAGGTTACGTGTAAGACCATATCTGGGATATGGCATCGATACGAGACTTCGTGTAAGACCATAGCTGGGCTATTGGCATCGATAAGAGATCCCATATAAGACCATATCTGGAATATGGCATTGGTATGGTATTGTGTGTGCGAGATTCCCGAGTATCCTTTAGTATTCCAAGTGGTTTAACGGGAAACTCAACGAGTATGTCAAAGTTGTGAAAGGTTATGATTATATTGAGAGTTGGTATAGGTACGTACGTAAAACTCATTTACTAATGAGCTCGATATGTGATGAATCCCTTGGTAAGGTTATGAATGAGTAAATTATGATTAGAAGATCTTGATACTATTTATGCCAAGTTCATCATATTTATTTGTATGATACATGTGTGATTACAGTGCTTATTATTTGCATAGGAACTTACTAAGCTATATAGCTTACTCCCCTTTCTTTTCCCTTGTCTTATAGTGTCACCAAGCCAGCTTGGGGATCGAAAACTGTCGGAGATCCATTCACACTATCAACTTAATATTTTGGGTACCATTGATTTTAATATTTTAAGTTATGGCATGTATAGGGACTTGGTCATTTTGTTATGTGTCATAATTGATTAGCCAAATGTGTTGGCTTATGTTGGCTGATAATTCATTTTGTAAATGGCCATTAAAATTGGCTAATATTAGTTTAAGTATATATATGCATATGATGACGCTTTTCATGGATGTGGGAAATCGCATGATTTGAGTTGAGATATATGTGATGTTTGTGTATGATAAATGATAGCATGTGAATGGGGTGTTGATGCCTTAGTTGTGGCTAATTTGGTTGATGGTATATGCTTGGAATGGTTTTATGTTTGTTGTGTAAGTTTGTGCATGGAAGGGTGACAAAATGGCTTGGTAAATAGCCTTCTTTTTGTCCACATGGGTAGACACACGGGCGTGTGTTTAGGCCGTGTGTGACACACGACTTGCCCTATGAGCGTGTGTTCTGGCCGTGTGTCCCCTGCACCTTAATTGTTGCAAAATAGAATGCTCAGTATCGAGCACACGGGCAGAGACACAGGCGTGTGTCTCAACCGTGTGGATGGCACAGCCTCGAACACAGGCGTGTGCCCTGGCCGTGTGAAGTCTGCACCTATTTTATGAAAAATTATGAAAAATTAAATCGACCACATGACCTAGCACACGGGCGTGTGGCACAAGTCAGAGAGCTCCCTATTTTGAACACGGCCTATAACACGAGCGTGTCCAAGGGTCACACGGGCGTGTGAGCTCTGTAACATGAAATTTTTTCTAAGTTTTGTAAAATTTTCTAAAGTTCTCAGTTTAGTCCCGAACCACTTCCAAAGCATGTATTGAGCCTCGTAGGCTCGTTTTAGGGACGACATGAATGTATGTGAAAAGTTTTAAATTTGGATGGAAATTATGTCTAGATTTTGTATGTTTGCTTGTGTTTAAGTCCGGTAATTCCTCGTACCCTGTTCCGGCGTCAAATACGGGTAAGGGGTGTTACACCTATACCCTTTCTTTATGCTGCTATAGCCAACAAAAACTCCTGGCACGGACCTTCTTTCCAACTTGGTTCTCTTTTCAGTTGGTACGAGTGTGTAGCATAAATAGCCAAACACTTTCAAGTGTGAGACAGTAGGCTTGTGCCCAAACCAAGCTTCAAATGGTGTTTACCTTTGACTGCATTTGTTGGCAGTCTATTGAGTAAATACACTGAGGTATTTACTGCCTCAGCCAAAAAATGTTAGGCATTTTCCCTTCAAACAACAAACACCTTGCCATATCAAGAACGGTTCTGTTCTTTCTCTCACAAACACCATTCTGTTGTGGTGTGTAGATGGTGGTTAAGCGATCTTTGAATTCCGACTTCATCACAAATCTTCTGAAACTTTTGAGAAACATATTCAGTCCCATTGTCTGACCTCAATACCTTCAGCTTACAACTTGCTTAATTCTCAGCTAAGGCCTTAAACTTGTAAAATAAATCAGCCACTTCTGACTTCTGTTTCAAAAAATTCACCCAACATAATCTGGTGCAATCATCAATGAACAACACAAAATACCTGCTACCATTTAAAGAAGAGGTCTTCATAGGTCCACAAATATCAGTATGGACCAGTTGGAGCCTCTCTTGAGCTCTCCAAGCTTTGTTAACTGGAAAAGGTAGTCTGGTCTACTTGCCAAGCTGACAGACCTCACAGACTTCATTTTTAGGCTCAATTCTGGACATGTCTTCAACTAGACTCATCTTATGCAACAAACCAAGTGATTGTAGTTGACATGCCCTAACCTTTTGTGCCATAAACATGATTCATCAATCAGAGTAGTGTAAGCATTTACTTCTAACTGATTTACATCTAAAGTGAAAAATCTGTCATGCATAGCTACTGTCACTAGCTCTTGGCCAAAGAGATCCTTAATCACACAAGTTTTATCTTTAAAGATAAGGGAGTAACTCTTCTCTAACAACTGACCAACACTAAGTAAATTCTGGTTAATATCAAGTACAAAAAGAACTTCTGAAATTGTTTTGTTACTTGATTGAGTGCAAATCACAACTTTGCCTTTTCCTTTGGCCTCAATGAACTCACCATTCCCAATTCTGACCTTGGATACAAAACTGGTATCTAGTTCCCTAAACATGCCTTCATCTGATGCCATGTGATGAATGCAACCACTGTTAATCAACCAATTCTTTCTGACCTTGCTTGAACTTACAAAACAAGAAGCAGTAAAAATATGCTTTTCTTGAGCTTGAACATCCTCAGCAACTTGAGCTTGATTCTACTGCTGTGGCTATGTTTTTGCCTTGTTTTTACTAACCTTTTCCATGTGACTAAGTCGCTTGCAGCTTCTACATTGAATGTCAGGCCTGTACCAACAATACTTTTCTAAATGAGTGGACTTCTTGCAGTGAGTGCATGGTCGAAACTTCTTTTTGGCAGCATCCTTCTTTGCCTTTTCTTTCTTTTCAGACCAAGGCTTCTTACCCTTGTAGCTTGAGCTCGAGCTTGAGCTTTCTTTACTTCTAGCCTGAAAGGATCCTTCAAAATGCTCCTCCATCTTATTTGCCCTTCTCTATTCTTGTGCATAAAGAGCATTTATCAGCTCTGTCAAGGATATAGTTGATAAGTCCCTAGAGTCCTCTAAGGAAGAAATTTTTGACTCATGCTTCTCTAGAAGGGTTGTAATGACCTTTTCAACTATTCTTTTGTCACTGAAATCATCCTCAAGAAGCCTAATATTGTTAACTGTAGCCATAATCCTGTCAGAATACTGCTTGATGGATTCAGACTCCTTCATTTTCAAATTCTCGAAGTCCCTCCTTAGGTTGATCAACTGCTGCTACCTGGTTTTATCTGACCCTTGAAACTTTTCCTTGAGTCTATCCCAGGCATGCTTTGGAGTGTCACAAGCCATTATCCTTGTGAAAATTACATCTGAAACTCCATTTTGAAGGCATGACATAGCCTTATACTTTTTGGCATAGTCCTCATTGTGCTGCCTAATTTGAGCTATGGTAGGATTAGCTCTCAAAGGTGGTAGCTCTGTGTCAACTTGAACAACACTCCACAGATCATGAGCCTACAGGTATGTTTTCATTTTCACAGCCCAAATGTTGTAGTTTTCACCAGTAAAAACAGGTGGTGGTGGTGAGAAACTCATTCTTTTGCAGCAACCAAAAAACCAACAAAATAACTTCTGCTTCTTTTCTTTCAAGACAGAACACTCAAAAGAACAACACACAGCAAAAGGCCCTCAAAGATGACAGGCTCTTGATACCATTTGTTGAGTTATATCAGCATCCAAAGATAAAAAACAATAAAAAGTTGTGTTTGAAAGATGAAAAACAGAAGCAAAACAAATCTGTTGAGAGGAAAAATTGAAAGACTTTACATTACTACAATAAGCAACATTACAATATACATAAGTAGCTTCATTACATTGGAAGAAAACAAAACATTGCTTGTGCTAGTATCCAAGCTGTAAAATTAGCTTAATGATAACCTAAAAGGCTACTAAATCAGCTAAGTACATGACTAACCTTAGAAAAACAAAAATTACAATCAAACTAAACATAAGTCACATGTTACAAAAAGTTTTAATAACCAAATTACACATTGGACATTTGCTTAACATAATTGCTAGGACGAGTTGTTGCTTGATGGTCAAGGCAATGGATGAAAAACCTTGGGTTTTCTTTCTTTCTTTCTTTTTTTTTTTTTGCTCAGCCAATGTCAAATTTTATTAATTTGAAGGAAATACGCCATACAAAAACACCAATTAGAACAGAACAACGAAATATAGATAGCCAGGACACAACCATATAAAAAAAAACCACCAGGCCTGAAGATCAAACAAATCCAACTTTGGTAAAGGCATCAACGATAATCTTTCATCTCCATACATAGCTAAAAACTTCTTAGTATCCACTATAGAAGAGATTGACTATATTTCACTCGTATCCCCGTTGTTTTATGATCGATACGCCAAATCTCGAGCTAATGCTACAGCACTTTTTAGAGGGATCTCTAACGTTCGTTCACTTACTCAATCAGTTACTTTTCTCGAGGTTTGTTTCTTCACAAATCCTATCATGTCTAGACTTTTAAATACTTTATTTTTCTACTGACACAGTGTTAGAATTAAGTGACCCGAATCCTTATTTAAATAAAATACAATGGTAAAATAAAATAAAAGAAGAATCCCTATAGAACTACACTTCTTTTATTTTATTTTAAATAAGGTTTTTTAAACCTTATTAAACTCCATCTATTAGATATTGATTAGAATAAGGAGTTTCAATCTTACTACACTCCTATTAGAATATGGCTTTACAAGCCTATAAATAGACATAGTCTATTCCTCTTGTAAATAGATTCGAATTCGACATAGTGAATTTTCTTCTCCTCTGCCCGTGGTTTTTTCCCGAAAGGATTTCCACGTAAAATCTGTGTGTTCTTTATTTTTTGTTTCTTTTTTTCTTTACGATATATTTGTCATTACCGACGGTATATTTTTCACAAATTTGGTATCAGAGCTTTCGGGTTTTTTCATCTCGATCACGGTAATGGCGTCTTTAAAGTATGAAATTCCACTGTTGGATCGCAACACCAGATTTGCGTTTTGGCAAATAAAGATGCGAGCGATTCTTCTTACAGATGGATTTAGAGGAAGCCCTGCTAGGGGTAGATAAGATGCCTTCGACATTGATGGAGGAAGAGAAAAAGCGCAAGGACCGAAAGGCGTTAACACAGTTACATCTGCATTTGTCTAACGAAATTTTGCAAGATGTGATGAAGGAGAAGACCGCCGCGGTATTATGGAAGAGGCTAGAACAAATATGTATGTCGAAAACTCTAACCAGCAAGTTGCATATGAAGCAACGTCTTTATGCTCATCGTTTGGAGGAAGGTGCGTCTGTGCACGAACTCTTAATGATGTTTAAAGAAATTCTCTCAAACTTGGAGGCCATGGAGGTTCGAGTATGATAAGGAAGATCTAGGTTGATTCTACTTTGTTCGTTGCCCCGTCTTATTCAACCTTCAGAGACACGATTTTATATAGCCGTGAGTCTATCACAGTTGATGAGGTTTATGATTCTTTGACCTCGTATGATAAGATGAAGCATCTTGTGGTTAAACCCGACTCTCAGGGAGAGGGTCTCATTGTTCGTGGGAGACAAGATCGGAATGCTGATGATGATCGTGGAAGGACATAGGAACGGAATCCTTGCGGTAAATCTAAGGGTAGATCAAAGTCTTCAAACAGAGGTAAAACTTGTAACTTCTGCAAGAAGAAAGGGCACATTAAATCTGAGTGTTATAAACTACAGAACAAGATTAAAAGGGAGGCTGCGAATCAAAAGGGAAAACAACCAAAAAATTTCGGTGAAGCTGATGTTGTAGAAGACTACAGCGATGGTGAACTTCTAGTCACTTCTGTCAACAATTCTAAAGTGAGAGAGGAGTGGATACTTGATTCAGGCTGCACCTTCCACATGAGTCCCAATCGGGATTAGTTTACAACTTACGAAACAATGTCTGAAGGTGTTGTTTTGATGGGAAATAATGCTTCGTGTAAAATCGTAGGTGTTGGAACAATTAAAGTAAAGATGTTTGACGGAGTTGTCAGAACACTTAGTGACGTACGACATGTTCCAGAATTGAAGAGAAATTTAATTTCGTTAAGTACTCTTGATTCAAAAGGGTACAAATACACAGTGAAAGTGGGATTTTGAAGATTTCAATGGTTCCTCGTTGTGATGATGAAAGGGCGGGAGAAAGATTTGTCAAGTTATATGTTTTTTGAGGGTTCTCATGTTATTGGTGATGCACATTTGCCGCTTCCTCTTTCTTGTCGGATGATGATATTACTAAACTTTGGCATATGCGCCTAGGGCATATGAGTGAGAATGGCATGGCGAGAATTGAGCAAAAGAGGACTTCTTGATGGGCAAGGAATTTGCAAACCGAAGTTACGTGAGCACTGCGTTTTTGGGAAGTAAAGAGAGTTCGATTTACCCGAGGAATCCATAACACGAAGGGAATGTTGGAGTATATTCATTACGATGCTGTGGGGGCCATCAAGAGTGCCTTCAAGAGGTGGAGCTAATTATATGCTAACTTTTATTGATGATTTTTCCGTAAAAGTTTGGGCATTCTTCCCGAAGCGAGAAAAGCGATGTGTTTTCCGCATTTAAGTCTTGGAAAACTATGATTGAAAAATAGACGGAAAAGAAATAAAACACCTCTACACGGACAATGGCTTAGAGTTTTTTATTCGATGAGTTTAATAAAGCGTGCAAGTCGGAAGGGATCGTGAGACACTTGATGATTCGTCATACTCCACAACAAAGCGGCGTTGCGAGCGAATGAACGAGCGATCATGGAGAAAGTTCGATGTATGTTGTCAAATGCCAACTTACCAAAGTCGTTTTGGGCGAAGCAACCTCTATCGCATGTTTTTGATCAACCGATCTCCATCCATTGCCATTGAGAAAAAGACTCACAAGAGGTATGGTCAGTAATCTTGCTAATTATTCCGATTTAAAGATCTTTGGGTGTCTGCGTATGCTCATGTTGATAATGGAAAATTGGAACCGAGATTCATTAAATGTGTTTTTCTTGGTTATAAAAGTGGTGTAAAAGGGTATAAGTTATGGTGTCTGAAAATAGAAAAGTTGTGATTAGCGAGAGATGTTGTTTTTGATAAAGCGCTATCTTCGCCTAACTTATCTCCTAAAGACTCTTCCAATAAAGAAAATCAAAAGCGGTGGAGCATCGAGTTAATATAGAGTCGACTCCTCAAGTCGATTACAAAAATTGAGAATAGAGTTGCTTCTTCACCACAATACTCTATCGCCAAAAACAGAACTAGAAGAGAAATTAAACCTCCAAAGAAGTATGCCGAGGCTGATCTAGTTGCTTATGCTTTAAATGTGGCCGAAGATATAGATGCAAACCGAGAGCCGTCTAATTATTCTGAGGCGGTTAGCTGTGAAGACTCAGAAAAGTGGATGTTTGCTATGCAAGAGGAAATGGAATCACTCCATAAAAACAGAACATGAGATCTTGTGAAACTTCCTAAAGGTAAAAAGGTTGTTCGATGTAAATGGGTGTTTAAAAAGAAAGAAGGGACTCCAGGAGTTGAAGAACCCAGATATAAAGCAAGGCTTGTTGCAAAAGGTTACAGTCAAATTCCAAGAGTGGACTTCACAGATGTGTTCTCCCCAGTTGTGAAGCATAGTTCGATTCGAGCTTTGCTTGGTATTGTGGCCATGCATGATTTGAAGCTTGAGCAGTTATATGTAAAAACTGAATTTTTGCATGGAGAACTTGAGGAAGATATTTACATGCAACAACGGAGAGGTTTTACTGGTCTCGTAAAAGAGGACTATGTTTGCTTGCTGAAAAAGTCCCTTTACGGTTTGAAACGATCACCAAGACAAGTGGTACAAGAGGTTTGATTCTTTTATGACTTCTCATGATTTTAAAAGAAGTAGTTTTGACAGTTGTGTTTACTTTAAGAAAAAGCGATGATGGTTCTTTTGTGTGTATCTACTTCTTTATGTTGATGACATGTTGATAGCGACAAAAGATAAAGAAGAGATAAGAAAGGTCAAAACCCAACTAAGTGAAGAATTTGAGATGAAAGATTTGGGACCAAACAAAGAAGATACTTGGTATGGAGATTCTTAGAGATAGAAAAGCAAGTAAATTGTACCTAAGTCGGAAGGGGTATATTGAGAAAGTTCTTTGCGAGTTCAATATGCAGAGTGCTAAGCACTGTTAGTACTCCTTTAGCGACCCATTTCGGACTTTCATCGGCTTTATCTCCACAATCGGATGATGAGATTGAGTACATGTCACATGTTCCATACTCTAGTGCAAAGTGGGATCTCATGTATGCTATGGTTTGTTCACGTCCAGATTTATCATATGCGATCGGTGCGATTAGCGGATACATGGCGAATCCGGTAAAGAACATTGGAAAGCGATTCGATGGATTTTAAGATACTTACGAGGTACTCACGATGTTTGCTTACAGTTTGGAAGAACTAGAGATGGAGTCATTGGGTATGTTGATCTTGATTTTTCTTTGGAGACCTTGATAGAAGAAGATCTCTCACTTTGGTTATGTCTTTACAATCGGAGGTTGTACAATCAGTTGGAAAGCTACTTTGCAAACTACGATCGCTTTGTCTACCACGAAAAGTTGAGTACATGGCGATTCGAGGCTTGTAAAAAGTTATTTGGTTGAAGGGACTCTTTAGTGAGCTCAATGAAGACCTTCAAATCAAAGACGAGTATTTTTGCGACGATCAGTGCCATCTTCCTTACAAAAGATCAAATGTTTCATGAGAGAACAAAACACATTGATGTTCGGTATCATTTTGTTCGTGATATTATTGCTCGTGGTGATATTATTGTGAGCAAAATTAGTACTCATGAAAATCCTGCAGATATGATGACTAAGTCACTTCCTATAACCAAGTTTGAGCATTGCTTAGACTTGGTTGGTGTTCATTGTTGAAGTTAAGCCCTTAAGGGGTTTTATGGAAGAGGTGGAGAACTTGTTCGTTGAGAGTTCGCGATGAAGAACTTGTTTATTTAGAATTCGTGTCAAGGTGGAGATTGTTAGAATTAAGTGACCCGAATCCTTATTTAAATAAAATACAATGGTAAAATAAAATAAAAGAAGAATCCCTATAGAACTACACTTCTTTTATTTTATTTTAAATAAGGTTTTTTAAACCTTATTAAACTCCATCTATTAGATATTGATTAGAATAAGGAGTTTCAATCTTACTACACTCCTATTAGAATATGGCTTTACAAGCCTATAAATAGACATAGTCTATTCCTCTTGTAAATAGATTCGAATTCGACATAGTGAATTTTCTTCTCCTCTGCCCGTGATTTTTTCCCGAAAGGGTTTCCACGTAAAATCTGTGTGTTCTTTATTTTTTGTTTCTTTTTTTCTTTACGATATATTTGTCATTACCGACGTTATATTTTTCACACACAGTGCAAAATCTCTTAATGTTATAGCTTCGTTCAAGCTGTGACCGCTTCTTGTTTTTGCTACGTTGGTTGAATTGAAGATACGCTATGAATCGTCATTTCCTTTATACCATAACCTTACTGACAAATTCGCCTGAACTAGAAAGGCTTGACGTTTGTCAGGTATTATTTTAAGTTTAAGCTTTGATTTAAAGTTGCGGACTTTAACTGACTCCATTTTATGTTGTGGTTTTAGGAACCGCTCAGCTCTGTGTCTGATATTTAAACTCAAGGTGATGGATATTTCAAACTTTGAAGGTAGAAATGGAAAAGGCAAAGTTTTTCTTAAAGCGTTGTAGACCTCTAGAAAAGTTGAAGATATCCAAAGTGTTGTTGGCTTCACTAAGGAAATCAAATCAATGTTGCATTGATGTAATACAAAATTGTTATTTTTAGCTATATTTGCTTTTATATAAGAATTGACTCTTTTGGTTCTGTTTTCAAAGATATTATTCCTGTCTTGTATTTTTATCAGTATCTTGTAGATGTAAAAGAGAAGCATTTAAAATGGAAAAGAAAAGGAAGAAATAGTCAAAAGGGAACCTGTTATGATCAAAAGATGTAAAACAAATTACAACCCAAAAAGCATAAATGAAAACCTTGGGGGTTAAACATCTCGCATGTCAAGTTCATTTTGCCAGGTGTGTTGTTTACTTGCAGGACATTGATAACCTTGAAACTGGGTATTAATTTTCTTTTGTATGTTTCAAAGGATGTTTGTTTACAGAATCCAAAGACTACTCATCTCAAATTAATCGAGTTTTCCAATGATGATTCAGTTAACACTTAACAGTGCAATGTTTCACATAGCTCCTTAATAGCTCTGAATCTCTTCCAATTTTTTTGCAAGTTGGTCCATCTAAAGTTATGTCGTGATTATTTTAGTTACTTTCTTCGTATAAAAAATAAATACTTGCACGATCAAATACCAAATCGAAGTTCGCGCTAGCAAATTTATTGAGACTGAACTATGTTAAACAAGCCCTTTATTAACTGATGATATCAAGGAAGATGTTAAAACTAGAATTCAATCATGGGCTGTGATCATTAGCACAAGTCTCTGTAGCCCATTGCAATCTACTACCGTTCATATCATAAATGATACGCATGTTTTGTTGCTGCCATGCTCCTAATATAGTTTTTGATGATTTGGACACCGCCACGCAAAAATACCCCTCCCCTTTCTTTTCGTCGGAAAAGTAGTGCATATATTTTCCATCTATGAGATAGTCACTACCCTTGAAATGTAGGGTCATTGTCGCGAAGTCTCTAAAACCAGCCTTGTTATAGTAACATACCTCAAACTTTTCTGCCACTTGGCCGACCTTTCTTCGGATGTTTTTCTTATCATAATAAGCCTTAAACGCTTCTATCACTTCCTGGTATGCATTGCGTCTTACGGTGTTTTCATCAATTCTGCTAACCAGAGCCCCTGAGTCTATGAGTGAACCACCTTAGCCATCCTTCCTAAGCTCGAACATTCCACGTATTGACTCAAACCCCATTTTCTGGAGTCCTACGCTGATATCTAACAATTCAACGTAGTAATGGTTGCAACTGGTATTTAGGAATGGAGTTGATCGAAGATTTTCGACAGGTCAGGTCGGGGGATGTCGTCTCCGAACCTTAGGATACTTGGTCGCTTCAATTCATCATGGAAAGGGGCTAAGCAATATGAGAATCGATTCTGAATGATGCCTCTCTTGGCTAACTGGCTTGTTAGTCCATCGGGTCCCCTGCTTAATCCTAGAATTCCTGAAATCTGACTATTCTCAAAACTAGTATCTGAGTTGTCATTGGAGCATCCGAAAATCATATCATCAATCACTCTAGTGTGGGAGGAATCAACAGGAATATGGAATGTTTCGAAAGATGCAACACCTTTGGTTCTAGGTGTAGTAGGCTGAGACAGATCACCATATCGGATGTCGTTGGCGCATTCGTTATTATGACACCTGAACGGACTGTTTCCGTCCTGACAAAGAGGGTGACTGCATGAAAGCTTCCTGTAGGTCATGGAAATTCGAGAGTTGTAAAGGGAGGTCTTCTGTTGGTAGCATTTTATGCAAGGCGCACACTGTGTCCAAATCAGACTACTTCCTGTATCCATCAGCAACTTCACCGTTTGGGGCTTGTTTCCAATTTTAAACTCGACCACATATGCTAAATCCTTAGGAACACGACGTAATGGTAAATGTACTAGGACATTATCCTCTGATTGATTGAGACTCGAAAAAGAATCGAAATTTTGAGCTCTAACTGAAAGTTGCACCAATCTTCTTATTCTTTGGAATGTAGTGAGGTTTCCAGGGAACAATAAGTCCCTTCGGATGAGCTTCATGCTTAGACCCGTGGGTTTGGAACTTGCAGAAGAGGCTTGAAAGAAGGTTATGAAACAGAGAAATAGAATAGAAATGGGGAAAATTGGGATTTGAGCCATATTTCGAAGTTGAGAAGGAGACTGTAAGTGATAATTTTCAGGCCATGTGTGCAAATTTATAGTACCTAGAATATTCTTATTCTTTTGCTAGGCTGGCACACAGGAATCAATAGTTAACCATATTTGTAGCTTACAAGGAATGAATTAGCTATGGTGGAAAAGAATCTCTTATTTGGTTTCACAATTCAAGATTCTTACTTGAACCCAATAAAATAAGTTTGAAAATTGAAACCATTGGCCTCTTAACTTGATTCATGATCTTTCTCAAAACAGCAAGATTCCAACCTCCTTACACAAAGAACAAAGAAATAAACCAATTTGGCATCAGATAAACTGACCAAGTGCGAACTCGACAGCAATGTAAAGGTTTGGAATCACAGAAACAAAATAACCTTTCAATTTGACACTGCAGATTACACTTGTGCTTGCCAACATGCATTGCTTTCAATTTTAAGTTTTTGTGCAAAATTCCCTAAGGTTTTGAATATTAGAATTGATAAGAAACTCATTCGTGTATTTTCACTTTTGTTAATTAGTGTTTGCACCTCTCTCCTCCTTTTGATAATTCCTTTCTTTTAAGGTTTTTTTTTAACATTTGATCAAAGTGCATTCTCGATACTTTTAAGAGTTTTAATTCTTCTGTTTTTTTTAATTAAGAATTTATCTTCTCTTCGATTATTTTTTAGGTTAGACTCTCATTGTCCACTTCATTAATTTAAGAGTTGTTAAATCTATTTTCATTCTCCAAAGTTCAGTAATGACTCCATTAGTGGAATTGAGACCCTTAAAAGGATTTGGCTTACATTAATTAAAGAAGCTCATGAGTTATCAAAATCCACTTTGTTGACCATTATTTCTTGTTAGTTGCCTCCACATGGATGCTCAATGTTTTCTCTTTATCGTCACACTCAATTACATGCTCCATTTTCTTCATTTACGTTAGACATTTAAAATTCCTGAAGCTTATCCATTGAACAAGTATCATATTCTCTTTCATTCTCTCCACCTCTGGCATGGATTTATTCCTCTACCTATTACGATCAACAAAGCCGCTTGATTCATCATCCAAAGGCACTAGAGATATGGATTAGTTAGAATATTTTTATAGACAAAAATAGTAAACTAATACCAACACATCTCCGCATTCTAAAACTCCAATAACTTTTTCCCTTGATATTACAACCTACAATTTAATTTAAGGGAATAACTTACATTATGCACCAATAAAAATTTGTCACATCATCACATTTTAAAGTTATGAAATTACTATAAGGGAATAAATTATATTAGAATCATCCTAAAAGGCACACTTTTTAGGCACCAATAAAATAGTATCATGTCATTAAATTTTAAAGATAACAAAGTATTATTATACACTAATCTATATCTAATATCTTCTCTAACTTAATTTAACTTTAATTAAATTACTTAAAATAAGTAATTTTTTAAATTATAAACAAACATCTTTTCTTCTTTTATAAATTTTAATTATTTTGTTTTTTTTCATAAGTTAATATTTTTTTTTATTTTTGTGCAACCAATTTTAAAAAATAGTAATTTTTATGCAATTTTTTTCATGTCATTGATATATAATTTTGGTAATTATTTTATTTTGAACCCCGAACCTTGCGGTTCAAGGTTTGGGTTCGAGATTTAGGGTTGAGGGTTCGGGTTTGAGTTGAGGGCTCGAGGTTCAAGGTTCAAGGTTTAAGTTTGGGGTTCAAGGGTTTGGGTTCGGAGTTACAAGTTACGAGTTTGGGATTCATAGTTCAAGAGTTTGGGGTTACGGGTTCAATGTTCAAGTTTGGGGTTCTATATTTTGGATTTAGTGTTCGGGATTCTAGATTCAAGGTTTAGGGTAAAAAATACCAAAACTTTGTGTACATGGAAAAAAAATATTGAAATGTTATTAAATAATTAGAAAGGGATAATGAATAATGTGGTGGGTAGGGTCCATACAATAATTTCTTTATGAATGAGTGTATAATAATAATTTTATGTATTTAAAATGTGATGGTGTGGCAAAATTTTATTGGTGCCTAACAACCTTAGTTTTTATGATCATCTTAATGTAAGTTATTTCATATATATAAATATTTAAATGTAAGAGTTTGAAAAAGCTTTTGAATCGGCAAGAATATTTTTTATTATATTACTAAATTTTCAAAAAAAAATAATTATAATTAATTTATAATTATTAATTACATTTATTTTAAGTTGTGTAAAATTTTAAGCATTAAATATATAATGTGATCATTTACTTTAGGATAAATTATAAAAATAGTCATTCAACTATACCTTTAATATTTTTCGATTTAATCAATCAAATGTGTTATGGATAGTTGATGTGAGATTTTTTTATTGGCCTAATAATAAATTTAGTGATTCAATATTTATACATTCTATCAATTTATTTTAATAAAAAATTCAACAAATTTAACCTTCAATATTTACAAAATTTATTATTTTAGTTTGAATTCTATAAATTCAATAAATTTAAGTTTTAACATTTACAAAATATGTTAATTTAGTTCTAATTCTAAAAATTTAAAAGGAAAACGAAAAAATACTTAAAAAATTTTCCCATTATTCCATTGCCTCCTTCGTTTCCCTACAACCCTAATCCTTACTCTCATTCGTCTTTCCTTTTTGTTTAAATTTGTACCTTTCCCCATTTTCTTCTGCTTCGTCTTATTCTGCCCAATTGTCTTGTCCTCTCTTTTTTTTTTTTTTTTTTCTCATTTCTTTTTTCAAAACTATTTTTTTAATGATTAAGCAAGTGAAAATGGAGGATGTAGACAGGGTTAGTGATTTACCTGATTCAATTTTATGTCACATTCTGTCATTCCTTTCTACAAAAGATGCAGTTGTAACCTCCATTTTATCTACCAGGTGAAGATATTTTTTTACTTTACTTTCTAATCTCGACTTTGATTTGGGTGAGTTTACATCCAGCGACAGAAGGCCTAAAAGTTCCAGCATTAAGATCTTTTTGTCCTTCGTCGGCAGAATGTTGTTTTTCCATAAGACAAATGTGGATAAATTTCGTCTGAAATGCGGGATAAGGGTTGATTGTTGCCATGTTTACGGGTGGATATTGGCAGCAGTGTGGCGTGGGGTTAAACATCTTGATTTAAACATCTCCTACACAAATGTCAAAACTTTGCCAGATGCTTTGTTTGTTTGCAGGGGCGAAGCCAGAACAATTTTTTAGGGGCGGATGAAATTTTAATTTTTTATAGTTTATATCTTTAGAATTTGTAAATGATTAAATCGAATTTTTATAATTTTAGTGGGGTTAAAGTGTAATTTTATCTTTACTAATTTAAAATTTTTAAAAAAATTTAAAGGCCTAAATAATAATTTTACATTTTAGGGGGGCCGGGGCCCATGCCAGCCCCCCTCTGGCTTCGCCCCTGTTTGCTTGTAGGACATTGGTAGCTTTGAAACTAGATATTCATTTTGTTTTGGATGTTCCAAAGGGTGTTCATTTTCCCAGTCTCAAGACCCTTTGTCTCACTTCATTAAGTTTTTGAATGATGATTCAGTTAAAAATCTTTTCTCTAGTTGCACTAATCTTGAAGATGTGGTCATTGAGAAATGCAACATGGAGAACATAAATAACTTCAATATTTCACATCATTTGCTCCAGAGTTTGACTATACTTCACACTAATGATAGTTCCAATTGTTGGTTGATTATTGATGCCCCAAATCTAGCCTACTTCAAATACATTGATCATGTAGTCGGAGGGTATTCACTGGAGAATTTGCAATTTATAGTTAGTGTTGATATTCATTTTATAATTGAAGATGATGATCTTCAAGCTGATGCACCAGCATTGTTTAGAGGGATCTCTAATGTTCGTGTTGAAAATTGGCCTACCATGCTGCTGTAATATTTCCAGATGAAGTACGTGCTAGCAATTGTGCATGCTGTAGCACGTATGCTTGCTGTAACAGCAAGGTTGTTTAGTTACTTTGTTAAGTTACTTAGTTGAAAATGAACTAAGTTGGTATTGTTTTGATGTTTTTAGGTGCTGATTGACTAGTTTAGGTGGCTTGTTTATGTGTACAAGCAAATGTTTTTCAAGTTACTAGGCTACTTAGTGGTAGTAGGTAGTATTTGGTGATGTATTTGGTTATAAATGTATTGTTTTTCTTATTGAAAAATTGAGTAAAAAAAGAGCAACATGAGCTAAAAGCCATAAGCTCCCTTGCTGCACGTTTGTGAGCAAGTAAAAACTTTTCTTGCATCTTACTTCATTGTCTTGTTCTGTTCTCTGTTTTCTTCCTCTGTTGTAAAAAACCCAACAAATGGTATCATGAGCCCAAGTCTTTGAGGGCTTGTTTTTGCTTCTGCTGCTTGTTAAGAAAGACAAGAAGATGTTAAAGCCTGTCATCTTTGAGGGCTGCTTGTAGAGAAGACAGCAACAGCTCAACCCTGTGAGACTCCCAAACAAGCTTGAATAAGCTGAAGGAGGAGTTTCAAGAAAAGTATGTGAGCTTATCAAAAGTGCGAGCTCATCAATAGTTGGGAGCCTGTTGAAGACAGCAAGCCGAAGAGCGAGCCTGTCAAAGTTATGAGCTTGTTGAAAACAGTAAGCCAGAGTGCGAGCCTGTCAAAGTTGTGAGCTTGCTGAAGACCGTATGTAAAGATGCGAGTCTGTCAAAGTGCGAGCTCAGCAAAATGTGGAAGTTCAATGCGAGTTGTAAAGTTGCAAGCCTGTTGAAGACAGTAAGCAAAGTGCGAGCCTATCAAAGTGAGAGCCTATCGAATTGCAAGCCGAAGTGGCGGACAGTCTAAATGCAAACCTGAATGGGTGTAAGCCGAAGTGGCGGACGGTCTAAATGCAAGCTCGAGTGGGTGCAAGCCAAAATGGCAGACTGAAGGCAAGCAAACTATACTCGCAAACTGTTTGTGCAAAAAGAAACAGGACAGTAATGAACACGGGAACAAGGTAAGTTACCAACCAATACTGTGAAGGAGGAGAAGACTCTATTTGATGAACAAATCTTTGGCACAAAAGACTGGGATAGTCAAGTGTCACTACACCAAAACAGGGCTTTAGCGGCGTTTTTAGTGGCGTTTGGACAAAAAACGCCACAAATATTATACATTAGTGGCGTTTCAATGAAAACGCCGCTAAAAACTGAGAAATAGCGGCGTTTAGGGGCCAAACGCCGCTAAAAATAAAGCAATAGCGGCGTTTTCTAACAAGCGCCGCTAATAATCTGAGCAATAGTGGCGTTTATGTACAAACGCCACTAATAATCTGAGCAATAGCGGCGTTTATGTACAAACGCCGCTAAAAATCTGAGCAATAGCGGCATTTTTGTACAAACGCTGCTAAAAATCTAAGCAATAGACAAACGCCGCTAATAATCTGAGCAATAGCGGCGTTTTTTTACAAGCGCCGCTAATAATCTGAGCAATAGCGGCGTTTTTATGCAAACGCCGCTAAAAGTTGAGTAGCCATTTTTGTGTATGGACTCGTTTCAATTTGATCCGGTTTAATTTTCATATTTTTTTCCTATTCTTTCTTTGAATTATATTTTATTTTTATACATTCACTTATAAGCAATGAGAAAGTTTCATTTTAGTTACTTAATTATGAAAAATTACAAATTTATAACTGAACAATTTAGAAGTTTTCATTAATTTAAGTTACAAATTAAGCTATTAAAATTAATTGATAGTTTAATATTTAGTATGTTAATTGTATGGTTTAAGGTTTATTATTTTGGGATATGGGTTTAGTGTTTTAAACTTTATTATTTAGGGTTTGTTGTTTAGGGTTTAAGATTGTAGTGTTTAACGATATTATGGTATATTTAAGTAGTAGTGGTTAGGGGTTAAGGTTTAGTTTAAGGGTTCATGTGTTTAGGGTTAAGGGTTAAGTGCTTGTGGGTTAGGGTTACGGGTTAATGTTTAGAGTTTAGGATTTAGGGTTTAGGGTTTAAGGATTTTAAGATTTAGGGTTTAGGGGTTAGGGTATATGACCCAAAATCCGGAAACCAAAATCCCTCAAATCAGTTTTCCCTAATTCAAACCCACAAAATCCATAGAATCATATAACTCCGAAGCTGTTGGATCCAACCATCGTAAACCGATCGTTCATTTTATTGTGAAACTGTCTTCCCATAACCCCGAATTAATGGTATATGTATCCATTATCCGAATGTTTATTTCTTTAAAATAGGTTCAAATTTTTAACCTTAATTTAAATATTAAATAATTTATTATATAATTATAATATGATTTTTAATATTAAAATTATCATTATATATAGTTTGGGGTTTGGGATTATGTGTTAGAGATTAGGGTTTGAAGTTTGGAGTTGGGGTTAAATACTGGGGTTTGTGGTTAAGTATTTAAATTTATATATTAAATAATTTATTATATAATCGTAAAAGTGATATTATGAATTTTTTTTTATAAAAATTATCATCATAGTTTTTTAAACCTTTTTCATTTCATATTTTGAAATTTTCTGTTTTTATTTTCTTACATAAAAAATTTATATAAAAATTATGTCATGTATCTAATTCTTTTAAATTAAATATTACTCAAAGTTTTAAAAATTATTTATTTAAAATTGATATGAATTATGTAATAATTTATTTAATTATTTATTAGTGTTAATAATATTAATTAATTGGAGTAATTAATAATAGATTAAAAAACATAAAATTTACTGGCGTTTATTAAAAAAAGGCCACAAAATCCATCAATATATATTAAGACGGCGTCGTTTGGAACTTTTTTGTATGAATTAGTGGCGTTTTTTGAGTCAAACGCCACAAAAATATATCAATAAAAGGCAGGACGTTGTCGTTTAGAGCTAGTTGTTAGTGGCGCTAGTTCAAAAACGCCGCTAAAAGTCTATATTTAGTGGCGTTTTCTTGAAAATGCCGCAAATATGTATGGATGTTAAGCTTCACGTCGTCGTTTTATCAACAGTTTAATGTGCAGTAAGGTGGACGACGTCGTTTTATCAACAATTAGTAGCGCTTGTTCAAAAATGCCGCGAAAACTCTACCTTTAGTGGCGTTTTTTTGTAAACGCCGCAAATATGTATGGACATTAAGCTTCACGTCGTCGTTTTATCAACAGTATAATGTGCAACAATGCAGGACGACGTCATTTTATCAACAATTAGTGGCGCTTTTCAGAAACGCTGCAAAATATAAATTGAGTTCGAGCAAAACGTTGTCGTTTTGCTGTGCTCGGTTTTATCCCCCTCTATCCCCGAAATGCCTAAGTTTCTCCTAAAACTTTTCCCTACATTTTTTCTCTGCGAATTTCTCTGCTCAAGTACTTTCGTCGTCCCTAAATTCCGTTGTCCCTAAATTTTTCTGCTCAAAATTCCGTCGTCCTCTATTTTCCCTAAACTTTTCCCTATATTCCGTCGTCCTTTTTCTTCTACTCAAAATTTTCCCCTAAATCCCTAAGAGATTTCTAAGTCCCCTAAATCCCTAAATCCCCTAAATTTTCCCCTAAATCCCTAAATCCCCTAAATTTTCCCCTCCAAAATTTCACAAATTAAAATTTCCCAATATCCCAACATTCAACAAACAACGACGGTATGTAAGTTGTAAACAGAAACTTTTTCGATTTAGGGATTATTGTTTATTTATATAATTTTGTTTTTTATTTTGTTTAACTTCTTTATTTTTTGTCTTCTTTGAGTATGATTTAGGTAAAAAACAACATTTGGTGGAATTGGTGGCCAGAGGGTCGTCCCTCAAACAAAGGAACGAGGTGGAGTAGAAACTTGTCATTTGGGTATGTTTTTATTTATGATTATTTGCTTAATCTGTGTAATGTAGATGTGGAAGATATGTTTGCATGTGGCTTATGAGAATTTTGATTGATCATTTTTTGTTATTTTTATCTTTTTGAATGGTGTTGTTTACATTATATGACTGTTTATCACAGCATCGGGTTTGAGTTATTTATTTCTTTTGATCGATCAATTAGAATGTTCTTTTTTAAAAGAATCTGGAGAATGTGTCTGTTTTATTTTTGGTGTGTTTGAATTCTAATGGTGCATTTTAATTTCTGAATGGTTTGTATCGTCTGTGGGATTGTGTTGGCAAATGACTGTATTTTGTTTTTGGTGTGTATGTTGTATATGTGCATTGGGTACTTACTGTTTATGTTTATTACATTCTTTAGATGAAGATTGAAAATGGGTACTTCCTGTTTTTGTTTTTAGGATTGGTTCATTTTGAGGTTTCTATGGATTTTTTTTTTCATTCTTGGCATGAGCATAGCAAATGGATATATTACTTTTTGTCTGTATAAATTGATTATGTTTTGTTTTTAATGGCATAAAAGTGCACATTTTAATTCTGAAATGTTTTATTACATTCTTCACATGACAATTGCATGTGGGTGTTACTGTTTTTGTTTTACTTTAGTTCAAAACTTTGGGATTAGTTGGTGGATTTTGTTTTAAGTTATTTTACTTTAGTTCAAAATGTGGGACATGAATAGACTGTTTGATCATAATCTACTACTTAGGGTTATGTTTAATTGTGAATTTTCTCTCTTTATTTTATGTAATTTGATTGAATTTGGTAATTATATCTTATGAAACTTGAAAATTAGTCTAAGTAGGTAATACAATTATACTTTCCTCCTAAATTAACAATAAAATTTTTAGTTTAGAAAATTATATGCAGCAAATTAGTTAGCATTCGACAATCTAAATTTATGTGTTTATTAATAGTTGGACTATATATCCATTATTGTAAAGGACATGAACACAATATACATATGTCTATGTATAATAAAAGTAATAGGTTTTAAAAAAAAGTGATATAAAATATGAATACTAATTTCAATATATGTGTAATACATAAACATATTTTTGTATAAAATTTCATACTAGTGTTTAATAATGTATGTGAATAGACTTTTTGTTTTAATAAATTTCATATGTCTTTGTTACAGATTTGTATTGAGAAAGGTATCCGTAGTTTGAAATTATTAAGGTACGCTTTAGTTCAAAATTCAGATCAGTAACAGTTGTATCATGATGGATTTGTCCAAATTGCTGTCCAAATTGTTGTTTATTATCCGCTTGGTTGATATATATCTTTGTTTGTTCTATTGCTGTCAAAAAAAAAAAAAGATTCAAAGTATATATTTGGAAACCTAACGGGTTGCCTTATATCTCACTGTAAGATATAACGGATCCTCCCCAGGTGTAACAATGCCACGCATGATGAATCTTAAAGAATTTCTTTTAAAATTGCTGTTTATTATTGCTGTTTATTATTAATAATGTTTGAACAACCTCAAAATTCTTTGTCTAATCATGCCGCTTAGATTTTTGACAAGCTCCGTGTATTATTTTTTAAAATTTAAGGTACGGTCATTGAAAAACAAAATAACATAAACAAAATATAAAAGTTATTTGTTAAAATATGTTATAAATTTTTTATACTTTAAATTTAATTGTTATACTTTTTTTTGGTTAAATTTATTGTTGTTAAATTTAAAAATGTAAAAATTTCGTTTCTAATTTTCGTATTTATTGATTTAAAATGATAATACAAAGTTGAATTTTGCAAGTTAAGATAAGAGATTAACATAAATATCATATTTTAATAAATATTTTAACATAAATTTCATATTTTAATCAATATTTGCAAGTTAAGAAGAGATTAACATATTTTAATACAAACCGGTCACTACTTATATTATATATTATATTAAAGAAATTTTTTTTTTTACTTTATCTTCCTTAATAATAACCTATGGTGTAATGATTTAATTAATCTCCTCACAAAAGTAGTGGGCTAATAATAGCAGTAGCTTTTCAACAAAATGAATTTAATTATATTTATTTTTAATAAATGTTTTATAAATTAAAAAGAAAACAATTTATTTTTTTTAAAGAAAACTTACATTTATATGCCTTTTCAGTTTATTACTAATTACTAATTACTAATTTTTTATATTAATGTTTGATTTTAATATTTAATATTTTCAATGTTTTCCAAAATGGTCATAATATTTTGTTATCAATATAATAATAATATTGACCATTATTTAAATACGTTTTATTATAAAGAATAAATTATTTTTTAAAAGAAGTAATTTAAAAACTTCTTAAATTTAAAAAGTTATAAATATTTTTTTATAAATATAATAATAATATTGATCATTATTTAAATATAATAATAATATTGATCATTATTTAAAAACTTTTTAAATTTAACATCATCACACCAAATTTGAATTATAAAAAAACATATAATAACATTTTCCAGCCTACCTCAAACGAAAAACTAAAACCAATTAATATTTTAAGAAAAACTACAACGTATTGCATGCCATATATGTTCACACATCAACTGATTCTCGATTTGAAATTTTATCTTACATAATACATAACTTACATAACTTACATAAAATTATTTAACTTACATAATACATAACTTACATAACTTACATAGCTTTCATCAAATTATTTAACTTGCATAATACATAATACATAACTTACACAAAATTATTTAACTTACATAATACATAACTTACATAACTTACATAATACATAACTTACATAATACATAACTTACATAACTTACATAATAGTTGTATAGATAAACAACTTACCCGTGTAATTTACTCTCAACTTTAGACTTCAACAACTACGAAATGGATAGAATTTGGATGAATTTGTCAAGGGTAAGCAACGGCTATTGAAATGGAGTAGAAACTTTTCTAAATTTTGCATTTCAAAATGCAAGCCAAGAGAATATGATTCTCTGCCCGTGTAAGAAGTGTTGCAATATCAATTGGCATTATCGTGAAGTTGTCTACGAGCATCTAGTAGTTGATGGCTTTGTTCGGGGGTATAAAAAATGGATTTTTCATGGAGAGTGTACATCTAGTGGAGCCTCTTCATCGATGAATCTGGGTTATCCTCATAGTGCTTACAATCAGACTGTTAGAGAAGATGACATGGATGGCATGTTGCGGGATGCATTTAATATGCGCGGTGATGGTTTGCAATCATTTCCACATGACTTGGGTACAACCGATGATTACAATTTTGGTGGAAATACTTTCACCGAAAGGGGAAGAAGTGTAGCTGATGATCAACCAAATGAAGAAGCGGCGAAGTTGTACTCGTTACTTGGTGAAATGAACGAAGAACTGTATGAGGGATCTAAATTTTCAAAACTGTCTTTCTGTATTCGTCTTTTTCACCTAAAATGTTTGGGAGGGTGGACCGGAAACTCTTTGACAATGTTGTTAGAGTTTTTGAGAGAAATGTTCTCGTTTGCGAAAATCCCTCAATCTTCCAAAGACATGAAGAAACTGATCAAAGATTTGGGCCTTGGCTACAACAAAATTCATAGTTGCCCAAATGACTGCATGTTGTATTGGGACGACTGGAAAAACCAACAGTGCTGTCATGTATGCGGTCAATCTCGTTGGATGAATGGAAATACAGAGGATGGTAACGAGGATGAAAATGATACACAGTCAAGGAAGCAGCCAGTTAAGATTTTGCGGTATTTTTCACTAATACCAAGGCTTCAAAGGCTTTTCATGTCGTCGAAGACAGCTGAGTCAATGACGTGGCACCATGATGGACGAACCGATGATGGATTGTTGAGGCATCCTGCAGATTCTTTAGCCTGGAAATCATTTGACTCCAAATTTCCAAGTTTTGCAAGCGATCCTCGGAGTGTGAGGCTGGGGCTAGCATCTGATGGATTTAACCCGTACAAAATCATGAGCACTGTGTACAGTACTTGGCCTGTGGTTCTTGTTCCTTACAATTTGCCTCCATGGGTTTGCATGAAACAATCATCATTTATCTTGTCTATGATTATCCCTGGAGAGAAAGGGTCCGGAAATGATATTGACATATATTTGCAGCCACTTATTGAAGAGTTAAAATAATTATGGGCTGGTGTTGAGACATACGATGCAATGAGAAAAGAGAACTTCAATTTACTGCAGCTTTGATGTGGACTATTATTGACTTCCGACTATGCTAATTTATCCGGTTGGAGTACCAAGGGACGTTATGCTTGTCCAGTGTTGTCGCTTGCATGAACATGTTCGCAATGGTTATATAATGGAAAGAAGTTCTCTTACATGGGCCATCGTCGGTGGTTACCGGAGAATCATAGATTTAGATATCAGAGTACTCAGTTTGACAGTACTGAAGAGTTTGGAGAAGCTCCTTCCCAGACCGGTGGATCCAAAATATTGTTCATGTTGAAAGATATGAATTTTATTTATGGAAAGATGAATCAACCGGCAAACATGCAAAGAAATAGAAGATCAATGGATGAATCTAATGATGATTCTGATGAAGAGGATGATCCTAATGAGGCAGACCTGTGGAAAAAAAGAAGTATTTTTTTTTAGTTGCCTTATTGGGAGCATCAGATTTTACGCCATAATCTAGATGTCATGCACATTGAGAAAAATGTCTGCGAGAACATCATTGGAACTATTTTGAATGTCGATGGAAAATCGAAAGACAATCTTCAGAGTCGACTTGATTTAGTCCAAATGGGAATTCGGCGTGAGCTTCATCCCGAAGCACTTCCGAAGATGAAATATCGGTTGCCGCCTACTATTTTTTCAATGTCGAAGATGGAGAAAGAAGTGTTCTGTATGGTGTTGAAGGATATAAAGGTCCCGGATGCATATGCATCAAATATATCTCGATGTGTGAGTCTTAAAGATCGAAGACTATATGGCTTAAAATCGCATTACTATCACATCTTGATGCAAGACTTACTGCCAGTTGCTATACGGTGTTGTATGTCGAAAAAGGTGACGTCTTGTGTAATTGAACTGTCCAATATAATGAAAGGCATTTGTGGCAAAGTTTTGGATGTTCAAGAACTAGAGATACTACAAGATCGAGCCGCATTGACTTTATTCAATTTGGAGAAGATCTTCCCGCCTTCCTTCTTCACAATTATGGTGCACTTGTTAATTCATCTCCCTCATGAAGCAATACTTGGTGGACCCGTTTTCTATCGATGGATGTATCCCATTGAAAGGTCTTCATTTATTTGTAAATTATTCATTTCATTCACCTAAATGCCTTTAGTTGTAATTTTTGATAGTGTTCTATACCGTGTTTAGGTTCCTATCCAAATTGAAGTCTTACTGCCGCAATAAACGTTATCCAGAAGGATCAATTGCCGAAGGCTACTTGGCGAGAGGAATGTATGACTTTTCATTTAAGGTATTTGGAAGATGTTGAAACAAGAATGAACAGACCAACTAGAAATGCTGGGCTCACAGATCATAACTTGGCCGGAACTTATTTATTTCAAAGTTTCGGAGAACCAATCGGTAAAGTCAAAATTGCAGAATTAGATGATAGATCGTGGGTCCAAGCACATCGATATGTTCTTTTTAATCACGATTCAATGGAACCATTACGCAAGTAAGTTGTAGAATTCGATAAATACTCATCAATTATAATTTTTTTGTCTTCTAACAAAGTAGTCCTTTTTTTAACATAGTGAGTACAAACAAATATTAAGAGCTCGTTCACGGTCCCGAAGATTACATCGACGAGAAATTAATAAGTTGTTCACGGAATCATTTCATGAATGGTTAAGCCAAGTGGTATGCAATTGAAGTTTTCATTGACAAGTCATAATGTTTTCTCGTAACATTTATAGTTACTCAATTTGCTTTCGGTTCAATAGGTTTGGAGCCGGAATGAAGTAAATGACGAAGTTAAATGGCTTTCACAAGGTCCAAATAGGATAGTGAAAAGATTTAGTGCCTTCCTCATCAATGGATTCAGATTTCATACAAAGTATCGCGAGAGATTGAGGAGAACACAAAATTGTGGAATTGTTGTTAATTCTTCAATTACGAGTTATGCTAGTGCTAGGGACAATAATCCTGTCGAGGGGAATGTGGAGTATTACGGACTTCTTACCGACATAATTGAGTTGGATTATTATGGCAGATGGAAAGTTGTCTTATTTCGAGGAGATTGGGCTGATGTGAATATGGCTTGCGGAATTAAAAACTATCAATATGGTTTTACAATGGTGAATTTTTCTCTATTGATTCACACTGGAGAACAATTGATGGACGAGCCGTATGTATTTTCTTCTCAAGTGAAACAAGTTTTTTACTCAAAAGATCCAACTGATGAGGGTTGATACGTTGTACTCCGGAACACCCCTAGAGACTTGTTCGACATGGGTAATGGAAGTAGAGATGACATAGTCGAAAGATCTGAAACTTTGCCTTTTCCAGAACAAAACTTGAATGAAAATATCCCTAGTACTAGTCAACAATTTCAATGGGTTCGTCACGATGTGGACGAAGATATTTATGAAATATGATGCAGTAAGATTTTACGATTTTTTTATTTATATTTAATATTATAATTTTAATATTGGTCATGTTCTATAATTTAACTATTTTAAATGTACTATTATTTTATTTGTTACTAAAATTTTGCACTATTTTATGTGTATTGCAGGAAAAATGCCTAGAAGACGATTACGAGATTTAAGTATTGTCCACAATACTCCAAATTCAGAAGAAGCAAATAGTGAACAACAAACATTTGTTGGATCTTCTAGTGTGCCGGACATAGATGACGAGCCTGCAGAAGTTCAGAGTAATGTTAATTTACTTTACATGCATGTTGAATTTTATTATTGATTCATTTTGCAATTTTAATATACTAATAATATATCATTTTTTAGCTGAAGGTGGTGGGACGCGAAGAGGTCGGGGACATACACTCCTTAAAGATTTGTACGAGCTAGATCACCTGTCGAGCGTGTTAAAGTAAGGAGAGAAACAGCATGGCCAGCCCGTTGGATCTCAAGCTCGATTGTTAGCGTGCTATTTGGGCATTCTATCACGTAATGCCAATATGTTGCCCATTAACTACTTAATCATGGCATCACATGCCCACGCCAACAAAAATCGTGCTCTCGATAATATTAAGGTAAAAACGTGAATGTAATTTATAATACTTTGGTTTAACTTTCATTTATATTTACTTTTAAACTTGTGTTTTTTAGGAGAGATTTACTTTAGAGGTCTCCGATGATTATATTAAGAAGACATTGGGTAAAAATGGAGAGACCATAAAAGCACGTTGAAAAAACAATATTTTAAGAAAGACATCACCTCGACGAAAAATTAAGAAATGTCCCATGGGAATGTTGAGGTACCAATGGGAAGATCAAGTTAGATTCTCGAATTCGAAGAAAGGAGAGGTATTACGTACTTCTAAAGTCTTATAAATTTTTAGGTTTACGGTATTTACTATATACATAATTCAAATTTCATTATGTAGGACCATGTAGTTGAGGCCGAGGTATTATAATTTATTAATTATGTCAAATATTAATGACTTTATACTATTAATTTATATTCTTTTTCGCTAAAATGTAGGAAGCCTCAAATCTGGTCAAAAGTTGGACGCCTTGACTTTTTGACATTACGCTATAGGAAGAAGGATGGATCTCATGACATCCAAGCTTAGTAAATTATGGTATATTTACTTAATAAAATTCTTCAATTACAAGTTATGTTACATTCCTTCTTATTATATATTTCGTTTCTAACTCTTTCATTGATTTATTAGGATAAACTAAAGGAGAAGAAGGTGGAGTATGAAGGGCGCTTTGACCGATAGTTCTGTTAATCTTGAGGAGATTGATAATGTAATTATTACAGAAGTTTTGGGTCCTGAAAGGTACGACTGCTTCGACTCATAGTTCTGTTAATCTTGAGTATATTTATAATAGAATTGTCACTGATGTTTTTGGTTTTGAAAGGTATGGTCGGATGCAATTACAAGGATCCGTGTTACCCGACCCAATATTTTGGATTCGGCCCAAAGAATACATGCCTTCCGGAGTCAATCTCGTCTTTGAAGTTTAGAGGCTCAAAGACCAGATAGCTCGGATGCAAGAGAGCACGGTTGAGCAGAGGCGAGAAATTGTCGATGTTCAACAAAAATATGAAGAACTCCAAAGAACGGGTTAGAGCGATGCGAAAAGCAGCAAAGCGACGAGGGAAGCGGCGGCGGTGCGAGGAGGCGGAGGCAACATCGATGCTAGCAGAACAGAACAGAAAGTACGATGAGCTCCAGCTACAGCTTCAGCAAATGATGCAGATGTTTCAGCAATCGCAGAGGCCGCCATCTTAGACATGTACTTTCTCGTTGTTTGATTATTTTAAAACATTATTACATTTAACATTATTGTAAGAATATTTTCAGTTATAATGCATTTAGTTTATTGAATTTCAAGTTTCATTTACAATCAATGCATTCGGTGTAATTTATATTCTACATTTGCTGTTTTGGGTTGGAATTATATGCTATGTTTACTGTTATTGGTTGGTTTTTAGTGCAGGAGGGGTATGATATAAAACAAATTGTACACTGCAAATTTGTACAAATTAGAGGCGTTTGTGAAAAAAACGCCGCTTTTTCACAAGCGCCGCTAAAGTTCATGACTTTTAACGGCGTTTTTCTCACAAGCGCCGCTAAAGGTCATGACTTTTAGCGGCGTTTTTCTCACAAGCACCGCTAAAGTTTGCGGCGTTTGATTTAGCGGCGTTTTTTGCAAGCATCGCAAATACTTTTAGTGGCGCTTATAAACGCCGCTAAAGGAAAAAAAAACACCGCTAAAAGTCTGTTTTCCTGTAGTGTGTGTAAGTCAGATTTGGTTGAGAATGAAGCCAAGGCTGAAAATGAAGTGCTTGAGCAGGGTCAGCTTGAAACAAACATTTTGGGACTGCCAAGTTTAAAAAAAATTGTTTGTATTCGCAGCATGGAGTCCAATGAGGAGTGTTGAAAATTGGCCTACCATGCTGCTGTAATATTTCCGGATGAAGTACGTGCTAGCAATTGTGCATGCTTTCAGAAGACGTATGCTTCTTCGTAATAAACAAGGTTGTTTAGTTACTTTGTTAAGTTACTTAGTTGAAAATGAACTAAGTTGGTATTGTTATGATGTTTTTAAGTGCTGATTGACTAGTTTAGGTGGCTTGTTTATGTGTACAAGCAATGTTTTTCAAGTTACTAGGCTACTTAGTGGTAGTAGGTAGTATTTGGTGATGTATTTGGTTATAAATGTATTGTTTTTCTTATTGAAAAATTGAACAAAAAAAGAGCAAAAAAGAGCAACATAAGCTAAAAGCCATAAGCTCCCTTGCTGCACGTTTGTGAGCAAGTAAAAACTTTTCTTGTATCTTGTTTCATTGCCTTGTTCTGTTCTCTGTTTTCTTCATTTGCTGTAAAAAACCCAACAGTTCGTTCACTTCTTCTGTCATCTACTTCTCTCAAGGTTTGTTTTCTTCACAATTGCTTAGTCTAATAGTCTTATTTCTTTTATCAAAGTCTCGTTATTATTGATTAATGAAAGCATATTTACATACTTTTACAATCTACTGACACTGCAATCTTTGTGATTAACGTAGCTACTTTTAAGTTGTGAATAGCTTCCTATTTTTACTTCCATGGTCGAACTGAAGCTATATTGTGAGCATTCATATGAGTATTGGGAAAAAGGACTTGAATCTTTACTGACAAGTTTGCCTGAACTGGAAAAACTTGACTTCGATCAGGTATTAATCTAAGTTCAAGCTTCGATTTAAGTTACGAACTCATACTGACTACATTTTGTATTGTGGTTTTAGGAAGTTCTCATCTCTCTACCCGAAAAAGTGCCTTCTTGTTTGTTGTTTAAACTGAAGGTGACTGAATTTTCAAACTTTAGAGATGACAAAGATTGTATTGAAAAAGTGAATTATATCCTAAAGCATGGCGGAGCTCTACAAAAGTTGACAATACGTACAGCATCATACTATCATGACGAAGAAAAAATGAAGATAGCCGATGAGTTATTTGCTTCACCAAGGGAATCAAAGCAATGCTGCATCTTGATTGTTTGGTAAAAATATAAACTTGTTGCTATTCTTGTCATGCTTTTATGAATGTCACTTTTTGTAAAGTTGAGAGAATAAATACAAAGAAAATACTTAGCAGAATTTTTTACTGCTATCAAATTCTCATCATCATTTTCTTTACACATGAAATACAATATATACGAGTGTAGGAGGCATAAATAATTCAACAAATCCCACTGATACATCTTGAAAATAAAAAGACGAAACTTATACACAAAATAATTACGTAAAAAATCAGTACCTAAAAAAAATCAAATCAATACTAACTCTGCTTGCTTTAGCAAGTAATCTCAGCAAGCAGGATAAATACAAAATACCAACTACAGAATATGTGAAACCTTCTTGTAATACATTTTGGGAATTCGCCAACAATACATAACAGCTCGCATCTGATTTAGCAAGCAACTTGAGTTGAGCTCACATCTCTTGATGAGCTCGCAAATGTAGAGCTCGCAATTTCACGAGAAGAGTTCGCCATTGTATGAATAGTCGCTTCACAACACTTTTGCTTCTAATTTCAATAAAGTTTTCTTATTTACCAGTCATTTTGTAGATGTAAAAGGGAAGCACTGAAATTGGAACCTGTTAACTAAATATGTAAAGCAGAAATGAATATATTTTACTTCTTCAGGATCTTATGGCCTTGCTTCCCTTGTAGTTTGTTTAGAGATCCTCCCTATATTCAATGGTTGCCATAGGCTTTGCAGGTTTTTTCTCAGGTATTTTAATCAAGCGACCAACAGTCTCTTCCTCAATGCCTTCTACTTTGTGATTCGACTCTTCTTCTAACTTTGTTGAAAGTTGTGGGACATATCCTGATGCAACACAGTCAGGCTGTTGAAGTTGGTCTGCATGCAGCATATGAAGCAGTTAAAGAGCAGAGAAGCAGCCCGACCCATGCATGCAGCTGTTGAAGTTTTTTTTTCTACTGTTTTGTTTTCTTAGTTTAGTTGATGTCATGTAATCTAGTTAGTTTTGAACTTAGTTGGTGATGTATTTTATGTAATTAGGTAATGTTGAGTTGATCAGTCAGCTTTTTCAAAGTGTACAAGTTTCATTTATCAAGTTTCAATGTAATTAGTGCTAGTAGGTGATGATTAGGTAATGTTTGTAACATTTTGACCAGCTCATGAACTGGTATATGTAATGGCTCAATGCCTTTATGTTATTTGTTAATGAAATCATTAAATTTCATCAAAAACTCTCTCATTTCTTTGTTTTTAATTTTTGCTCTTCAAGCTCGATTCTGTTTGTTTCTTCTACAAGCATCGAGCCTTGTTGCTCAAGCTTCTGTTAACTTTAGTTCATTTTTGTTCAAAATCCCCAACAATTGGTATCTAGAGCTCAATTCTTAGTGGACCTGTCATATTTCAAACCTTAGAACCATGTCCTCATCTGGACTTTCACCAGCTGGACCACCAATCTTCAATGGAGAAGGCTACCACATATGGGTAGTAAAAATGAAAACCTACCTGCAAGCATTTGATTTGTGGGAGGTTGTTAACTCAGATGCTGAATCAACACCTTTAAGAGCCAATCTAATAGTGGCTAAGATAAGGTAGCATGCAGATGAAAGAACCAAAAGGCACAAAGCCATGTCTTGCATCCAAAACAGTGTGTCTGATGTGATTTTTACAAGAATCATGGTTTGTGAGTCACCAAAACAGGCCTGGGATAAATTGAAGAAGGAGTTTCAAGGGATTGAAAGAACAAGGCAACAACAGCTACTAAATTTGAGAAGGGATTTTAAAAATTTGAAGATAAATAAGGAAGAAACAGTGAAGCAATACTCAGACAGAATCATGGCTATGGTAAATAGTATCAGACTGCTTGGAGAATAGTTCAATGAAGCAAGAATTGTGGAAAAGGTGATCTTAACCTTGCCTAAAAGATGTAAGGCAAATATATCATCTCTTGAAGACTTGAGGGACCTGACCAGCATCTCATTGACAGAGCTGATCAATGCTCTTTATGCTCAAAGTAGAGCCAGTAGACTGGAGGAGCATCAAGAAGGTGCATTCCAAGCCCAAAGCAGACCAACCTCGAGCTCTTCTGCCTATAAAGGGAAAAAATTAGAAAAACAAGCCTAGATCAGATGGAAGAAGGGATCAACCTTGCAAACATTGCAAAAGGCTCGGTCATCCAAAGGCAAACTGTTGGTTCAGGCCTGATATGCAGTGTAAAGACAGCAAAAAGATGGGCCATGTTGAGAAGGTTTGCAGAAACAAAGGCAAGCCGAGACAAAATCAACCTCAGCAGCCAAGAGCTGAAGCTAGAGTAGCAGAAGAAGGCAGTGACCAAGAAGAGCAAGTCTTTACAGTTTCTTGCTCAATTACTAAAAGAAAAGCCACAAATGGATGGCTGTTAGATAGTGGTTGCACAAACCACATGACTCTAGATACTGCAATATTCAAGTCAATTGACAGAAACTTCAAAATCAGGGTGAAAGTTGGAAATGGACACTTCATTAAAGCAGAAGGCAAATGAGATGTGCTGATAGACACTCCTACAGGTGCCAAACTTATTTCAAATGTCTTGTTTGTGCCTGAAATTGACAGAAATCTGCTTATCATAGATCAGTTGCTAAAAAAGGCTACTCTGTGGTGTTCAAAGGCAAGCAATGCCTAATCAGTGATCCAAATGGATCCAAGCTCATGTCAATGACCATAGTTGACAAAAGCTTTGTTGTGGACTAAAACAAAGGCTTAAACAATGCCTACACAGCTGTTTCAGGTGAATCCAAACTGTGGCACAAGAGGCTTGGCCATGCTAACTACAAGTCAATTGGTCAGTTAAACAAAGAAGACTTGGTTGAAAACTTCACTGAATCGGTTGAGAAATAAGAGGTTTGTAAAGTATGTCAGTTAGAAAAGTAAGCCAGGCTGCCATTTCCTTCAAACAAAGCTTGGAGAGCTTCTGAAAGGCTGCAGCTGGTCCACACTGATGTGTGTGGTCCCATAAAGACACAGTCCCTGAATGGCAACAGGTATTTCATCCTTTTCATTGATGATTACTCGAGATATTACTGGATTTACTTCTTGAAGCACAAGTCAGAGGTGACCTTAGTGTTTTGGAAGTTTAAGGCTGCAGCAGAGACTGAAACAGGTTACAAGTTGAAGATATTAAGGTCTGATAATGGGACGGAGTATACCTCAACTATGTTTTAAGGGTTTTGTGATGAAGTAGGCATCAAGCACCAGCTCACCAACATCTACACACCTCAACAGAATGGTGTTAGTGAAAGAAAGAACAGAAGTTTGATGGATATGGCCAGATATTTGCTGTTTGAAAGGAACTTGCCCAAAATCTTGTGGGCTGAGGCAGTTAACACTGTTGTGTACCTCCAAAAGAGGCTCTCAACCAAGGCATTGATTCAGAAAACTCCATTCGAGGCTTGGTTTGGGTTTAAACCATCACTTGCTCATCTGAGGGTCTTTGGTTGCATTTGTTATGCACATATACCTACTGTCAAAAGGGACAAATTAGCCAAGAAGGCTCAACCTGGTATCCTGGTGGGCTATAACAGTGTAAAAAAAGGCTATAAAATCTTGGATCCTTCATCCAACAAAGTTCTTGTGAGCAGGGATGTTGTATTCGATGAGAAATCAGCTTGGAATTGGGACAAGAATGAGCCAGAGGCTGCTGCTGAAGATCTTGTAACAAACCAGGTTGATACTGATCAAAATGGTCCTGAAATGGACATTGGTGATGAACTAGTCAGAGGCACTAGACCATTAGCTGAGATATATGAAAGAGCTCAACTGGCTGCAGCTGAACCAAGCTGTTTTGAAGAGGCAGAAGCTCAGCAAGGCTGGAAACAGGCTATGGTTGATGAAACTAGCATGATTGAAAAAAATCAGACTTGGGAGCTGGTTCTAAGACCAGTCAACAGGAAGGTCATAAGAGTGAAATGGGTGTTTCGAGCCAAGTACAATACTGATGGAAGCTTGAACAAGCTGAAAGCAAGGCTGGTAGTGAAAGGGTTCAGCCAAAAATATGGCATTGACTACTTTGAAACCTTTGCACCAGTGGCCAGACTTGACACTATCAGGCTACTAATTGCCTTGGCTACACAAAAGCAGTGGAAAATCTATCAGCTTGATGTAAAATCAGCCTTCCTCAATGGATTTCTTGAGGAAGAAATTTATATTGAACAACCTGAAGGGTTCAAATTTGAAGGCAAATAAGACAATGTCCACAAGCTGAAGAAAGCCTTGTATGGCTTGAAATAGGCACCAAGAGCCTGGTATGTCAGAGTCGACAGCTATTTGACTAGCCTAGGATTCGAGAGGAGCATCAGTGAGCCAACCTTATATCTCAAAAAGGAAGGTGTTGAAACACAGCTGATTGTATCCTTGTATGTGGATGACTTGCTGGTGACAGGGGGAAATCATGTTATATTGGCTGATTTTAAGGAGAAAATGGAGCAAATGTTTGAGATGTCTGATTTGGGAAAGATGACTTACTTCCTTGGCATGGAAGTGTCACAAACACAACATGGAATTTTCCTAAGTCAGAAGGCTTTTGCCTCAAAGATTCTGAACAAATTCTCAATGCAAAATTGCAAAGCAACAAGCACACCAGTTGCTGTTGGAGAGAAACTATCGAGCTAAGGTGAATTTGAGAAGGTTAGTGAATCAACCTATAGGAGTTTGGTTGGAAGTTTACTATATCTGACTGCCACTAGACTAGACATTATGTTTGCTGTGAGTCTGCTATCAAGATTCATGCATTGCTGCAATGAGAAGCACTTACAAGCAGCCAAAAGAGTTCTCAGGTACATCAAAGGTACACTGAGTTTTGGTTTGAAGTTTAACAAGGCTCAAAGCATGAAGTTACTTGGTTATGCTGATAGTGATTGGGCTGGATCATTGGATGACATGAAGAGCACCTCAGGGTATGTGTTTACTCTAGGTTCAGCCATTTTTTGTTGGAGTTCGAAGAAGAAAAATGTTGTTGCTCAGTCAACTGCTAAAGCAGAGTATGTGGCAGTTGCAGGAGCTGTCAACCAAGCCATTTAGCTAAGGAAAAAAATGACTGATTTGAATCAACACCAAAGGGAAGCAACAGAGATAAATTGTGACAACCAATCTGCTGTTGCAATTGTAAAGAATCCAGTGTTCCATGGAAGAACAAAACACTTTAAGATTAATTTTCATTTTGTTAGGGAGATGGAGCAAGCTCAAGAGGTGAGACTGATTCATTGCAGTTCAGAAGATCAAGTTGCTGACATCTTGACAAAGCCCTTTAGTGTGTCAAGATTCATTGAATTAAGAAGGAAAAGGGGAGTTTGCAGCATGCAAACCAAGGAGGAGTGTTGAAGTTGGTCTGCATGCAGCATATGAAGCAGTTAAAGAGCAGAGAAGCAGCCCGAGCCATGCATATAGCTGCTGAAGTTTTTTTTTTTGCTACTATTTTGCTTTCTTAGTTTAGTTGATGTCATGTAATCTAGTTAGTTTTGAACTTAGCTGGTGATGTATTTGATGTAATTAGGTAATGTTGAGCTGATCAATCAGCTTTGTCAAAGTGTACAAGTTTCATTTATCAAGTTTCAATGTAATTAGTGGTAGTAGGTGATTATTAGGTAATGTTTGTAACATTTTGACCAGCTCATGAACTGGTATATGTAATGGCTCAATGCCTTTATGTTGTTTGTTAATGAAATCATTGAATTTCATAAAAAAACTCTCTCATTTCTTTGTTTTTCATTTTTGCTCTTCAAGCTCGATTCTATTTGTTTCTTCTGCAAGTAGCGAGCTTTGTTGCTCAAGCTTCTGTTAACTTTAGTTCATTTTTGTTCAAAATCCCCAACACAAGCCCTACAACAAATCAACTTAAGAAGCTTGGATTCTCTAAGCTTTCCCAGAGAATCTTCTAAACTTGTAACTTGTTCACATCAGATTTCATATTCCTATAACTGAAACCTGAATCCCAACTCATCTATTGTCTGAGATTTTCACCATGGAACATATGATTGGTGTTAGCTTGTTGCTTCCCCTCCTTTTCTTCCTCTCAGTTGCTACAACATGCCCGACAATGTATTCATGTGCTGATAGTTAAAACTGTAACAGTCTGATTTAGACCTAGTCAGAATAGTGGTTTCGGGACCACAAATTCGAGTCTAAATATTATTTTAATATTATTTTCTGTGCCCTTGATATGTGATTAAGCATGTGTTAAAATTCCGTAAGTTAATTTATCCATCTGAGTGCTTAATTTGATAAAAGGATTAAATTGCATTAAATGCAAAACTAGCATGCTATTTGTTAAAGTACCTATGTGTTGTGGCTTTTAAAAGAGGAGGCCTTATGAGGCAATTAGACCACTATTAAGTTAGTGGATGATTAGAACACATTAGTGACCTTATGCTTATATGTTACCAAATGTTTATTAAAAGGTTAATTTAGTAATTAGATTAATATTATGATAATAATAAAACAAAAAAATGAAAGTGTTCATCTTTTATTCATTCATCTAGCCAAATATTACAAGAAAAGAAAGAAAAGAGTGAGCAAGAGTTTCGGCCACGGTTTAGGCTTGATTCAAGGTTAGTTTTTTATTCGTTTTCGATAATTTCTACGTTTTTGCAATCGTTGCTTTGTATGCTATAAAAACCATGTTATAATTTGAAGAATTGATGATGTTTATGAGATGTGTCATTGATGAAATGGTGAGCTTTGTGATGAATATTAGTGTTAAATGAAAGATATGTGTTTAATGAACATGTTTTGTTCTTGAATTTTTGATGAATTTAGCTAATTAAGGCTAATTTGTGAAAATATCATTTTTAGGGACTAAATTGTAAATTTGATGAAATGTATGGACTTGTATGAGACACATGAATATTCGGCTAAGCATGGGTATATGGAAATTTTGTGTAATTTGTGATTTTGTGAATTAGGGACTAAATTGTCCAAATGTGAAATGTGAGGGCTAATTTACAAATTACCCTAAATATGTGTTCTTTGGTTGAAATGAATGAGCTAGTGAGTAAAAGGGTTAAATTTGAATATGTATAGATCAAGAACCGAAGAAAACAGATTTAGATCGCGGGAAAGCCAAAGTAGTCAAATAACCGAATCCGATCAACCATCCGAATCCGAGGTAAGTCGATATACAAATAAATGTATTTGTATTGAATTATATATGTTCATATGACTATTGATAAGGATGAATGCACATGAGATGATGTATACATGAATTCTGAGATAGAATCGACATAGTGTCAACATCCGAGAAGTCCCGTCTGAACCTAGGAATAGATAGAATAGTATATGTCCTGACGTAAGTGTCCGATATATGATATCATGTAAGACCACGTCTGGGACGTTGGCATTGATTCGAGATTTCGTGTAAGACAACGTCTGGGACGTTGGCATCGATATGAGATTTCGTGTAAGACCACGTCTGGGACATTGGCATCGATATGAGATATACGTGTAAGACCATGTCTGGGACATTGGCATCATCTTGATTCGTGTAAGACCCTGTCTGGGACAGTGGCATCGATATCTGGTTACATGTAAGACCACGTCTGGGACGTTGGCATTGTACGAATGTTCCGATCACTATGAGTATCCTATTAGATTTCGAATGGTTCAACGGGCAAGACTGAGAAACGAATGATTATGTGAGTTGTACATCTGTTTCAGGTACGTTGATACATATGCTTTGTATAAGCATGAAAGGTGAGTAAATATGTGCTTTGATGCAAAGAAACATTTAAGATATATGTGTGTTTGAGATATGATCAAATGAGATATTTGCAATATGATGAATTGGTAAGAAATGGCAAATCAAGTGAACTCAAGAGATTATTCATGTGCTTGTAAGGATGATATGTTAATGAATTCAAATGGCTATGCTTATGAATGATTTATGCTAAGTTTATTTGTATATGGCTTACTAAGCTTTTTGAAAGCTTACTCTGTGTGTGTTTTAACTCTGTTTACAGATCGTCGAAGCTACTGAAGGCTCGGGGACCGTCGAGGATCGTCATCACACTACTCAACTCATTTTGGTACCTTTTGGAAATGTATTTTCTAAGTATGGCATGTATAGGCTAGTGATTTGATATATGTTTGAGACGTAAATAGCCATGTGATTTGGCTATTTAAATGTTGGTAATGTGCATGAGTAAATATGGTATTTGGTGCATGTTTTGGTATGGCTTGATGGCAATGAAATAGCATCATGAATGGTAAGCTTGTGGATTAATTGATGCCTTGGTGTTTTAATGAGGTAATGATTGATTTATACTTGGATTTACATGGAAGTTGATTGTACAAATTAGCATGTTTAGAAATGAGATTGAATGGAATAATATGATGACCATTTGGTATGTTTTTGGTTGCCATTTGATTGTGGAAATAGACTTGTTATGCTTGTAGGTATAACCCTAGTGTGGGTGGCATATTGACCTTGCAAAGGGCCTGTTATGCATACACGGTTGTGGTACACGGGCGTGCCTAGTGACCGTGGGATTAAGTTAGTAACTAGCCTAAGTGTGCACAGCCATGGTACACGGACGTGCCTGGTAGCCGTGTGAATAAGTCAGTATCTAGCCTAAGAGTACACGGCCATGGTACACGGGCGTGCCTAGTGGCCGTGGGGATAAGTCAGTATACATGCTCTGTTTTGGCACGGCCAGGACACATGGGTGTGTCTAGTAGCCGTGGAAAGCACACGGCCCGACCGCCTGCTGCGTGTGACTCTCTGCTGCAGATGTTCAAAAAGTTTTAAATTTTTGAGAATTTCTGTATGTGTTCGGTTTAGTCTCGACCCTTCTCTAAAGCATGTTTAAGGTCTCGGTGACCTATCTAAGGGACACTGTGATTGCTATTGATGACTTGTATTATGAAATGTCTGTAAAAGTTTCCGATCTGTCTGGTAACGCCTTTAACCCTAATCCGGCGACGGTTACGGGTTAGGGATGTTACAAAAACACTATGTTAGGTTTGGTTGGAGTATTATTTTTTTACAAATGTTTTAATATGTTCGTAATAAACTAATTCAATTTGTAATTTAGCTAATCTTATGACCTATTTTTAATAAAAAAAAATGAAAATTTTCACTTGTTTTGAAGATATCTTACTTTTTATAAAAGTTTTTACTTACCTTTTTAATTTCAAGTTTAAATTTATACTAATTATTCTGTACTGGTAACCAAATGAGTTTCTAATTATTGGTTTTATTTTAATGTTGTTTGGTTCACATTACGATGAATCATCCATTTGGTGAGGATTTTACCAATACAAACTTATTCTCTTGGTAGTGTCTTTTTCAAATTGAATATTAAGACATAAATGTAAGGGATAATGGCACATTTGATATTTATACTTTCATAAAAAGTTAAATATGATACACGTACTTTGAAAATGTTTAATGTGATATTTGAACTATTAATATGTGTTTTTATTATAGTACTTGTATTTTCATAAAAGGTCTCATGTGATATATGTACTTTGAAAATGTACAATGTGGTACTTGAACTATCAACATCAATATGTGTTTTATTATAGTACTTGATGTCAATACCGTTAGTGAATTGTTCAACAAGTCAATGAAAATTCATTATTAAGTCTACATAAATAATATAACATTATGTGAAAAACTAATCAAATGAAAAATTAAATTAAATAAAAAAAACATATAGCTAATAAAAAAGAAGTAAATATTAACTTTCATGGATGATAAAAAAAATATTTTTTAGAAATCAATTAACCATATGTTTAGTTTAGTATTTGTACTTTCATATAAATTTAGTATTTACTTCATTTATATCAACCATATGTTTAGTTATATGTCTAATTTAATTTAACTTTTTGTTTTATTTGATTTTTCACATAATGTTATATTATTTATGCAGACTTGATAATTTGGAAAAAAAAAATATGTGTTAAATTTATATTGACAGATTTAACAATTTATTAACGGTGTTAACACCAAGTACCATAATAAAATATATATTAATTGTTTAGGTACACATTGTACTTTTTTCAAAATACAAATACCTCATTGAACATTTTATGAAAGTACAAGTTTCATAACAAAACACATATCATATTAATAATTTAAGTACCATAATAAACATTTTTAAAATATAATATAAATACCACATATGATATTATCCGTAAAAATAATAAGAAAAATGAAGAGTCGATTGTATGACTAAAGTCTCTTAGTAGAAATGAAGTAATAGTCAAATGATGCCTCAAGACTAACTAGAAGAATGGAAGTAAATGTTATTGCTTAGCTAATAAGATCAATAAATATCAATGCATAACTTAAGTCAGCCCCTTGTTTGCTATGTCTTTTTTATTTTTCTCTTGTCATCTTCGATTGATTCTCCAATATTTTACGACATAGTTTTGTCTATCTTGTTGTATAAATACAACAAATTACGGGAATAATAAATCATTCGTATCAATAAGTGTATGATGAGGTTAGACCACACACGGACTAATTTGTTATGGTTCGAAAGTCTATTTGAAAAGTGAGAGAATTTTGATAAAAATGTATTTAAAAGATAGATTTAAACAAAAAATAAGACCCGTTTTCTAAACGGGTTAGGCCCCGAGTAGTATTTTTTTGCTCGAGCTCGGTTTAGCCAGACCCGAATTTATCTAATATTTTCATTGTTGTTTACTGCTATATTTTGATGTTGTTTTGCTACCATTTTGCTATTATATTACTATTATTTTGTTGTTATTGAAATTTTTTTAAATGTATTTTCAATTTGTTAAGAAACATTTATTTTAATGTTTTTAGTGTATTTACTGTATTATATTTTTTAATTTTATTTTTATGTAAAAAATAATATAAAAAAATTTAATATGAGCAGATCAGGCCAGGCTAGGCTTGGATTTAGCATTTTTTTTATTAGACCTGGAAAAAATTTTAAGCTAATTTTTTGGGTCAGACTTGAGCCTAAAAAACGGCTTAAAATTTTGCATTGAATGATTAAGTCTAAATAAAATATACGGGTCTCCTAAAGAGTAAACTCATAATTGAACCTTAATCATAAGAAGAAATTGCTACCAGCTTTGAATGAATTAATTTTCATCTAAGATATTTTAATCATAAAAAGAAATCATTTATTCTCCAACATTTCTATCCACCTTTATGGTATTGAGAGCTATAAGAAAACTAAAACGAGTTCAATCATATGCCACCAACGCCAACCCCCTTTCACAATCGCCCCTCGAACTTTAAAGCAGCTCCTATTTCATAACTTGGAAAGCTTAGTTGTGGCTATTGTGAGTCACCAACCATCGATATTATTATCATATCTATTCCTTTTAAGATAATGAATAAAATTATCCATAGCTCTTCATCAACTCATGATAGGAGGATGACGTGCTTCAGCGCACTCGAATCCACGTCCTCCTACATTGACAACAATACTCATATCAATCGAGCTAAAATTCAATTCTTGATTTGATTAGAGTCAAATTTTTTCATAAAATATTAAAACTTTTTTATAATTATTTTTAAGTGATGATAGTTTTGATAATCAGACTCTAATTTAAATAGATTCAATGAATTTGAATTAAACAAAATCATAACACACCCCTAAATATTAGCATGGGATATGACCCTCAAAATATATCCTTTAATTTCTTTTTTATAAAAAAAAATACACACTTTATTTTAAACTCACAGCACAAATCCAAAATCATCACTTGCTTTTAGGGACTAGCATGCATTCAAATAATTATCTTTAAATCTAAATTTTTAAAGAATCATATTCTTCCTATTCACCATATTAAGATTATCAAGGCTTAATCATCATAAGGAAAGATTAATAGCCTAACACTTTCCGGAGATGTAACAAAATTATTAGAAATATGAAACGATAAAAAATAATTAGAGTAAATTATTCAGATAGACACTCAAGTTTTAAGGTATTTTTGTTTTGGTCACTCCTATTAGATCAAATTGCAATTTGTAATCACTCCACTGTTAAAACACATTTGGTCAATGGTCGCTAGGCCAAATTCTGGTATAATAACAGATTTAGCACTCAATATTTACACATTTTATTAATTTAATCTTGATTTTTTAAGGAAAGTTCAACAAATCTAACCTCCAACTTTTATACATTCTATCAATTTAATCCTAATTCTAAAAAATTCACAAAAACATAAAATATTTTAAAAGTATATAAAAAATTCACAAACTATTTGAATAGTTTACCCAAATAATTAATATTTTACATTTTAATTTTAAAATACTAATTTTTTATTTGTTTATTATTAGAGAAAAAAAAAAGAGTAAATGCAACATAAATAATATGAAAACATAGTTATCTTTTTATTTAATATATCAAGGAATTTATGTGGTTTTTTTCCCCCTTAAATCTATAAATAGGAAGTCTGGTTCCCCAATCGAAATAGTCAATATAAAAGAAAAACCCTAATATTAGGTATCATCTTCTCTCTCTTGCTGCCGTCTTCATTCTTGTAGACGGGATTATTCCTTTTTCATCTTCGACTTCTTCGGGCTTTAGAATGGCTGAGCAAGTGAAAATGGAGGAGGTAGACAGGATTAGTGATTTACATGATTCAATTTTAACTCACATTCTGTCCTTCCTTTCTACAAAAGAAGCCATTAAAACCTCCGTTTTATCTACCAGATGGAGATATCTTTTTGATTTACTTCCTAATATCGACTTCGATTTGGAGGAGGATTTGTGCCGCAAGAATATTAAAAGTTACAGTACTGATGTTATTGAGAACTACATGTGTTCCGTCGACAGAATGTTGTTATTTTGCAATACAACAAATGTCAGTAAATTTGGTTTCAAATGCTGGATAAAAATGATTGGTTCTAATCGTTTCAACGGGTGGATATCTGCTGCAGTTGATCGCGGAGTTAAACATCTTGATTTAAGCACCTCTGTTCTCCCGTCAAGTACTTTGCCTATATTTACTTGCAAGACATTGGTGAGTTTGAAACTGGGTAAATATTTTGTTCTGAATGTTCCAAAGGATGTTCATCTTCCGAATCTAAAGACTCTTCATCTCCACTCAGTTGGGTTTTTGAATGATGATTCAGTCAAAGGACTTTTCTCCGGCTGCCCCCATCTTGAAGATATGGTCACAAGGAAATGCGACCTGGGAAATATAAGGAACTTCCATATTTCACATCATTTGCTCAAGACATTGACTATACGTTACTCGTATAATAGTTACCAGTGTTGGTTATGGATTAATGCCCCAAATCTAACCTCCTTGGAGTACTATGATCGTTTAGTAGCAGGGTATTCAATGGAGAATTTGCAATCTCTTACCAAAGCTGTTATCAATATATCTGCATGTAAAACTTTACGAGCTGACGCAACAACAATTTTTAAAGGGATCTGTGATGTTCCTTCACTTGTTCTGTCAGATAATTCTCTCGAGGTTTGTTTATTCACATACTCTTTCACCCTTTTTTTTTCTGCTAATATTAAAGTTGTTGCATGTTGCAATATGTACTGACACAGTGCCATTTTCGTGACTGTCATCATAGCTTCTTTTAAGATGTGAACCGCTTCCTGTTTTTGCAAACTTGATCAAACTGGACTTACCTTGTCATCTTCGATTCCGATATTCTAATCCATTGCAAAAAGGACTTGAAACTTTACTCTCAAGTTTGCCTGCACTTGAAAAACTTGAGTTTTATCAGGTATATATTGTTTTAAGTTTAAGCTTAATTCCATTTAAGTTGCAGGCTCGTACTAACTCCCTTTGTGGTTTTAGGAAGTTTTCTGCTCTCTTCCAGAGAAAGTGCCTTCTTGTTTATTGCATAAACTCAAGACCATCAAAATTACAAACTTTACAGATGAAAAAGATTGTACTGGAAAGGCCAAGTATATCCTAAAGAATGGTGGAGTTCTAGAGAAGTTGATAATAGTTACAGCATCACACATTTCTGTAGGAAAGAAATGGATATCCAAAACCTTGTGTGCTTCAGCAAGGGAATCAAAGCCATGCTTCATTTTGATTATTTGATGTAAATTTATAATTTTTATACATGGGACTCTTCTGCTTCTGATTTCTAGGATTTTAGTTATGCCTTGTATTTATCAGTCATCTTGTAGCTGCAACTCAACTACTTACATGGCCAACCTTTCCATTGAATTTTCTGCTACTACAATCTCAAGTTGATTTGTTTCCTCTTGTTAGCACCAAACATACCTGATACTCAAGGGCCCTTGATAGGAATTTCTTCGCTTTTAAAGGAATTTGTGGGATATTATCCAAGGTTAAACAAGCTAACATGAATGATAAAATGATGATTAAGAACATTTTTTTTTTTGAGAGAATGATTAAGAACATTTGATTAAACCGTGTATACAATAAAAAAATAAATTATTTAACATTTATAAAATTAATAAATAATTAAATATTATTATGATTATATTTATGTCTAATAGTACTTTTATTATAATTAAATATTATTTTTATGTTATTTTATATAATGTTTCAAAATTAATCATATATTAAATATACTTGTTCAATTTATTATTATTTTATTTATATAATTATATATTTTATCATATGTTTATATATTTTTTATTTGTAATTATGTATTTTTATATTATATATAGGATTTCCATTAACAACTTTTTGTATTTATTCATTAAATGAAAAAGGACAAAAATGGTATGTGAGCTGCAAACATACGGAATGAGTAATTACAAATGAGGAATATGTCTCTATTTATAGTTAATTTTTTTTAAAATCTAACGGTACAGATCGAATTACATCAACGATTGAATCAATAATTTAAAATTTAAAAAATGTGCATAATTTTATCATTAAAAAAGTACTTTGAGTACACTCATATCAAAACATATACTTGTACCAAATGCATATACAAAATCATCATATGTTTTAAGAATCTTTGGATACATTCAATAAATTGTACTTCAATTTAAAATTTATTTTTCAAATTATAAAAGTGGTATCTTTATTTATTTTTTTATTTTTTTTTTGTAAATTGAATATACCTAAACACAATTCATATTTTAAAGTCAAGTAGATTTTGATGTTCTTGAACATTTGCAGTAGCTTAGTAGCTTACTCTCAACTAATTATCTTTAAATCTAAAATTTTGAGAAGCTTTAAAAAATTATTATTCCTTCGATGCCAAGCCGAGAGATTACTTATAGTGTTCGCCATTATTCGGTTCCTAAACCGACCCGCAGGGGCGAAGCCAGGACAATTTTTTAGGGGGGGCCGGATGAAATTTTAATTTTTTATAGTTTATATATTTCTAATTTGTAAAGAATTAAATCGAATTTTTATAATTTTAGGGGGGCCAAAGTGCAATTTTACCTTTACTAATTTAAAATTTTAAAAAAATTTCAAGGGCCTAAATAGTAATTTTACCTTTTAGGGGGGGCCGGGGCCCATGCCAGCCCCCCTGGCTTCGCCCCTGCCGACCCGTTACCGAGCTCATCTATTCTTACCTCAATAGGTATATAGTACGTTATCATGTAGCTTACCATTATGGTTCATCTATACACTTCGCCACCATGTAGGCGAACTCATATTAGGAGGATACGTGCTAACCCTAAGAGAAGGTACGTGTTAACATGCATAGGGCCTGCCTGATCCTAGTACATCACGTCAATGGACTGTATCTTATAAATACGGAAATGAACCCTCGGGTGAAAAGGGAGAGAAAAACAAACACTCAACAAAATTAATAGTCTAACACTTAGCCCAAATATGAAATGATTAAAATTAATTAAAATAAATTACCTAAATAATCACCATTTTAGGGGTCGGACCTGCGAGCCCCTTGGCTCCGCCACTGTTAGTACCCTAATCAAAATAGACAGATAAAAAAAAAACCCTAATATTAGGCTTCATCTTCTTTCACTTTCTTGTAGACAGAAGAATTATTCCTTTTTCAAACGTCGCATTGGAATGGGTAAGAAAGTGACGTACCTGATTCAATTCTAATCATTCCTCCCTACAAAAGAAGCAGTTAGAACCTTTCTTTTATCTACTAGATGGAGATATGTTTTTGCTTTAGTTTCTAATCTCGACAGAATGTTGTGTTTTTATAATACAACAAACTTCGTCTCAAATGCCGGGTAAGGGTTGATGCTAACCATTTTTACCGGTGGATATCTGCTGCAGTTCATCGCGGGGTTAAACATCTCCCTTGACACTTTACCGGATGTTCTGTTTACTTGCAGGACATTGGTGAGTTTGAAAGTGGATAAAGATTTTTGTTTGTTCATCTTCCGAATCTAAACACTCTTCATCTCGAGTCAGTTGGATTTTTGAATGATGGTTCAGTTGAAAATTTCTTATCCGGCTGTTCCAGTCTTGAAGATATGGTCTTAAAAGACTGAAAATAAAAGCAACTCAAGTATTTCACATCAGTTGCTCGACTATACATATCTAGCCCATTTCAAATACCCCGACCAAGTAAGAGGAGCCAAGTCTTCACTGCAGAATCTGCAATTTCTTGTCAAACCATATATTCCAATATTACATTACTCTTCAAGCTGATGCAACAACACTTTTTAGAGGGATCTCTAATGCATGTTCCTTCACTTATTCTCTCATACTTCTCTTCAGCTTTGTTTCTTTTGCCTTTTTTTCTGCTATATATAAAAGTTGTTGCTTGTTGCAATATCTACTGATAGTGCAATTTTTGTGACTGTCATAGCTTCTTTTAAGCTGTGAACCACTTCCTGTTTTTGCTACCTTGGTCAAACTGAATTTAAGATATACTATTTTTTTCATGAATTTAGAGGATATCATCATTAATCTTCATCTCTCACTTTCAATCTCAAACTCTAAATATAGAATTACTAGGTTAAGTATTAATTATATGTTAGTTTTATGATTTATATTTGAGGCTGATATTTATTTTTTCTAATAATGTTTCTTTAATATTTAAACTATGTTTTATCATTTTACTCAACACTTGAGGTGGGTTTGGATGAGCAATTGGGTGCGGTGCGATGTGTTTAACTTATTTTTTGTCTCACCCTATAATATCGTTACAGTATCTAATCTCACCGTCACCGCTATTTTTACATTAATCACAGATATGTATCACCCATTCAAACCCATCCTTATTAATACGAAGATATTTTATTTTTATAATCATCATCGGTCACATCGGTTAATAATAATTAACCATAAAATCATAAAATTTTAGTAAATCTTTCCACAATCTCCATAGGTTAATAATAATAAACAAATAATAATTGACATTAGTCACCAATTTCCCATCCACTACTAATAGTGTACGATACTTAATTTAGTATTTGGAAAGCTACTTAATAATTACATTTGAATGTAATTGTTTGTAATTACACAAAAGTGACATGTTTGGGTAATCATTGTAATTAGCAGGTCTCACCGAATTGGGTGTAATTAGAACACCACAATTATACTTAATTTCCATTTTTTAGAGGTAGGATGAGATATTGAAGTAATTACACAGGTAATTACACCCAAATCTACTTTTAAAAAGTTATTTTTATACAAATTATAAAAATTATATTATTTAAATCCTAAAAAATCTAAATTTATGGTAAAAAAGTTTATTATAAAAACTAATTTACATGTTATAAAAGTGTTACAATATATTTATTTATAAAAAGTTATAGTCGAGAAGTATGGACAAAACTTATTTATATGTTCATGTTATATATTATAAAAATAATATATTTATTCAATAAAAAATGTTATAGTTTTGTTAATCATAACTTATTTATAAACAATCACTCTAAAAATTATATTATTTATAGGAATTGTTACGAAAGTTTTGAATAATTTATATAACCCCAACTCATAAATAAAAATATAATGCGCTTGAGCACACTTAAATCCACGTTCTCCTGCATTGGCAACCACATACCAAACAAACTAATACTCAATCAATAAATTTATATAAAATTTAATAATTAAAACTAGATACTAAAACTCAATGCACCGTACATTCAACCTAATCAAAATAGTCTATAAAAAGAAAACCCTAATGTTAGGCTTTATCTTTTTTCTGTTTCTGCCGTCTTCTTTCTTGTAGACAGAATTATTTCTTATTCAACTTGGAATGGCTAAGCAAGTGAAAATGGAGAATGTAGACAGGATTAGTGGTTTACATGATTCAATTTTAATTCACATTCTGTCATTCCTTTCTGCAAAACAAGTCATTAGGACCTCTATTTTATCTACCCGATGGAGATATCTTTTTGCTTTACTTCCTAATCTCCACTTTGATTTCGAAGGCGATTTGTGGCGCCGGGGTTATACAAGTTACAGGCGTATTGACATTTATAGCTACGCATGCCTTGTGGACAAAATGCTGATTACTCATAATATGACAAATATCGATAAATTTCGTCTCAAATGTCGAACAATGATTGATCCTGACCGTTTTCACGCGTGGATATCTGCTGCAGTTCATCGTGGGGTTAAACATCTTGATTTAAACATCTCCCCAGGCAAGTTCACTACTCGGCCGGCTGTTCTATTTACTTGCAGGACATTGGTTACTTTGAAACTGTGTATGGAATTTGATTTTGTTTTGGATGTTCCCAAGGGTGCTCACTTCCCGAATCTAAAGACTATTCATCTTGAGGAAGTTAATTTTTCGAATGATGATTCAGTTAAAAGTCTATTATCCGGCTGCACCAGTCTTGAAGATTTGGTGATAGAGAAATTTCTCATGAGCAATATAAGCAACTTCAGTATTTCACATCATTTGCTCAAGAGATTGACTCTACTTTACACCTATCAAAGTGACTATGGTTGGATAACGATCGATGCCCCAAATCTAGTCTACCTGGAGTACGACGACGAATTAGTAGCAGGGTATTCACTGCAGAATCTGCAATCTCTTGTCAAAGCTGATATCGATATATCCAACAGTCTTGAAGTTGATGGATCTACTTTTTTTAGAGGGGTCTGTAATGTTCGTTCACTTATTCTGTCGGATACTTCTCTCGAGGTTTGTCTCTTCACATCTTCTTTCACCTTATTTCTAGTACAAAACTTATTGCTTGTTGCCTTGTCTAGATTTTTAGACACTTTACAGTCTACTAACACACTGCAAATTTTGTGACTGCCATAGCTTCTTTTAAGCTGTGAACCGCTTCCTGTTTTTGCTAACTTGGTCAAATTGAAGATACATTGTTCTAATGATCTACGCCCATACTATGATCAATGGGAAAAGGGACTTGAAACTTTACTCTCAAGTTTGCCTGAACTAGAAAAACTTGAGTTTAATCAGGTATTGATTGTTCCTAAGTTTAAGCTTCATTTGATTTCAAGTTGAAAAGTCTTACTGACTCCATTTTTATGTTGTTGATTTTAGGAAGCTCTCATCTCTCTGCCTGAAAAGGTTCCTTCTTGCTTGTTGTCTAAACTCAAGTCCATCAAAATTTCAGACTTTACAGATGAAAGAGATTGTATTGGGAAGGCAAAGTATTTCCTAAAGAATGGTAGAGCTCTAGAGAAGTTGACTATACGTACAGCATTACGCTATTCTGAAGAAAGAAAATCGAAGATATCTAAAGTGTTGTCGGCTTCACCATGGGAATCAAAGCATTTGTGCATCTTTATTTTTTGATATTAATAAATAAATATTGTACTGTTGCTATTTATATTAGTCTTGCTCTTACCAATGACTCATTTGCTTGTGATTCAAAGAGTATCATTACGTGATGGAAATTGTTTACAATTTCTCTACCTAAATTCTTATTAAATATAGAAGAATTTGAAGATTTGCATGTTACCTGAGTCTATCATACGCCCAGATAATTTTAGATTTTCTTTTCTTTTCCTTTGATTCTTTTATCATGTTTGCTCTTTTTGATCAATTTTTTTTCTTGTTATGATTTGTTGTTCTTGGGTGTTATTCAAAGATTAATGGAGGATTCAAAGATCAATGGATCAACAGAATGCCACAAATTGGAGATGATGCAGTTGGAGGTACTTGTTGTTAGAAATCAAACCGACTTTTAAAGTCGGCTATCCATGCAGACAAGGTGGTAGCAAGCTGTCAAAAGAATTGATCTGCAACTTGGCTTAACGTGGAAATTTGTTAACAATTACTTAGGATTAAATATGATGAGTTGGCTAGGAATGACTTGGAGCATTATCCATAATAATGGATAAGTAACAGCAGGATTTCATGAAGGTTAAGGGATAAGAATGGGCTGCGGCGGCAACATTTATGTCGGTTTAAGTAAGTCTATAAATATGGTTTATGAGTTTGTATAATAGCAACTGAAAAAGTGAGCGAATGTTAAGAGAAAAAAGGAAGAAAAAGTAAGTGAGTGTTGGGAAAAAAGAAAGAAAAAGAGTGAGAGTTGTAAACTAGCAGTCGCTAGTATAGAGAGAGAGAAAAAAGATATTTATACTGTGTTATTTGTGTGTAATAAAAAAATTAGTATTTGAGCTATTTTTATTATGCTTCCAACAAGTGGTATCTGAGTTAAGTTCCTGTCGACATCACAATGGCAAACATGATTTAATCGTAGATCTCGAAATTAACAAAGATAAATTATGGCAATTAGAGCATCCAGATAAAGGCTTTGTTTGGCTCTCAAGACTGTTGGGACGTTGTCGAAGAAGGATATGTCGAGCCCAAAAATACAGCTGTCGAAGCGGCTTTGACAAACGAAGAAAAAAGAGTATTGAAAGAAGCCCTTAAAAAGGATAAGAAAGCGTTGTTCTTTATTTTTTAAGGTGTTGATGATTCAACCTTTGAAAAAATTTCAGATGCAAAGATATCAAAGGAAGCGTGGGGAATTTTGCAAAAATCCCTTCAGGGAGCGGAAAATGCAAAAATGGTACGTTTACAAACCCTTAGAGCCGAATTTGAGACGTTGAAAATGAAACCTTCAGAAAGTTTTGATGATTATGTCATCCGAGTGAAAGCGGTGGTAAAAAAAGTTAAAATGAATGGAGAAACACTTGATGATGTCAGAGTAATGAAAAAAAATTTGCGATCATTAACACGCAAACTTGATTATGTGGTAGTTTCCATTGAAGAGTCAAAGATTTGTCACAAATATCAATCGACGAGCTTGTGGGTTCCCTCCAAGCCCATGAGCATAAAATCAAGCAAAATGATTATACTGAAAATTTGGAGCAAGTCTTGCAAAGCAACCTGCCCTTCAATGAAAGCGGAGCTAGCAATAGTTTTGGACAATGTACAAGCAATTGTGGAGGATACCGTGGAGGATAGAAAGGCAGAAATAGAGGTGGACGAGGAACACGTGAACGAGGTCGAGGAAGAGGTAGATTTCAACAAGGAAATAAATCTCAGATACAATGTTATAATTGTAATAAATATGGCCATATTAGTTATGAGTGTAGATCAACTCCCAAGGTGAAGGAGAGAAATCATGTAGCAGTAGCTAAAGAAGAAGAAAACGTGGAATCTAGTGTATTCTTCACTTATAAAGAAAGTGAAAAATCAATTAAAAATATTTTATATCTTGATAATTGCGCCAACAATCACATGTGTAGCCGAAAAGACTTATTGTCAGAGTTGGACGAGAATATTCACTGACAAGTAACATTTGGAGATGAATCGCATGCCACGGTCAAAGGTAAGGCAAAGTTCTTATTACACAAAAGGACGGAGAAAGAAAGTTCATATCAGATGTTTATTATGTACCAGCTTTGAAAAGCAACATCATCAACCTTGGACAGCTTCTAGAAAAAGGATATGAAGTACATATTGGATTTTCATGGTTATGGCATTTAAGGTTCGGGCATATTGGATTTTTTTGGTCTGAAGTTATTGTCAAAAGAAAATACAGTGAATGGATTGCCAGAAATTAATCCTCTTGATCAACTGTGTAAAGCTTGCATTAAAGGAAAATAACACAGACAAATTTTTAAAGTCGGAAAAACTCGACGAGCTAGGAGACCATTGAAAATTGTGCACTCCGACATAGCAAGTCCCTTTGACATACCATCACTTGGTGGAAACATGTACTATCTTACTTTTATTTATGATTTTAGTTGAAAAAGGATATATCTTCTTAAAACAAAATCAGAAACACTTGACAAGTTTATTGAGTTTAAAGCTATGGTAGAAAAACAGAGTGGACATTACATTAAGATACTCAGAAATGATAGAGGCGGTGAGTATACTTCAAAGCTATTTGAAAGCTTCTACAAGGAGCATGGCATTATCCACCAGCTAACAACTGCGTACACGCCACAACAAAATGGAGTCGTTGAAAGAAAGAACTGCACTATTCTTAATATGGTAAGAAGCATGGTTAAAGGTAAGCGTTTACCAAGAAATTTCTGGGCAGAAGCTGTTCAATGTGTTGTTTATTTGTTGAACCGGTGTCCAACAAAAAGTGTGAAATACAAGACGCCAAATGAAGCTTGGAGCAATCAAAAGCCAGGAGTCAGACATCTCAAGATTTTTGGATGCATTGCATATGCTCATGTTCCTAACCAGACGAGAAAGAAGCTCGACGACAAAGGAGTGAAATGTATTTTCATTGATTATGAAAAAAGAAGCAAGGCATACAGGCTATACAACCTTCTCACAAGGAAAGTCATTATTTCAAGAGATGTTGAATTCGATGAATCTGATTACTAGAGATGGAGTGAAGAAGAAAAGAAAATTGAAGGATTATTTTTCAGTGATGACAAAGACGATGATTTCATCAATCAAGAACAAGGCGATGATCAAAGCCCTCCACCCAGTATTGTTGCAACAACTCCTACAACATCGTCATCACCAATCAGCTGCAGTACCAGCAACTCAGAGAAAGTACCTGCAAGAATGCGTAGTATACACAATATTTATGATGTCACAGAACCCATAAAAACAACACTCGATTATTAATTATTCTGTTTAATGACAGAATGTGATCCAATAACATATGAAGATGCAATTGAATATGTCAAATGGAAGAAGGCAATGGATGAAGAAATTGCAGCAATAAGAAGAAATGGCATGTGGGAGTTAACAAGTCTACCAGAAGGACATAGTCCAATTGGAGTTAAATGGGTGTACAAGACGAAGACCAACAAAGAAGGAAAAGTGGGGAAATAAAAAGCAAGACTAGTTGCAAAAAGCTACAAGCAAAGACATGAAGTAGACTATGATGAAGTATTTGCTCCGGTAGCCAGAATTGACACTATAAGGCTTCTCACGGCAATTGCAGCACAAAATAAATGGAAGATTTATTAGATGGACGTGAAGTCAGCATTTCTTAATGGCTACCTAGAGGAAGAAGTCTACATTGAACAACCACTTGGATATAGCAAATAAGGATAGGAAGACGAAGTCTACCACTTGAAGAAAGCTTAATATGGACTGAAGCAAGCCCCGAGAGCATGGAACACAAGAATAGATGAATACTTTTAGAAGAGCGGGTTCATGAAAAGCCCATACAAGCATGCCCTATATACGAAGAAATATGGAGTTGGTGACATCATGATCGTGTGCTTATACGTGGATGATATGATTTTCACGAGAAACAATCCAGGTATGTTCAATGACTTTAAGAAAGCTATGGCTAAAGAATTTGAAATGAAAGGTATTGGTGAAATGTCATACTTTCTTGGAGTCGAAGTGAAACAAATGAAAGATGGAATATTTATGTCTTAAAAGAAGTATACAAAATAGATTTTAAGAAAATTCAGAATGAAAGATTGCAAGCCGGTAGACACGCCAGCCGAACCAGGTATGAAATTAAGTGTTGATTTATCTAAAGAGCCGGTAAATCCAACGTTGTTCAAAAGTATCGTTGGAAGTTTAAGGTATTTGACTATCACGCTGCCAGATATAATGTACGCAGTGAGAATAGTTAGCAGACACATTGAGAAGCCAAAACAAGGTCACCTGATTGCAACAAAGAGAATTTTGAGATACATCAAAAGTATGATGGATAATGTTTTATTTTATACACACTCACAAAGTTCAAAATTGGTTGGTTATTCAAATAGTGATTATGGTGGTGACTTGGATGACCGTAAAAGCACATCCGGATATTTATCCCATATTGGCTCCGCGGTATTTTCATGGTCATCGAAAAAGCAACAAACAGTAGCCCTCTCAACATGTGAAGCAGAATACATGGTTGTTGCAACATGCATGTGTCAAGAAATTTGGTTGAAGAATATTTTGGGTGAATTATCTATTATACAATAAGGTACAATTACAATTTTTGTTGATAACAAGTCCACAATATCTCTTGTAAAGAATCCAGTGTCTCATAGTTGAAGCAAACATATCGATACAAAGTATTATTTTATTCGAGAGCAGGTGAAGAATAAAAATGTGGAGTTAGTTTACTGCAGAACAGAAGATCAATTGGCAGACATTTTCACGAAGCCATTAAAAACAGATGTATTCCACAAACTCAAAGACAAGCTTGGAATGAAAAGCTCAGTTTGATGGGGAGTGTTAGAAATCAAATCGACTTTTAAAGTCGGCTAAGCTTGCAGACAAGGTGGTAGCAAGCTATCAAAAGAATTGGTCTGCAACTTGGCTTAACGTGGAAATTTGTTAACAATTACTTAAGGATTAAATATGATGAGTTGGCTAGGAATGACTTGGAGCATTATCCATAATAATGGATAAGTAACAGCTGGATTTCATGAAGGTTAAGGGATAAGAATGGGCTGTGGCGACAACATTTAAGTCAGTTTAAGTAAGTCTATAAATATGGTTTATGAGTTAGTATAATAGCAGCTGAAAAAGTGAGTGAATGTTGAAAGAAAAGAGTGAGAGTTGTAAACTAGCAGCAACTAGTATAGAGAGAGAGAAAAAAGATATTTATATTGTGTGTTATTTGTGTGTAATAAAAAAATTAGTATTTGAGCTATTTTTATTACGCTTCCAATACTTGTGTTAAACTGGAATTATTTTTTTCGATTAGTGGCTCTCAATCACTGCAATTCTATCCTCTTGTTGTTAGCCCCCCTCAAGATTATAGATGAGGGTTCTGCTCAATGGGTGAATGGATTAGTGGGACAGTTTTTAGAAAAATCTCCTAATTTTAGTCTTTTCCAAAAGGCTACAAATCTATTATGGGGTAAACAATGTGGTGTTGAAGTTAGATTTCTTATCCAACTTTATTTCCGAATCAAGAAACTAGAGATTGGGTGCTTGAATCAGGGTAAGGCACTTGTGTTAAGGAAGTGGGAACCAAGTTTAATGCCTCTTGAATTGGATTTGAAGAAAGCTCTAGTGTGGATCAAACTCAGTACATAGATAGGGCTACTAAATAGTGGTTGAGGAATGCTTGGGTTCTAATATTGGTTCTCTTTAAAAATTTTACTAAATAATTCTACTTTCCATTTCGTAGATGTTCAACTAAAATTTTTGGATTAATTAGGTTTAATAAATTTGTCCTTGAAACCAATTTTTTGACATTGACTGGAATTGGTTGTTACATCTTTCCTCTCTCTCTCTTCTTCTTTCTTACCAAGGACACTCATTTTTTTTTCCATCTATCGCTTGATAGAGTTGAAAAATAAAAAGAAAGAAAATAAAATATTTAAAAAATACATAATTTTGAACTAAAATATATTATTTTCTCTTCTTATCATTTCAATTTGAAGGATTGACTTTTATGCATTAGGATGAAAATTTATCATCTCTCATATTTTCTTTCTTACCAAGCACACTTGAAATTTATTTTCTTTTCACTTTTTCGCTTATCTTTCAAAAGTTTCATTTTCTTTCCTCTTGTTTTTCAACTCTGCCAAGCGAAGGATGTAAACAAAATTATTTTTTATTTTCCTTTTTTTTTTATCTTTCCTACCAATCACACCTAAAAAAAAAATTATATTTTCTATCTTCTTATTTTTTCACCCTTTTAATTTTTCATCTTTCCAATTTTCTTTCTATTCTACAAAAGAAACCCTAAGTGCTTTGGGCAGTGATCTAAAAGAGAATTTCGTTAGGTTATCAAGACCTACAAAAAAAAAATTACTTGAAAATATAAAATTAGTAGATAGCGACAAGTAGAGTTGTATACACAAAGATTAGTAATAATTTTATTTCTTAAGTAAAAACAAATTAAGTAATAAGAGGGGTTTTTTAGAAACTCAAAAACTAAAATTGAATTAAAAGCTTAACGAAAAAAAACAATAAATAATTTTTTTTTGAAAAATCAATGAGAAAAAGCTTTAGTTGAAGATAAAATCTTCATTTGATTCATAAATTTGATTGTCGATGGAAAGATATCTTCAATGCTTTTAATAAATTAATTTTAGTTGTTGACTCAATGTCGTTCAACTAATATCTCCTTATCTTCAGTAACCACGAGGCAACTTATTTGAAATTACTTCCCTAACCAAAAAATAACATTGTAACTCAACGTCCAAGATTTAACTTACTAGTAGCATTAAAAACGAGAGATCTAATTCTAATAAACAAACTCACCTCAATGGGGTTTATTTAAGTTAGATCAGACATCCACATCACATAATCATACAGTATTACATAAACAATTATGTAGTTCATCACAAGTATTAGAATGAATGAAATAATTTCAGATCTAATTATTCTAATTGAAAAAGCAATCGTTTGAAGCTATTAAATATTGACTGAATATTTAACAAATCTAAACAATTGTAATTCAAGCAAAAACTGCACAAATACTAAAGAATAAAGAACAATTAAGAACAAATTAACTTTTATGAATTTATTGAATCAAACTTCGATAATCATTTGACTAGAATAGGGTGTTTAGAAAGCCATGGAGTCGAAAAACGCAATAAACAATAAAATAGCTATAATGTGAGAAAATAGCAAAAGGCCCTAACTCCCACTCAAAATATCATATTTATATAGTCTAATTGACCTAAACTAGGTTACAAGAGCTAGCTTGAAGTTGTAAAACTCCTAAATGATCAAAATACCCTTAAAGTTCTATCAAAACACAAACAAAACTCATCAAAGTGACAAGGTTGGCATTGGGGTGTGGGAGGCTCGGGGTAAAGGCGCACGAGCTGGGGCGCTAGGATGAGGCGGGGACATTGGGGCACCAAGACCATGCAAGGGCGCCAACGAGGGATCTCCTCACTACACACTGGGGCGATGGCTTGGGGCAAAGCTACCGACTCGACAATGTCACTCGTTTTTGTTCCAACCTCCATTCGGCTCAGTTTTGCTTGTTTTAGTTTTCGATAGTCTTCAAAGTCGAACCTTAAGCTCCCATAATCCTAATTCAAATCACAAAACACTTAATTAAATATCAAATATCAAAATCCTATAAAAATCAAGCATAACTATATAAAAACTCTAATAAATGTAATTGAGACATAAATAATGCAAAGTAAAATATGCAATATTTCACTTAAAAATCAAACAAAATACTAAATATAAGGGTCGAAAATATATGAAATATGAACACTTAACCAAATTCAAGCGAGAGAGAAAAGCAAAAGGCAATAGTTGAAATATCATTTTCGAAAAAGGATAGGTCATTCCACGTGAGCCTTGGGGTCTACTACATTTTGATCGTCATTCTTTTGAGTTGAACAAATCCAAAGCTTCTCGATCTCTTAGTATTATATGTGTGTAGTAGGTCCAATTTGCCTGGTCCCAAACCTAAACAAACACCAAAAATAAAAAAATAAAAAAAATAAAAATTAAACAGTCCAATTTTACAAAGCCCAAACAACCCAAAGTCTCCAGCCCAAAATACTAAAACCCTAAGCCCAGGCCCAAAACTCAATCAAATTTTCGGAAGAACCCTAGGGTTCCTCTTGCGCCTCAACCCCCATGTGTTGCCACAGCGCACACCGCCCGAGGTGGCCTTCTTTGCACCAAAATAGTCAAGCCCCCTGCCTCGTTGACTCCCTAGACCTGCAAATAGAGCAAGAAAAGGAGAAGGACAGAGACGCAGATAACAGCAATGAACAGTAGCAAAAGAATTAAAAAATATTGTATTGTTCGGCTATAAAGCCACCACAAACACCAAATGTAATTTTTTACAGACGAATATCAATCAAAAATAGAAGAAAAATTCTAAAGGTGATTTTTTAGTCTTATTCTTCTAAAATTTGTTTTTTAATAAAAAATAAATAAAAAAGTAAAACTTACCAGAGACGATTCGTCACCCTCTGAGACCGGAGTTTCTCTCTGGCACCGAAAGCCCTAAACCCTTAGGGTTCGATTTGGGGTTCGACAGTGCGACGGTTCTTTTAAAGAAATCGAGCTTTTTGGGGTCGTTTTTTATTTTTAATTTTTATTTTTTTAAATAGAAGGCGAACCCTTCGAGAGGGGTTTGAAAACGGGACTTTTGGGCTCTCATTTGCGTGTGTCTGATGGCGCGTCATCGGCGATCGACGGCAGCGACCACGGTGCCGATGACCGGTCCGGTGGCGGATCGAGAGCGAGAGAGAGTTGAGAGATTTTTTTTTTTTGTTTTTTTTTAGAAGAATGTTGAAATGAAAAAATCTGAAAAAAATTTAATTTAAATAGTGGTACAAAACGGTGTTGTTTTGGCTTAGTGCCCACTGACACTAAACGGCGTCATTTTGGTGTGAAACGGACCGACCCGACCCGCTCCAGTTAAGGTCCGCGCGTTTTTTGACCAGATGGTCTATTTGCTTTATGGGTCCTTCCGCATTTTTTAATTTTTTTAATCCAGTTTTTTCTTACTTTTAATTTATACCCGAGAATTTTATTTCAGTTTTGATTCGGTCCTCTTGGAACGGTGCGTTTCGGAGGGCGGGAGTATTCCCCCATTTGGTCCCTCCATGATATTCGCGCTTTTCAATGTGGTCCCCTATTTTATTTATTCCGATTTATGCCCTTAAATTCCATTTAAGTTTCAATCTAGTCCCTTTTATGTTTATTCATCTATTTTATTATAATTTAGACTCTAAATTTTATTTCAATTTCAATTTAATCCTTTATTCGCTTAATTTCAAGCTTTTATTTTTTATATGCATATTGTTCTGTTTTATTTTATTTATTTATTTTTACATTCATTCATTTATCTAGTTCTTTACTCTTCTTGTATTTAGAATTTATATGATTATTTATTCCTTTATTTACACATTTTATTATTATTATTATTATTATATTTTTATCTCGTCTTTGCTATTTTATTATTTTTCACATTTTCAAAATCTAAACTTGACATTATGTATATCTATTTTACTTACTTATTTATTCATTATTCTATAAGCTTTATATACATATTAAAGTTTGTAAGGTTAATATTTTTTTCTATAAATATTTGTTGATTCGTGTATTTTTTTACTACTAATATTTACTTATTTATCCATTTGTTTATAATTTGTTTCCTCTTTTTTATATATATGGTTTCATTGTTCCATTCATTTTTAAACATTTTTATGTTATGTTTGTTTGTTTTTATATCATGCATTTCCGTTTTATTGCTTTACTTATTTATCGAGACTTGTTTACTAATATTGTATGCATCTTTGTAATTACATCATTGTTATTATAATATTTTATCGTATATTGTATATCATTTTAAATATTACATTAATTTTCACCCAAATTCATAAAAAAGAAAATTTTCAAAATAGGCAATGTTCCGTATTTGAAAATTTGAGAAGTTGTACCCTAACTTTCTGGGTTTCAATTTTTCTCGTTGAATCTAAATAACCGAATATCCTTTTAAAATTAAAATACATGAGTTTTGAATAGAAAAAAAAATAAAAGAAAAGCTTATTCTCAAGGATTTGAGGTGTTGTGTCCTAACTTACTGGATGTGACATTTTGTTACCTCGAGATGAGAGGGTCTTTAACATACATTTCGATTTATTCAAGCATTTTTTAAGCAAACATATTAATAAAAAGAGAGATAGTATTTTTAAATTCTTTTCGGATTTTCAATTTTCGACACTAAGACTTTAATTAATCAACTAGGTACCAATTTCGGGCGTCACGAGGGTGCTAATCCTTCCTCGTGCGTAACTGACTCCCGAATCCGTTTCCTGAATTTCATAGACCAAAAAAGTATTTGTTTTAGTAAATCAAACCGTTTGTTAAAATGATCAAATTACGATATGATCCGATCACACCTCACAAAAAAAAGATTGGTGGCGACTCCCATTTTTCGTTTTTTAAAATAAAAGTCGACCTTCAAAAAAAGGGGTTTCGACAATGTGATGATAATTAGATTATTTCTAGTATACTGTCACTAATATTAGACCTTCATTATTGTTCGTATCTTAGTTGTTTTTATCTGAAAACAAATGTGCATGCTTCTTAATCCATCATTCAGATCCCATGAAACTTTCAACTATCATTCTAATATTGAGGTTACCTGCATGAGATCTAATGTTATTGACAGTGTACTAGAAATAGAACTAATTATCATCACATATAATACAAAGAGATCGAGAAGCTTTACCCAATGAAGCGTTGGGTCTCGTTCAGCTCAAAAGAATGACGATCAAAATGTAGTTGACCCTAGGGCTCACGTCAAATGACCTATCTTTTAAGTTTATATATATATATATATATATATATGGGGTTTAGGGTTTATATATGTAAATAAATATAAAAGAAAGAGTAGTTAACATGCGTTCAAGTTTACATATGTTTTAACCATGAGATTTAGTGTAGTGGTTGTTCATTTTATTCCTTAACTACGAGGTTGGGGGTTCAATTCTCACCCATGAGAATGAAGCACATTTTATGGCCAACCGTTTACCTCTTAAGAGAGCACTCATGACGTGCCCCAATAAAAAATCTTAGAATGAAAATTACTTAAAATCCTTCGTATTACCAAAAAAAAACTAAAGGGTCAACAGGTCAGGTTTTACTACAATTATTCATTCAGTCTATTTTATTTATTTATTTATTGGATAGGAGATAATAGGGGACCTCATTAGTTTTAATTATGTTATTGGTATAGCATTTTGTTGTTATTGAGTTCTTTTTTTTTCTTAGCACTAGGTAATAATAAAGCTAAAATTAAGGGAAAATGTCGAAACGAAGACGTGGAAGTGGAAACAAGTCCAAGATGTCACTAGGTTTACCGGTGGTTACCACCATGAACTATACTGATAACACCGATTCTAAGAACCTCTACATATTTCCATGTAGGGAATCAAGGGCCGCCTCAATCAATTGCCGCCAGCTTGTATTGGAGACATGGTGATGGCTTTGTCAAGAAAAGAAGCCCGATCTATGGAAGGTCTTGTTTATCGTCATTGTGAGACAGCGAAAGCTTTGGCGTTGAAAGGATGGTGTTTACATGTACTTTGAAGATATTGTTGGTGTTATCGTGAATCCGAAAGGAGAAATGAAAGGTTCTGCCGCTACCGGTCCAATTGGGAAGGAGTGTGTTGATCTGTGGCCAAGGATTGCAACTGCAGCCAATACCATTGAAATTGAAATAACACATTATTAATAACATTAAACTAAATTGTTTTAAGAAATATTTTAAGATAAAAAAATTTAATACATTTTTAAAAATTGATTTTAAAATTTTGTAAACTATTTTATATTTAATGCTAAAAAAGTATAAAAAAATATTTTAAATATAATATAAAAATAATTTATCAAAAGTTTTATTCATTTTAAAAGTTTCATAAATTTAAAATAATATATTTAAAACAATTTTACAAGTTTTTAAAGTTGAAAATATTTGTTTATAATTTTTTTAATAAAAAGGATTTAAAAAATTAAATAAAAAAATACATTATCAAATTTTAAATAAATTACACAAGTTTAAAACAATTTTTATGATTGTGACTATTAAATATTTTAAATTATTATTTAAATAATAAAAATGTTATAAAACGCGTCGCAAAAAAATTGGTAAGAAAATATAAGATAAATATCAATAACTTGTTTGTTGTGTAAACTCAACTCCATCAAAATTTTAAACTTTACAGATGAAAAAGATTGTATGGGAAAGGCAAAGTATATCCTAAAGAATGGTAGAGTTCTAGAGAAGTTGGCAGTACTTACAGAACCGCACTATTCTGAAGAAGAAAACTTGAAGATATTCCTAGCAGAGATTTAAATTACGGTTGCGGCTGCGTTTTCGGTCATGTTGTGTTTATCGCGGTTGCGGACATAACGAATACTATTGCGGTCACTGCGGGTATCGCGGTCGTGAATTTTTTTAAAATTCACGCAACTAATAACTAATAACAAAGTAAAAAAATAGATATCAACGGGAATAGCAGAAAAATAATGGGAATAGCAGCCCGTTGTTGCCGCAATTGGCCGTTACTCGTTAAATTACGATCGCGTTCCACCGTTATTGGTGTGACTCCGCTTCACACCGCTATTTTCAGCAGTAGCAGTTTTGGACGGCGCTGCTACCGCTATATAGCGGCCGCTATTCCGCTACCCGACCGCTATTTTAATCCTTGATTCCTAGTGTGTCGGCTTTACCAAGGGAATCAAAGCAATGCTGCATCTTGGTGGTTTGATGTAAACTTGTATTGTTTTGCTATATTGGTCTCGCTCTTATATATGAATGACTCTTTTGCTTCTGATTTTTAACTATGTTATATCAGTCAGCTTGTAAATGTAAAAGAGAATAATTAAAATTGGAAGAAGAAAAAAAGTAACCCATGCCCTTAAAAGGTCTTAGTGGATCAAACATTTCTTTGGTGGACCCTAGAAATTCCCAATAAAACTTCAAGAACCTGTTCGGGCTCTACTCGAAGTAGAGATATAAAAACTTGAGACTAAAATCAAGCATAGACACCCTGAAAACAATACCACTGCTGTTGAGGGTCCAAGACCAACCTCCCCTCAAGAAGGTTATTCACCGGAGAATCTGTAGTCTCTTATCAAAGCTGATATCTATATATATGAAAATAAGGATGTTCAAGCTGATGCAATAGTATTGTTTAGAGGGATCTGTAAATGTTCGATCACTTATTCTGTCAGCTCGATCTCTGAAGGTTTGTTCCTTGAAAAACCCTCTTATTTCTACTATTAAAGTCTCCTTATCAATGATAATATATATTAACAAGTTATTGATTGTTGCAATGTCTAGATTTTAGATACTTTACAATATAATGACAGTGCAATGTTTCTCACTATCATAGCTTCTTTTAAGTTGTATGTATTATTCTAAGTTCTTGCTCTTATGCTTATGCATGACTCTTTTGCTTCTGGTTATGAATGAGTTATGCATGATTTATCAGTCATCTTGTAGCTGTGATAGAAAAGCATTGAAATTGGAGCTTGTTAACACTGCCCGATAACTGAAACCTTCAACGCTAGGTTTTGCAGCTTGCGATGGCTTCTTGTTTGATGTTTTCAATTGCTTCAACTTCTTCATGATCTTATGATGAAGGCTTCCCTCGTACTCTATACCCGGCATAGGCCCTAACTAAGTATATATTGTAGTTTATTGCGGACACAGCAGATATACAGATGGAGTTGCTTCTGGCACAGTAGCACGTTGTCTTGATGAACAAGCTTCACAACTCTTCTTCTTCTGTCACTCCTTGCGTGATATATATATATATATATATATATAATGTACTTTAAATCTAAAGAATTGTGGGACTCTCTTACAATCAATGTCGATGGAAGCCTAAAAGTTGGTTTTGTCAACAGAACCAGTAAACTTTACAATCAAACACTTCAAGTTGCCAGCTAAGGCTATTTCGTCCTTTGGTATCGATAATAACATCCTCGAAGAAAGGCCTTGGAGCATAGGCCAAAAATTCAAGCCCCTTCTCATCCTTCCAAGTAAAAGTAAGCCTCCATGATTTTCTGTAGGCAAAGATGAATTGCAGAAAAACAAATACAGTAATCATGTGATGGCACTATATTTGAGTTTCATTAATTGCTTCATTTTGATATCTTTGGTCTTTAATCATCTCTTAAATGAAAACTGGATAGGTCCAAATCATCTTAATACGTCTTGTCGAAAGGAAATCAAACCATAAATTATCTCCTGGTTTCATAACTGAACCATTCAAGGAAACCATAGAAATTTTTAGTTGGAACTGCAAATCCTAATTTAAAAGTTGTTCCATTGTGCTGCTAATAAATTGAAGCAGCCAAGCACTTTCACTGTCTTAAGACTTGGAATTCAAGAACACTAGGGATTCATGCTATAACATGTTATTTGATGTTGCAACAAATACCAGAAATACATACGCGATTAAATCTTAAAACCCCAGAAGTGGAATTATTGTTAATGCTTAAAATCCCCATCTCAGGCCTTAGGTGCAAACCCTGCTTTGAGCTTCTGAATTGTGTAAACATCTGTTTTGAAAGACTTTGCTAAGATATTATCATCAATGCCTGTTGCCAACACCGTTGAAGGAACTGAGACAGTGCCAGTAGCTGCACTAGCGAAAGCTGAAACCGCGATCGCAGAATCATTCTCTGCACAGTTGAACTGATAGTGGACTAATCCCTTTGGGAACACAAAAATGTCACCAGCTTGAAGTCTTTGAGTGAATAGCTTGTTAGTAGTGTCAACAAATCCAACTTCAAGTATGCCATAGGTGAGTATTAGAGTCAGTAAAACTGTTAAGTTGGTTACTACCAAACTGTTATTCAGCTGAGAAGTTGTTATAGAGCAGTTAATACCTCATGCTCTATATATATGCCTTCCAAATGTACAGAGAGGTCAAGTATTCAAGAATCAAAAGATAGAATCAGTTTGTGTTATTTTTCTATTTTCTCATTCTGTTAATTCAAGTATACCTAGTCTTCAACATGGTATCAGTCGCTTGCTAGGTCCTTGGATCTATGGCCACCGCGAACTCCACCGATGGCTCGGTCATCTTCTCCGGTGATCGTGTTGTCACTTCCCTTCCTCGCCATGAGGTCGTCAAACTTGACGACGGAACCTACGTTCAGTGGCATAAACAGATCAAACTCATTACTGATGGATATGATTTTACTGGATTTTTAGACGGCACCATCCCTCCTCCACCGAGGTTCGTTCAAACTCAAGAAGGCACCGTAGCTTCAAATCCGGCAGCCTTGATTTTCACTCAACAAGATTGTTTGCTGACATCGTGGCTTCTATCAACCATTAGCTCGTCAATCGTCTCCTCATTCACCGACGCACACACGGCATGTGATGTATGGAACACGGCGACCAATCTTTTTGCCGCCGATACGGGCGTAAAATAGTCACGACTCCGTCATGAGTTCCATTTACTGAAAAAAGGTACTCTCTCCATCAAATCCTATGTTGCTCGTATTAAAAACCTCTGTTCCTTGCTAGAAACCTCTATATCTAGAGTTTCAAAAGATGAATGAATTCAGATAATGCTTGCTGGTCTTCCACCGGAGTTTGAGTCGGTAGTCTCCTCAGATTCATTATCGGCTGGAGCCTTGCCTTTTCAGCGGCTGGTTGACGCTCTAGTCGAGTATGAGAGCCGTCATGCCCGTGCGATGCAAGAAGTGTCCATTCACGCAAACTTGGTCGAAGGCGCGCCGTCGCAAGTGCCGTCGCAAGGAATGGACGGATCCGCCCGTGGTGGTCGTGGGTTCGCTCGTGGCAGAGGCCGAAACTTTTGATCTCGACTTTAATGTCAGATTTACAGTCGCTTTGGTCATGCTGCTCAACGATGTTACTATCGTTACCATCGGGACTCAGAGCCGCCTTCATCCGTAGCACCGACGTCACACCACGGTGCTGTTGATGCGCCACAAGGAGGAGAATTTTTTATGGAGGAGATCGTGCGCGTGAAAGGGAGCCTTCTCAGGTAAAATTCTATCGCATTCATTATGGTCAAAATTGTGGCTTTTATGGTCAAAATGAGGGTGAAAATGATAGTTATTGGATGATGGCCGGTTATTGTGCTGATGGAGGGCCACATGTGTCCTATGCGCATGGCACTAATGGACATGCAAATGGGCCACTTGGAAGCTACATGGGAACACCAAATGTTGTTAATGGGCCACGTGTGCGTCATAGACCACAAGTGCATGGGCCGAATGCAAATGTGCCCAATTTTGGGCTATCAAGTGGCAATGCAAATTTTGGGCCGTATAATGCAAGGCCAACCGCACCTCTTGTGTCAAATGGGCCCGTGATAAATTGTGTTCAAATTGATTCTTCTCCTGGACCCCGATAAATTTTTAAATCGACTAGTGATGGGTCGGTTCCGTGGTCTACTAAGCCTCGCGCACGGGTTTATTCCGGTTCTAACCCGAATATTGGGCTCCCTCGATTCGGTGACATACATGCATCTGATTATTCTGATACTTCCGGGTCTCATGTTAATACTACTCAACTCGAGTCTTCTGGTGGTGGCAACGATTCGTATATTCCTATGCCTGTTGGTACTGCATCTTGGTACCCCGACTCTGGTGCTAGTCATCATGTCTGTCGTGACCCCTCGGTACTGCAAGATAGCACTCCGTACTCAGGTGCGTCTTCTCTCTTAATGAGTGACGAGACTCCTGCTAAGATTTTATCAGTTGGTCATAGTGTTCTACCTACTCGATCCAAATTGTTGCATTTATCTAATGTTTTATGTGTACCAAGTATTCGAAAGAATCTTTTGTCGGTGTCACAGTTCGCTAATGATAATGATGTATTTTTTGAATTTCATCCGACGTATTACATTGTTAAGGATGTTGTGACTCGGGAGGTTTTGCTGAAGGGCCACATTTGTGACGAATTGTATCATTTTCCCGTACCAGTGGTGTCTGCACCGTCCACTATTGCTCCATTTGTTGCCCATACAAAGGTTTGAAATAAGACTGTTGATTGTCCTGTTTTTACTTTGTGGCATAATCGTCTTGGTCACCCTTCTACTTCTATGGTTAAAGATACATTGAATAAATGTAATATTGTATCTACCAAATATGGCTTAAGTGGTATATGTACTGCATGTCAACAAGGACACTCGCATAAACTACCATTTTCTGTGTCTACCACTGAATATCAACCTTTTGAATTGATTGTTTCTGACATTTGGGGCCCTGGGTCTGTTGCTTGTGGTGATAAGTGGTACTACGTTTCGTTTATTGACATGTGCACGAGATTTACATGGATATATCTTCTTCGTCAGAAGTCTCAGACAATAGACTGTTTTAATCAGTTTCAACAACTAATAAAAACACAGTTTGGCAATACTATTAAACAGTTTCAAAGTGATTGGGGCGGAGAATATCGGGTGTTTACTTCTGTTCTAGCATATCAAGGAATTGTTCATCGGTTGACCTGCCCATACACCTCTGAACAAAATGGAGTTGCTGAGCGCAAACATCGGCACATTGTTGAGATGGGATTAGCATTGTTGGCTCAAGTCGGGTTATCCATGGAGTACTGGGGGTATGCTTTTTGTTGTGCAATTCATCTCATCAATCGTCTTCCCACTGCGGTTCTTAAAGGCCAATCTCCGTTTAAGGCTCTTTATGATCGTGACCCCACCTATGATCATCTTCAGGTTTTTGGATGCTGTTGTTTTCCATACTTACGTCCGTTTGCAGCACATAAGTTGGAGTTTCGTTCTCAGCCATCAATTTTTTTGGGCTATAGCTCTCAGCATAAGGGATATCAGTGTCTGTTGCCAAATGGTAAGATAGTAGTTTCTTGACATGTTGTGTTTGATGAAAATAGGTTTCCTTCCTATGAACACGGTTCACAAGATACCGCTTCGACCTCAGCCCCGTTCGTCTCAACCATGGTACCACTTGTTCGGCCTATTTTATATCGTACTAATGAACCCGTCATATCATCACCACCTATGACGAACTCCTTGCCAACCGATGGTTCTAGCTCATCTTCATCTCCGTCCAATATTGCTCTTGAGCCTCCTTGCTCTGCTGTGCAAATTAATGAAGGTTCAAATAGCACTAGTTCATCGTCAATTGGTGAAATGAGTCCTCCCATGCCTGTGCTCAACACTCATCCCATGGTAACTCGAGCTAAAGCCAGTGTTTTCAAACCAAAAGCTTTGTCTGTTGAAGCCGTGGAACTATCTAATATTGAGGAAGCTCTATCCACTGATGAGTGGCGTGCTGCTGCACAAGCTGAGTATGATGCTCTTCTTAATATCTCTACATGGGATCTTGTTGATCTACCGTCAAATCGTAAGATTATCGGGTGTAAATAGTTGTTCAAAATTAAAAGGAATCCTGATGGCACTATTGCCCGAAGGAAAGCTCGTCTAGTAGCAAAAGGTTGTTCTCAAGTTCCTGGCTGTGACTTCAAGGAAACGTTTAGTCCAATCGTAAAACCTACCACTATTAGAGTTATCCTATCCATTGCAATTTCCAGAGGATGGTCACTTCGACAAGTAGACGTCAATAATGCCTTTTTAAATGGTGATTTGGATACTGAAGTGTTTATGGAACAACCACCGGGATATGTTCCAGTATGATTCGACTGGAAAACCACTTGTATGTCGCCTAAAGAAAGCTCTATATTGTCTTCGTCAAGCCCCTCGCACTTGGTTTGAGAAGCTCAAGTCTTTTCTTGTGTCTATTGGGTTCATTGTTTCGAAGTCTGATGCGTCCTTATTTGTTCGAATCAAGGCTGAGTCTACACTCTTTGTTCTGGTGTATGTTGATGACATCATTGTCACTGGAAGTATGTCTACTGCTATTGAGTGGTTTGTTCGGTTGCTAAACGATGAATTCTCGCTCAAGGGCATGGGTGGTCTACACTATTTTTTTGGCATAGAGGTCACTCGATCTTCCTCAGGGTGTCTTCATCTCTGTCAAACAAAGTACATACGTGATATTCTTGCTCGAGCATCCATGGTCAATGCAAAAAGCGTCCATACTCCAATGGTTAGCTCTTCCACGCTCTCCAAGGAGGATGGCGACCAGTTAGAGGACCCAACAGAGTATAGAAGTCTTGCTGGTGCACTCCAATATGTTGTACTCACTAGGCCCGACATTGCTTATGCTGTGAATAGGATATGCCAATTTATGCATAATCCTACCACAATGCATATGATAGCTCTAAAATGCATCTTGAGGTACTTATGTGGAACTCTTGACCGGCTCTCCTTAGTTACATATGCTGACGCTAACTGGGGGTTGGATTTCGACGATCGGCGATCCACTTCAGGGTATTGTGTTTATTTTGGGTTCACTCCTGTATCATGGTGCTCGAAGAAGCATCAAGTGGTTTCTCATTCCACGGCAGAAGCAGAGTATAAGAGTCTTGCTGCAGCCACTAGTGAAGTTACATGGCTAATTTCCTTACTTCAAGAACTACGTATTAAGTCTGAGGATACTCCGCGTGTTTGATGTGATAGTTCTAGTACTATTGTAGTTGCAGCCAACCCTGTCTTACATTCTAAGTTTAAACATGTAGAGCTCGACCTATTTTTTGTTCGAGAGCGCGTTGCAGATGGATCTATTTTTGTTGGTGAGGTTCCCGCGTGTGATCAGGTAGCGGATGTACTCACTAAACCACTGTCCGTTTCAATTTTTTCTCGGTTTAGAAATCTTCTTCAAATCTTACCCGTGAAGGAGATGGGTGAATATTAGAGTCAGTAGAACTGTTAAGTTGGTTACTACCAAACTGTTATTCAACTGAGAAGTTGTTATAGAGCAGTTAATACCTCATGCTCTATATATATGCCCTCCAAATGTACAGAGAGGTCAAGTATTCAAGAATCAAAAGATAGAATCAGTTTGTGTTATTTTTCTATTTTCTCATTTTGTTAATTCAAGTATACCTAGTCTTCAACAGTGAGAAACAAAAGTTCGACTGCACGAGGATGAGTATGAGGAGGGTTAACTGAACCAGCAGGGTACTGTAAAACAACATAGGAAACACTTTGTCCATTAAGGGCAGGGAATTCAACCATGGTTGTTTTTGTTACAGTGAAATTTGCTGGTGGATCAGAGGTAATGAGTTGCCTCATGCCAGTATAGGTGAAAAAGTTTCCATCCAATAGAGTGACATTGACTCCAAATGGAACCACAAAATCAGAGGTAATATTAGGATCTCCACTTATTGCTGATAAAGGGAAGGCAAGAACTAGTATTGCTAGGAAGAATTGTTGCTTGATAGTCAAGGCCATGGTTGATGTAACACCCCAAACCCGACCCATATGCCACGGCCGAATTTAGAATGCCACTGCGGAAAACGTTTGAAAAATATTTTGGCTTAGAGTGAAAACATAAAAATTTATTGTCTTTAATAAAACATTGTATATTTATAAGTCCAAATAAAATCAAGTTGTTACAAATTCTTCGATTTGTAATTTTAACATATATCTTAAAACATAATAAAAATCCTTAAATATTTAAAGTGGCCCTTATTACAATAAATAATAATTCGAAAATACTGATAATATAAAATGCATAAATTAAGTGAAAACATCTTCTGCATGGGCCACCTCGCATCCACTCCAATCCGGTCCAAGCTTTATGCATCACCTGTAAGGTTTGAGAAAAATTGGGTGAGTCAACAGACTCAGTGCATAGTTAATACACATGTCCCCATATATGGGCTTGGCCCATATCCACACAGTCCACATACAAAATTATGCAAAATGAAGCCCAACCCAACCTAGTTCCATCCATTACACCAACCTCGGCACACCTGCCGCCCAAGGCCGTGGCTAATCCACCGATCACTTAAGTGATCCCACATAACTTACCTCGGCAGACTTGCTGCTCAAGGCCGTGGCTAAGCCACCGATCACATAAGTGATCCCACATATCAATTAATCCACGGTGATGCACACATCTATCAACCGCCGAGATGGGCACCTAGCCAACACCTCCCTTGATGGAGCACATAGCTAACATCAAGCGCCAATGTAGCACAAGGCTAACATCAGACCACGTACATAAAGTACACCCTTTCCTTCGATAGTCACATCCCAAGTCCCATGCATATATATATATGTGTGTCATGGCAACATATCACTTGAACTATAATGCATCACATGCCATCACATTTCATATATTCATCAATGATCATTTAATATCGTAATTCACTAACCTGAGTATTCGATCACCCACCACGGGTATTCACAAACTTAGCCCTTAATTCGGCTACCATTAACATCATATCACATATATATAAATATAACACATACACACAATCAAGAGACAGTGCGATAACTACGCACCTTTTTTGGCTGATCGGCTAAAACCCGAGATCACACGTTTGCACCTAAAAGTCTACCAAATCCCTAAATGGAACCATATTAGTTTGGCCTCTACACCAAAAAGCATTAGAAAGTGGCCTTTGCCCTCAAGAAAACGACATAGAAAAGAGAAAGGAAATACGGCCATGTACACTTACCTATCTTCCAAAACCGATTGAAGAAAACCAAATGAAGATCTACCCTTATTGATATTCGGCTAAGACAATACAAAAGAGTATGGGAAGTTTCGGCAATATGGTTGATTTGTAACAACAAAAAGGATTCGGCTAGAGTGGAGAAAGAGAAAGGAAAAAGGAAGAGAAAGAAAGAAATTCAAATGAGAGAGAGATGTTTTCGGTTTTGAGCAAAAGTGGAAGAAAGAAAAAGAGAAAATGAGGGAAGGAAGGTTCTGGCTAACCACTAAAGATGAAAAAGAGATGAAGAGAAAAGAGTTGGTTTTAGGCTACAAAGAAAATAAAATATGAGAGAGACTCAAATGAATATTCGGCCAAATGCCTAAAAGAAAATTCGGTAAACCACAATGGTCCCTTTCGGCTTTGACACTAAACAAGAAAGCAATGCCAAAACTAAAACAAAAATTGTACCAAAAGCCCAAGACACAATCGGCTAAGGAGGAAGATTTTGGAGAGGAAAAGAAAATGCAAAAGATGTACAAAGTGCTACCCAAATTCCTATCAACATTCGGCCAACACCCCTAGACACCCATATCTGTCCACATTCATGTCAAACTTTCTACACAAAACTTTCCATAGCATAACACCTTACAACATGCCTTATGTTCTCACATCAACCTTTAATCAAATGATTTCTTTCCCAAACATCAAGCTTACCTAAATTATCATTCAACTTACCATAAAAATATAAAGTCAAACCTACCAAAGCCTCCAACAAAAACGGTCAACCCTCCCCTAGACCAAAATGCCGTCCACATACATGGACTAATGGCCATAGAAGAGTTTCCAAAACATCACCCCATACTTCAAGCCTTATGTCCCCTTATCCTACCATAACTTTAAGATTCTTATCCCCTATTTCAAGCTTTCCTTAAACCAATATTCAACTTACCAAAAACTTAAAGTCCAACCTATCATAATTAGAGTTTGACCGTCCATCAATGCTAGGATACAAAAATAAAGTCTTCAAAATGCTTTCCAAGCAACTCGAACCACTTCCCTTAAGCAACCTTTCAAGCTCCTTATCCACTATGCTACTAACTCCTCTTGTTAGAATTTAACACTTAAATTAACTTAAGTGTCAAGTTCACTTAATCCACTTCATTAAATAAACCATACTAAAAATTATTCTATCTTCCTAAATAGAATCAAGCCTTCACAAGACTATGCTAACACACAAAAAATTCATACCTGAACTAACACAAGCAACAAGATGATACTCGAATTTTCCTAAAGCCCAAGGCCCACTCTTACTAAGCCCAATTTTGGGATGTTACAGTTGAAAAACCTTGGAAACAATACTTCTATGCTTTGGAAAGAATTCCATTTGTATGTGTATATATATGGAACAGTTTCTTGGTATTGCCAATTAGATATTTGTTTGATTATTACTCCTTAAAAGTTGATGAAAAAGACAAGAATTATGGTCATGGCACAACTATAGGCTCAAAATTTCTTGTCTATGTTCTCGGGTTTTGTTTATTGAGGAATCTGGGATGTTCCTTAGCAGATTCAGATGGTTTAGTTAAAGGCATTTCCATATTTCCTGTCTTCAATTCTCCGGGGGAAACAATTTCAACTATAGTCCCTAACTACTAAAATAATAACAAATAAATAATTTATTATTGAAATAATATGATATTAAAATTAGGGTAAATTAAACCAATAATCACTCAACTTTGATGCAGCTGACAAAACAGTTACTTTGATTTCAATTCAGTCACTCAACTTTCAAAAAATGACTAACCATTTTTCGTTAATATTTTGCTTATTGCGAATTTGTGATGGGCTGCGGCCTTTGCCCTCGCAAATCCCCCTATCTTGCCACTTGTATTTTATTTTAACAAAAATTTGGGTCACACAACTCTAACACTCTCATTACCATAATTAAAAGCTTGATGGTCTTTAAGTGAAGATCATCAATTATGGAAATAAATTGCTAATTAAAATAGTAGGGTTTGGGATCAAATAAGAGTCGATTTTATAAACTCTTTTAAAATTTTTATTTATTTAGTACATATTTCATATGTGTTATTATTATTAATTTTAAGCATTGTATTTTATTATTTATTACATATTATTTTTAAACACAAACTTATATTTTAAATATTTAATTTTTACACACATAAATATATAAAAAAAAATCTACTATCACTAAAATATTTGTTTAGAGGGTTTACAAGGGTAAATTTATAGATTTTATATGAATAGTAGTTAAATGAGTAACATAAATCATTCTATCGCATAGAATTTAAACTCCAACTAGAATTAAATCTCGGCTTGACTCAGGGGTGTAAAAAAAAAAAAATTATTAATTTAATATATTATTTTCAATAATATAAAATATTTATATATTTTTAAAATACTTTAATTTTATATTTTAAATAATTATTTTGTACTTTTATTTAGGCTTAATGCTCAATTTGGTTCTTGGACTATATTCGATCTTTTTATTTTGATATCTATTTTTTTGTCTCAATTTAATACTTAAATTATTATTATAAAAGTGTTAAAAAATTAATTAGTATTGTTTAATTTAAAATATGTCACGTGACATCTCTAACCATTTAAATTGAAACACGTAACATTTATGTTTATTGAAATATTTCAAAAATATTTTAAAACGTTAAGATATTTTTTTTAAAAATACCATCGACTTTGGCCGGTGTTGATCATCGTTGTACAAATTTTATTTTGAATTTTAATATACTTTTTTTAAAAATTCAAATTCTTCTATAGAAATTATATTTTTTTTGCAATTTTTTTTAAAAATATTTCAGTTTTTCTAGAATTTTTTTTTCAATTTTCCAAAGTTAATCTTTTTCAATTTTTTAATTATGGGTCTATTATTTTGAATTCTTAGAATGCTTTATATAGTCGCAAATAAAATAAAATTTATTACATATTTTTAGAATATATTTTTTTGAAATTTGAGGGTTTTTTTTGTATTTTTTTTTTAAATTTAACTATTTTTTTTCTATTTTTATAAATATTTGAAGTTTTTATATACTATTTTGACTTTTCAAAATTTACATTTATATATTTTTGAAATTTTAAAACATAAATATTAAATTATTTGAATTATTTATATGTTATATTTTAATTTTTTTAATTAATATAATTTACATAATATAAAAAATAAAAAGAAAGTGATGTGATTCATTTTAATAGCTTCACGTGCTAATTTTTTTTTTCTAATCGTATGGATTAAAATATATAATGAAATGATAGTTTAAGTATTAAAAATATTAAAATAAAAGAAGTGTTATTATTTGTGTAAAAAAATAGATTTAATTCATAAAAAAAAATATAAATTCAAAACATATCTAAAATATAAAACAGCCTCCAGGTATTGTATAGAAGAATAAAATAAAATAAAATAACAGCTAGGCAAACTAAGCACTAAGCCTTTTATTCATAGAAGGTCAAAAGATAATGAAAGCTAAATAGTACATTATTGTTAAAATAGTCAACCAAATCAAGGGCCAAGAACACTAGTGCAAGATAATATGCAACAAAACAAAACACACTATCAAACATTTCTTCTCCAAGACAATGAGTGGATAGAAACTTGAAGTGAAACGAACCACTTTCATTTACTTCACTTGTCTCGCAGAACCAAAAAGAACAAATCAGAAGAATCAATGGCTTCAATCCCATGTACTTTTCAAATACCCTTTACTTCAAAACCCGTAAATTCTCTTCCATCTCTGCCAAAACTCAGTTCCAAGTTCCTGGGCTCTCAAAAAACTCTATCTTGGTCAAGGCCTTCAAGAATTGGACCCTCTAATGGTTCAAGAACTCAATGCTGGTTCAAGTTTGGTAAGAACGGCGTTGATGCTGAAGGTGCTGGCATTTATGGCAGCCAGGGCAGAGATGATTTTGACAGGGATGATGTTGAGCAGGTTGTTCTTTAGGCTTTATACTTTTGCAGCTTTGCTTTTCTTTGTCGAACAACTTGTTCTTGTTCAATTTGTTCAGGTTATAGAAAGTGTGAGATTGTTTGCTTAATGGGTGTTTTTAGCTTTTTAATGCTATTTTTTCTTGTTTTTACTTATTGGTTGTTTGGTAATGAAGAAAAAGAGCTAGGGAATTCAAGCATTTTCCCTGCCTGGAAAAGGAACCTAATTCTTCACCAAAGCTCTTAAAAGCTTAGATAGAGGATGCTAGATTGAAGGGTAGAAAATAATTTTCTTTTTAAATTCTTTGAGATGATTTCATGATGATATATCATTATTACAAACATATAAAGAGGATTGAAAATTAATCAACTTATTGAATGGTTGTTAATTATTATGTCATCTCCAGAGAATGGAAATGTGTGGATGTTAATAGATGAATCTCTTTTGAATATGTTGAAGTATCGTACCCTAGATTCATGCCCGAGTATGTGTTTGTTCGAACATAAATACTCTTTTTAAGGAACTGTTCGATACACGTATGTATACGAAAGCTTTCTTTGTTTCTTCCATTGATGGAGCTAATTTGTTTTGCAGTACTTCAACTACATGGGGATGCTTGCTGTCGAAGGTTCCTACGATAAGATGGAAGCTCTTTTGAACCAAAACATACACCCAGTAGACATTTTGTTGATGCTGGCTGCCTCGGAAGGCGACAAGCCAAAAATTGAAGAGCTGTTGAGAGCTGGAGCTAAGTATGATGTCAAGGATGCAGATGGGCGTACTGCCCTTGAGAGGGCTGTCAATGAAGAAATAAAAGACTTCATTCTCGGTTTCTCTGTGCAAAAAGCTTGACATGGTCAAATCGATCTATTTCAATCACTGATATAAAACTTGATCTTGTATGTTTATACCTAGTTTGAACATTGTTGGATAGAGAGAAAAAAAGTTTAGTGTTTCATGTATTAAATCTGCCTATAAATTGGATAAACTTCCACTACCAGCTCAAATGATGATATAACTTTACTGATTTACACTGTCATCTGTATAATTTCATTCTGAAATACAGAAAATAAAATGGTGTTTATGGAAGTTTGAACATCTATTTGAAGTAAAGCTCGAGCAGCTTCTTCAAAGTGTCAAATACGCTCGTAAAAGAGTTAAAAGCAACAGGAGCCTTTAGTTCAAGATCAGGGAATTCGTTTGTTAGAGCTTGTTGCATCCCAGGCATGGACATCATAGCAGCTAGCTGACTGTTGGACATCACTTGACAATCTTGTGGGGTGTCCTTGATTTTGCTTGGGTCATATCCGTAATTTGACAAGTACGATTTGTACTTCTCTATGAACTCATGTCCCGGATTTGGTGTTCTTGAGTAGATCTGAAACAATAATACCAGATTCACAAAGAACCAGTTTTACATATCTGAAATATTGAGATTCTGAATCAACTGTTGTATTTCTGTATGATTTGAACAAGAAATCAGTCTTTTGCCTCGATATACTCGTATCTAATATCTGTGTTTAAAAACAGCCGTACTGTAATGAGTATTTAATGTATGCTTCATCAAATATGCTATTTGTTTACCTGGATAAAACTTGTGTCTTTTGCTCCTGAAACAAGGGAGAAATTGTCATAATCGGTAGCAATCACATCGTAAGGTTCTTTGGGGATGAAAGGCAATGTAGGGAAACGAAGGTAGCACTTCTCTTTAATCATCTCTTGCTTTTCTAAATCAGTTTCATTCTTCACCAAATCTTCATCTGAAAGGCATTGAACCTTTCCTCTTATTCCGGTAATATACCCGTCCGGCCCTCCATGAACACAAAACGTATCAACCTGTATAGCAGGTGTTTTCATGTCGAATGTATAAACTCCCTGCAAATTAATTGATTACAACATGTATGGTTTTAGCAATCAAATCAAAGTGTGGGAGTCAAAAAAAGTTTTGACAGGATGAAATCTATAACAGTAATGGAGTGATAAGCAACTAGTACTAGTTTCCAGTTCTGATAAAACTAGCTTGAAATCCGGTTCGATTTTTTATTCGTTGAATAGCATATAGTAAAGTGAAACTCAAGAAACCTATGATGATTGAAATAGTTCAAGCTTCTGTCAGTCACAACAATAGCGGGTAAAATTAAAATATTTGTGGAGACCTGCACCCGTATAGTGACCCGAAAGTTTTACAGTTTCCCACAAAAAGTGACTCTCAAGTATGAGCTTAAGTCTCTACAAATATATTATAGCGGATCCTCAGAGTTTCTCAATATGGGAGTAAATCAGTAAAGTGTCACAAAATCAGTTATGTATCTAACTTTTAGGGTGTGTTTGGTTAGGTGGAAAAGTGGAGAGATGGGAGGAGGGAGTGGAAAAGTGTAAAGAAAATATATTTGGGGTGTGCTTGGTTGGAAAGAAAAGTGAGAGAAAAGAAAATAGGAGGGGTGGTCATTTTCCATCCTCATGCCTTAAAACCAATTCTTCTAAATTGGAATGATGTGAGAGAAAATGGAAGAAGTGTATGTTTAGTTCAAATTATATATTTTTCAATTGTTTTATTTTATCTTCCCTACCAAGGACACCTATGGAAAGAAAATTTATATTTTTCATCTTTCTATTTTTCTACCCCTTCAATTTTCTATCCTTCCAATTTTCTTTCCACTCTACCAACAAAGCCTTAATGTTTACCTGAGTGCAATGACAGTCTTCTTGACCCTGTCCTGCAAATCCGCGTTTGAGTGATGCTACTTCGAACCACCTTCCAGAATATCTAACAGGATCAAAGTTCTTTGCTGTCATCCCTCTCATCATCATTAGCTTCCCATTTCCTTCACCAGAATCTTCTTCAAGGGGTAGAGTTAGTTCATTATCCGTGGCACTTGCAAGCTGGCAGATGCTGGGGTGATGAGATAAATCAGCTGCAAGAACCTGCCAACGAATGGTGATTAAGTATAAAACATAAAGCACTCCGTACTGCAATGCTATGATTTCCACATAGAGGGCATTGGAAAGTACTTATCCCAACATCTAGACAACTTTGAAGCTTAATTGAGTGGATATTGGAATTTCTTACAATCTTAATAGTGTTACCACATGCAGGGATGCATTTTTCATACAGAAAAGAAGCTTATAAACTGACGAACAATTAGACAAACCTCTTCGGATAAATTCATCAAACAGTGACAATACCATTGGGAATAGAAAAAAGGCAACTACCTCACCTGGTTGGTTTGAGACAAAAATATCAAAGATGCAAGGCCTGAAACAATATGACTTGCAATAACTTTATTAGGAGGGCTCTTGATAGAGCAATTTAATGTCAGCTTTCCAGGCAATCCCCTGTAATAGCAACACAGTCAAATGTCAAAGATAAGGGTTAAATGTCAGAGCATGTTGATGGGTTTCTAAAAATCTAAAAACCCATCAATTAAGACACATGAAACATCTAAAATGAAGTACCCTATCCCCAACCTTTACTATGCAAACTCAATACCAAAACTGCTATTAAACCATATATAATTATGAAGCTATGATCATCTCGCTTTAAAGGTTCACAAATGCCCTCATACATAATAACAAAATGTCAAGTAAAGCAAGCAGCATTTTCACCAATTCTCCACACTATTCGAGCTACCATTTTTCTCTTTCATGAATTCTCAACTTTCCAGTAAACTTCAATCAAAAACCCTATAATAAAGCTAAATGAACGAAACCCAGATAAAAAAAGAAAAGACCCATCAATAAGAAGAATGGGAGAAGTTGAAGGTACCTGGGAATATGAGGAGGATGAGAGGACGAGCAACATTGGAAGAGAAGCAGTGGTGAAGTTTGATGATAAAGAATTGCATTCACCATAGTTATCTGCCTTTAAGCCCTTAACTTTTTGTCTATAATGCTTCAATACAATCTCTCTCTTTCTCTAAAAGTTGTTCCAATTGAACTCTCTTTAATCTGCTTTCACTTTTTTCTTTCTTTTTCAGCTAATCTTTTCTTTTGAGTTCCAATTTAAATTCACTGTTGGGAACTTCTGAAAATATCTAGAAAAGTAGGACGTTTAAGGTTTACAGTTAATAATGGTTAACATCATGCAATAAAACATAGTAAATCTGTAAATGGGATATTTGTGATGTTGAGTCAGTCTCCAATCTTTGCAATAAGGTCCCATGACATATACTCAACTATACAATTTTTTTACATGATTTTGACGATTCAGTTGTTCAACATCACAATTCAGTTTTTTTTTTTTTCACATTAACGTTGAATATTTAATATATATATATTTTAAAAATTGATATAAATATTTTTTTAATATTTATTTTTAAATATTTTTAATATACTCAGAACATTTATCAACCCACGAACATTACTTGTAGAGTCTAAACAATTATATTTAAAAATATTATTTAATAAAATTTTAAAGGTGTCCTTTTTATATAAATTTCTAATAAATATATATTTTCTCAATTTTTTTAATAATATTCTTTACCCACACATCAGTGATAAGTGTAGCATGATTTAATTTTTCAGTCTATTTTGAAGGCCAGTAGCTCAGTACGAATAAAACAAAAATAAATTTTAAAAAATACAACCCATGAATTACAGGCCTGTTAACAGCAGGATGAAATGCCACGTCATTCTTAAATAGCAACCTTCGACAAAGATTACGCCACGTCATTACCTTCCAAATAGGAGATGAACACTCCTATAAACTAACTATTTTCAATGCTCTTGTTTGTTTCCCCCTTTTCTTTCCCCCTCTGCCCTAACCCAGCCGGCATACTTTGGAAACCCGACCCGACAAATATTCGGGTTCCTAACTGATCCCTTCAGCTTCTCCATACTCAGGTTTTAGCTTCTCTCTGTTAAAATTTCTGTTTTTATTTGCACTTTATTGATTTCTTATTTGTACTTAAATGTAAAACTTTTTTATAATAAATTTTATAGTTTTAAGTTGTTAATCTGATAAAATATGGGATTTTGAGACTTGGGTTTGTTGAAATGAGTGATTTTGAAATCTGGGTTGACGTCGAAAGCACTTGTTTTTGTTTTGTTTTGTTTGTGTATAGTAATGGGTCTTTCTTGTTGTTTAGTATTGTAGGTTGGCTTCTGAATTGGACTTTTAAATTAGACGTTCAAAAGTTGGACTTAAAATCAATTGAAGAAATTTTATTGAATATCTACAAAATTGGTTTGTGAAGAAATGTCTTTGATACATTGTGACAACCTATAAATTATTGAATTCCAGTTGTTTAGGGCTCTAGTAATGGATTTGTCTCTATGATCCTAAAAAGGTATTTTTGAAGTATAGCATTGAGACATATGGGTAGTTAAGTCTTGGGAGTATTCTGTCTATATTGTGAGAGTTTGAAGAGTTACAATGTGTATTTGAATTACGAAGTATTTATCCCTATGTGATTTTCAATGATAATTTTTTTTGTATGCAGACCTTTTAGTTCTTCCATGTGACATGCATAATTGATAGCCACATTTACTGCTTTTTCAGAGCTTCGAAATGTCAACTGGCCCTGGACTTGAGTCTCTTGTAGATCGTAAGCATACTGTGATAACCCCCTTTGTTTCTTGGAATGTTATAAGCATAACATCTAAAGGCAAACAAAAAGTGGGGCTGCATCCGCCTCAATTTTCAAACCCTTTCTCTATTCCTTATCTTCTTGAGCATTTTCTGTCAAAGTTATTGTGTGTTGGCATTGTTTATCGTCTTTGTCTATTTATCAAACTCTGAACCATCTTCCTTTATGAACAGAGACAATCTCGGTCATCACGAATGATGGGCGCAACATAGTAGTATGTTAAGGAATTCTTGCTATGCATTTCTTTATCCTTTTGAAATAAGATAATTTTATTTGCTTAATTCTAAACTATTTTAGTTTCAATGAGATCCTAATTTGCAACATTACTCCTTTGTTTTTCCTCTCCCAAATGCAAAGGGAGTCTTAAAAGGCTTTGACCAGGCCACAAATATCATTCTCGATGAATCTCATGAACGTGTGTACTCCACCAAGGTTCGTGCCCTTATTCAATACATTTTATACATTTAACCACTGGCACCTAGTTCATTGAAGAAGCAAGAGGTTTTTCTTTATCATAATTCAAAATACATATGAACAACTTCTTAGCCTCTATTTAATCCTTTCTTTCCCGTCTTTTCTTCATCCTAAATATGATATTATTCAATTGGAATAGTTTTATTATGATTTACGAGTTGAAATTTGCAGGAAGGTGTTCAGCAGCTTGTATTGGGTTTGTACATAATAAGAGGCGACAACATGTACGTCGCTTTTCGGTTTTGTTTTCTATTCATTATTTGAAATTTTCAGTTGTTAGCTTGGTTGACTTCCTTAGCATTTTATGCTTTTCATTATTGCAGAAGTGTTGTTGGTGAACTAGATGAAGAGCTTGATTCTGCTCTTGACTTGTCAAACCTTAGAGCACATCCTCTGAAGCCTGTTATCCATTGATTGAACAATGAAAGCTCATAGAGTTGCTATAGACAGCATGTTGGATTAAATTCCTTAGACAACATGTTAAAAGAACATATCATGATGATGAGAAACCCAATATGTATTAATTTTTTGATGCATTTTTATGTTATATTTTATTGGTAGCTGTTTAAATGCTTCATTCATATTGATCATGAGCTAGCATAAAATGTGAAAAATTTGAATGCTGATATCTAATCTAGGACTCAATGTAAGGGTTGCAAATTCAACTGAAAATAAATGAACTTTCTGATTTGCGAAAATCCAAAGTCATATGTACAAATTAAATATCCTCTTGTAAAACCAAGACTAACCAAAAACGAACTGAAAGAATGGCTTGTTGAATTGATCAATCATCCGAAGAGACTATTATTGAGGTTTCCACGGGTGAGCAAGCTATAAAATGCATCTGTCTTGTCACCTCCGCTGCTTCCACTTCCTTTTGAAGGAAGATCAGTTGGATTCATTGTTGATGGACCAGCCCTTAATGGAAGATCAGTTGGATTTGCTGGTGAAGATGCTGGCCTTTTTACAGATACAAAAGCCACTTTCCTCGCATTAGACATCACTTCATAACTATCAGAGATAGCAGAAGTGCTGGTGTCTGCAACCGAGTGAGCTTGGGATGCATTTTTCAGTTCACTGTTTTCTACAAAAACAGTGTCGTCTACTTTTTCAGCAACATTTTCAACCTGCATCTTGTCGTTGTCATGGTCTATTGTGATGTCGGTTATAGAGACTTTCATACAAGGTGATGTTTCTGCATCAGTCATCTCAGCAGTTGGTTCATCATCTACTTTTTCAGCAACATTTTGATGGATCAGATTATTGTCTTAATCCAATTAAGATACCCTAGTAAAGAGTATAGTTGATGAACGTTTTTACCTCCAAGAAACGACTCGATAGTCTCATACTGCACTGCATTACCTCCTGCTGAAACTTCTCCATCATTGCCCCTTTCTTGCATTTCAATCTCACATCTATTTGTCCTCTCAACCAATACAAACTTATCCGTGTTCCAGACACACTCTAGGGTGACAAAGTCCTCTTTTTTCGGAAAAAACTCTCTATATACCTGCATCATTGTGAAGTAAAAAAGGCTAAGGCACCACTTCTATGCAACTGGACCATAAGAATCTATCAAATATGGATCATGGGTCAACCTCAATCCCTTGATGAGTTATTTTAATGGACTGCTTCTTTTGGGAGAGAGAAGAGACGGTGTTGAACACTGGGACCATATCAAGTAATATCTGCAAAAAGGAAAATAAAGTTTGAATTCCATGCTACTTAAAACAGGTCCATTAACCATGTAAATTCAATTAATGCAGTCACATAATGACCTAAATGGGGTATATAACTGTTTCTACAAAATTCAACTATTCAATTGGAAGTTTCTAAACTTACTTGTTGAACCAAAATTCGAAGGCGTGCAAGGAGAGCTAAAACAGTCAGAGAAAATCCCATAAAAAATGAGCGAGCTACCAGAGTAGATATCTCACTATAACATTGTCAAGGTAGTCAAAAGATGATAGAATTTCTTCGATGGCTGTAGCACATGTATTTTAAGGATTCACCAATATATGAGTCACTACCTAGCCTATTAACACAAAACAAAATCTAAAGTCAACTTTCAACCTCTATTTTAAAGTCTCCCAATCCTTATGTATTATCCAATTTAATAAAAGAAACTGATAGAGGATACGTCGCTGCTCTCAACATTGGCTCAACAATCTGCAAGAGAAACACAGAAACCATTCATATATAAATACTGCGGCAGGAAGCAGGATGAATGCACATAATTACATAGTTATTTGGTCACAACAATCCTTGATAGTTGCATCCAGCCAACTGCCTCAAGGATGTGGTATTGCTCGAATTTAAAGATACCAAAAATATAAACTAATAAAAGTCATCAAAGAATTAATACACGATAATTTTAAACGGGGACTGGTAATAGAATATTTGATTTTTTATAATATACACTATTATGTCAACTTTTTTATTTATTTATATATTTCCAGTATAACCAAAACACTAAACAAGGGAATTAAAGAAGTAAGATGCAACATAAACATACAGATAGACAAGAAGGCTACAGGCACAATAATGTAAATGAAAAATAATAATGAAATCTAAAGATGATAAATCTAAGACCAAAGGAATCGGAATAAATTTTTGGATTGAGGACAAAGTCAGGCAAGAAAATCAATAAGCTAGCAAAGTAAAATATAATAATTTCAAGGAAACTGGTAGTAGCAAACAATATAGTATGAGGACGAAATGAGAACGAAACATGTACTTGTGATAGTAAGCGTGCTGCCCCCAAAAGTCGGTCCATAAAATTAGGTTTTCCAACATCATTTTTTCTCCTCTTCAAACTGTAAAGCAAACAAAATGAATGAACTCCAAAATTTAGTCTCCGCTAAATACATATCAATATCTTATCATAGAAAATGACATGATTAAAGTTCAAGCTTAAGATTGATTGTCAGGTGAGACAATATTGCAACTTATTCTTGCATCACCTCCTATACCAAAAGATGCATTAGACAAACAGATAACAACCTACATATCCATGGCTGCAGCATAAATAATCCTTTTGATTTTAGGCTCCCTAAGCTACTGCGAATTTGCATCAACCAATAGAAAACAAATGCATTGCTTTTTTTCTCAGTCCTTGTGAAGCCAAAGCCAGAATTCAAATACATGTAGTTCAAACCGATCAAATGTAAATGTAGTAACTGTTAATATGCATACCTTTCTAAAAGTTGCACCTTTTGTTTAGGTCTGATTCCAGTGATAACTAGAAAGCAGGAAGTAATTAATTCCTCCAAATTAGCAGATTTCAACAATCTCAAGTCCCTCCTTACCTAATTTCACACAAAAAAGAAAATTTTGACACGCATAAGAAGAAAATAGAATTAACATAAATTCTCGAGTATTAAATTGGTTATATAACTCATCACCTGGGAAACAAGGATTTTAACTCGTTCCTTCTTTAAAAAAAGAACAGATAGAAAAAGTTCAGAGCTTATAGTTATAATGTCCTTTTCTCTTCCCTCAGCTTTCTCGGCAATCAAACATCTTTTCTCAAACTGGGCATTATCCTTTCTAACAAAAAGAACCATATACAACCCAATACTCCTATAAATTTATCTCCTCCTCTTGCTCTCTCTCAACTTTCTCACCATCCAAACAAACCCCAGAAAACTAAAACCCCAAAAAAAATCAAAATAAGAAGAAATAAAACTAACCTTTAAAAGATACTGAAAATATGATGACCTTCTATGCTGGTTCTTGTTCTTGTAAACAATTCTTTCGAAGATGCCACACTCTACTTCAAGCTGACCCAAAAGAGACTTCAATTTCTCTTCTTTCGTAGAATCAATTTCAGAATCCATCGTTTTGCTTCTTCCTGTTTTCTTTCGCAGATTAATTAACTAAAATTCAATACAGGTAAGGGTTTAAGGTTGTTTTTTAAGGGTTTTGGACCAAGAAGAAGAAGAAACGACTAGATCCTACAAGATTTGGGTTTTAACCTAAGATTTACTAACGGGCTGGAAAAGATTATAAACGAAGATTTGGGTTTGGAACAATGAATCCAATTAAATTGGGCTCAGACAAAAACCAATTTTTTTTTCTTGCATAAACAGACTACTTCATTACAAACATCTAGGGGTGAGTATTCGATCGAGTCGAGTCGAATCGAGTCAAAAAATTTCGAGTTAGTCGAGTTAACGAATCCTATTTTAGCAACTGAACTCAATTTGAATTTTTTTCGAATCGGATCGAATCGAGTCAAAAAATTTCAAGTCAAGTTGAGTCGAGTTAACGAATCCTATTATTTATACTTAATGTTGCATTTACATGAACCAATTATTTAACTAGTAAACTAAGTATAAAATTATTTAACTACATAAACAATATAATGGTTTTACCTTTTAACTTAATGAGTAAACATTTATCAAAACAACATAGTTTTGACTTTTAACTTAATGATTTTGACTTTTAACTTTAGAAAAGGTAAACATTTATCAAAATGGCGTAGTTTTGCATTTTCTTATTTGGATTTTTGGATAACTCGAATTGTGTAATTCACATTCGAGTTAAACCGAAAAAACTTAATTTTTATTCGAGTTGATCAAAAAACTTGAAATCGAGTTGATTAATTTTTACGAGTTGATCAAAAACTTGATTAACTCAAATAACTCGAACTATTTAATTTAAAATTTGAAAATTTTATCGAGTTTTTCGAATCGAATCGGATTTTGTTCACCCCTACAAACATCAACAAGACGTATATTGAGATATTGTTTGATCAAATACTGTACCAACAATGAGATATGAAAGCCTGTTTATGGAGGATTTGATGAGAAGTTAGAAAAAAAATTTAAAGGTTATAATGAGTTGATTGAAAGTGAAAAAGTAGACTATCTTTTCTTATGATACCAAACAAGAAACTAACACCCAAAATTTGATGTTTGTGTTATATAGTTATAATAAAAACAACTTAATCTGGGTCCGATCTAATATAATAAAATGTTATAAACATTCTAAATGGGGAGTTTTTTACAATACGATTAAATCATCATATCCATTGATTTAAAGTATCAACATATTGATATTATATTTCATATATTTTTTAAATTATATAATTATGTTTAATGTTTTCTAAATATATATATATATATATATAATTTTCGATGTATTAATAATTCCAAATTATATCGATTTTGAAATATCTTTGATCTCATATAATTATTTTCTCTTTGGGAAGTGGGGTGCAAAGAAAATCTTTGCTAGTCATTTCTATAGTTTCTGTTTGGTGCAAAGATGTATTTTCATTGTCGGTGACAACTTTTTTTTTATATTTATTTAATTTATATCATAAGCTTTTTATCTATAATCTATGAATTAACTAAATATTAACAGTTGAGAAATTATTAAATTATTTTTATATATTAGAAGTAAATTAACTTTTATTCTTTTACATTTTTAATAAAAATTAATATAAAATTTGTAAATATTGATGTTTGAATCAATGACATACCACCCATATTAAAAAAATATTTTATTTATCACTTCTATTTTAACGTTATTACACAAGTACATTATGAATATATATCAATAATGTCGTTGATTGAGTTGATGTTAGAAGTCAACGCGATACCAGCTCAACAAAATTGATAATATCATGATAAACAATTTGAGTGCATTTCATATTCTTAATATGATATATTTACTTCTTGAAATTTCCTTTCACTCACAATTTAAACTATTTTTTTTCTATTTTAATTCTGTACGTATGGTATATGTGTTATTATTAGTTTCAAACCTTACATTTTATTATTTATTATACGTTATTTTTATATGCACACTTTTGTTCTAAATACACGGTTTCCACGTGTATAGCGTGTGATAGAAACTCTAGTATTTATTTATTCGGTTTGGCATAAATTAAAAGGTTAAAATATGTTGTTAATCCTTATACTTTGATAAAATTTGAGATTTAATCACCGTAGTTTTAAAACTAATAATTAAGCCCTCCAACTTTTTAATTTATAAATCCCAATTCAGTCATAAAAATAGTAAGTATTTTCTATCGAAATTTGCCAGTTTGACATATTAATTAAGCTACCCTCATGTGACATGGCATATGATGACAGAAAATAAACATGTTAAGTTAATAAATTTTAACGAAAACTGTCAACAAGAAATGATTGGGTTAGAATTTTTTTTTTTTGGGGGTAGAAATTGGACTAAAATTTTTAAATTAAAGGGTAAGTTAAAATATAAGTATTAAATCTCAAATTCTATAGAAGTATAGGGACTACTAGCATATTTTAACCAAATTAGAAATGCTACTAGATATAAAATTTTAGGAAAATTAAGATATAACGTCACATCACGTTTATTAAAAAATAAATTAAGTAATTTTGAATATAATAAAAAAATAAAAAGATTCACATAGATGTAATAAAACTAAAATATTTAGACACTATTTAAAAAAATGAAAATTTAATAAATATAAAATAATAAAGCTTGTTGGAAATTTTGATACCTTTTAATAACTTTTCTCATGTAAAATTAAATACATGTGACACAAGCTATATTTTAGATAAAGACAGTCTTTAAGTCCAGAATTAAATACATAAATATTTATTATAAATAACATCTTAATTTAATCAATCATCTTCACAACATCCTATTATTTATAATAATTATTCATAGAAGAGTTTAAGTGTCAAATCGCAATCCCTTTCTAAAAATATCTATAATAATTAATCTAATTCTATCCCTTGAAATAACTATTTTAAATATATAATTTCTTATTTTTAATTTAAATTCAAGTTAAAAACTCAACTCAAACAGTAGAAGTGAGTAAAATTCGAATTTCGAGTTAATTGAATTGAATAATTCGAATTTCGAGTTGAACTTTACAATTCGAAAAATAGATTTGTGTAAATACCCCTTTAGTCCCTGTCAATTTTGAAAATGAGTAAATTGGTCTCTCTCTCACAACAAAATTACAAAAACAAAAAAAAAACAAAATAATTATAAAAAATTTATAAAGAATATATAAAGAAAGTTAAAATTTTAATTTTTTTTAAATAATAATTTTGGGACCTAAATAAGTTAATTAATGATTGAAGTTTATCATACTAAAGTGTCTTTTTTATTATTATTATTTTATTTTGAAAAAGTTTTCAAACATATATGGTTTCAAATTTATGTGCTTTAACATAGAATTAGTCATACTATAATAAGATTTTAATTTGACATGTTTAATTTTTTAATTTAACTCGAACATTTTTACTTAATTCAATTCAACTGAAATTTCATTTTACTTGACTTGATTCAAAAAAAATTTAAATCGAATTAAGATAATAAAATAAAAATCATCAACTTAATTAACTTAAAAAAAATTCACTCAATTTAACCTAACATATCCCATCAAACAAGAAATGCCACTAGCTTTGGATAAGTATAGTTTACTAGTTTACACTATTTTTTTTTTTTCTTGATGTGTTGTTGAACGATAGGAATCATAATAAATGATCCCTCTCATATTTCTTTTCTTCTAGAGAACTAAGATGAAATCAATTAAATGATTTAAATTTATTCTTATAGTTTTATTTCAACAATTAAATACATTTTCTTTTGTTGGTGCTTGACATAATTTAGCTTGGAGTGAAGTTAAGCAACAAATGGGTGGTTTCCAAGTCACAATAGTCCATTCACATGCACTCCATTTTGGCACCCTTGTGGTTTGTCATTGTCAACCACTAACCCCCTTTTCAAAACACTTCTTTGCTTTCTTTCCTTCTTGCCCTTTTATCTTCTTTTCATTGCCTTACCATATTTCCCATTGGTTCAAATAAAAAAATTAAAAGACTAATAATATATTTTAATCTTTCTTATTTACACTTGCTCAAATTCTCGAATTAAATCGGGTCGTAACTTGTTATAGTTTAATTTAATAAAAATGAAATATATTTTAAGATTGAATACGAAACATCACGAAATTAAATATGATTGTTATGTGAAGAATATTATTAGGTGAAATGATTGGGAACTTACTATATTACTTGTACAAAATGATTTTGGAGAGACCCTTCCCCTATGGAGAGGACCCATACATCCACTCTTCCAAGTTTTCTTTGTAATCATCCTTTTTTTCTTTAACTCTCTTTACATGTGTCAACATGTGTGGCTTAACCCCAAACAACAAACTTTGGTTTGGAAACTAAAATTGAAAATAAATAAATAAATAAACAAAATTGAGTCATGTTATCTTCAAAAAGAAGACCTAACCATATACATTTATAGCTAAAATATTATTAACAATATTTCATTAATCAAATTCTAGATTAACAACAATTCTTCAAAACATTATTTTAAATATGGGATGAAATTCATTTATGTTGGTATAAAATTAAAATTGGAGTAGTTTTATATTATTTCGGATATTTTGTATGAATAATATTTTAATGATTCAACCGTTATATTTTATATTTCATTTATATAGATTTTACATGTTAAATTTGAAGAAAATATAAAATTTCTAACAATTTATTTTATGTAAAAAAAATTCAATATTTTAATAAATATTAATATATATATATATATATATATAATATTTTAGATTAATATGATAGAGATATCAGATTGGTTAGAAAATTTACATACATGTTAAATACAATTATATTGATAAATTCAATTGTTGAATTGTTTAAAATATTAATCAGACAATACATCGTATAAGTGGATCCCTCTTCTTTAAAAATAGTTAAAATTCTGCTCTCAATTCTTGTATTCTTCACACATTTTAATTCTAGAAATTTAATCTATTTACTCTTTTAATTTAACAATTGAAGTCCAATTAATAAGATCGTAGAAAAAATCTATCAAATTAGATTATGTTGTCTTTTCAAAATTTTTAAAAAAAAAATACTCACTTGGCGAATTTTAAAATTGCTTGAAAATCACATAAAAAAAAAGTAAAAACTTTCATTTTACTTCTCTCAAATAGTGTTGAAAAATCTTACAATCTCAAATTTAGAATTGAAAACCTTGCAACCCCATATTAAACATTTTTTATTACTTGTTTGACCTTTCACGCTTGTAATATTGATCATGTGAGAAAATTTTATTGTTATAAAAATGCTTTATAATCCAATTTAACATAGATTCTTTAACAATCTTATCAATCGAACTTCAATTATTAAATCAAAAGACTAGAGGGAATAAATTTTTAGATTAAAAGTAAAAAGATTAAATTTTAAATTTACGAAGAACACATATATTAGAAAAATAATTAAAAAAAAAAAAAACATGCAGAATGATAGGATTAAGATTACATATTTTTGATTGAATATTAAGTCGATTGCATCTTGTAATTACGATGATTCAAATAGTAATAACTATTATTTTAAGAAGGAGAGCATTACACGTAGCTTAGTAATTGTGACTTTTTTTTTTCTTATTATAATTATTTAATAGTTAGTGTCTGGTATTAGCTTTTCATGTCTTACCCAACTCCATTAACTTTTCAATAGCAAACAAATTAGTTTATACAAGTTAGTTAGGTGGTTCTGGTCTTAAATGTCAACTATGGTCCCTCCCACTCGTAGGACATTAATTTCTTTACCAAATAGATAATATATATTAACTAATTGATTATTTCAATGTTTTGCTTCGGACAAGGACCCTTCCATTGTTTCATTACCAATTTTTTGATGTTTTTGAAACATCAAATCCTAGATTATTGATATTATCAGTTTCTTTTCTTACCAAACAAATCATAATATTAATTAATTGATTGGGTTAGACCATCATGCAATGTTTATATAAATTAACTATCTTTAAATTTATTGATTAAGTCTTAACTCGATTGGAAGAATATAGATTCGAGTGTATTAGTGATATATATATATATATAAATCCTACCAATTCCAACGTAAATACGATTATATCTCCATAAATTATACATAATATAACATACCATCACTTTTTTCAAAGTGTTTATCAAAATTTTTAAACCCAAACACCACTTTTGAGAAACATAGAAAGATTGAAATGCATAATGACACAAATAAGAAGCATCATATACAAATAAAATTGCCTTATCAATAAAGCTTTAGCTAGAGAGTTGTTAAAGCATGGTCCGTTGGAGTATGGTTCTAAAATTATATGAAAAGAATAAAAATATTATTAAACAATACTAATGAGAGCAAAAAAGGAGGCATTTCCAGTGGTGGGTTACATATAATAATATTAACTCTGATTGGATGAGAAAATTAATGTAAAATAGGTAGATTGTAGATGAAGAATCAATGCCAACAACCTAAGAAATCAAAAAATATTTTTTTTTCCTTTTTAAATAATATGTTTGGTAACTTTATATAATTTTTTTTTAAATTGGATAACACATTTTTAAGATTTATTCTAAAAAAACTATTTAAAATATATCAAAAACGAAGTCTTACATTGTATAAGTAAATTGCTATTTTTAAAAAAAATGCTGCAAAAAGTGGGGTTTATATGTCATTCTGTTGATGCTTGAAGCTTTTGCTTTATTCCCTCAATGTGCTTTAGTTGGGTTGTTTGAGTTCTTGGTATCATTTTGAAAAAGTATAATAGTAAATTTAGTTTTTAATTTTTAATTTTCTGTGCAAAACTTTTATTATTTAACTTTTTGTTAATTTGATTTTTCAAATTTAATTTGGTTAATTATTTTTTTTAAAGTATAATAGTAAATGCAATCCACTTTGTTGGGTGTGCCCCGTATTTATCGGACGTCATGACGACGTGACGAGTTCTCCAATTGACGAAGAGGGCGATATCGCGACGAGCATGCATGGGACGTCACGACGATGCGACAAATTCCTCAAGTAATACAGCTGCGTTTTGACAGCCAAACATGACTTCTTCTCCCAGTCGAACTCTAATTACTTCAGGGATATTTTAGTCATTTTAGCCCTTTAAACTTAGCCTATTTAAAGGGGCCTTATATCCCTATCTCGATAAGACAATTAAATATGTAGTACTATAGAGCTTTTCTTTTGGGGGTGACAATATATAGTCGCAGAAGAGTTTTTGTGAGAGTTTTCATGGTAACTATGGAGAGAATTTTTGTACTCTAAGAGAACTCTACGAGAGTTAGTGTTTTATTTTTAGGGTTTGATTTTGTACGTTTAGTACATTTAGGTTTATTTTCTCCATATTCTACTCTCGTTTGTTTACTTATTTAGTAAACCCGTGATTTTTATTCTCTTCGTAAGAATTTTCCATGTAAAATTTATATTCGACCTTCTCTACTTTTTTTTTTTTATTTCGTTGTTTATACGCGTCGCATTCCCACATATATATTTCAAATTTTACTTAAAAATTAAATAACTAAATTTATCCTTATAAATCCAATCACATGCCTTAATCTTGGACTAAATAATCTCCCCTTACCTAAGTTTTTAATGAATAAAAAAAAAGGATTAAAATTGGTTTAGTTGATCTAGATCTACCAATCAAAAGACAAAGGATTTTATTGTTGTTTTATGACATTGATGATGCCATAATAGTTAATTTCTCTATTTAACCTACCAACAACTGCATCTATAATATTCCTTTTGATCTAAACCTAATAGATAAATGTACAAATGGATGGTTTTAATTTGTTGCTTGTCTTCATTAACCCACAGTTTTTGTCCTTCATATTTGTCACTTCTCAACAACAACAACAAAAACATTTTATAAATATTATTTCCTGAGCATAGGTTAAAACTTAAAATCATGTGATATATTCTTTGAAAGAAATAAAAATTGTGAAGTTGTTGATGATTCAAGTAAAATTTGAATAAATGTTATAAACCATCTTTTTCTAATATTTTTCATTTTCATTATTAACAAAAATATCACCTTTTGAAAGTACAACCATTTCTTGTCCACCATGTTAGTTTTCATACTTTTTTGTTTTATTTTATTATTTTTTTAATAAATTAAAAAAAGTTAAGTTCATAAATGAGATTAAAAGATTGATATATATATATATATAATAGAAATCTCATTTTTAAGTTATACTTTTAAAATTTTAAATATACTGTAAAATATATATTACCTTTACTAATATTGCTTGTAAAATCTAGAAATCCACCATTTTTGAGCATATATTGACCTTCATAATCCCAAACCCAACCTTCTTAAATTAATAAAAACATAATGTTATTGTTTTTTTATTTTCTAATATCAAGTTTTTAATTAGGGTAAACTATACAATTAGTCACTAAATTATGAGAAAATTTTTGTTTTGGTCACGGTCACTTAACTAGAAAAAGTTACAGTTTGGTCACTAAACTATTTAAAAGTTTTCATTTAAATCACTGGATTGATAAAATCGATGCTATATGGCTTTCTTTTTTCACATTGCTTACACCAATTGAAAGCTCTCTTTTCCCTCTCTTCTACCATTTAACTTTTTTTTTTCATAAAACAACTTATGAATCTGTGAACCAAATTCAAACAGTTATTTTTCGATATCCGACATTGACCGTCTGATTGCTTGGACCTAAAGTATATTCTTTTACTCGTCAATAGATACTGAACCACCATATAGGTATTTGAATATATCTCTTTTAACTCACTAGCAAAACTTAAAAAAAAAAAAAAACCTTAAATCCCAATAACTTAAATAATTTTTTTAAAATAATTCAATAACTTAAATAAAAATATTCGAATAATTTAATAACCAAATTATTATTTTTCAAATAAAAATCTACTCATAATTGAATAACTAATTTACCCTGTTTCGAATTTAATTTCCGAACAACACTCACTCTTTCTTTATTAAAAAAACACACACACACTTCCCAAGATGCTTGTGCTTTGTGTATGGATTGTAGACAAAGATTTATCCCTTCAAAAAAATAAATTAAACTAAAAACATAAAATATTTTCATCTTCTCCAAATTACCCTTTTCACTAAATGACCAAATTGCCCTTTTCATCTTTATATATTAGTCTTTTTGGTTACCGTAATTGACCCAAAATGCCCATCGTACGTAGACCCCAAGAAGCCGGCATTTTGGACTATTTGGGTATACCCAAAAAGAAAAAAATACCGGTCAACCGTTATCCCCTATTACATTACAAATATACTAAGCTTATTCAACGCATAAGCTGAAAAAAAAAAAAAACATTAAAATACTATGTCGAAACAACAACCTATCTTCCATTTCCATGTCCGACATCATTTATGAAGCCGCCGGAAAAGATGACACAGCTTTGTAGAAAAATTGTTCACGTCAATATCAAATGGAACATACTAGGAAGGGTATCGATTTTTCGAAGGTTTTTTAGGTTCATTTGGGATAGAATTCTTGTTTGTTCTATAGGAAGACGCCCTGTTAACTACACGAAGTTGGCTCGCCGGGATTCTTCTCCAGTGGAAGGGGTAGTGGTTTACGGAGATGAAGACGATGAGGCCGACCTCTCCCGGGTGATATGTAACGGGTACGAGACGGATTCGGATTTGGTTAGTTTGAAGATCAGTTTGTTAGGTGACTGTCAAATTGGAAAAACAAGCTTTCTGGTAAGAAATATGATTTTTGGTTTCATTTTGCTTTTTTTGTGTTCGATGAAATTCCACTTAGAATAAGTTGTTTTTTTCAATGGAAATAACCTTTTTTTTTTCTTTTTGGAAGATCAAATATGTTGGGGATGAAGAAGAGAAAAGCTTACAAATGTCAGGATTAAATTTAGTGAACAAAACATTATCGGTTCAAGGTGCCAGGATTGCTTTCAGCATATGGGATGTAGGAGGTATTTGTGTGATTCAATAAATTTGGTTTTCTCATTTAAAAATTTCACCTTTGTTTTTCTGCAGTAACACCAGAGCTTTTTTTTTTTTTTCTTGTGATTATTCCATTGCAGGTGACAGTAACTCACTTGATCATCTTCCAATTGCTTGTAAAGATTCAGTAGCAATTTTCTTTATGTTTGATCTAACTAGCCGATGCACCCTTAACAGGTCAGCTCAAAAACCTGTTTTTTTCAACTGCAAACCACCACAAATGCAAATTGATGATATGGTTTTTCTGATATTTGCTGGTTTTCTTGTTGGATTTTTTGCAGTGTTGTTGGATGGTATAGTAAAGCAAGAAAATGGAATCAGGTACCAAAATTAGCTTTTCATGGCATTTTACCGTCAATCAGTAGTTACTGTTAGCTTTTTTAGCTAAAGGGGTTTCGCCGTTACGGTCGGAAAGTTTAATCTCGTTGATTCATACAATCAATTTTCGAAACTCAAAGACGAGTATATATAATCTAACAAATAAAGGGTTTTGATTTTTTCTGAAACTGCAAAATTTATTTATGTGTAATTTAGTTGCAACTTTAAGCTGCTAAAACATCAAGAAGGTGTTGTTGATGAATGTGGGGAATAGGATGGGTGAACTTAATGAGGAAATCATTAGATTGGTGTCAAATTTCAGGCTCAACTTGCAAATGATAAGAGAGATGTCAAGTTTTCAGAGCTAGGCCCATAAAATTAGTGCTCCAATTAATATAGGTGGTCTCAGTATCAAGTAAAGGGTTTTATGGAGTGGAGCCCTTAAATTTCATGATGTTTTTTCCTGTGTTTTTATATCAGTTTCCCAGGTTTTCAACTGTTCTTAATTTTAATGTGGTCCTTCCCATGATTTTTGCAGACTGCAATTCCAGTATTAATAGGAACAAAATTTGATGACTTTGTTAGACTTCCCCCAGATTTGCAATGGACTATTGTTACTCAGGTACACAATTTACCGTAGTTCTTTTGCATAGTTTATTGAAAATCTCGTATTTTACGCTCATTCTTGAGTCCAAGAAACATACATACGACCTGAAATTACTTAAATCATGAACGTGTGGTTTATGTTAGAATCAAGTGTTTAATTTAATCTTAAAAGTGACGCAAGAGGAATGTGATGGGGGGAGTCTTCCTTTGTCAATTCTGATCCATCGCCATTTGACAAACCTTCCCCAATCTTTCTCAAACCGTGTGTAAAAATCAAACGTATAAAAGGGGCCACTTGATTTAAAAGTAGGAACATTGGAATTTAATTGCTTTAGACAAAGAAATTTCCTTTTTAGATAGTACATCAAGTGGCAATTTGATATTTAATGTTCTGACAAAAAGAAAAGCATTATTGTTATTTTTATTAGTTTTTAAAAGCAAGAATTAACCAAAGTTGAAATTTGGAACAGGCAAGAGCATATGCCAAGGCAATGAAGGCAACCCTTTTCTTCTCAAGTGCTAAACATAACATCAATGTGAACAAGATCTTCAAGTTCATCATGGCTAAACTGTTTAACTTGCCATGGACTGTTGAGAGAAACTTGACTATTGGAGAACCCATCATCGACTTCTAAAAACATGTTTTTTTTTTTTTTTTTGGTTTGGGTTCCCCCCCACTGATCGTTATGTACATAGTTGAAATAGAAAGAAAATGAGAACATGGAAAAGAGAAAAAATAAACAGAACTTTTTCAATTCTTAGCACCAAATTTGACCCCACAACCACCAAACTTTGGTCTCTGATTGTTTGGTTCATTTCTTTTCATTGCCTTTGCCTTTTCCTTGTAACATATTCAGCCTCTCTTCCTCTAATTCGGTCATGAGTGTCGAATATGAGTATACTTAATTTATAAGATTTTATACTTATGTTCGGATAAATAAAAATATTGAACACAAATATTTAAAGGAATACGAATCTGATATTTCAGCTGAGCCTTTTCCGAGTTTCCTTTTCTTTTGCTTCTTTTCTCATTCTAATTTCATATATTCTTTCAACTCATTTTCCTAGTGAAAAAAGAGAGGAGAATCTGCTTTGTTTTCCTGAAAGGATTCTTTAATAAGATATAGGGGAAAATGAATGATGCTTATGAGTGGAGTTGGAATAATTCCACTTGGGTTTCAAGCAACTTAAAAGAATATGAAAATGGGATTAAATTATAGGTTTCTTAAAAGGAAGTGGGTCCAAATTTATTCTGTTAAAGCTGTAAAATATTTGGTAACAAATAAGCACCAAAACTACCCAGAAACAGGGTTGAATAGCCAGGAATTAGCTTTGAATCTGGCCTACTCAAAACCCCTTTATTATTATAATGCTATCTCATTAAGGTCATACAAAAAATTGTATTTTGTCAGATTGACATCTGCAGTTTTCAGCTGCAGCAAATATTTGAGCTTTTTGGCTATATAATTTAAAGGGAATATTGAGATTAAAATTAATGATGATATGTGCATTTCAATTCAATCGAAATTTAAAAAAATAAAAAAATTATTAAGGATATTAAATTTAATTATATATGTTAAATAAATAATCATATTTCATATTAAATTTGTATTTATGTTAAATAATAATTTTATTAATAATTAATTAATTTTTGATTAATTATATTCATTTTATTATTATTCATATATCTACTTATTTATGATTAATTAATATAAATTTTATAATAATAAATTTTTATATTGAATAATATATTTATTATATCATTATATGAAACAAAACTTATGCAATTATTATATAATCATAAAAATCATAATATATTTATTTTGTATGTAAAGTTAATTGCTTACTTTTTCATAAAAAAGAAAAGAAAAAGGAAAATGCTTCCTTTCGTCGTACTCACCACACCAGTGTGGTTAAAGCGGGAAAAGTATTTTCACTGCAAATGCTTTCTTTTAACTGGTGCTTCAAGTTCCAGTAAAGAATTCAAGCACCACTGTGGTGTTGAGTGAATTAGGCAATGGCTGAATATGAAGGACATTAATTTGTCAAGAAGAAAGGACTTTCTATATTCCATCATTAGTTTTGTCTAAATGATATATAGCTGTAATGATAATTAGACATGTACAAAGTTTTTTTATGCACTGTGTTCTTTATTGCATCTTCAACCTTAAAAACCTGTCTGCCACTCCAATTCCATGTTAGAAAATTGCTCATTACTTGAAAATCTGAAGCTTAATCTATAGGACGAAGGATGTTCATACGACAATTAAGCATTTGCAGTTGTAAATCAAATGGTCTTTTTGTGCCGCCATTGACATTTGTTCATCCACCGTGAAAAATATATATTTGTTTGTCCCATCTCTTACAGAAATTACTGTCTTTTTTCTTAAAGAAAAAAAAAAACTATTCCTTATATGTGTTAGTTGCTTTGTTTTACACACGTAAGAACACAAATTTCAGACAATTTCTTTAGTTATCCACAGGTACAACCTCAAATGTTTATGTTATCTAATTTCTTATCATGTCATGTTCTGTATCATGTATTAATTATTATTACTTGTATCATATCCTAAAACCTACCGCCCATGGCTTTTAAAATAACACCATAGTCTAACAGGAAACATAAAATAAATAACATTGTTCTTGTTCTTATTCATGTCAAGACTAAATGGGACCAAGGCTCACAACATTTAATCCTTGTTTATTCCGACAGATTCCCTCTCAGCCGCACTAAAACATGAAGAGAAAAAATAACATTCCTATATGACATTGTTTATAATCATCATTATTGTAAAATATCTACATTATGACAGACTTTATCTGTCCAAATCCCAGCATTCATCAATTCTAAAAGACAGTAGTAATCTATAAGAACTCATCTGAGCTAAATTCTTTCGGATACCGATTTTGTCTTTCATCATCTATGTTGTATGATGAATCAAAATTTCTCGAACCCCTGGTTTTTCTCACGCTTTTGCCTGCAAAAGAGATCAAACGAACATGCTTTAGGAGAAACCAAGGATCTTTGACTATGGCAAAAATAATAAACTATGCATGATCTTGTCTGTTGCCTATGGTTAGGTCGAAACTGGTCCGCATAGTTTAATTGGTACATTCATATACTGAAGATGTCAATTGTCGAATTGGCAACTAGTGCCGGCCAGCATCTATGGATTCATATTGTTCAAATATCACAAGATTCAAAAGATACATCTAAGCACTGAACTATTGTAGGAGGCATTGAGTAGGCGTTAAAAGATGGTCCAACGAACAGATCAAACACACCAAACATGACAGTGTTTTTAGAGCATAAAGCTGTTCCACAGTTCGTAGTTACATGATCACTCACCTGAGAATACAAGAAGGTTCCGAGGATAGCGATGGCAGCTCCTAGAGCATTGATTGGCTGGACAGGCGTGTGGAAGATGATGATGGAAGAGACTATAACTGATATACGTTTCATGGTGTTGCCAACGCTAAATGTCAAGGGAGATATCTCATCAAGGGACATGTATGAGACCTGGTTGTAGAGATGATAGAAAATACTTTGGGCCGCTACCCACCTATCAAAATATGACAAAATACACAAAATTTTGTTAAAATGACGAAAAGAAGTAAAAATATCGTGAATCGTTACAACATGTCAATAAAGAGTAACTAATAGAAAACTAATATAATATCAACTCGCGATGCACAGAAAACAGGGTGAAAAGATGAGTAGATGACAATTGTAGCATTTAATCCGAATGTTCTGGGAGCTTAACCGAATCTTCAATGGAAATAGAATTGATTATTAATAATTTCAGTCCAGGTTATATACAGGTCTTGAGGCATATATTAATTAAAGATTAACTAAATGAATAAATCATCCAATTTTGACCAGCTTTTGAAAAGGAGTATAGAATTCAAGATCCGCGTAAGCATCAATAGAGTATAAATGCTTTTCAGACGGAATTCCATCATCTATTTGTGGTTCAGATTAAAATAGAACAAATACATATTCTCTTACGAAGTTGTAAGGGTGATGGGGCATCTAAATTGTTCCATTTAGTAGAACCCTAATCAACAAATGAATGCCAGTAAGTTTATCTAATGCATGCAAAGCATCTGGCAGAGTCAAACACAAAATCCAGACAAATACTAAGCGGATAGAAACAGAACAAAGAACTACAACTTAGTAATTCATGTTGTTACCAGATAAACTGTGGTCCAATTTGAGATAAGGCCGTTTCCCATCCTGCAGCCCACATCTGCGGTCCCTCTACAGCAATTGCAAAAGGTGTGAGAATTACAAGAGACAACAAAGATAGACAGGCGTAGTAGTTCATCCCGCTAACGGATTTCCCCTTCATGCCCTTCTTCGAGAATATGTTACGGAGGACAAATGCCAAGTTCGATATCATAGCTCCCATAAAACCTGAAAACAGCAAAATAAATATGCAAACCAAATTACCAGCTAAAAAAAACAAATATATGGTAACACATTTGAAAAATTATAACTGAAAATAAAGATCATCATATATTGAACCTTCTTAGGTTTGGTTGTTAAGAAAACCGAGGCTAAAACGAATTTTGTACATTCAAATCATATAAGCACAAATTTAGAGAGGTTTGTCTTCCAGAACACCTGAAATATAAAAGTAACAGAGAGGTTATGATGTTTTTACCAGTCATATTGAAGTTGAGTTCGGTTAAAGCGGAAAGAGCACAACCGCCAATGATCGGGATAAGAGACAAGTAAACCGATAAAGGGAAGTTCTCTCCAAGCAAGAACCTTGAAACCAAGACACTGAAAGCAGGTTCACCACTCTTGATGATGTGGGTGAATGAAACTGCAACCTTAGACATACTCACAGTTGCTGCTACATGTCCAATTGTATGTGCCACAGCAACCTATGAAGAAAATGAAATGAAAAAAAGTAAACCCAAAAGTTCTTTAATATTGTAATTGACTTAGGGTCTCAAGAAAAGATAACAACTGTTAATGGATTCAGATATTAATTTGAAAAATTCAAAACATTCATCTAAGTTGCATTTTGTTCTGTTCCATCAAAATTTTCATTTTTTAATTTTTAAGATAAGATGCATAATACCAAAATTTAGTTTCCCTTTCTCATTTCCTTCATTTTCTCTACAATCAGACAAACTGTAATTGTTGCACTTCTAACTTTTTCCTCCAATACTGTCCAAAACAACATAAAAGAACATGATCCTACAGCAGTAACATCAAAACCTTAAAAAACAAAAAACCCAAAAGGCAAGTTTCAATCTTTACCCCTCACTTTCTCATCAACCAAACAAAGAAAAGGGGAAAAAAACTCACCGGGAACAAAGTCTTCCAAAACTCAAAATCTGTTTTTGGGGTCTCAGCAATCCTTGTAGCCCATGAAATTAACATCATTAAAGAACCACAAGCAAGGGACAATGTTGAAGTCAACCAAGGGTAAGGGTAAGCATTCAAAACCTTCTTGTTATAAATATTGAAAACCACGTTCAACCCCCACCAAGTTGCAAAATAAATCCCAATTTTCACCCTTTTTGCAGCTTCTGATTTCACTTGCTCTGCTGCCTCAATAGGCTCTGACTTGTCAGCTTCATAAGCGTTGCATTGAATTACTGGTTTTTTCTCCTTACCAATACTCTCAACAGATGAGATATGCAATGGTTTTGAGACCAAAACGTTGGTCCTTTTCGGGATGTTTTGAAGATTCAAAACTGGTGAAAAGGGATGTCTACGAATTGAAGGTGATCTTTTGCAAACAAGAGAATTAGAGACATCTATGCATGTCGCTAAAGCTGATTGTTTAATGGTAAAACTCATTTTCTAATCAGAACTCAAGATCGGAAAAAGAAAATCTCAAAACTTGTGATGGGATTCTAATGAAAAATCAAAAGCTATTTCTTAAAACTTGAATAGATCAAGAAAAGACAAATAAAAACAAAAACTTTGTGAACAAGCTTACCGGCAATTACTAAAAGACATAGTAATCAACGATGAAAAAAGGAAATTGATTTCATTAATGATCAGGCAATCCAAATAAAATGATACATGCGAAACAAAAGAAAAAAAAAAAAAAAAAAAAAGGGCTGAGGGTTTTTGGAAGAGGTTTTGTTGGAGGTTAAAACGAGAGCAGGTAGTAAAATCGTTGAACAAAAAAAGGGTTGAGAGAAAGCTCTGAAATCTCAGTCCAAAACTTTTTTATTTTATTTTACTTTATTCCTTTTGGGTGGTTGAAAGACATAAAACCCAATGTACTGATTGGTTTCATTTCATGTGAACTGCCCACAGCTTTTTTTGTATTAAAGTGTTTGGATTCACTTTCCCTACTGGAAAAGTTGTTTGGTTCTTTGTTTTAATTACACTAATGTGAAAAAAATATTAAAATATGAAATAAAATCTTACTATGATTGGAAAGTATATAAATATCATTTTTATATATTAAAATATAAAATAGTTTATGTCACAAAAAGTGGAATGTCAATACAATCTATGAATACGATCGTGACACTACATACATTATCATTTATATAGTGTTCTTTTAAAATAAGCAGTCGGAAACTTGTGAGAATTCTTGACAGTCCATTTCAACTTGTTCATTATCAATCTCATTTGCTTTGTGTCAAGAGAGGACCTCTCGAAGGGAGAAAGAGGTGAAAGAGGAAAGTTGCAATGGCCTGAAACTGTCGTCACGACATTACCTTCTGAGTTTGTGGCTCATTCTATATGAAAAATACTTTTGTCAATGTTGCATTTTAGAACGCTATTCGGCGGACGAGTCCATCGATCAGCAGCCGGCGAATAATCTCATGTGATTGATCGACTGAGGGGATTGGGAGTGTAGCGCCAAGCTTGCAAAAAATTATCCGCCATCCTAACGATATCTTGACTAGGAGTACTAATCTGCTGCCAGACAGCTTTATTAAGTGCATACCAAATACTCCATAAAATTGCTAGAATACGAACAACAAGAGGAGAGCTGTCGTTACCAAAAATACTTCAAATGAAATCAACATAAGGTTCAGTGGGGGAGATACCAAAAATTTGCCACACCTCCCTAGCCTTTAAACAAATCACTAAAATGAGGTCTAAAATTTCCGATATTCCATAAAACTCACAATCTGCGCTAATAGCAACTCGATGCAGGTTCAAAGCCACTTTAAACGGCAGGGAGATCAAGATTCCATGATTGCTGCCAACAGCCGCTAACAGCTAAATTGTTGATACTCGTGTACTTAGCCACTGCCAGCCTATAACCCGACCATACATCATAGGTGCCCGACTTTGAGAAATGCCAAATTAACTTACCTTCAGGTTTGCCATTGCTAATAGGAATGGACAGAATGCGATGAGCATCAAAAGACGCAAAGAGTCCATGAACCAAACTTAACATCCCAAGAAAGACCATTGCTCGAAAATAGCTTGGTCGACCATAGCATCTGAATTAACATAAAAGTTTGAATCGTCAATAAGCCATGGGTCCCCCAAAAGCATGAATCAACCACATAATTTATACACAACGAATTAGTAAAAATACAAGTAATCAAGTAATAATAAATAATTCAACAATTTATATGCAACAAATTAATAAAAATTAGTTGTTCAAGTTCGTGAGTAAACTAACAATTGGACCAACATTTTTGTGTTTGTAAAGTACCAGATCAAATTTTTATAAATTAAAGCAGAGAAATTAATTTCTCAATTTTTGTAAAATAGAGGATTAAGTTCAAAATTAGATCTAAGTTTATAATACTTTTGTTATGTAATAGGCCAATTTTATTCGGCCCAAAGAAAAACAAACAAAATAGATAAATTAAAAAATAAACAAGTCCATCTTACAAGCCCAATGGTAAAGTCCATTTATAAAACTCTAACCCAAACCCAATGTTACACAAGCCCAAGCTCACAACCTAAAATTTTTCAGAAAATCAAAAAACCCTAGATCCCCTATGCACCACTGCTCTTGGCCATGTTAGCGGATGCGTCGCCCGAGGACTGCCTGCCATCGTTTCACCAAAATGGCAAGGTGCAACTCCCTATGGTCGTTGACCACCATCGCAATTTGCAAGAAGAAAGAGACAGAAAAAAAAAAGAATACAAAAAAGAATATTATGCAATATATTTGGCTATAAAAGCCATAATAACCACATGTATTATTTTACATAGAAGCAATCGAATAGATCCAAAAAAAAATTGTATACAAAAATGAAACATTAAAAGAAAAAAAGGTGATTCATTTTTGTTTTTTTACATATTCGAAAAAGCATAATAAAAAAAATAAAAGCTTTTCTTTACCTGTTTATCGTCACTACGGAGGTTGTCATCTTCGATGAAAGGTGACTCCTTTTCTGATGAAAAAGGTTTTCAAAGCCTTCGAGGTTCACTAGGACTTCGTCAGAAAGGAAAATACAAGGGTGACATTCAAATAAACCTGGAAACTAAAGGGGTCTCTAGGATTTTTACGATTTTTGGCAGGTTTTCAGAGGTATTTGGCCTCAGATTTGGGCTAAGGGAGGCAAAACGGTCAAAAGGGGGCCTTTTTCGTGAATTCTGGTTACTGGGGGCCGCGATCTTCATTGCCGACGATCGGTGGCTACGGCGAAAGTTCACCGGACCCCATGGTCTGCCTAAGAGCTTTCTTTAGAGGAAATGAGAAAAAATAAGTTTTTTTTTTTTAAGCAAGGGGTGAAATGATTTTTTTTTAGAAAATTTTGACTTAAATAAGGCATTAGTACGATGTTGTTTTGGCATGGTTTCAGAAGCCCCAAAACGACGCCGTTTTGGACATGATCCGACCACCCAACCCAGATCTCCTCTAGATCTGCGTGTTTTTAAAGGGGTGGGATAATTGTTTCCCAAGTCCTCCCGCTTTTGAGCATGTTTTGATATAGTCCTGATTTAGTTTTTCTTTTCTCTTTTAAATTTACCATTTAATTTAATTTAATTTAATTTTTATTTTGGTCCTTTGACCATCGGTCACTCCTGGAAACAGCACGTGTATTGGAGTTTGGAGTAATTATCCATTTGGTCCCTGGTCCTTTTCGCATGTTCAATTTTAGTCCTTTATTTTGCTTTATTTATTTTATATAATTCATACTTTGGATTTCATTTAAATTTCAATCTAATCATTCATTTATTTAACTTCACCCCTTTAATTACTGTTTTTTTATATATTTTATTTTAGCACTTAAAATTTACGTTGTCATATTCCTTTTTGATGCATTTTTAGGGGTAAATTACCCAAATATACCAAAAAAATTAAAAATTTACGGAATTGGGCCAATTTCTAGAAAATTTACGGAAAAGGGCCATTTCCCATCAAAACGCGCCCACGTCCGCGTTTTGAGGAAATGTTAAACAAAGCGCCTACGAGGACGCGCTTTGTAGCCACTCAAACAAAAAGCGCGCGTCCACATAGGCGCTTTTGTCGATTTACACAAAGCGCGCCCCGTGTGGGCGCTTTAGACTCGCAACGGTCAAAATTTTTGACCGTTGGTGCCACATCAGCAAAAGCGCGCTGACGTGGATGCGCTTTGCTGAGGTGACACAAAGCGCGTCCCCAGGGGCGCGCTTTAGGCCGAACGGTCAAATTTTTTTGACCGTTGGGCCTCCAACGGTAAAAAAAAAAACCTATAAAAACCCCCCAACCCTTTTATTTTTTTCACACTTTAATCCTTATTCATTCTCCTCTCAAATTCCTCTTAAAGTTCTTCAAACTTCCTCTGAAATTTTGAAATAGTCCTTTACTATTTACAAAAAAGCCCTTTTTAATTTTTTTTAATATATTTTTTTAGAAAATTTTAAAATTTTCGATCGTATTACAATGGCCGGGGAATTACTTCGTCTAGACGATAAGCACATCTCCGTCGATCAAATGAAAATGGTAAGTTTTAATTTTAATTTTTCAATATTATTTAATATTTTTTACAATTATGCAATTTTAATTAATTTTTATTTTATAATTTTTTAAATAGTCTGTAGATCGGGTGTTGCAATGTTATATTCGCAATATGCATGGTCCCCCATCGCTGTTGATCGAGAATTACCTGCGAGAAGCGGGTTTTTGGCACGTGGCCACGATAGGCCGGGGGTTCAAGTTGGAGCCGCCTTTGATCAGTGCGTTGATAGAGAGGTGGAGACCCGAGACGCACACTTTCTATCTTTCATGCGGAGAGTGTACCATCACTCTGGAAGATGTGCAGTTGCAGTTGGGATTACCGGTGGACGGGTCGGTAGTCACTGGGTTCGCAACTTCTAGTGATTGGATGGCCGTATGCTACGAGCTTCTGGGTGCCATTTCGGATAAAATTCAGAGAGGTCGGATCGAGATGACCTGGTTACGAGACACATTCTAGGAGCCGAATGAGGGTTCGACCGAAATAGAGCGAATACGGCATGCTCGGGCATACATTCTTCAGATAATTGGAGGCTATCTGATGCCGGACCTTTCTAGAAACCTCGTACACTTGAGATGGCTGCTGAAACTTGTTGATTTTAGAGCAGCCGGTGAATTGAGTTGGGGGTCTGCCGTGCTATCGAGGTTGTATCGGGAGATGTGCGGGGCGACGCGGCCGAGTAAAGCGAAAATCAGAGGTTGTCTATCACTACTGCAGTCATGGGCATGGTTTCGATTTCCATTTTTACGTCCTCGACTCGACCACCCATATTCATTCCCACTGATAACGAGGTAAATTTAATGTTATATTTTACAATTATTATGTAGATTTATAGTATAATTGTATGCTAAAAATTTATTTAATTAGGTGGAACCATTCGGTGAGTCATGCTGGAATACCTACCTCGCTAGAAGATATACGGCTTCTATTGGACCAACGGTCGGAATCACAAGTAAGTTTTGAATTTTGTATTTATAATTTAGTATTTCGTATTTAGTGTCTAGTATTATGTATATAACTAATATTTTGGTAATGTTAATATAGTTTCAATGGACACCGTACGAGGATCCGAAAATTCGAGCAGTAATTCCGAAGGAGTTCTTGCAAAATCCGAATAGTTGGAACGTGAAGGTCCCATTGATCACCTATGCGACCGTGGAGATGCACCAGTCAGATCGGGTTCTGCGACAATTTGGATTCTGGCAACCGATTCCCGTGCCACCTGAGGTGCTCGATGATGAGCACACAGTGGACTTACGACAGTTGCACATGGATTGGCCAAGATTTTGGTCAGCACATATCGAGACGTGGGAGAACCGGTATGACTATTTACCTGACCGGGAATCGATCGTCGTTCTGGAGTTAGCGTGCGTGCCGGAATACTTGCCATGGTTTAGGATCCATGGTAAGCCGTATTTGTTGTCGGAAGAAGAGAGGCGACGACAACTTCGTCAACAAAGGAAACGTCGGGGCCCCTTAAATCCAAGGAGAAGGGGTGATGAGACTGGGCCATCAACGGCGCACGACACGATCACGGGCCCATCAACAGCGCCCACACGATCCATCGGGCCCATCAGTTCACCGAGCGACACCGACATCACGACCTTTACCCTTTATGCCGGTGCGTACCCTACCCCTTATATGTATCCTAACCAATATATGTTTCCTTTTCCCCACCCCACCCCAAAGTTGGAATGCATGGTCGGTTCGAGTCCGTTCGACATCTCGATCGCCACCGATCTTGAGGCCGTGCGTCGCGTGAGGATCACAGGAGGCGCCGTCGGGAGCACTTCTTTTACTAGCCTCCTTCGCCATACGGGATTGAGACACCCCGCCGTGGTTTATGCAAACACCTCCGGTCGTTATTTTATCAATGTGGGTCATCCTCGTAACACCCACAACCAGACCCACTGCTGGAGGAATCGGAATCCCCGCCCGAGGTTCCACGACCCCCGCCGGAAGCTAGAAGAAGGAGGAATCCGGTACAGAATCCGCCGACCGCCCGTGTGGCACTCGATTTCGACCGGCATCAACATTGATTCGGATGGGTTTTTTTATTTTTAAAATTGTAATAATTTTTTTAATAAAAAAAGTTGTTTTTTATTTGTGTTTGTAATTTAATTTTAATATCTTCACTAAAATATAAGTTGTTTATTTTTTTGTATGTAATTTAATTTGAATTTTTTAAATAAAATAAAAAGTTGTTTTTTATTTTTTATTTTTTGTAATTTAGTTTTAATATATTTAGTAAAATAATTGTTGTTTAATTTTTTTTATTGTAATTTAATTTTAATATCTTTAATAAATTAGAAATTGTTTAATTTTTTAATTGTAATTTAATTTTAATATATGTAATAAAATAAGAAGTTTTCTTTATTTTTTTTATTTTTTTGTAATTTAGTTTTAATATATTTAATAAATAAGAAGTTTTCTTTATTTTTTATTTTTTGTAATTTAGTTTTAATATATTTAATAAATAAGAAGTTTTCTTTATTTTTTATTTTTTTGTAATTTAGTTTTAATATATTTAATAAATAAGATTTTTTTTTATTTTTTATTTTTTTAATTCATAAAATAATAGTTGCTTATATGTTTTTGTAATTTAATTTTAATATCTTTTATAAAATAGAATTTGTTTAATTTTTTTTTTGAAATTTAATTTTAAAAATAAATATCCAATATTTTGAAAGGGAAAAGCGCTACTGTTAATACTTTACTAAAAAAAATTATGATATTAACATAGAATTTAATAAAACTTTGTATGTTATATATAGGTTTTGTAAAAGAAAATAAAAGTAGAAGGCAGGATTAGGTTGAAGTTGCTTTTTCCGAAGGTGGAAAATGTTATATGCTGACCAGAAGATTGTTTGAATCATCGTCTTTTTTAATAGAATAATAAAGTAAAAAGTAATATATATTTTATTATAAAGTAAAGCAAAGCAAATGGTAGAAAAAAAAAAAAGACGAGCTTTAGGCAAGGAGAATATTACGTACTTACTACTCGCTACTTACTTTATCCTTTGCTTAGCTTACGCTCCCACAGTTAGCCTAACTTCCATGTTTCGTAAATGGTACTTTAATTAATGGTTTAAATTCATTTTCTTTTCTTTTTTACGATACCAAAACGATGCAAGTTCGATCACTTTATTTGAACCCGTGACCACAACACCGTCAACTGGGAGCTCGAATTACAATACAATATCTTCTAAGTTGATGGTGCACTCCCCACGTAACAAATGAAATCTGTGGGTCCCAAGGTGCCACCTCTCAATTAAGGAGGATGTCAAGCCGACTGTAAGCTGACGTGGCACGTTAAATTATTATTTCAAACGAAAATTTTAAGTTAAATTATACAATTGATCCATATATATTTTTTTTGTTTTGAGCAATTTATATTTTTCTTTTATGTTAAACGCGTCCACGTCAGTGCGTTTTGAGGGGAAATGGCCATTTTCCGTAAATTTTCTAGAAATCGGCCCAATTCCGTAATTTTTTAATTTTTTTGGTATATTTCAGATATTTACCCCATTTTTAGGTGGTTATTACATATTTTATTTATTTTGGTATTATGATAGTGATATGACTATTGCTATTAGTATTATGAATTAATAATTTTATTATTATTGTTGTTGCATTATTATTATTATTATGGTATTTATTTATTTATTTATTATTTATCATTCTAATATAGATGTTTTACCCACATAGCTATTTTATATCATTTTGCTATCATTATACCCTGTATCATGTTTAAACATATTTGTCCATTTTCATATTATGCTCAACTAAGCTAAATGCACGTTGTTTTAAATGTTAAATTCATTTTTACTCGATGCATAAAAAAGGAAAATTTTAAAACTGAGACAACATTCTTTATTTAGAGATTCGAGAAGTTGTGCCCTAACTTACGGGGTTCGACTTTCTCTTTGAACCTAAATAATCGAACATCCTTTTAAAACTAAAAAACACATAAGATTTAAATAATAAATAAATAATGAGCAATCTTATTTTCGAGGATTCGAGATGTCGTGCCCTAATTTACAGGATATGAGCTTTTCGTTTTGGTTACCTCAAGATAAGAAGGCCTTTTACATAAGTTTTAATTTAGTTAAGTAATTTTATTTAAAAAGAACATTATGCAAAGAGGGATCGTATTTTAATTTCTTTTCGAATTTTCAACTTCCGACATCAAAACATCAAATAATCAACTAGGTACTAATTTTGGGCGTTATGAGGGTGCTAATCCTTCCTCATACGTAACCGATTTCTGAACCTATTTTCTGGATTTGTAAGACCAAATATCACTGTTTTAGTAAATCTAACGTTTTATTAAAATGATCGAGTTTTTAAAGTGATCCAATTACACCTAAATAAAAAAGAATTGGTGGCGACTCCATTTACGTCTTTTTAAAATAAAAAGTCGATTTCCAAAAAAAAATAAAAGTTAAGACATTTTACATAGAAATAAAAATACAAACATACAATTTTCTCTAAATTAAATTACTATAAAAGATTATGTAAAATATGAAGAGAAATTGATATAACAACATGACGCAAACGCAAATGATTCTCTATATACGTTAGGCTATACAAGAATATAATATGACACGATCAGCTATATAAGTAAATGCACATTGATTTATAAACCAAATCATTATCATATACTACTGAGTGAGGAAAATATTTAAACCCTAAATGAAAAAAAACCCGAATTACCAAATGCAAGAACTTAAACTTTTTTTTTTTTTTGGTAAGCATCAAGAACAAAAACATTCTAAAGATTACATGTTTTAGAACCATCCCCTAGATGTCATTGAGATTGTCGCTTTGCAGGCAGCACTGTGGAGTTTCCGATGCAGTGTATGCCCAGATGTCATTTCTGTAAAGCAGGTACCTTGGTGGAGTGCTTGGATTGGATGTCTCCCTCCAGTTTCCAATGTACTGTCAAGTGGCCACTGAACATATGCCTCCACTTCCGATTCGAGCGATGTAGTTAGTAATTCACTAATTCGTAATGCCGAGTTGTTGGAGCTTTAGTAGGATTGTTCTAACAAAGAGAAGTTTGCTATAGAGTTTGGAATGACCTGTATAATATGTGACAATATTAGGGGAGAAGGGGAGTAACCCATAATTGCCGCCGTTTCTCTAAATGTTGTACTTTTATTATGGTAAAGGCAATAGTGACCGCGAAAGGTGGGGAATTCTGACAGAGTGATCATCCTACCTGATGATGTGCCTCTATGTCTTGGTTGTTTATGGTTTGGTCTCTAGGTGTGTCTTTGCACAGCAAGATATGGTAATGTATATGACAGGTCTGAATGTTCCTAATAACTTATATTGGGTTGGGAATTTGGTTGGAGAAGCATACTTGGTTTCTATGTTTCCAGATATGCCACAGAACTAAGATCCAACCGTTATTAGTGGATTTTTTACTAGGATCGGATTGGTGGTAATCATGAATCCATTGGCTTACCCATTCCCTAATATCAAATATCCCACTGTGTTTCGTGCGTGTTGTCCATTGAGTGCCAAACCAGACAACTTTGGAGAAGGAACATGCACTGAATAGATGGTATAGGGATTCATCGTCATTTTCACATAATGGGCAGTGAGAGGCTGTGGTTATTCTACTATCACTGAGGGCCTTCCGTAGAGGGATGCTATCATAGCAGAGTTTCCATAGAAAAATGAGAATCTCTGGGGGGAGCTGGATAGTCCAAAGAGCCTTCCAATTGATGCAATAGGTGTTTTCGGTAGTTCTTAATTGGCATTGGTGTAGGAGGAAACGGTATGCATTCTTAATGGAGAATTGACCAGAGAAGTTGAATTTCCAGACATACCTATATTGTTTTGGGGTTATTGTGAATTCACGGGACTTGAGTTCATGTGCCCAGCAAGTGCCACTCTGTTCTCGAATGCGACGTGTGTCCTATTGGTGAGCGTGTGTGCCTCGTAGTTATAAGGCTAATGTCTCATTTGAGCTTATTGGTTGTTGGCTATGTAGTGCAATCAGGCCGAGTTAGGAAATTTGGATTGTGGGGGTCAACTTTTTAAAAATTAAAAGGTCTACAAGTTATATAAATTAATGCATATTTATTTTTTCTGGTTGTTTTTTCTCTATTTCACTGGTAGATTTTCTTATAAAATATTTTTTCATTCCTATTAAACATTTAGAATAAAAATATCTAAGCCTTAAACATATAAAAGTTTTCATGAACCCAACATACCAATAGTAATTTTCGTTCACAAAAACAAACATCACTTGAGTACCTTTTCGTATCATGAGAATGCAATAAATCAATTTTTTAAACATAAGATTCACATTAATTACACTAACAACAATAATTTCTAAATAAAAATGCTAAATTTCTAATCAATTCTAATTTCTTCAAGAGTTTGTATTAATCAACCATAGTTTCTTCAAGGATTTGTATAAATCAACCTCTAAAAATTATTACTTAATCACGGTGTTAGGAATCTCATATAAAATCAATAGTCTTGTTTCACGATGTTAGGAATCTCATATAAAATCAATAGTCTTGTTATACATAAGTAGTCAGTGACCTGAATCCTAGAAGGGATTCAGGTCTCCGACTCGCGACATGGATAGCTCCCACCAGAGGATTAAGTGGAAAGCGGGCCACGAAGAGAACAACAGGGCGAGTTCGCGGATCCTGTTTGCAGAGCGAGCTCGCGGACCCAACTCGCAAGGCCAAGCCAAGGGCCTTGCTCGCAATGCAAGGCCACCGTCCCAGCTCGCATACACCCAGGGAGCTCACAAAAAGGGCCGCGTGCCCTCCAAGCTACCTAGACACGCGTCTAGTAGGTAGGAACCCGCCTAGAATGTTAGTCCCAGGAACAGAAAGGACCGCGTGCTCCGTAGACACATGCCCAACAAACTTAGAGTTCATAGAGAATGTCAGTATTAGGGACATAGGATGTAGTACTAGAGGCAGCGGAGTCAAGATAAAATAGTGGGACCCTATCATGAGCTATAATAACACTTGTAACATCATGTATAAATACCTAAATATTCTTATTAATAAGACACGAGAAAATATTACTCAGCAAGTCTCAAAATCATTCAAAAATAATAATTTAAGTCTTGCATAAAAAGCCTAATCTATTATAAGAAAAGCCACAATCATTAATCAATAAAACATGAAAAGAAAAGAAGAGTTGTTACTAAATTGGGAGACATGAAAGTATTGAAAGATTGAATACTTATAAAAATTCCAGAGAGTAAGAGACTAAAAGAAATTTGAGGAAAAGTGATGAGTGTTGAAACAAAATAAAAAAAAAAATTAGAGACTTTTGAGTTTTAGTCACTAGAGAAACTCATTTATTTTTTATACGAAGTAATTTATTTTACAAAATAATTCTTTTTTCGAAATTTTGATGGAAACTTTTCAAATTTTTATGGGGTCATTTTCAAAATATTTTTGTGAATTAATACATAAATTATATAAAAAAATTTAAAAATTATAAGTAATGTAAAGCCCAATTTTGGCCCGGGCTAAACAGTCCAAAATCAGTCCAAACAGACCCCAAAACCCGAGGCCCAATTACAACACCCAAACCCAATAACTAAACCTAGCCCAATAAGCCCAAAACCTAAAGACAATTCAGAAGAAAAAACCCTAATCCCTTTCCACGCGCCGCTACCTCCACGTGCCTGGTCAGCACGTTCGACGCCCGAGGCCTAACCAACTTCGGCTCCGCCTGCGCCCTTGCATCAAAATAGCCCCCTCCTTCCGTTGACTCCATCGTCTGCAAGGAAATAACCAAAAAGGGCCAACAACAAAAGCAAACAGAGATAACAGGGATAATAGCAAAAAATATATATATTTTTATTCGGCTATATAAGCCTAGCAAAAAACACCATTGTAATCAGACAGAGAAATATATAAAAGCACAAACATATATCAAATTGGAAAAATCCGAAAGGTGATTTTTTTTTTTTTTTTTACAAATTGTTATTTACTCATTTTCTTTTTTATTCTAATACAAAAGGGATAAACAAAGAAGTAGATAAAAAAGGGATTTACCGGGGCCGATTTTTGCTTTCGTCGGAGAGTATCACCGGCGCTTGAACGCCTTGGACTCACGAGAGTCTGGAAGAGGGTTCGAAATGCGTTAGGTCTCCCCCCCTTTTACTTTTTCCTTTTTTTTCTTTTATTTACCTATGAGATTTTTAAAAAATCCAAAGAAAAGGACTGAAAGAGGCCGGAAAAGCCGACCTTTCGTATCTCCGGCCGCCGTAGGCGGCGGGGATACGACGGAGCCACGGCGTAGGCTCGCCGGAACCCCAGGCCTACCGGACTGGCGAGAGAGAAAGATAGGATTCTCTCAAAATTTTTTTTAATTGTTTTGAAATGTTTTTTGGAAAATTTGACTTTAAATAAGGTCTATGAAACGACGCTGTTTCATTCAGACCTCTCAACGCAGAAACGACGCAGTTTTGATCTGGGTCGGACCGACCCGACCCGAACCTCCTAGGATTTCGTGTTTTTGGACTGAGGGTCTATTTGCGCCCTCAGTCCTTTGGCTTTTGAGGTGATTCACAATCGAGTCCCTATTTCAGTTTTCCTTTTTTCTTTTAAATTTTCCTGCATATTTTATTTCTGTTTCAATTTAGTCAATACTAAAACGGGGCGTTTCAGAAGCAGGGTTAAATTGCTCGATCAGTCCCTCCCATGTGGCGCGCATCGTATTTTAGTCCCTAATCCCCTTTTCATTTTAATTTATTGCTATTCTAGCCCTTTAATTTTATTCTGACTCCAATTTAGCCCTTCTTTGTTTATTTTTGTAATTATTTGTTATTATTATTATTATTTTATTTCACTACTAGTATTATTTTCATTTCTATTATCACTGTTATTTATTTAATTTTTTTTACTATTATTAACTCCTATTATCATTATTATTATTATCATTGTTATTATTATTATTGTTTTTGCACTATTATCGTTATTATTATTATTATGATTACTATTATTTTTTATTATTTTTAAATCATTTCATTCAAAGTTTCTTTATTCATATATTTATTTGCTTATTCTCAATTTAAATTAGATTTTATTCTCAATTTAAATTAGATTTTCACTAGAATATTCTTTGTTATTTCATTTGCGTTTCTCCATTATTTTATTTATTTCATTTTTATTTTGTTTTGTCCTCATTATTATTATCTTATCATGTATTTATTTATTCGTTTATTTATTTATGTCTTTATACACCTGCAAGTTTATGTTATTCGATATTATCATTGTATTTTATTATCATCTTTGTTATTATTGTTCTATTACGCACGTCAGTATCGTAATCCATTTTATATCTTACCATAAGATCATATTCCAATTTATCCAATCCATTAAATTTTTTGTTTTAAAAATAAGCAAATACTTCGCGTTCTAAGATTCGAAAGAAATCGTGTCCTAACTTACTGGGTTCCGATTTTTCTCACCGAGTCTAAAAACCCTATTATTTTCTTTTAAAGCCAAAAGCATAAAAGATAAGTAAAAACTTATTCTCGGGAATTCGAAAACGTTGTGTCCTAACTTACTGAATGTGACATTTCGTTATCTCGGGAAAAAGACTTCTAAAAACAAAGGCAATATTCTGAATTTGGAATCTCGAGAAAATCGTGTCCAAACTTACTGGGTTCCGGTTTTTTCATTTGACCCAAATAACTGGATATCCTTCTCAATACGAGTTGCAAAAGTCGAAAGACAAGCTCAATTTCGGGAACTCAAAATGTCGTATCCTAACTTACTGGGCGTGACATTTTATTTCTTCGAAATAAGAGGGTCTTAGCATCCATTCTAATTTATTTAAATTTTCTTTTAAATAAAAAGGATCGTATTTTAAAATCTTTTCAAATTTTCGACGTAAAGTCATCAAATAATCAATTAGGTACCAATTTTGGGCGTCACGAGGGTGCTAATCCTTCCTCGTGCGTAATCGACTCTCGAACCCGTTTTTCTAACTTTCGTAGACCTAAACTGTTGTTTTAATAAATCAAATCCATTATTGAAATGACCGAACTACGAGGTGACCCGATCACACCTCATCAGAAAAGATTGATGGCGACTCCCGTTTTTCGTTTTCATTTTCAAAATCAACGTTGACCCCGTTTTACATAAAAATAGTTTCGACAAGTAATATTTATTTTATAATTTTTTTGTGGGGCCAATCAACCTATAACGTGGCTCCGCCATTGAGTGCCACGTCGTTCCCAATGGTTGTGACCCTTTTCTCGTTCCAAATTTGAATGTCTAATCCTTGGATGCGTATGTCCCACGCTTGTTTACAAAGGAGCACGTCATTCATGAGCTCCCTTTTCCTTCTACCTAGGAGACTTAAGAGTTTTGTGTTGGCAGAGTTTATCCTAGTGGCACATCTGAAGTTTTTGTTTGTTATGATCGTTGCCCTGCCATAAGTCTCGGATGGTTCTATCGATTTGATCAGTTACCAATTTGGGCACTTTTGTACAAGATAAAGTATATAGCAGGGTGGTCGATGGGGTGGATTGAATGAGTACCACCTTGCCAACAGGGGATAGAAGTTTTGCTTTCCATGCTTCCAACTTCTGTTGTAGATGTTCGATTGTAGGTTGAAAGAAAATACGACGTTGGTTTAGGTGTCCTAATTAGAAGCCTAGGCATTTGCCTGGACTATTGGTGCTTCATACTCCCATGATTCTTGTGATCCATCGTTTGTGTTGTGCCTTGCCCGATTTGCTAAAGAAAATATCAAATTTTGCGTAGTTGATGGAAAGTCCTGAAAAATTGCCATACATTTTTATTCTCTCCTTTAATGCTCTCGTGGATTGTACTATTGCTTTGCAGAAGAGGTAAGAATCATCAGTGAACAAGAGATGATTTAGGGGAATGCCATGTTTGCTTATAGGAATGCCTAGCACCTATGATGAACGATCAGCTTGTATCAACAGAGATAGGATGTTCTGGCATAGAAAAAACAAGTATGGAGAGAGTAGGTCTCCTTGACAGAGACCTCATTATGGGTGAAAAGGCTTAGTGGGGTGATCGTTAATTAGGATCCGATAGGATATTGGGATATAAGGTGTATCCAATGTGTTCTAAAGCCATTTTTTTACTAAAGTAAGAAATCCCAATTGATACGATCATATGCTTTGCACCATGTCAATTTTTAGGGCTGCCAATATTCCTTTGCCTTACCTTTTAGATTGGATGGTATGGATGAGTTCACTTCCCAAAAGAATGTTTCCATGATGTTTCTGTCTTGGATGAATGCGTTCTGGAATTTGGTGATGACAGCTTGCATGATCGGCTTTAGATGGTTCACGAGTACCTTTATACAAATTTTGTAAATGACATTGCATAAACTTATTGGATGAAAGTCGCCGAGTCATTTTTGTTGTGTGCTTTTGGGAAAGGACCAACAAGGTTCTGTTGAGTTCTTTGAGTAGAAAACCCGGGTTTAGGAATCCAAGGCAGGCCTGAGTGGTAAGTGGACCAATAAATTCCTAATTCATCGATGAACCGGTTTAGTCTCTCTTTAAATTGATATCTCGATCGATTCAATCCGATTTTGAAAATAATGAAATAAACTCAATTTATTTTAATTTTTTAATAAGTTCACAAAATGAAAAATGCTATTATTAATTTTTAATAAATTATAACTATTCAAAGTTAAATTTTAGGTCAAATTCTACTATTAGACCTTGTAATTTGCGTAAGTTATAGATTTGGTACATGTACTTTAATTTGATCAAATTTAGTCCTTATATTTTTCGAATTTTAAAATTTTAGTCTTAACCAAACGGTAGCAGTTAAATCTATTTGGTTAAAATATGCTATGCATTATACATAAAGTTGTAAATTTAGCCCATGTTCTCCAACTAGATCATTCTTAGTCAATATATTTTTCAAATTTCAAAATTTAGTTTTCTGCAGACGATAATCCTTAAATCTATTAACTAATTTTTGTTAGTAATGTGTGGAAATAGCAAGCTAATATAACATTACACATGCAATAATATGTTAGCCGTACCAAATTTTGAAAATAGCAAATCTTAATGAATTTAATAGTGCTATTATTTAATCAAGACTAAAATTTTAAAAGTATAGAGATTAAAAACAATCAAATTAAAGTACATATTTTAAAGTCACAACTTACACCTACTCTGCTAATCTAACCTAAAATTTTAAAGTAAACTATTTTTCATCAAATACAAAATATTCCAAGCGAATACTACTAACAAAAAGATTGCTTGAAATAGTTTAATTGAAAAAAAATGATATAAAAAATAAAATAAAGTTAATTTTATATATGAAATTAAGTTAATTAAAATTATTAAATATATTTTAATTATCATTTTTTTGTAAGTCTTATTTATTTTTCTAAATTTTCATATCATCATGGTATTTGTGTCATCCCTCCATGCTTCTAATAATAGCCTATTAATTGTGGGAGTACAAAATTATTAAAATCTATTTACTCGTGTGAGTGTAAGATATTGATATATATATACATATATTCTATATATATATATATATTTATATTTATATTTATATTTATATATTTGAAGGATATTGACAATCATTTCTTGTATCATTTCTAAATATGTTGCAATATTCTCATCTCCCAATAAAAAAGATGGGAAATAATAAAGGGTTAATGTTGCAATATTCTCATTCCCTTTTGTTGGGTGAGATTGAGTCTTTGTTCGCCGGCACCTGACAATAAAAAAAATAATTCTTTTAATCAGATAAAGGGGTGTCGGTCATCAGTGTGCCAGCACCTCAAATATTTTTTTAAATATTGATATAAATATATACCAATATAATACGGTTTGAAAAAAAATATATGGATGTCGGTCATTTAGTGTCCAAAACCCCAAAAATTATTTTTTAATAGAAAAAATAATGGTGTCAGCCATCTAGTCCCCATAACCTAATTTTACTGTTCATTTCAAGTTATTTAGGTGATTGTTTTTAAATCAGGAGTATTTGCGTAATTAATTAATTATTATTATTTGGTTATTTGGGTAGAATGCTTATTCAAAGGAAAGGAAAATGGTTACAGACATATGAAAGAAATAAACTGCTTTATATTTTCAGTGTATTCAATTGTGTTTTTCAAAGGCCACCATACATACACCCTATTTATATACATATCATCTACTAAAATTAACCTAACTCACCTAATATCCAATTACATGAAATCAAATTCATATAAGATTTTTTCTAAATATGACTTTTACAAAGTCAAAAATCTGGTTAGCCCTCAAATGTCTTAAAATTTTTGATTTGGTCTCTCTTTTATTGCTTGTGCTCCAATTTAGTAATTTTTTACTTGTTTTTATTTAAATAATTCGAATTGCGTTATACAGAATTTAAATATAAAATCACCAATTTAGTAGGAATTAATTCAAGAATTAATTGATTTAAACATATAAAACATGCAAATAAACATGCTATCATATATTTATAAATATTTTTATATAAATATATAATATTTTTAAAAAATAGTGATAAATCTAAAATGGTACATTGAAATAGACCAATACCGGTACATGCCAATACCAATACTAAAAAAAACAATACCTCCATTAATACGATATTGACTACCTTGGAATGAATATGAACCCTAATATTAGGGTTTTTTTTTTTTATAAACTATCTTTTATCAGAGTAGATGTTACTCTTATTGATAAAAAAAAACTTGAGAAAAATTAGGAGAGCTGTTGTTATTATTATTTTTGGATAAAGAATATTTAAAATTATATAAAGATAATAGATTTAAAAAATATTTATCAAAATATCGTAGGTCTAGATTAATTACGAACGTGGAAAGCAACAACTGGTTGCCACACAACCAACGCTCCAGTAAGGAAGAAACATTGTCCAAAAATATTGCATTTCTTAGCAGCACATTTTGAAGCAACCTCAAAATACCGCAGAAGCTCCATCAAAACTAGATAAAACCATTCCCTTTCATCATGCCTCTTAATTTTAAAAAGGACGATTTAAAAGCAACTCATTGCCAATAAAATTAAAACAACACTCCAATTGCAGTAAATTATTATATTCATATACTCAGAATTTTAGTTATAAATTTGTGCTAATCATTACAATACTATATTTTAATATCACCCAGTTTACTTATATTAGCTCCCTCCACTTTTTTCAAAAAACCATTCTTGATATTCACTTATTTTTCAAAAAAAAAAAAAAAAAAGAATGTGTTAATTTAATCTTTTAACAATCTTTTTACTTAATTATTCTAATCCTTGAATTTCTCATGGGTAGTGTTCTTTGTTTGTATCCTACTCCTAAACTAAAATTGGGTGTTGGGTGTTGGTATCACAGTCCCAAACTAAAATTGGTAACCAACTAAATGTTTTAATATAATGGCTAGTTATAAAAGAAAACTATTAAGTTATCCAATCCATGCCGTATTGTGAGATTACTCTACCACTCTATAAATAGAGGCTCGATAAGTGTCTTCACTTCATCAAATTCAAATCAAAGAAATTGAGTAATAGCACGTATGGCTACTATTGCAGATGCAGCAAGGCTCGCTCAAGTTGTAAACGAAATACAGAACGTAGAAAACGAACTGCGCCAACGCCGGGGAACCTTAACAAACCTTTTCTGGAGACACCTGCTCCCGGCGAACCCAGCCGTCGTGGAAGACCGCATCCGTGCGACGGACCAGAGAACAAGGGACCTCGAGAGTAGATTGAGAATGCTGTGGGCGGAGCAGGAGTACCTCAACAACAAACTCGAAGTCTATTTTACATTAAATTTAATTATCCTTCAATATCTCAAGCAGGGGAGAAGTTAGAAAACTTTTTTTGGGCCGAAATTAAATTATATATTTTTACAATAATAAAAATGCAATTTTACCATTTGAATAGCCTATATATTTATAATTTTCAAATGATTAAATCAAATTTTTATCATGGTGTCAAAGTGTAATTTTATCATTACTAATTTAAAATTTTATAAATTATAAAGTGACCTAAATGAAAAACTTTTCATCTTAAAAAGGCTGAGGCTCCTGTCAGCCCCCAGCTTCACCCCTGATCCCAAGTATATTTGAAAAAATATCAATTAAAAAATACTTAAATATTTATTATCCTTCGATGTCTCAAAACCATTTAAAAAAGATATAAATTAAAAAGAATGATGTGATTATAATAATTATTAATTTGATAACTACAACCCTTTTTTTTTTTAGTTTTTTTAAGTACAACTTTTAATAATAGATAAAAAGACATGTATATACTTGCATAGAATATAAAATATGTGATAATTAGGTGGTACACAAATATAATGTGCTTCAACGGTCTATGCATGATTGATGTTTAGTTTTTAAAAATTATTTTCATGCATTTTAATTAAGTTTTGAATAATCTAACTGTAATACAAAGCTTGCCCAAAATCATTAAAGATTTAGCAATAAGTTTGGTTTTGCTAGGATGGATTAGTATTATTAATTTATAATAGTATTATTGTATTTAGTTTTAATTAAAATTTAGAAAAAAATGAAAATTTTCGATTTTAGAAAATATAAGGGTTTTAAATTAAAATAGAAGTTATTATCGATTTTTTAGTTAGGTGTGTTAAAAATGAAAATTATGTGTTGAAATTCAAAGAAAATTAACTTTTAGGAAAGCCTCGAAATCTAGAGAAAATTAAGTTGATGAGTGAGTTATGTGCAAAGAAAGTTATAGCACCCTACCACATCTATAATTAACAACCCATTAGTTGCGCGTTATAAAAAAAATTATAAATCTTAAAAATATGAAATATGGTATTTAATTAAGACCCCTTGAATTACTTACAAATAACAAAACACTTTTTATTTTCTGGGTGAGATAAATTTTCCAAAATAAAATGACTTTCAATATTTCTGAGAACTCAAATTTTATAATTAAAACTAATGGATTCACTCGATTCAGAAAAAGGGTATCCCGTTACAAATAAGCATCGCTGAACTCTTATCCGATGCAACGAATGGGTCATTGATTAAGTTAATTCAAAGACATTGCCTCATTATTTTGAAAACTAGTTGCTCGTATATATTTCATGAATGCAACCTATACACAACTGTAATAACATATATACTCAACATCAACAACACTAATACTATGTTTGGTAGGAGTATTATTTTTTTCACCATGTTTTAGTGTTAGAGTTAACTATAAATTAACTTCAATTGATAATTTTTAATTACTCACATTACTTGTTTCCGGAAAAGAGAAAAACTTTTACTTATTTTGAAAAAATCTTATTATTTTTTTTTTTACAAAAAATTTTACTCAACATTCTAATTTTAAGTTTAAATTTGTACTAATTATTATTTATTGTATATCTAACTATTATAGTATATATTAAATAAGTCTTTTCCTATATTATTTCACTAGTAATTAAAGGAGGCATAACTATATAAATAGTAAAATAACTAAAATAAAAACCATAGTTCATCTAAAATTTACATCTATGTACACAAATTTTGATATTTTTTATTTCTTTATATAATTCTTAATACCATATTCAAAAAAAAAAAAAAATAGAAAAATTATAGAGAAAAAAAAAGTACTAATATGACATAAATAAATAAAAATAAAACAAATATTAAAAAAGTAAATAAAACTCAAACAAAAATAAACTGAAAGTAGCAAGTAATAGGAGAGTAATGATTAAATTTATTGATACAATTTTTGATTGGATGGAGGGAGACAAAAGATGTTTTGGTGAAGAGGAAAATAAAAGGTATCGTCTCTCAAGAGTCGCTCTTGTTAGGTCGAAAATTACACCAAACTGAAAAAAAATTGAACATCAATTCGAATTTGACCTCCTTAGATTAAATTATTAAATTAAAATTATTAAATAAATTGAAATTCAAAAATTTAAGAATTAAAGGGGTCAATCAAAAAAAAGTATGTTAATTAATCAAAGGTCCAACTCATCACCACATCTGTATTGTAAATATGCGGTTATGAATAATCCAGCCAAAATAATAGGAATTAGACCTAAGACTATTCCAAATAGAAAAACCTCAATCATTTCAATTTATTTGAAAGGAGAAAAAGAAAGGTAATATCTATCCCTAAAAATTAATTTCTATTGCCCATGAATATCAATACCTAATAATGGATAATTAACACTCTCGAGAGGGTCTTTCGAAATATATATAAGGTGATTTTTTTCTGAGTCAAGTAAAATATATTTTATTATAATTGTATAACAATTTGTCCCCCATCTTGTTGAACAAGAGTTATAAAGTAATTCTTTTGAGATAATTTTATATGCATGGAACATGTAATTGAGGGCTTACTACGTAAGTTTTAACTCGAAACTTTACTAAGTAAGTTCTGTTGTCTGATAGTTTGGTACATAAGTTAAAAGGCTATTTGAGAAATGGTTAAAGAAATGAATCATGTTGTAAAATACTACGAACTATATTGTAGAATACCACGAATTGTATTGTAATCCATAAAATTCTGAAATTCTTGTATGTAGAAGGTTACGAATCATAAATCAACAAAAATATGATAAAATATATTTTAACCCGACTCGAAATTCGACTCGGGATCCGACCTGGAAGAAGCCACCTTATATATTTCTAAAGACCTTGAGGGGGCTCTTGAGAGACGATACCTCTTATTTTCCTCTTCACCAAAACATCTTCTTCCTCCCTATTTCATCCAACCAGAAACTGTATCAACAAAACTATATTTATAATTTATAGTGAGGATTAAATTAAAATATTTAACTACAGCTTGAAAGAAAAAACATAGCTTAAAGAATTTTTAACCGTACATGAATACAAGCCAAAAATCTAAATTCTTTCCATTTTAGATAAAGAAGATGACGCAAAGAACTTACGTAAAGATACTAGGTTTAAGTCCAAATATCCAATGTCTCACTCTCAATGAAATTTCATCATCAACAATAACTTTGTTTTAGCTGTAAATGAGATGTGGCATCTGCATTGTGGGTGGAGCAAGCAAGGCAAGAGAGGCGTCGCCGTGGGCGGAGGCCAATCAAGCAAGGGAGGCTGAGACGGACTGAGTTATGGTATCAATTATTTATCATTTAAAATATATATTTTTGGGTAAACTTCCTAATTTGTAACACCTCAAAAATTTGAATGTCTGACTGTTGAATTTTGTTATAATGAAATTTTTATATCTCGAGTTGCATCTTTGGAAACTTTTGCTATTTTATTCTAAGTTAACCTCTATCCTGGAATTAAAAACATAAGTTTATTTCTGTGTGAATTGGTGTCAAAAATGAGTTTGCTGGTTTGATGGTTAAGCATTTATTTGTGTTAGTAGTCTTATGCTTGAGTCTTGATGTATGCACTTATCGGTAGTTAAAATAGAATTTAATGTTTCCCTCTCTCATTTTTCCTTTTTTCCATTCTCCTCTCTTTCTTTTCTTCTTTTTCTTTTCGTTCTTAATTCTTTTTATTTTTCTTTTTGACTACGCCTGTAAAATGGCTACCGGGATTGGTTGAGGGTCTTACGTTGTTCGTTGTGTCGTTGGAGGACTTTTGTGTAAGTTCTGTTGTAAATTCTTTTCATTTCTACGAGTTTTGGTTGTTTTTGTTCTTTGGTTGAAATTGTTTTGTTACTTGAATTTCTTGTTTAAGCGTACGTTTGACTCCCTTTTAGGCAAGGATCTTGTGGGAATCGTTTCACCAACACGTTAGTTCCATTTTTCGTGATCATGTGCGAGGTGAGTGTTGAAATTTGAGTGAGCAGGGTTGTGTTGATGTTTTTCGACATAAGAGTTAGCTTGTGCGTTAATTCTTGTGATTTGTTGAGAATAGTTGTTGAATTGGTTATTGGATGGTCGCTCTAGGGTTCAGGGTTCCACTACGTTACTCCTACGTCAAAATTTACATCAGGTGCGTATTAAAAACCCGACTCTCTGTGAAATCCAGACATCAGAAACCATGACTGTCGACGCTACATGATCGTGTGGTAGGCCGTATGCATCACACGACCGTGTGTTAGACCGTGCGGCAGGCTATGTGACTCACTGTTTGTCATTAAGGACCATACGGGTCAGAGACACGAGCGTGTGTCCATGCCGTATGACTCATTATTTACGATTTAGGACCACACGGGCAGACGATACGGACGTGTGTCAGGCTGTGTGAGACACACGGACAAGTACACGGGTGTGTGCCAAGCCGTGTAGGGACATACAAGCCAGTCGTTTAAGCCGTGTGAAACCACACGAGCATTTGGGTCAGAAATGAGATTTATCCCTATGGTCGTAAGCGTCATCTGATGCGAACGTAGGCCTTCTGTAGTGTACATATGATCTGCATTAGACCGTATAAGTTGCTATCTAATGATTTAAGACCGAGTAATTGACCGTCTAAACGTATACTGATTGTGATGACTGTTGATGATATTGATTTGTACTACCTAACTGTGAACTGTATCTGAATAACTGTGTGTATGTTCTTAATATCTAACGTCTGTAATCTGCACTTGCTGTAACGACCCGATAGTCATGGGTGTCGAAAAGTGTATTTTCGGGACTTCGTTTTCAAAAATCGAACTCATAAATATTTATTAAAAATATTTATGAAGCTAGTTGTGTAGTTAATTAGGTTTTGGTTAGGTGAATTTGCATGAAATAAGAGTAATTAGGTATAAGGACTAAATTGCATAAAGAGTGAAAGTTGAATTATAGATAAAGAATAATTGAAGGGACTAAATAAGCAATTATTCCAATTTCATTGAATGAGGCAGCATAAGTGTATTTATTATAAAACTTAAAGTTAAAATATATATTATATTATATTATATTATATTATAATAATTAAGTAAAAGAAAAAAATAGAAAAAGAAGAAGAGAAAGAAACAAAACAGAGAAAGAAAGAAAGAAAAGAAAAAGAGAAAGAAAGAAGGAGAAAAGTTAGGGTTTCAAGGATTCAAAGCTCAATTGGTTAGTCAATTTAGTCCCTTTTATTATAATTTTTATGTTTTTGAAATCCCGGTATTAAATACTACTCAACTTATGTTGAAATTTTAGAAATTATTGAATTTTTAAATGTTGTTTATATAGAATAATTTGAGTATTAGGGACTAAATTGATAGATTTTTAAGCTAGAAATGAAAAAGGATTGAATTGTAGAATAAATTATAAATTTTGAGTATTAAGGACTAAAATGTGAAAATTTTGAAATTTAGGGATTTAAGTGAAATTAGAGAGTTAAATCTAGTTTAAAGTGGAAATTGAATGAAAATATAGAATTAATTATAAATAAATAAAGTTAGTCTCGATTTAGGGACTAAATTGGAATTTAGGCAAATGTTGAATAAAAATTGAAATATTCAATGTGAAATTGAATTGTAATGTATTGATGAATTTTAATTGTTTTAATTCCGTAGCTAACGTTGTACCGGAACCCTCAACTAAGAAGGGAAAAGATAAAGTCAACGAGGAATAGCTCGAAAATTTTGGTTTGTATTTCTATAATCCGAATTTAATTATTAATTATTGTATTTTGATTAAATGTTTATGGTAAGTGATTGAGGTGAGTATTTAGCATTTTGATATTTAATTGAAATTATATGAATATGTGTATATTGTGAAATTTGAATATTGGATTTTGTTGCATTTGAAATGTGAACTGAAACCCTATTAACTGTATCGAGCTGAGTCGGATATAGATCACATGCCACAGGATTGGAAGAGTTCAGGGATTACTTCGACTTATAGTCGATGAAACACTGGGTGTCAATTTATTACTTCGGATTAATTCGATGAGGCACTGAGTGCCAATTTATTTCGGTTTAGCCGATGAGACATTGGGTGTCAACTTATTGCTTCGAATTATCCGATGAGGTACTGGGTACCAAACTGGTGTGTTTTGGTTGGATCCGTGTATCCGTCTGAGTCCGAGTCGTGTTAATAGGGGTAATTAAATGAAGTAATATTATGAATGGTATTGGACAATACCAAATGTGAAATGGAAATGAGACATATAAATTGTGTATCATATCATGAAAAGTTATTTGAGATAGCAAATGATGAGAATTGAGTATGTTATGATTAATTTGTTTATGAATTGATTAATTGAATGGTTATTGTTATTGTATGATTAAATGTGCATATTATATTATCTTACTTTTAAATATTCGGATTATAGAAATACCACTGAGTTTATACTCAGCGTACGGTTTTGTTTTTCATGCGCAGGTTAGGTATTTAAGGTTTGACTGCCGATTCAACATCCAACAACAGTCCTGAACTCAAACGTGGTGATGTTATTCCTTTTTGTGTTGGCATGTACCTAGGGCGTCTAATTGTTAACTATTTTGTGGATTGACTGTAAATAAGATTATAAGTTAATATTGGTTGGTTATATATATGAGTATGTGTTATATTAAGGCTATAATATGGCATGTTTTAAATTATTGCATAAATGAACATGATATAGGCAAAATTAGGTTCAATTTGGTATCTTTACAAATTTGATTTGAATGATGTTTAAATTAATATGTTTTGATAATATGATTGTGGTACTTATGAGGGTACATTGGTTAGACATATAGGTTGATTATTTTGACATGTTTTGAAGATATTTGATTTTGTTTCGAATTGGTTGAACAATTGATTTTGAGTTGTTTAGTTTTCAAGATTGCAGGGAATGGTAAACTTGATGTTTAAGGTTCATTTTGAGTCCACACGGCCAAACACACGGGCGTGTGACTGGACCGTGTGAGACCACGGCTAACACATGGGCGTGTGGTTTGGCCGTGTGTCCCCTGTAACATTAAAATTTCAAAACAGAATGCTCAAGTATTTTCACACGAGCAAAGACACGGGTGTGTGTCTCAGCCGTGTGTGACACACGGCTTAGCACACAGGCGTGTGACTTGGCCATGTGACCTGGCCGTGTGACCCCTACACCTTAATATTGCAAGTCAGTATGCTCACACGGCCTAGCACATGGGTGTTTGGCTTGGCCGTGTGACTCAAGTTAGTAAGCACCTAAATTTGGACACGGGCTGGGACACGGCCGTGTGCCCCTATTTCGAATATTCACATGGCCTGAGACACGGGCATGTCTCTTGACCGTGTGAGCCACACGGCCTGGTCACACAGGCGTGTGCCCCCTATTTCTTTGAAAAATTTTGATGTTTTCGAAAAAATTTTCTGAGTACCCGGTTTAGTCTCGATTTGTTTCTAACATATATTTTGGGCCTCGAGGGCTTATATAAGGGACAATATGATTGATTTATGACATGTATGTTAAATAATATGTAATGTATGTTTTTGATTTGAAAAGTCTGGTAATGCTCTGTAACCCTGTTCCGGCGACGGATAAGGGTTAGGGTGTTACACTTGCATTGGGTGGGAATTGTATGGAGGGGAAGTAATCTGTTCTGGTTTAGTGACTAAGCCACAATTTATATATGAATCTAGCATTTTATCGCAAATTGATCTGGCAGCTAGTTTGCAATCACGTTGAATGTGTCGAACTGACACTATGTGGTGTGTAGGGCTGGATTAGTATTAAATTCCCTTAACGGTGTGTTGGGTTGGTCAGAGATGATGTGTAGTGGATGGGGGTAGGAAAAACTACATCTGTTTCTGATCTGTTCTGTATCTGAACTTGAATTGTTCTACTATTCATCTGATTTGTTAAGACCGTAATGAATATCCTCTGCTTCTGATTTGAACATGAGTTTAGGAATTTACTATTATAGTTATACTTCTAGTTGAATTTATATTGGTTACATACTGAGTTCTCGACTCATTTTGTTGTTGACTGAATTACAGGTAACTCACAGTCTTGATCGGGTCGGCATAATGACTCGGTCAATCTGCTTTATCACCCTTTATTTATATTAATAGTAATTTCAGTATTCTTTCGTATTATGACTTTCTAAGATTGTTGAACTATCGACTGGGTTTTAGGATTGTTATAATTCGTCAGATGGTTTTTAACCGTGTTTATGAAAGTTGATTTTTTCCCCTAATAACGTAAATGTAACTTTCAGACTTGGTCTTGACGTCTAGGTCGGGTTTGGGGTGTTACATAATTAGTCACTCAACTGTTCACTAGTTTCTATTTTGGTCACAAAACAATGAAAATTTTCAATTTGATCACTTAATTATCTATTTTCGTTTTTTAGTCATTGTGCTTTAAGTTTGAAATGGTTGGATTATGTGACTAGTATGAATCACTCAATTATAAGAATGCTTTTATTTTGATCACTTAACTATAAAAGAATTTCGATTTAATCACTAAAATTTTTTAAACTAAATATTTTAGTGGCCACGTAGTTAAGTTGATGATGGAATTTGATGTGGGTTTTATTATTGTACTAATAATAACACAGTCTTAGAGTAGAGAAATGTTGATTGGTTTAAGTGGCTTCAGCTTTCACATTTTGGATACATTTGTTACATCTCCTGCAACAATTAGTCTTTCCATAGTTTTGAGATGAAAGAGCTAGTGAGTTCCGGTCGGTTTGAGTGCTCATTATTAATCTTTGTTAGTATTTATTATGCTGTAAAGGAAGAATAATGATTATGGAATTTTAGATTTAAAGATAAATATTTGAATATGTTAAAGTTCCTAAAGCAACTCAACACTATCAGACTCTATGTTACTTATGAGTTTCGGGCACTGATATATGTCCAACATGTATATGTTCAATTACTTTATACTCATGTCTAAATATATAATGGCTGCAAAAACCATTAAATTGGATTTCAATAACAAAGAGAGCACTGCAAATTAAGATGAGAGATATGTATTCAGTACAAGATTTTATCAAAGCAAGAACATTGAATCGTCAATGTGACATGCACCAATGCATGTTAAAAAATAACTAAGAATCTTAAATTGTGAAATATTGTTGATAAACCAGATAAAGCTTGAAGCCTGGATGAAACCATGTTTAAAGTCATTGTGCACTGCCAAATTAGCTTGAAATAAAATATTCTTTTCTAGTATTGCTAATCCATTCCTTGTAATCAAGAAATGGATTTAAAAAAGAGTAAATGATTTACTACAAATATAGCTAATTGTTGATAACTATGTGCCGGCCTAGCAAAATAATAAGAAAATATTCAATGTGAGATAAATTTGCGTACAATATGGCTTGAAAATATCACTTGCAGTTTCATTGTGAAACTCAAAAATGGCTCGATTCCCCGTTTTCACCATTGCTATACTACTCTTCTTCGTAGCTTCATTTCAAGCCTCTTCTGCAACTTCCAAACCTACTGGTCTAAGCATGAAGCTCATCCGAAGGGACTTCTTGTTCCCTGGAAACCTCACTACATTCCAAAGAATAAGAAGATTGGTGCAACTTTCAGTTAGAGCTCAAAATTTCGATTCTTTTCCGAGTCTCAATCAATCAGAGGATAATGTCCTAGTGTCACGGGTCAGAGTACAAAGCCCGTGACCATCGAACCAAATGCATCCGATGGAGGTCTATTGATTAGATGGGGATCATTTGGCCCACCCACGAATCGCCCGATTCAATGAACTCGTTGGAGAAGCCTATCAGATTGAAGCCTGGTTGGCCCGATAGCGAAGATATGGCAACTTAGGCGGATATGGTAACTAATCTTAAAAGATAGAGGGAATCATATCTTGTAAAGATTAGATAGGATTTGATATGGCATAATCTTGTAAATCCCTTAAATTAGGGGATATGGTTAATCTCGTCCGTCGATGTAAATGTATCTTGATCGTCGGTTTTGGGGGAGCTCAACTATAAATAGAGAGCCTCCCCCTCATTTGTACTCACTCCATTCATTGTTTCATATTCTTTGTGAATAAGAATAGAGAGCATTTACTCAAACACTTTGCAGCCCTCCTTCCTGTTGTTCTTTGGTTTGCTTCTTTTGGCATAAAGTTTGCTTCCGCTCTTTTGTTGGTGCCTTGGAGGAGTTCTTAAGGAATCCTCATTCGAGTTAAAGGCTGACTTAGGCGAGTTTGAACGAGCAAATCGTCTAAGGCCGCACGGATTGCGAGACGAAAGGTCTAGCCCCGTGACAAGTGGTACCAGAGCTATTGGTTCGAAGGCACTGTTGGGATGTCGAAAGAAGGGTTCGAACAAAGGTTGGTGAGAAAGTCTTTGAGGGAGATGCTGTCGGCAGTTGAGGAACGTGTGGATAAACTCGAGGGATCCATGGAGGGCGTAAAGGAGGCACTCGATGGGATCGAGGGTCACATATACAACTGGGAGGAACAGTCCAGAGACTATGTGAAGATGTCTCTTAATTCAACCATGGACAAGGTAAACGAGTTGTTTAATTCACATAGAGATAAACTGTCGAACAGGAACGATGCTCTTGAGGCCATGGTGATGGCCTTGAAGGAGGAAACAATGGCCACACGACGCTAGCGTTGAGCACAAGAATAGAGGAGCTCGAGGAGAGCCGGCCTTGTGTCGAGCAGCGGTGGGGAAGGAGTGTCAAGTGCAAGACTTTCAAGAGCGAGTATGTCCCAAAGCCGAAAGAGTTTGTGGGGACAAGGTGCGCATGCGATGTGGATAATTTCTTATGGAGGATGGAAAACTACTTCGTGCCAAAGGCATCTTGGATGATGCGGGTAAGGTAATCATCGCTTCATTATTTCATCGATATTGCACTTTTATGGTGGCGAGGAAGGACCACGAGATAAAAGGCAAGGTAAGATTGGGACGTGGCAAGAGTTCCAATGTGAGTTGAAGGGACAGTTTTACCCAGAGTTTGCCGAGGAAGAAGCTCGGGCAAAGTTGCAAGGGATAACGCAACGGGGCACAGTGGGGGAGTATGTTCGAGAGTTCAAGGAACTCATGCTCCAAGTTTCGAGTGTGACCGAGAAAGAAGCATTGCTTGCTTTTCAAGAGGGATTGAAGCCGTGGGTCAGACAGGAGGTGGAACAAAGAGGTGTCCAAAAGCTGTCGGAAGCCATGACGGTAGCGAAATCCGTGGTTAAGCTTGGTCTAGAGAGAGACAAGCTTGGGTCTTCCAAGTCCGAGGAAAGGGGCGTACGTGAAGGGAATCACAAGGAAGACATTGTTGATGGCAATGGCAACGGCGACAATTGTGGTAATGGGAAACCACGAGTTGGGAAGAAGAAACCCAAGAGGAAAAGGGACAAGCTGAAATGCTTTCTCTGCGACGGTCCACACATGTTAAAGAAATGTCCAAAGAAATCCGCGCTTAGGAAGAAGCCGGTGGGAAAGGCCTTGGGACTTGGTTCGAGCGCAAGGGGTGTCGAAGCCAGGGAGGCCGAAAGCGAGAAGAAGCCAGTTGAGTGCTTCTTGTGTCATGGCCCGCATAGGTTGCGGAAGTGTCTGAGGAAGTCTATCATCGAAGGGAACGATGGAGCAGACACGGAGCCCAAGAAGCTTGGTTCGAGCAGGGGAAAAGCAGAAGCCAAGAGAGCAAAGAAGCGAGTAAAGTGCTTCTTGTACCGTGGTCCGCATGAGTTGCGGAACTGTCCAAAGCAAGCCGTAGTCAAAGGAAAGGCAACGTCCGAACATGGTGAGTTGTCGGAGGGGATTCCACCCAAGGTAGAGGTGAGTTTGTCATCGAACTTAGAGGAAAAAGTTGCGATGAAAACAGTGAAGCTGGGACCAATGAGGCTCAAGTCGAGTGAAGCGTTGGAGTTGGCCGAGTCATCGACAAGGCTTCCACCTATGGGAGAGGTGGGTGATGCATCGGACTTCAAGGAAAATGAAGTGATGCATGTGGGATGATTGACCCGAGTAAATGCAAAAAGGTACATTCCGAACACTCTGATAGTGTGTTGCATTCTAACTTGTTGACTTGGCGAGAACGTGGGGGCCCTTTCGAAGTTCTTGAGCAAGGAGGCCAAGAGATTATGGGCAAAGCGAAGCCAAGTGTTGTGAATCACGAGGATTCTATTCGAGGGAAGTTAGAATGTGGGCAAGGGAGTGACATAACTCCTTGTCATCCAGATGTACAAACGAGTAGGACGGCTCGAGTGAAGAGGCGACGGAAGCCGAGGCAAAAGTCCCGAAGGAAGGGAAGAGCTAAGGCGTCAAGACGAGATCGAGGCGAATCAAGTCAGTGTCATTCGGAAGTCGCAACGAGGACGTTGCGAGAATGGGTGGGGGAGAATGTCACGGGTCAGAGTACAAAGCCCGTGACCATCGAACCAAATGCATCCGATGGAGGTCTATTGATTAGATGGGGATCATTTGGCCCACGAGAACTGGCCCGATTCAATGAATTGTTGGAGAAGCCTATCGATTGAAGCTTTGGTTGGCCCGATAGCGAAGATATGGCAACTTAGGCGGATATGGTAACTAATCTTAAAAGATAGAGGGAATCATATCTTGTAAAGATTAGATAGGATTTGATATGGCATAATCTTGTAAATCCCTTAAATTAGGGGATATGGTTAATCTCGTCCGTCGATGTAAATGTATCTTGACCGTCGGTTTTGGGGGAGCTCAACTATAAATAGAGAGCCTCCCCCTCATTTGTACTCACTCCATTCATTGTTTCATATTCTTTGTGAATAAGAATAGAGAGCATTTACTCAAACACTTTGCGAGCGCTCTTTCTGTTGTTCTTTGGTTTGCTTCTTTTGGCATAAAGTTTGCTTCCGCTCTTTTGTTGGTGCCTTGGAGGAGTTCTTAAGGAATCCTCATTCGAGTTAAAGGCTGACTTAGGCGAGTTTGAACGAGCAAATCGTCTAAGGCCGCACGGATTGCGAGACGAAAGGTCTAGCCCCGTGACAAGTACGTTTACCTATAGGTCGTGTTCCTGAGAGTTATGCATATGTGGTCGAGTTTAAAATCGGAAGCCAGCTCCATCCGGTGAAGCTGCTGATGGATACAGGAAGTAGTCTGATTTGGACACAGTGTCAGCCTTGCATACAATGCTACCCGCAGAAGGTCCCCATTTACGATTCTCGAACTTCCACGAGCTACAGCAAGCTTCCATGCACTCATGAACTTTGTCAAGGCGAAAACAATCGGTTCAGTTGTTATAATAACGAATGTGTCTACAACATACAATATGGTGCTACATCTCGGCGTAATTCACCTAGAACCAAAGGTGTTGCATCTTTCGAAGCATTCCAGTTTCCTGTTGATACCGTCCACACTACAGTGATGAATGATATGATATTCGGATGCTCCAATGACAACCCAAATATTGATTTTGCGAATGGTCAGATTTCGGGAATTCTAGGATTAAGCAGGGGACCAGATGGACTAGCAAGCCAGTTAGCCAAGAGAGGCATCATTGAGAATCGATTCTCATATTGCTTAGTCCCTTTCCATGATGTGTTGAGGCAACCGACTATCTTAAGGTTCGGAGACGATATCCCCCTACCTGTAGGAAAATCTTCAATATACCGACTTCATACAGTACCCCGGTCGCAACCATTACTACGTTGAATTGTTAGATATCAGTGTCGGATTCCAGAAAATGGGGTTCGAGTCAATACCTGGAATGTTCGAGCTTAGGCAGGATGGCTCAGGTGGTTCACTCATAGACTCAGGGACTTTGGTTAGCACCATTGATGAAAACACCATAGGACGCAATGCATACAAGGAAGTGATGGCAACGTTTCAAGCTTATTATGACAAGAAAAACTTCCGAAGAAAGGGCGGCCAAGTGGAAGAAAAGTTTGAGCTATGTTACTATAACAAGGCTGGTTTCAGAGACTTCGTGACAATGACCCTACATTTCGAGGGTGGGGACTATTTCATAGATGGAAAATATATGCACTACTTCGCCGACGAGGAAGAGGAAGGGGAAGGGTATTTTTGTGTGGCATTGTTTAAATCATCGAAAACTATATTAGGAGCATGGCAGCAACAAAACGTGCGTATCATTTATGATATGAACGGTGGTGGATTCCAATGGATTACCGAGACCTGTGCTAATGATCATTTCCCATGATTGAATTCTAGTTTATACCATCAGTTAATGTAGGGTTGTAACATAACTAGATTCGATCTCAATTAAATTTCTGTAGACAAGATCGAGATGGAGAACAATCCATTGCTTCCCTCTCTCAATTAATAATCACTCGAGTGAAATTAAGGTTCAAATCCCATCATTTACAAATATTTGCGACTACTTTTCACTAAAAATAAGACTAAGTAATACCAAATCCATGCATGTTACTGTATTTCCCCCCTAAAGAAGCAAAAAAGTATGGGAATTTATAATATTTTCTGTGTTTTCATTAATAAGGAAATTAAAAAGAGAAAATCAGAGACATGATTCCCTTGGTGAAGCAAAAGACATTATCAAAATCAGAAGCAAAAGACTAATTCATAAAAGCAAGAGAGCAACAGTAGAATATTATATCAATCAATCAAGATGCAGCAATGCTTTGATTCCCTTGGTGAACCCAACAACACTTCTGACATCTTCAATTTTTGTGCTTTAGAAATGTTTGATAGTGTACGTATAGTCAACTTCTGTAGAGCTCCACCATTCTTTAGGATATACTTTGCCTTCTCAATAACATCTTTATCGTTTCTAAAGCCTAAAATTTCCATTACCTTGAGTTTAGACAACAAACAATAAGCCACTTTTTCAGGCAGCTTGCTGAGAACTTCCTAAATCCACAACATAGAAAGGAGTCGGTAAGAGTCTGCAACTTAAACACAAAGCTTAAAGTTAGAATAATACCTGATGACAGGCAAGTTTTTCGAGTTCAGGCGAACTTGACAGTAAAATTTCAAGTCCTTTATCCATTGAACTTGACCATTTAACATTTATCAGAAGATCAGCATATTCACAACTTGACTGTTCACGATAATAATCACATATCTTCAGTTCGACCAAGGTAGCAAAAACAGAGAGCGGTTCACAGCTTAAAAGAAGCTATCATAATGACAAAGATTGGGCTGTTGGTAGAATTTAATAGGAGACTTTAGAAGAAATAAGACCAAGGATTTGTCAAGAAAACAAACCTAGAGAATTATATGTCAGAACTAGTGAATGGACATTACTGATCCCTCTAAATAATGCTGTTGCATAATTTCGAAAATCGGAGAATGCCGATTGAATAAAAGCGCTGTTAATAGATTTCAGATTCTCCAGTGGATTCCCTGCTATTACAAGGTTACCGTATTTGAAGTAAGCTAGATTTGGGGTATCAAGCATTAACCGACAATCGTGACTATTAAACGTGGAAAGTATAGTCAACCTCTTGAGCAGATGATGTGAAACAGTGAAGTTAAATAAGTTCTCAATGTTGCAGTGCGCTATGACCAGATCTTCAAGATTATTGCAGCTGGATAAAAGGCTTTTAGTTGTATCATCACTCAAAAACTCAACTGACTTGAGATGAAGAGTCTTTAGATTCGGAAAAGGAACACCTCTTGGAACATCCAAAACAGAACAAGTAAAATCTAGTTTCAAAGTCGTCAAGCTCCTGCAGGTAAACATAATACCTGGCGAAGTAAACTGGTCAGGGGAGATGCTTATATCAAGATGTTTAACCCCACGACAAACTGCAGTAGATATCCAACTGTAAACACGACGACCATGGACCATTTCCCTGCATTTCAGATGAAATCTATCTAAACTTGTCTTATGTAAACTCAGTGGTTTGTCGACGAAGGATATAAAGCTCTGAATGTGAAGGATGCAACTTTCAAGATTCTTGTGACACAAATCGTCCACCAAATCAAAGTGGAGATTTGGAACTAAAGTAAAAATATATCTCCACCTGGAAGATAAAATGGAGGTTCCAACTGCTGCTTTTGTAGAAAGGAATGACAGACTGTGAGTTAAAAATTGAATCAGGCAAGTCACTAATCCTGTCTACATCCTCCATTTTAACTTATTAGAAAGCCTGAATAAGATGAAACCGTAGAAGGAATAATCTCATAAAATGAAAAGTTGCCTATTCTTCAAGGATTTTTTTCACCTTTAAATGATGTCCTGAAGAAGTTGAAGTGGATGACTTAGGTTCATTGGATTTTCAGCTGTTACATAAATGGCAGCTCTGGAACCCAGGCGTCTAAAGTCTCAGAGATTAAGGATATAAATGGAGAGTCCAAGACTGTCTAACTCTATGTTAAATAAATGCGAGATTACGTTTCTAACATTTAAGAACTGCAGCTATGATTCTTTCATTGGAAGACTTCCAAGTTTATTTTTCCATATTGGGGTCACAGTCTGTTGGTGTTTTTCACCAAGTGCAGAACACAAAGAACTAACTGATGGAATAAATTGCTTGAACATTCATTTAACTTTTTCATTCCAAAAATTACAATATATATGAAAATGATTACAAGTTATCAACTAATCCTATCTAATTTTATAGGAAAAGTAAGCATAAATCTTGTACACAACCTGATTAGGTAAATCTGTACCAATCAGGGTCATTTCAATACTAACTTTGCTTATCCTATCAAGCAATCTTAAGTAAGCAGACTTAAACAAAATATCAACACATGCGAACCCTTCTTGCAACACATCTTGAGGTTTGCCATGTCGAAACCTTTTTATTTTTTTAAAATCGACTTTTTGTTAAAAAAAAAGAAAAAAGAAAATAGAGTCGCCACCAATCCATTTTTGTGAGATGTAGGCGGATCACCTCGTAATTTGACCGTTTTAATAAAATGTTTGACTTACTAAAATGACGATTTTTGGTCTACAAAATTCAAAAAATAAGTTCGGGAGTCAGTTACGTACGAGAAATGATTAGCACACTCGTTACGCCCAAAATTGGTACCTAATTGATTACTTGATATCTTTAGTGTCGAAAATTGAAAAATTAAAGAGATTTTAAAATACGATCCCACTTTGCATGATGTTATTTTAAATTAAAATCACCTGAATAAATCAAAATGTATGTAAAATGCTCTCTTGTCTCGAGGTAACTAAAGGTCATATCCCATAAGTTAAGACTCGACATTTCGAATCCTCAAAAATAAGCTTGCTCATTATTTTAATTACTATTTAAATCTCATGTGTTTTAATTTTAAAAGGAATGTTCGGTTATCTAGGTTCAAAGAGAAAGTCGAATCCCGTAAGTTAGGGCACGACTTTTCGAATCTCTAAATACGGAACATTGCCTTAATTTTAAAAATTTCCTTTTTATGCATCGAGAAAAAAAATGTAACACTTAAAATGGTACATATATTTAATTTATTCGAGCATCGTAAGAAAAACGGACAAATGTGTTTAAACATAGCATATAATGCAATGATAATGAAATAATGTGAAGTGGCTATGTGGGTAGAATGCTAAAATAATAAATAATAAATAAAGGAATGATATAATAATAAAATTATAATAATAATAAAATACCAAATAATAACAATGGAAATAATCCTATTAATTACTATTCTAATACTAATTAAATAATAAAGGAAAGATAAACAATGATAAACAATAGTAGTAGTAATAATAATAATAATAATAATAATAATAATAAAAATAAAAATAAAATAAAATGTGCAAATAAAGGAATAAATGACAATACAAATTTTAAATACAAAAAGAGGTAAAGAAATAAATAAATGAATGAATATATAAATAAATAGATAAAACATAACATAACAATACATATAAAAAACTATAAAATGTTGAAATTAAATGAATAAAGGATTAAACTGAAATTTAAAATGAAATTTAGAGCCTAAATTATAATAAAACAAATGAATAAATATAAAAAGGACTAAATTAAAACTTAAGTGGAATTTAGGGGCCTAAATTGTAAAAAAATAACAAAACATAATAAAGGACCAAAACGAAACACATGAAAATAACCAGGTGCCAAACTGGAAATTATCTCAAGCCCTTGGGACGAGCGTCATTCATTAGAGGGTCAGCAGATTGAGGACTAAATTGAAACAAGCAAAAATTAAATGGTATAATTTTCAAAAGGAAAACAAATGGAATTAGGACCTAATTAAAACAACCCAAAAGGCGGAAGGATTAGGAGTGCAAATATCCCCTTTATTGAAAACACGCGGATCCTAAGGAGTCTTGGGTCGGATCTCGGGTCAAGGGACAAAACGACGTCGTTTTAGGGGTCTATTTAAACCAAAATTTTCACAAAAAAATCATTTCATGCCCAAATAAAAAAACTCTCAAAAAGCTCTCCCCTCTCTCTCTCTCTCAGTCCCCAAGTCCGGTCGTCGATCCTGCGAGTCGCCGCCGCGTCGGCCACAAGTCACCAGCAACGGCGCCTCCATCCATGGTGGCCGGAAAAAACCCGAACCCCTTATATCTATATTTTTTCACGTAGAATTCCGATTCGGAGTTAAAAAAAATCCCAAACTAAAGCCGAAACTTCCCAAAAAGAAAGAAAATCTTTCGGTTTAGGGTCCTCCGCCGCGGCCTTGGCCGAATCCCAAGGGATTCGATGGCCTTTAGGGCCGGAAGAAACACTAACGATGATGCAGACCGAACGATAGGTAAAAAAAAATATTTTTATTTACTTATTAAGAAATAAAAGAATGAATCACCTCTAAATATTTGTCTTCTGTTTTTGATTTGCTTTTATTTTTTTGTAATTTTCACCGTATGTAATCAACATAAGAACAGTGCTAAGCATAAAGTTTTAAGGAAAACAGAATGTTTAAATTCATAAAATGCATGCTGACATAAGAGAATAGGAAAGATAAAGTGAATGCGAAGAAAAAAAAAAGTCATGTAGATTAGCATCATAGCAAACAGATTAACTAATGATACATCTACAGGATGGCGCTTACATTCAAAAAATGCACGCTGCAAATATGACATTATGCTTCATTTTTATCCAATCAAGTTCTTTATTTATTTATTTATTTTTTATATTTATGAAGAGAAATATCTTTTCAAAGTAATAAAATAAATCAAATAAACATAGTAGCTAAAAACTTATCTTTAGAAACAAATAAGAAAAACAATAAAAAGTCTTCATCATCTAACGTTTGTCCAAATACTCTGTATCATTACCGGCTCAAACATGAACGGAAAAATGTCCTCAGACTAGGGTCAGCATCATGGAGAACCACCTCTCCAAAATCAAGGAAAAATTGAAGAATGACCTATTCAATAAATCCAAAAGAACAAAGATGAAGAAAGTTATAAACAATACAGCTAAACTACAATGCTATAATATACAAACACTTTAACGAGGGCCATCTAATCAATGAAGTGATATTTGAATTTTGATCCATACAATCTTTTCCCTCATATCTCAAACCAGCCTTTACACAATGCAGAACCTTTTGGGGCCTTTGATGACTTAAACTTTAGAAAAGTAGCCATTTTCAAACAAAATTCAATATTTTACTTCCGCAATTGGAAATTATCTTAAGAAGATATTACATTTCAAAAATTGCCCATTTCCGATGGGGGAAAACAGCAATCAAACGAGAAACTACTACACACATACATCAGTATAAACTAAGTCACTAACAAATCAAAATTATGTACATGATTGAAATAGTAAAGAAGAGTCAATTAAAGCATTAATTACACTTTAAGTGACGTTTAGTCAAAATTGCACACAAAATATTCAAGTAGTTCTAAAATTTTCTAAAAATCAAATAAAAAATCAGGAAAATAGAAGAAAACCCAAACCAGTAAGAGAATTCCGTTGGGAGAGGTAGGTTGAGAGAGGGAAGCAGTAGAGCGTTGGAAGAGCTTGTTGATATGAGGATAAACCCTAGCGACCAAATCCTCAGAGGATTTCTCTTCTTGTCTACAGAAATCGCAGAGTTTCTTGACGGCGTGAAGAAGAGAAGGATCGGAGGCTGGATCGTTAGCGAAACTCGAGTCTCTTGCACTGTTCGATACGGTTCGAAGATAGAAATCCCAATCTCGTTCTCGATCGCTCATTTTCCTTTCTTTTTCCGTTCTTTCAGCGAAAGAAAAGTTCCCGCGACGGTTTTTTCCTCGAGGCGACGAAAGAGCTCGAAACGATGCGTTTTATATTTTATTAATTACCGAATGCTCCCTTTGTTTTCACTTTTATTATTTATAGAACTGCTAATATCGTTTTTTTTTTCTTTTGGAAAGTTTTACAATTATATATACTATATATATCCTCGTCGATTGAGTTTTAACTCGATTAGTATGGTATTATTGTCAAATGCAAGAGGATATGAGTTTGGTACACTCCGAACATATTTAAACAATTAAAACTGTACACTCAAATCTACATATGCATTAGTAATAATATCCATACCAATTGAGTTTATAAGTGTATCAAATTTTTTTTAACAATTTTTTAATGGTATCAATTATAGTGATGAGATTGACTAACAGATAGCCCGACTGGTTGGATATCAGGTGGAGTTTAGAAAACATCGACTATACACTATCCTTTATATACTTGATGTATTCATTGCCAGATAGTGCGCTCCCTCCAAATTACGTAGATGTAAGCACTCCATACCAATTTCAGAACCACTGTGATTCAATGCTGTGACTTCATCTTCTTTCTCATTATTCCGCCTTCTTGCTTTTCTTCCGCTACTGCTACTTCGAGAAAAAAAATTCTTCATCTTAAAGGTAAAAGAAAGAAAATCTTGTAGGATTGGCAACGTTTCAAGGTTCTGAGATTATTCCTTATTCGACTTCTTGAGGGCTTTCCAATGGCTACGCAAGTGAAAATGGAGAATGTAGACAGGATTAGCAATTTACCCGATTCAATTCTTGGTTATATTCTCTCTTTTCTTTCTACAAAAGAAGCCGTTGCAACCTCCATTCTATCTTCCAAGTGGAGATATCTTTTTGCTTTACTTTCTAATCTTGACTTTGAATTGGACGAAAGCAGCCAATTGCTTAAAATTTCCACCATTAAAAGTTTCATGTGTTTCGTCGATAGAGTGCTGTTTTTCCATAATACGGCAAACATCAATGCATTCCGTCTCAGGTGCGGGAAAAGGGTTGATTCGGATCGTGTTTACGGCTGGATATCTGCTGCAATTCGGCGTGGAGTTAAACATCTTGGTTTAAGCATCTCTCTTGACAACTTCACTTTGCCTGGTGTTTTGTTTACTTGCACCACGTTGATAACCTTGAAACTGGAGACTAATCTTGTTTTGAATGGTCCAAAGGATGTTTGTTTACCCAATCTAAAGATTCTTCATCTCAAATCAATCATGTTTCCGAATGATGATTCAGTTGAAAGCCTGGTCTCCAGTTGCATTAGTCTTGTAGAACTGATCATTTGTAATTGCAGCACCAAGAAGTGTAATATTTCCCACAATTCGCTCAAGGTATTGGAAATAATTCGGTCTGTACTTTATGGTTCCCTAGTGATTGATACCCCAGCTCTAGCCTACTTCAATTACACTTACTGTGTAGCAAGAGAGTATTCACTCAAGAATCTGCAGTCTCTTATCAGAGCCGATATTGCTTTTCAAGACATCAGATGTGACAGACATCAAACTAAAGCAACAGCCTTTTTTGAAGGGATCTCTAATGTTAATATACTTGTTCTATCATCTACTTCTCTCAAGGTTTGTTTCTTGATAACTTCGCTATCACAAAGTACCTAGGTTTTTGGTCCTTGATGTCTTCTAACACTGCAATGTATCTCATTATGTTAGCTTCTTAAATGCTGTGAACCTCTTCCAATTTTTCCCAAGTTGCTCCATCTGAAGTTGTATTGTGATAATCACAATTTTGAAAGGGGAGTTGCAAATTTACTGACAGATTCGGGTAGACTACAATCATTTTTCTTTTATGAGGTATTATAAATTTTACTTTTAAAGTTGTTATTTGAATAAGTTGCAAACTCTTATTGACTCCCATTCTTTTGTCTGGTATTTAGGAAGCTCTCACCAATCTCCCAGAAAGAGTGCCTCACTGTATATTGTATCAACTCAAGGTGATTGAAATTTCAGGGTTTATGCCTAACAAAGATTGTATTGGAAAGGCAAAGTATTTCCTAGAGAACGCAACAGTACTAATGAAGTTGATCATACGTACAGTACCATTTCTTTCAGAAGAACAAAAATGGAGAATCTACCAACAGTTGATGGCTACTCCAAGTAAATCAAAGCAATGTTGCATCTTGGTTGTTTGATATCCTTTGTATTTCCTTGGAAACATTTTCAAGTCTTAATTCTAGTGCAAGGGAATGTAGTTTAATACTTTCATGATCAAATGCTAAATCGAAGTTCGCAAAAGCAAATTTATTGAGATAGACTTATGTTATACAAGCCCTACATTAACTAGAATTCAGTCATGGAAAATGATCGTTGCCACTTTTCTCGGTAACCCATTGGAGTCCAGGACCGTTCATATCGTAAATGATGCGCATGTTTTGTTGCTGCCGCATGCTCCTAGTATGGTTGTTGATGCTTTAAACAATTCCACACAAAAATACCCATCCTCGGCAAAGTAGTGCATATATTTTCCATCTATAATATAGTCACCGCCCTCGAAATGTAGGGTCATCGTCCTCGTCGTAATAAGCTTGAAACGCAATACATACAATGAAGTGATGGTTGCGTTTCAAGCTTATTTACGAGGACGATGATGACTACATTTCGAAGGGGCGGTGACTATATTATAGATGGAAAATATATGCACTACTTTGCCGAGGATGGGTATTTTTGTGTGGAATTGTTTAAAGCATCAACAACCATACTAGGAGCATGCGGCAGCAACAAAACATGCGCATCATTTACGATATGAACGGTCCTGGACTCCAATGGGTTACCGAGAAAAGTGGCAACGATCATTTTCCATGACTGAATTCTAGTTAATGTAGGGCTTGTATAACATAAGTCTATCTCAATAAATTTGCTTTTGCGAACTTCGATTTGGCATTTGATCATGAAAGTATTAAACTACATTCCCTTGCACTAGAATTAAGACTTGAAAATGTTTCCAAGGAAATACAAAGGATATCAAACAACCAAGATGCAGCATTGCTTTGATTTACTTGGAGTAGCCATCAACTGTTGGTAGATTCTCCATTTTTGTTCTTCTGAAAGAAATGGTACTGTACGTATGATCAACTTCATTAGTACTGTTGCGTTCTCTAGGAAATACTTTGCCTTTCCAATACAATCTTTGTTAGGCATAAACCCTGAAATTTCAATCACCTTGAGTTGATACAATATACAGTGAGGCACTCTTTCTGGGAGATTGGGTGAGAGCTCTAAATACCAGACAAAAGAATGGGAGTCAATAAGAGTTTGCAACTTATTCAAATAACAACTTTAAAAGTAAAATTTATAATACCTCATAAAAGAAAAATGATTGTAGTCTACCCGAATCTGTCAGTAAATTTGCAACTCCCCTTTCAAAATTGTGATTATCACAATACAACTTCAGATGGAGCAACTTGGGAAAATTGGAAGAGGTTCACAGCATTTAAGAAGCTAACATAATGAGATACATTGCAGTGTTAGAAGACATCAAGGACCAAAACCTAGGTACTTTGTGATAGCGAAGTTATCAAGAAACAAACCTTGAGAGAAGTAGATGATAGAACAAGTATATTAACATTAGAGATCCCTTCAAAAAAGGCTGTTGCTTTAGTTTGATGTCTGTCACATCTGATGTCTTGAAAAGCAATATCGGCTCTGATAAGAGACTGCAGATTCTTGAGTGAATACTCTCTTGCTACACAGTAAGTGTAATTGAAGTAGGCTAGAGCTGGGGTATCAATCACTAGGGAACCATAAAGTACAGACCGAATTATTTCCAATACCTTGAGCGAATTGTGGGAAATATTACACTTCTTGGTGCTGCAATTACAAATGATCAGTTCTACAAGACTAATGCAACTGGAGACCAGGCTTTCAACTGAATCATCATTCGGAAACATGATTGATTTGAGATGAAGAATCTTTAGATTGGGTAAACAAACATCCTTTGGACCATTCAAAACAAGATTAGTCTCCAGTTTCAAGGTTATCAACGTGGTGCAAGTAAACAAAACACCAGGCAAAGTGAAGTTGTCAAGAGAGATGCTTAAACCAAGATGTTTAACTCCACGCCGAATTGCAGCAGATATCCAGCCGTAAACACGATCCGAATCAACCCTTTTCCCGCACCTGAGACGGAATGCATTGATGTTTGCCGTATTATGGAAAACAGCACTCTATCGACGAAACACATGAAACTTTTAATGGTGGAAATTTTAAGCAATTGGCTGCTTTCGTCCAATTCAAAGTCAAGATTAGAAAGTAAAGCAAAAAGATATCTCCACTTGGAAGATAGAATGGAGGTTGCAACGGCTTCTTTTGTAGAAAGAAAAGAGAGAATATAACCAAGAATTGAATCGGGTAAATTGCTAATCCTGTCTACATTCTCCATTTTCACTTGCGTAGCCATTGGAAAGCCCTCAAGAAGTCGAATAAGGAATAATCTCAGAACCTTGAAACGTTGCCAATCCTACAAGATTTTCTTTCTTTTACCTTTAAGATGAAGAATTTTTTTCTCGAAGTAGCAGTAGCGGAAGAAAAGCAAGAAGGCGGAATAATGAGAAAGAAGATGAAGTCACAGCATTGAATCACAGTGGTTCTGAAATTGGTATGGAGTGCTTACATCTACGTAATTTGGAGGGAGCGCACTATCTGGCAATGAATACATCAAGTATATAAAGGATAGTGTATAGTCGATGTTTTCTAAACTCCACCTGATATCCAACCAGTCGGGCTATCTGTTAGTCAATCTCATCACTATAATTGATACCATTAAAAAATTGTTAAAAAAATTTGATACACTTATAAACTCAATTGGTATGGATATTATTACTAATGCATATGTAGATTTGAGTGTGTACGTTTTAATTGTTTAAATATGTTCGGAGTGTACCAAACTCATATCCTCTTGCATTTGACAATAATAATACCATACTAATCGAGTTAAAACTCAATCGACGAGGATATATATAGTATATATAATTGTAAAACTTTCCAAAAAAAAAAAAACGATATTAGCAGTTCTATAAATAATAAAAGTGAAAACAAAGGAGCATTCGGTAATTAATAAAATATAAAACGCATCGTTTCGAGCTCTTTCGTCGCCTCGAGGAAAAAACCGTCGCGGGAACTTTTCTTTCGCTGAAAGAACGGAAAAAGAAAGGAAAATGAGCGATCGAGAACGAGATTGGGATTTCTATCTTCGAACCGTATCGAACAGTGCAAGAGACTCGAGTTTCGCTAACGATCCAGCCTCCGATCCTTCTCTTCTTCACGCCGTCAAGAAACTCTGCGATTTCTGTAGACAAGAAGAGAAATCCTCTGAGGATTTGGTCGCTAGGGTTTATCCTCATATCAACAAGCTCTTCCAACGCTCTACTGCTTCCCTCTCTCAACCTACCTCTCCCAACGGAATTCTCTTACTGGTTTGGGTTTTCTTCTATTTTCCTGATTTTTATTTGATTTTTAGAAAATTTTAGAACTACTTGAATATTTTGTGTGCAATTTTGACTAAACGTCACTTAAAGTGTAATTAATGCTTTAATTGACTCTTCTTTACTATTTCAATCATGTACATAATTTTGATTTGTTAGTGACTTAGTTTATACTGATGTATGTGTGTAGTAGTTTCTCGTTTGATTGCTGTTTTCCCCATCGGAAATGGGCAATTTTGAAATGTAATATCTTCTTAAGATAATTTCCAATTGCGGAAGTAAAATATTGAATTTTGTTTGAAAATGGCTACTTTTCTAAAGTTTAAGTCATCAAAGGCCCCAAAAGGTTCTGCATTGTGTAAAGGCTGGTTTGAGATATGAGGGAAAAGATTGTATGGATCAAAATTCAAATATCACTTCATTGATTAGATGGCCCTCGTTAAAGTGTTTGTATATTATAGCATTGTAGTTTAGCTGTATTGTTTATAACTTTCTTCATCTTTGTTCTTTTGGATTTATTGAATAGGTCATTCTTCAATTTTTCCTTGATTTTGGAGAGGTGGTTCTCCATGATGCTGACCCTAGTCTGAGGACATTTTTCCGTTCATGTTTGAGCCGGTAATGATACAGAGTATTTGGACAAACGTTAGATGATGAAGACTTTTATTGTTTTTCTTATTTGTTTCTAAAGATAAGTTTTTAGCTACTATGTTTATTTGATTTATTTTATTACTTTGAAAAGATATTTCTCTTCATAAATATAAAAAATAAATAAATAAATAAAGAACTTGATTGGATAAAAATGAAGCATAATGTCATATTTGCAGCGTGCATTTTTTGAATGTAAGCGCCATCCTGTAGATGTATCATTAGTTAATCTGTTTGCTATGATGCTAATCTACATGACTTTTTTTTTTCTTCGCATTCACTTTATCTTTCCTATTCTCTTATGTCAGCATGCATTTTATGAATTTAAACATTCTGTTTTCCTTAAAACTTTATGCTTAGCACTGTTCTTATGTTGATTACAGTGAGTTCGCAGATCCTGTTGTTGCAGCTGCGACTCTTGATTTTCTAAATGTAAACAAGAACAAACTTCTTTTTTCTTTCCCCAACTTACTACCTCAGGTATGATCAATGAATTAGGATTCTTAGCAGATTCTTTTGATAAACATAATGCATTTTAAGGTATTAAAGATGCTGGATATCTTAAGAATTTGCATTGCTTTTTGGAGCATGTTGTTTAAATTTATGAAATTGATGCTATTACTGTCATATGGCTTTAGACGTGTATAACATATTTGTTGGTAAATAAAAGATTGGAAGTTACAGAACCTACAGAATAGAAAATTTAAATTTATGTACTATGTACTATGTACTATGCATATATGTAATTTTGTCCCAAAAACAATTTTGACGTCTGCTGCACTGAATGAAAATTGAAAACCCTCTATATACTTTGTTCCTTCTAAGCATGAGTTAATACATTTTCGTTTGATCTTTAACAAATCATTTAACGGTGAAGTTAAAACATCTAAATATGCTTGTTCTGTCAAACTACCATTTTTGAGTAATCCTGTTGGAGTTGCTTTATGTTTTGAAGCTCAAAGGTGCCACGTTTATCAGCAATTCATTCCCTTTGTGATTTTACTTGTTATAGCTCATCTTCCCTTTGCCAATTATGTATTTTTCTTCTAAATTGAAGCCTTCTAGTTGAACAGTGGACTAAATATGGAATCAAGTAATTATCCCTTTGCATCTCTTACTAATATTCCTTATTTCTTTGTAGTTTTTCCCTTTGCTTCTGAAGCTGATTGCATGGAACGGAGAAAAGTAAGTTCTCCTATCTAAGGTTGTTTCCATTTCAGCAGACTTAGTCTTACGAGTGTTCAGTATGTGGTATATTACCTGAATGGCAATAGCTTGCTTTCTCTATGTTCTTGTCTCCACTTCTGGAGAACCTTTATCAGTAATAAACAGGCTAAACTGATACTAAATCCATGTGATGTGGTTTACAGAATAAGCAGTTAAACATACAGTACTCATAAATGGTTTGTTTTAAAGTGCTATTGAGGATCATCATGTGTGGTTTGCAGATTAGAAAAGGCATTTCTCAAGGTTTTTCCAGGATTGGTATCACCTGGATCATTTCTCCCCCTATTTCCATCTTTAGTAGATTTGCCAAGTGAGTTTATTGTCTGGGCTTCTCAATTGACTGTATTGTCCTCTTGTCTGCACTTATTTCGTACACCTTTTCACCTCATTTTGCATTTTAAAACTTCATTTGCATTCATTCTAAGCGCTCTTAACATAAATAGATTGATGGATGGTTGATATGATAATTTTTATTGCCTTTTCTTTGTTATGTGCTCTATGTGCATTCATCTGGTTTGTTGAATGATGAAGTGAATTTTTCTTATTTCTTCATAAACTAATTATGTTTTCTGACTTTCATTTGTCTACATTAGTCTTGGTTGTCGCATTGGAAAAGGTAGAACGAAGCTCAGGGTCACTAATAGGAAGCAGTATAGCTTCTATCCAGAAGAGTGCGGCTCCTGAGGTTATATGTGGGACTTTATAAATTGTATATTTTAAGTAAACACTCATTAGTAGTGCAAATGGTAAAACTCCCTTATATGATACAGATGCTACTTGCACTCATGGATGAAGCCTATACGGGTTCTACCATTGGAGATGGAGGAGGAGACTCTGAGTCCGAGGAAAGCAGTACGATTGATGTTGCTGATCCTGTGTTTCTGGAACTTCTTAAGGATGAAAATGATGGTCTTGCTGTATGGTCTTCTATTTATTAAACTCCATTTACAATTAGATGAAAGCAGTTACAATCATAGTATTACTTGAGGAAAGTATAGTTGTGTAACCATTACAGACTTTTTAATTAGGAATTTGTTTCTCTGTGTTCTTGTAGAGTACTTTGCTTTTTAAAATTTAGATTGTTCATTTTCTCTGTATCAAGTATTTTGAATTTCTATTAATGCAAGTAAAAGCAGCACTTTGCATTTCTAAAATTAAGGCTAGCTTACTTTAATATTGTACATTCTTCCAAGAGTACAATATCATATTTTTTGAGCTATGAGTTGTGTCTATAACTAGGCTGACCTGGTTTTTGTTTTTGTTTTTTGTTACTGATATCTCTTTTCTTTCTGTAGTTTGAAATAAGTCGACATTTGACAGAAGATTGATTGTTTCAGGAACGCCATTGGACTTCTCCTGGGGTTGCTGCAGTACTACAAGCTGCAACAAATAGCCCTCAGTCTGATAGATTAAAGCAGATACTCAATATCACACCTCGGCTTCTTGATATGTATTTTACTATAGCTTTGCGCGATGCAAATAACTGTATGTTTTATGTTTTTTTTAATCCATTTGATATCCTTTTTAGTGCTTATATAACTCTATCTACAGGATGTAGATTTATTTTAACTGTCGATACTCATTGCTTGTATCTTAATTTGTGTTCTTGCCTCTCTTTTGTAGCATTAATCTGTGCATTAATTCCCATTCTGATGGCTAGAAATTCTACATTATTTCCTGACAAGAACTATATGTATGAGGTTTGTATACATTTTGAAATATTAGTTCTTTTATTGTATTTCTTGTGGGGCTACTACCTTGTGGTTTTCATATTATCTACAGTATGTACCACCCTCTAGATCCTCCCTTACATTAATTATTTGGGTCCATACTAAAGTGCTTATGTTAGGTAAGTAAAATGGTTAGCATCATTGGATTTTTGTATGGATTCAAAGCTTTTCTTGTAAATGTCCATGTAATAGGACATCAATTTAGATGCTGAGATTCGAATGGCTTGTATTTCTGAGAAGATATATTTGGGCAGGTTCGTAGAAGGCTCCTAGAGTTCATGCTTGCTTCATTTCAGCGTTCTCCAGATTTTATTGCACTTTTGAAGGTATTATTCACTCAAGTTTCTCCATATATTTTACTTTTCCAGTTTGTATTAAGCATCTACATTAATTGTTACTGAATTGATGTCTTATAGGATTGCAATTCTTTTGTCCTTTTTCATAATTATGATGGAACTTTATTTGGTGTAGTGTTATTATTTTGTCTAACTTATTGTCCATTTAACCTTCTGCAGAAGCCTATAGTTGACAGACTCGGGGAAGCATATGACAGCCCAGAAAAGGTCAATAATTACATCTTATGTTTCGGTAAAATGGTTTTCATGCATTAGGGATCTGACTTCATATGTTATTTTTTCTTTAAATAGACAGAATTGGCGTTACAATTGTGTTGGGCTGTAGGAGAGCATGGTGGGGGTGGTGTATCTCACAAAGACGCAGCTAGGGAACTTTTTGAAAGTTTAGAGCTACTTTTGTATGAAAACCTTTCATCTAGGTAATATTTTCATAGCTCTTTTTATATGTTTTCTCAAAAAACTTTCTTTCTAATGTTGGTTGTTATATGCTGACTTTATTCTTGGTTTCGGAAGTCGTCTAGGTCTGAGGCAGGAGTCTATCAACTCTGACAGCAGGAACTTCAGAAAGTCATCACAGTCGAGGCTTCTGTGTTTTGTTATCACAGCTATTGCTAAGCTTGCTACATATTACCGTGAACTATTGCCGAGGGCACGTGTAGCCTTGGGCAAGGTTGTCTGAATCCAATTTTGGACATTTACTTTGGTCAAATAGTTGTGAAGAAGGAAATGAATTTTCTAACTTAATAATGTTGCTTTTCGCTAACAATTCATATTCAGGTTGCTCGATCTCGAATATCAGATTCAAGGGTTTGGAGGCGAGCTCGTGATTATCTGGGATTAATGGATGACCCCGCTATCTGTCTGTCTGTCTTGGGACCTTCCCGGCCTTCACATGGGCACCCACACAATCCAGGCACCGTCAACTGGAATGATGGAGGCACAAAAATGATTGCCCATATTCCATTTTACATTCTTGGTGAGCAGGAAGGTAAGAGACCATGCCACTTACCCTCCCTCTTGCGTACTTCTTTCTTCTGCTTTTGAACAGATGAAACCAATAGGGTTCGGCTCTCTTCCATTACAATCTTTGAGTTACTTTATTGTTTCGGATGCAGGTCCACCCTTCCATGATTTTTCGTTTCCAGATATTCTTCCGAGAAGAAGATAGCAATGACCTTATCCAATAGAAAGGCATCTCTGGAGTCCCTAATTTTATTGGAGTTTCCAGTTTTTAGATTCATCTTGTAAGTTCATTTTGATTATGGATTTTATTGTTAGCACATTATGGTGCATTCAACTGATGATGATGTATCATAGAATCATAGAACATAAATGGTGTAATTCTACTTCCAAGTTGAATTCTTTGTATACAAGGTGAACATCAGAGAGAAAAAATCTGACTTGCTTCATTTTTTTTTTTTTTTTTAATTTCACATAATTAACTTCAATTTTTGGAGTTGATAGTGCCTCTTTTATTCTTTGTCAATATATTTATTTACCTAATAAAAAAAAATTTGAAGAAAAAAGAAGAAGATAGAATCATCTATAAATGTTTAATAAAACTAAAAAAATTAGTTTAATTTACTTAATAATCCATCTATTGAACCTAGTAATCTATCTATTGAAATGATTAGGCTTCAACTTTTTGATTTTCTTTTCAAAATGATAATTATTTTAGTCATCATCAAATAAACTTCATAATGTAGGGTCTTTTAATTCTGTTTAATTCTGTTTTCATTTGTATTGAAATAAACGTGTTTGATTTTCTTTTCAAGATGATATTGGTCATCTTCAAATAGATTTTACATTCTAAGGTATTTTTGTACTCTAAAGAAATTTGGGTTTCTTTTTCTTTTCCCTTAGCTTCGTAGATTTGCTTTAGGAATGACTAGAAATATTTTATGTTTAACAAATTAGATCATATTAAACTTACGGAAACTAATACATTTTAACAAAGTATAAAAAAAAATGAATAAAACAAAGAAATGAAAATTTACCACTGGATTCATTTCAAGAGTAGAATTTGTCCCAAACTGGTTATAATTAATCTCAATGTCATACCCAGGAGCTTCTTTTAATCCCATCATAAGGCTAATTGCCAAGAGTAAAGAAGAAGAAAATATTAAACTTTTGCCAAATCCATTTTTGAAAGAAAAATCCCTGGAAAAAATTAAGAATAATAGGAAACACTTATACTTCTTTCCCTGCTATAACTATATTTTGAATATTCTTCAAATAACCATTGTTAAACAATTCCAAAATGTTATTTTGTTGGAAACCATCACTCATGTTTTCACCATTTCCACCTATATTGGCCATCTAAAAGAAGAGATTTTTTTTAGTTTAATTTACCTATAAGTTTATCTATCTTTCTTTCTTTTTTCCTGAATCAACATCAATCAAAATGATAGGAAAACCTTTGAAAAATACAAAATAAAAAATTTGAAGAAAAAAAAGATATAATCATCTATAAATGTTTAATAAACTAAAAAAATAGTTTGATTTACATAATAACCTATTTATCTGCAAATTTTTAAATTCTCTTTTTCCCTGGTTACCATACCTTAAACAAAAAAGTGATGAATAGATTTGTCTTCTTTCTCATGAATACAAGATAATATTTATCTTCTTTCTCAGGAGTACAACACTGAGTTTATATATATATTTGAGAGGAAAAGTAAATGGTGAGTAAGAAATGAATCTTAGAAAAAGAGTGTTGAAAACTGTTGAGGGTCATGACACATCTTTAAAATATGATTAGTTAAATGATTTAATGGACAGTTCATGAAAGTCTATGTATGTTTTTTGTGTTTTTGCTTTCTGTTCTCAGTTAATCCTTTTTCTGGGTGAAACATAAAATTTATCTTCTTTCTCAAGAGTACAATACTGAGTTTATATATACTTGAGAGGAAAAATAAATGCTGAATACGAAAGGAAGTTACGAAAAGAGTGTTAAAAACTGTTGAGGGTATTTACTGATGTGACACTTCTTTAAAATATGATTGATTAAAGGATTTAATGGACAATTCATGAAAATATGTGTTTTTTTTTTGTTTTTACTTTTTTAAAATAGGATTGATTCCACATTTAATCGAAGTCAAAGTGTAAATTTTAGATTAAAATGAAGATGATGCTTGAGGTTTACCACTTGAAGAACTCCATTGTAGCTCCCATCAACGTTTTCTAATATAACTCCTAACAATGTTGTCCTCGAGACAATGCTGTAAAATGTTGTCGCTCATTGTTTCTAATCACAAGAACATGGAAAATGTTAGTTCATTAACAACTTCATAAATGAGTAAACTTACATAATGAAATGGAACAAGGGGAAACAAAATCCCTACCGTATCCATGAGCAATTGGACGATGTTCATAGGGTTCATCTCAACAAATATGGTCTCTCGAGAAGTTTCGATATTCAAAGGCTCGAAATTGAGTTTCGAAAAGGATGAGGGGACATCTTGATCAAAGTTACAGGTTGCAATCAGAGCTTAGGAAACATTGGGGTTCACCAACTTCAACCATCCTCATTATCTGTTCCATTGTTGCATCAAAACTACCAAATTCCCTAAGTATTGAAACCCATTTAGAGTCTCCATTCCACAGTTTCCATTGTGTTGCCATAGTGGTTCACCCATTATTGCCAACTTAAATGACTCTTCCATGGCTTCCACAAAGCTTGTTCGATGATTTTGTTCTTGTTCAGATCAGCTCCTATCGAGACCGCCATAAGAAGATCACTTGCTCGGTTCATATGATCGGGTTTAGCATTCGTCGACGATTCCGAGCCCGGTGAATTTTGCGGGGATGGAGGATTATACAATAAAGGGGAGCCAGAATTTTCATTATTTTGTACAAAATAATCCTCCTGGGAAATAAATCATCAACAAGTGATCGAGATAATAAGGAGAAAATGGCTTAACTTCTCATTGTATTATGTTTCCATCATAATGAAATGGACTTCAAAATATAGTATTATTATTTTTATACTATTTTCGTTTCTAATGAAATAAATTGGCCTCAACTTCATGATTTTCTATTCAAAATGATGTTTCTTTTCAAATAGAATTCAAAATCTAAAGTTATTTTAATACTATTTTCATTTCTATTGAAATAATTAGGCTTCAACTTTCTACTTTTCTTCTCGAAATGATAATTATTTTGGTCATCATCAAATAAACTTCAAAATGTAGGGTCTTTTCATTCAACTTTCATTTGTATTTAAATAAACAGGTTTGATTTTCTTTTCAAAATGATATTGGTCATCATCAAATAGACTTTAAATTTTAGGGTTTTTTTGTACTCTAAAGAAATTTGGGTTTTTTTTTTTTTTTTTTTTGGAAAAAGTGATTAGCATGAACCTTAGCTTCGTAGATTTGATTTAGGAATGGCTAGAAATATTCTTTTTCTTTTTCTTTTTTTTTTTTTTTGAAAAAAGTGATTAACATGAACCTTAGCTTCATAGATTTGCTTTAAGAATGACTAGAAATATTTTATGTTTAGCAAATTAGATCGATTAAACTTACGAAAAATAATACATTTTCTAACAAAGTATCAAAAACATGAACAAAATAAAAAAGAAAAAGAAAAATTACCACTGGATTTATTTCAGGAGGAGGATTTGCCCCAAACTGGTTGTAATTAACCTCAATTTCATACCCAGGTGCTTCTTGTAATCCCACCATAGGACTAATTGCCAAAAGAAAAGAAGAAGAAGAATTAAACGCTTGCCAAATCCATTTTTCAAAGAAAAATCCCTGGGAAAAGTTAAGAATAATTAAGAAATACTTACACTTCATCCCCTGCTACAACTATATTTTGAATGTTCTCAAAATAACCATTGCTGAACACTTCCAAAATATTATTTTGTTGGATATCATCACTCCTGTTTTCACCATTTTCACCTATATTGGCCATCTAAAAAAAAAAGATTTTTTTAGTTTAGTTTACCAAGCTTATCTATCTTTCTATCAATCTATAAAATTTTAAATTCTTTTTCCCCTGAATCAACATCAATCAAAATGATAGAAAAATCTTAGAAAAATGCAAAATAAAAAATTTGAAGAAAAAAAGGATAGAATCATCTATAAATGTTTAATAAAACTAAAAAAATAGTTTAATTTACCTAATAATCTATCTATTGAAATAATTAGGCTTCAACTTTTTGATTTTCTTTTCAAAATGATATAAACTTCAAAATGTAGGGTCTTTTAATTCTGTTTTCATTTGTATTGAAATAAACAGGTTTGATTTTTTTTTCAAAATGATAGTGCTCATCTTCAAATGGACTTTAAATTCTGGGTTTTCTTTTCTACTCTAAAGAAATCTGGGTTTCTTTTTTTTTTTTTGAAAAAAAAAGTGATTAACATGAACCTTAGCATCATAGATTTGCTTTAGGAATGACTAGAAATATTTTATGTTTAACAAATTAGATCATACTAAACTTCTAAAAAGTATAAAAAAAATGAACAAAACAAAGAAAATGAAAATTTACAACTGGATTCATTTCAGAAGGAGGATTTGCCCCAAACTGGTTATAATTAACCTCAATGTCATACCCAGTAACTTCTTGTAATCCCACAATAGGACTAATTGCCAAAAGAAAAGAAGAAGAAAAAATTAAACTCTTGCCAAATCCATTTTTGAAAGAAAAATCTCTGGGGAAAATTAAGAATAATTAAGAAACACTTACACACACTTCATCCCCTGCTACAACTATATTTTGAATCTTCTCAAAATAACCATTGTTGAACACTTCCAAAATATTATTTTGTTGGATATCATCACTCACATTTTCACCATTTCCACCAATATTGCCCATCTTAAAAAAAGTTTTTTTAGTTTAGTTTATCTATCTTTCTGTCTATCTATAAATTTTAAAATTCTTTTTTCCTGAATCAACATCAATCAAAATGATAGAAAATCCTTTCAAAAATACAAAATAAAAAATTTGAAGAAAAAAGGATAGAATCATCAATAATTGTTTATTAAACTCAAAAAAAAAAAGAGAGAGAGTGTAATTTACCTAATAATCTATCTATCTACAAATTTTTAAATTCTTTTTTCCCTAAACCAACATCAATCAAAATGATAGAAAAATATTTGAAAAATACAAAAATAAATTAAAAAAGCACAAGGATAAGTATTTTTTTAAAAAAATAAAAATCATCCATAAATGTTTTATCTGTAAGTGCCTTTGAAAAAAATCTTTCAAAAAGAAAAAAGAAATTCATACCTTAAACAAAAAGTGACAAATTTGCCTTCTTCCTCATGAGTACAACATAAAATTTATCATCTTTCTCAGGAGTACAACACTAAATTTGTATACATATATTTCAGAGGAAAAGTAAATGGTGAGTAAGAAAGGAGTGCCAGGAGAAGAATGTTAAAAACTACTGCTGAGGGTAAATAGACAGTTCATGAAAGTGTGTGTGTGTGTTTTTGTGTTTTTCCGTCAATCAGGTTTTTTTGGGTTCTTTCTCAGGTGTACAACACTATATATATTTGAGGGGAAAAAAATAAATGGAAAAGAGTGTTGAAATGTTGAGGGTATTTGCTGACGTGGCACTTCTTTAAAATAGTGACAGTTCATGAAAGAGTGTGTGTGTGTTTTTTTTTTTTTTTGCTTTCTATTCTCTGTCATTTTTTTTTGGTGAAACATAAAATTGAAATTATTAAACCCTAATTTTTTATACTTTTTCTTTTCTTTTATTTTAAATGTTTTTTCATATTAGTTTAATTAAGAAATTGCGAACAATTTCGAGCATAAAATTATATAAAAATATTTTTCAATATATGTATATATACCTGCGATAATTGTTAGGGTTGAATGCAGGCAATATTGAGTATTCGATTATTAGGGATTGGATAAAGATAATTGAGAGTAGAAAAGTGGGTGAGATTGAAGGATCTTGTGTGCATATTTTATCTAAGCATCCAAGCTTAAGGGATTATTATTCAAAAGGTATGATTTTGGGATAACTTTGTTTTTCCTTCTAGTGGTGGCATTTTGTTTTCAGTATGATATCAAAATTCTCTATGAAAGGTAGTGATTTATGTAATAATCTGTTCGTGTTGAAATGTACGTGAATTAATAGTAATTTTGTGTGGGTTATGGAGATTGTGTTTACCATTAGGAGCAGAAGATGAGTCCGTTCTTGAGGAATGGTTATTCTGGGGTTGAGATGATAGAAGAGGCTGTGGGGAGTTGAGTGACCCAAGGTTTTTGTGTCACTTGCCGGCCAATGATTGAAAGGGTGGTTTTTATTCCCTTTTATTTGTTTTGTGCTCTATACCCATTCAGCTGGTTTGTTGTACGATGAAGTGAATTTTTTTTATTTCTTCATAAACTAATTATGCTTTCTGCCTTTTATTTGTCAACATTAGTCTTGGTTGTCGCATTGGAAAGGTAGAACGAAGCTCAGGGTGACTAAGAGGAAGCAGTATAGCCTCTATCCAGAAAAGTGCGGCTCCTGAGGTTATATGTGGGACTTTATAAATTGTGTATTTGAAGTAAAAACTCCTTAAGTAGTGCAAATGGTAAAACTCCCTTATATGATACGGATCCTACTTGCACTCATGGATGAAACCTATACGGGTTCTACCATTGGAGATGGAGGAGGAGACTCTGGGTCCGAGGAAAGCTGTACGACTGATGTCGCTGATCCTGTGTTTCTGGAACTTCTTAAGGATGAAAATGATGGCCTTGCTGTATGGTCTTCTATTGATAAAACTCCATTTACAATTAGATGAAAGCAGTTACAAACATAGTATTACTAGAGGAAAGTATAGTTTTCTAACGATTACAGGCTTTTTTAATTAGGAATTTGTTTCTCAGTGCTCTTGTGGAGTGCTTTGCTTTTTAATTTTTAGATTGTTCATTTTCTCTGTATCAAGTATTTTGAATTTCTATTACTGCAAGTAAATGCAACACTTTGCATTTCTAAATTAAGGCTAGCTTACTTTAATATTGTACGCTCTTCCAATAGTACAATATCATATTTTTGAGCTATGAATTGTGTATATAACTAGGCTAACCTGGTTTTTGTTTGTTTTGTAACTAATATCCCTTTTTTTTCTGTAGTTTGAAATAAGTCGACACTTGACAGAAGATTGATTGTTTCAGGAACGCCATTGGACTTCTCCTGGGGTTGCCGCAGTACTACAAGCTGCAACAAATAGCCCTCAGTCTGATAGATTAAAGCAGATACTCAATATCACACCTAGGCTTCTTCATATGTATTTTACTGTTGCTTTGCGCGATGCAAATAACTGTATGTTTTATTTTTATTTTTTTTAAATCCATTTGATATCCTTTTTAGTGCTTTTATAACTCTATCTGCAGGATGTAGCTTTAGTTTAAGTGTCGATACTCATTGCTTGTATCTTAATTTGTGTTCTTGCCTCTCTTTTATAGCATTAATCTTTGCCTTAATTCCCATTCTGATGGCTAGAAATTCTACATTATTTCCTGACAAGAACTATATGTATGAGGTTTGTATACATTTTCGAAATATTAGTTCTGTTATTGTATTTCTTGTGGGGCTGCTACCTTGCGGTTATGTACTACCCTCTAGATACATTAATTATTTGGGTCCATACTGAAGTGCTTATGTTAGGCAAATGAAATGGTTTTGTATGGATTCAAAGCTTTTCTTGTAAATGTCCATGTAATAGGACATCAATTTAGATGCTGAGATTGGAATGGCTTGTATTTCTGAGAAGCTATATTTGTGCAGGTTTGCAGAAGGCTCCTAGAATTCATGCTTGCTTCGTTTCAGCGTTCTCCGGATTTTATTGCACTTTTGAGGGTATTATTCACTCAAGTTTCTCCATAGATTTTGGTTTCCCAACTTGTATTAAGCATCTACATTAATTGTTACTGAAATTGATTTTTAAAGGATTGCAATCCTTCTGTCCTTTATTTTGTATAAGTTATGGTCCATTTAACCTTCTGCAGAAGCCTATAGTTGACAGACTCGGGTAAGCATATGACAGCCCAGAAAAGGTCAATAATTACATCCTGTGTTTCGCTTTTCACGCATTAGGGATCTGACTTCATATGTCTTTTCTTCCTTAAATAGACAGAATTGGCGTTACAATTGTGTTGGGCTGTTGGAGAGCATGGCGGGGGTGGTGGGTCGCACAAAGATGCAGCTAGGGAACTTTTGAAAGTCCAGAGCTACTTTTGTATGAAAACCTTTCATCTAGGTAATATTTTCGTTTTCTCAAACAAAATTTCTTTCTAATGTTGGTTGTTATATGCTGACTTTAATCTCGGTTTCAGAAGTCGTCTAGGTCAACTCTGACTGCAGGAACTTCAGAAAGTCATCACAGTCGAGGCTTCTGTGTTTTGTTATCACAGCTATTGCAAAGCTTGCTACATATCACCACTAACCATTGCCGAGGGCACGTGTAGCCTTGGGCAAGGTTGTCTGAATCCAATTTTGGACACTTACTTTGGTCAAATATTTGTAAAGGAGGAAATGAATTTTCTAACTTAATAATGTTGCTTTTCGCTAACAATTCATATTCAGGTTGCTCGATCTCAAATATCAGATTCAAGGGTTTGGTGGTGAACTCGTGATTATTTGGGATTAATTGATGACCTCGCTTATCATGCTGTCTGTCTTGGAACCTTTCAGCCTTCACATGGGACCCCACACAATCCAGCACGGTCAATTGGAATGATGGAGACACAAAAATAATTGCGCATATCCAATTTTACATTCTTGGAGAGCAGGAAGGTAAGAGACCATGCCACTTACCCTCCCCCTTGCGTACTACTTTCTTACGCTTTTGAACAGATGAAACCAATAGGGTTCGGCTCTCTTCCATTACAATCTCGAGTAACTTTATTGTTTTTGGATGCAGTCCACCCTTCCATGATTTTTCGTTTACATGAGATATTCTTCCGAGAAGAAGATAGGAATGACCTTATCCTATAGAAAGGCATCTCTGAGTCCCTAATTTTATTGGAGTTTCCATTTTTAGATTCATCTTGTAAGTTTATTTTGATTATGGATTTTTCTTGTTAGCACATTATGGTGCATTCAACTGATGATGATGTATCATAGAATCGTAGAACATAAATGGTGTAACTCTACTTCCAGGTTGAACTCTTTGTATACAAGGTGGAAATCAGTGATAAAAAATCTGACTTGCTTCACATTTTTTTTCTTTTTAATTTCACATTATTAACTTCAATTTTTGGAGTTAATTGTGCCTCTTTTATTCCTTTTCAATATATTTATTTCTTATTTTGATATTTCATTATTTTCTTAGGGAATAAATCTGAATTTTGGTTGAACGTGAATTGATAGCAGCATAAATGATTTGATGAAGATAATGGCTTTAATGACGCCCACTCCACCAGCATTTCTCCGCCTAAATAGTTACCAACATTTCTTTTGTTGCCTAAAACTCATTCCACAAATCATCTTAGCTACATCCAACCATACATTACATCATTCTGGTTAAAATATTCGATGTCTTTTTACGAATAAATTCATTGAGTTCCATCCTATAGTTGACAAAATGTTTAACTAAACTAAAAAAAAAAGAGTTTAAATTTACCTAATAATCTATCTATCTGCAAATTTTTGAATTTTTTTTTGTTTTTACCTGAACCAACATCAATCAAAATGATAGTAAAATATTTGAAAAATACAGAAAATGAATTAGAAAAGCACAATGATATGGATTTTGAAAAAAAGATAAAAATCATCCATAAATGTTTCCATGCATTATCTCTGAGTGTTTTTGAAACTAAAACCTTTCATGAAGAAAAAAGAAAACCATACCTTAAACAAAATGTGATGAACAGATTTGTCTTCTTTCTAAGGAGTACAACACTGAATTTATATATATATATATATATATATATATTTGAGAGGGAAAATAAATGGTAAGTAGGAAATGAGCACTAGAAGGGTACATGGGACAAGAGTGTTGAAAATTGTTGAGGGTAATGGTAAGTAGGAAATGACACTTCTTTGAAATATGATTGGTTAAAGGTTTTAATGGACAATTTACGAGAGTGTGTGCATTTTTTGTTTTTGCTTTATGTTCTCACTCAATGCTTTTTTTGGTGAAACATAAATTTGAAATTATTAAACCATTATTTTTATACTATTTCCTTCTTTTATATTAAATGCTTTCTCATATTAGCTTAATTAATAAATTTTGAATAGTTTTGAGCATAAATTTATATAAAAATATTTTTATATACATGCTATAATCGTTAGGGTTGAATGCAGGTAATAATGAGGATTTGATTATTAGAGATTAGACAAATAATTGAGAGTAGGGAAGTGGGTGAGACGGAAGGATCTTGTGTGCAGATTTAAGTGTGGCATCCAAGCTAATGCAACTATTATTCGAAAGGTATGGTTTGGGGATTTCCCCTTCTAGTGGTGACATTTTGTTTTCAGGATGAAATCATTTTTTAAGTTGTGATTTCTGTAATAATCTGGTCGGTATGTGAATTAATAGTGATTTTGTGTGGGTTTTGGTGATTGTGTTTACCAAGAGGAGCAGTGGATTCATGAGGAATGGTTATTTTGGGGTGGCTTTTATCTTGAGATGATAGAAGAGGCTGTGGGGATTGAAGGTTTTTGTGTCACTTGCCAATGATTAAAAGGGTGGTTTTGTTGCTCTGATTTAGTTAAAGTGTGTTTGATGTGATGTCAATTTTGAATTTGAGTCTGCTGGTATAGTTGAAAACTAAGTGGATTGTGAGATCAATTTTTATTCCATTTGATGGAGATTAGTTTTGGTAAAGGGGAGGTTTTAATTTTTGAAAGCGTGCTACTTAATTTCTCTTCAGATTGTGCTTCTCAAGTATAACGGTGTTTTTGATGGGTAAGCTATCAAGATTGTAATTGCAACTTAGAGTCAATTAGCCTTTAACTAGTCCCTTGCGTTGGCGTTAATTGAATCGGTATCAAGGGAGTGGTGGAAAATCCAATCAGGTGTATTGTACCATTGGCCCCTGTGTGGTGCTCAAGCTCATCATTCATCCTGTGGAAAATTGCAGTGCGGATAGTGTAAGATGCAAATTCCTAGCACTAATCGACATCCATTGTATCAATACAAATAGATTCATGTCTCCAATTTGAAACTTATGGCTAGTTTTTAAAATTTATTTTACCGTTGTTATTGCCATATAAAATAGGCTAATTTGAGAAGTGGATTTAATTCCTTTTAAGTAAACATATATTTTTATTATCGGATTTAAGTAAACATATATTATTTATAAATATATATCATGTAAATGTCAAATTACGTGTTCACTCCATAAGTTTAAACCAAATTAATATATAATAACAAAATATTTTATTTAAATTTAATTATAAATGTTGGTACAAAAAATAAAATTTTCGACGCATATGATTTTCGAAATAGCAAAATTTACAATTTAACCGCTATCATTTAAGTTGACTGAATTTTCAAAGATCGAAAAATAAAGAGACTTAAACTAGAAACTAGCGAAATTAAAGTACAAGATTAAATCCTCAACTCTAACAAAAATACATAAACTAGACTGAATATGTAATTACCTTTTCTTAACAATACGAGATTATTTATCAACAGGGTGTATGAACCGGAAAAAAAAACACCACCATGTCCTGGTTTCATGATAAGTTTTAACTAATTCAACAGGCTAGGAGATAATGACAAAATTCTTAACTGAATATTCGATATTATCTCATGATTTTTTCAGTACTCTTAGAAATTTTTTTACTTCCTCATAATTTTTTGATACCCCTCATAATTTTTATACTATTTTATAATTTTTGGTACTCCTCGTAATATTTTATATTACATGTTTCAAATTATGTTTTGCCATGAGAAATCAATTTTTAGAGGTAGAAAATTATTATTTTTACATACTAATAAAATTTATTATATACACTAATAACTTTGAACATATTGAAAGTAAATAACTAAAGCAATTTTTTAAGATGAGCCAGTATTTAGTACTTTGGTGACAAACAAATAATCCATCATTTCTTATTTAATTTCAAACCATCATCATATAAAATAACCAAACAAGTAACCCATTATTTCTTTTTTTCGACTATATGAGCTCATGAAAGCCAAAATCCAAATCAAGCAAGTGATTCAATCCAAATCCAAAATTAAAACTCTCAACTTCCTCTTAAATTCTTGAACAATTAACAACAACATAATAAAGAAGTCTAAAATCGTGGATTGGTTTCTATGAGCCCATTGCTCAACAAAGAGTCCTATCAAAAGCTCTTCTAAAACATTCCTTTAAGAAAGCTACAGTTTATGTGATAATATTACATTGAAGCTTCTATTTGAACTCCTTGGTTACATAACTTACGTTTCAACAACTTCAAAAGAAGCCATTAATACCGCAACTCATAAAGCAAATATAAATCCATCAAGCACTGCAAGCAACATAACAACAAAAAGAAAAGCTCAAGACTTAGCAATGGCATGACCTTATGCCAAATGGCATAGCATCCTTGATCGAAGCAACGGTTCTTTGATAAGATAGCATAAATGATTTTGAGCGTCGACAAAGGCATATATTCCTTGTTGCTTAATCTGTCGACGCTTTGAAACGCTAGGGTTAAGATACTTCCCACGGCTCCATCTCCTTGCCCAGGTGCCTTATCAGGCATAATGCTGAACCCTGATGGCAAAATAGATACAAATTTTGGGTTACCACCATTCAAGATTTTTGACATGGCCATGATATCCATCGGCGTATACTATGTACGAGCCAGTTTCATCGGTGTAGCTTTCTTGGAGATATAGTATCTCGATCTTGTTTGGCGATGACTGCAAATTTATTAGTATGCTTATTAGTTAGTTCATGGAGGAAATTGTGATGAGAAAAGAAAAGGAAATGATCAAAACACTTACATTCACTTGCATAATGGAAACTCGATTTTTAGGATTTTCACCATTACTGACATAGACAAGTTCTCGGACATGTCGTTGGTTTGAAAGCAAATCCCACTGCATAATTATACACCCCGGAATCCATCCATGAAAAGTTACATGCTCAGTGGAGTAATATATATACACACATATATGTTTGTATACATGCATGCATTCAGACAGCAGGACAACAAAATAACCCTAAAAAATTAAACACGTATATATATAAGTTTTACATACCCTGTTTCTTGTACGTTCATGACGAAGAAAATCAAACAGAACCTCCATCGGAACCGGAATTTAAATTGAAGTAGTGAAGATTACAATGTTACCAGAAGGCTTCCCAGGAACCTTTAATATATTTCCGTATCTCAACCTAACATCTTGAGCAGCAAAGTTTTGAGGTAACCCCGACCATACATTCTCAGAACATGAATTAAAATTGTTGAAAAAATTCTTAGTCATCTTTTCAGCCAATTTCAGCACACTCTCCCTCCCTTCTTGTGGTATTAAAACTGTTTTTCCAAACAAATCAAATTACATCAACAAGTGTTCATTAAGTTGGCGCATGTGATGTAAATAGAAAGCAGGAATGAATTAAATTTTTTACCCCCATCAGTTGAAGGAGCGGTTCTAGACATTGAAGTTGTGAGCCATTGGCAATGCCTGTTGATGGTTGCAATCCATCATTTGGCACTAAATGCAAAACCTGAGCTAACAATGGGACGAAAGAGAGGGTGAAGTGATTTGTTATCAACTTCAACATGTTCAATCCATGTTACCTTTGACCCTCTATTGCCCACTTCTTGGATTACACAACTCGATGGCCTTCTTCAAATCGTACTTGTGGATATGGGAATAAACTCTCCAAGGAAACATCAACCACTCCCCACGTTCCATTTGTGTGCTTTTTACAGTACCTTCAGTAAATAGCTTTTTCTTGCTGGTATTAATGGTGTACACTCGATGAAACTCACGACATCCGATGAGAAAACAAATAAAATGGATTTTGGAAGACTAGTTACTATATGAATATATTAATTATTAGAGAAAAAAAAACAAAAAAATCGATCGTGAAGAATAATTTAGGAATTATAACGGCATCTAATGATACCCCTACACACTAAAACAAATAAAACGGATTTTTTGAAGAGAACCATTAGCTAGTTACTAAATATAGGCAACGCAAATACGTAATTATATCGAACATATTAATTATAAGAGAAAAAACAAGAAAATGAATCGTAATAAATATATTAACCGTAAGAGAAAAACAAACTAATGGATCATAGTCAAGTATATGAAATATCAGAGGAAGAATAAAGAAATAATCCATCATGAAGAATATTAAAAAACTATAACTGCATTTAATGATTTTCATAAACCATAAAGCGAAACCTCGTAGTTAACAAAAAAGTATTCAACTATGAAACAACTCTTTCCTTGAATTTGTATGAGAATATTCTTTCTTTTTGTATATGAATCATTGCAATCACTTTCTTTAAAGTAAGATTCTATAAAACAATAAAGCTACTAAATAAATGTTTCAATATCAATATGTATGTTAAGCAAAACGCTAGTGAATTTTTGTACTAAATTTTAATGCATGGAATATTGTTGAGATATCAATAGGGTAATGAATCAAGTAAAATTAGATATAAAATGGATAAATATCAAAATTATACATGAACTTTCTATACAATGTGATACATTGATTTTGATTTTGAGCAATTTATACATAAAATTTTGATTCAAACCATTAAAGACTACTATCGACTATACGTCTATTATTGTATAGATAAATAATTATATTCATCGAATGTAAAAACAAATGAATGTAGTTATTTTTTAAAAATATATACAATTGAATCAAATCAAAGTTTCACGTGTCTAATTAAACCAAAATAAAAGCTTCATGTGTGTATATAATTGTAGCAAATCAAATTCATGTATCACATTCCACATGTAATCGAAGTCAAAGTGTAAATTTTAGATTAAAATGAAGATGATGCTTGAGGTTTACCACTTGAAGAACTCCATTGTAGCTCCCATCAACGTTTTCTAATATAACTCCTAACAATGTTGTCCTCGAGACAATGCTGTAAAATGTTGTCGCCCATTGTTTCTAATCACAAGAACATGGAAAATATTAGTTCATTAACAACTTCATAAATGAGTAAACTTACATAATGAAATGGAACAAGGGGAAACAAAATCCCCATCAGTATCCATGAGCAATTGGACGATGTTCATAGGGTTCATCTAAACAAATGCGGTCTCTCGAGAAGTTTCAATATTCAAAGGCTCGAAATTGAGTTTCAAAAAGGATGAGGGGACATCTTGATCAAAGTTACAGTTGCAATCAGAGCTTAGGAAACATTGGGTTTACCAACTTCAACCATCCTCATTATCTGTTCCATTCTTGCATCAAAGCTACAAAATTCCCTCAAGTATTGAAACCCATTTAGAGTCTCCATTCCACCGTTTCCATTGTGTTGCCATAGTGGTTCACCCATTATTGCCAACTTAAACAGCTCTTCCATGGCTTCCACAGCTTGTTCGATGATTTTGTTCTTGTTCAGATCAGCTCCTATCGAGACTGTAACATCCTAAAAATTTGAGTATCGATATGTTGCATGTTTTTGGTGCTTAGCTTGTGAATGATTCAATTTGTGTGTTTAATATAGTCTTGAGAAGGCTCGGGATTTATTCGGAATTAGAATAAATTTTAGTAATGAGTATTTTATTAAAGTGGAACAAGTGACCTTGATGTTTAAGGAAATTAAGTGTCAAAAACTAGCATAAGATGAGCTAGTAGTAAAGTGGAGTTGGTGTCATATGTGTTGCTTGAGGGGAGAGGTTCGAATTCCATGGATTGCATTTTGGTGACTTTAATTTTTGCACCTTTATGGCATGTGTCGGTCAAGCCTTATTTATGGTAAGGTTGGACTATTTATTTTATGGTAAGGTGGCTAATGGTTAAGGTAAGCTTGAACTTGGGGAAAGAAATCCTAAACTTATGGAATGTAGGGGGAACACAAGGCACGAATCAATGATGTTGTCTTGGAAACTCTTGGGTGGCTAAAACTTTGACTTTTGGCCATTGTACATGGACGGTTTTGTGGCTAGGGGGGAATGGCCGAATGTTGTTAGTAGTTTGGCTAGGATTAGGAGTTAGTTTTGGTTAATTCTTAGCATTTTGTGTGAAATTTTCTTTTCTCTCCAAACTCTTTCTCTTAGCCGAATTTGAGCATTAGGTAAGCTTTGTTTCTTTTGGCCATTTCAATTCATTTTTACCATTTGGTCATATTTTTGTCTTACATCTCAAGACACTCTCTCCCTTGTGCCGAAATACCAAAGCATAAAGGCCATTTTTCTTTTCTTCTCCTCTCCACCTTTGCCGAATGCTTCCTTGTCCCAAATCTCACTCTTTGCTCCTTTCACACATTTGAAAAACCCAAAACACATTGTCTCCCATCTCTTTCTCCCCATGGCCGAATGGTGCTAACACCATTCTCTCCAATTTTCCTTCAAAGCCGAATCTTCTCTTCACTTATATTGTTTTGTTGATTATTCTTTCAACCTTCGTTTTAATCAATCGGTAAGAACCCTTTTCGAATCTTTATTCTCTTCTTTTTCTTAGCCGAATATATATTAGTTTGGGAGGGTCTTTTGACCGAAAATAGCATCCTTTATCCTTTTCTCTTAGACGATCCTTTCATTTTCTTATAGTGTTATAAAGAAGGCCGAACTCGTAGTATTCATAATCATCGTGACACGCTAGAAATCGAGTCAAAGTGTTAAGGTAAGGGTTCCTATCAAGGATTTCTATATTACTCGTCATATTATTATAGATGGACTACTAATCGATTTCGTTTTAGGGGACACTATCGCACGATTATCATTTCCGTGAATGTAAGATTTTGTGGCAAACAAGATAGGTTCGAAAAGAGTAGTGAATAGTGTTTGGAAGAGGGGCGGTTCTGCTATTCCCTCTAGATTCAAGCGAAGGGCTGTTTCAGCAATCCGAGATTTTCCACCGGGTTGTGGACCCTCATCCGGCGAAAATCAATTTTTTGAAGTCATTCGTACTCCTGAGCCTTTGACTATTCGTGGTTCTTCATCGGGTTATGAACTATCGATCGAGGAGAAATCACAAATAGCTGTTGTTCGAGATTCCGAGGGTAAAGATCTAGATCGTTCATCATTAGAATAGCTTTATATTAAATATTAGTGTTCTAATTAAGCGTGATAAATATTTAGGTATCGACGAGCGGGAAAGTATAGTACTCACCGTAATCAGGTGTGTAACTTCACACTTATCTCATGGGTTATACTATGCCGTAAGTATTCGATTAAAAATCGTAAAGTCGATAAAATTGGAAAATACGGTTTATTAGCACTTTTGGTGTGAAAGCATGAAAACGGTATTAAAGTTGTGAAAATTATGAATTTGCCCTTAATAAGCTATATTGTTAAAATATGATGATTTGGGCCATATGTGACAAACGAGCCATACGAATTATTTGATAAATTGGCCAAGTGAGAAAATTGTAAAAAGGGCCTCATGTGTATATATGGGCCAAAACTGCTAGATCGATATATGGGCCAAAACTGCTAGATCGATATAAGGGCCAAAATTGCTAGATCGTTAAATGGGTTAAATTGTTATTTTGACTAATGAGCCAAGTTGATAACTTGTAATACGGGTTTTTTTTTGTTGAAATTTACCTTATGAATATATTGTGATGCATTCTATATATACATGACTGCATGGGTTAGGATAACTGACGAAGAGAAGAAAGGCCTGTTGCCAAAATCTAGTTCGGTGACACTGTCACAATCTAGTTCGGTGACTCTGTCACAATCTAGTTTGGTGGCTCTGCCACAGATATTTTAAATGGCTTAATGCCTGTGATTGGTGTGTTGGCGGGGTGGGTTGACTTGATCCCCACAGGTGTGATGGTTGGTATGGGTGGTGTGTAGCGGATGGAAATTAGGCTTAGTTGGGAATTACATATCACATGCATTTTTTTATATATTTGATTTATATATTGTATTTTTTGTAAATGGGCTCAAGCCCAATTTAATGCTTAAATGGATTTGGCCCAGTGGACACGGTAAGTGGGTTACACATTGAGTTCTAAGTAACTCTCACCTGCTTTTTCTTACCCTTCTCGGGTAATAATAATTGATGGAGGCTTGGGCCGGGGATGACTTCGTGTGGAGGCCATACTGCGAATGATGGGTTTTTATAAACTTGAACTTCTTTTTAATTTTTTATTTTTATTTAAGTACTATTTTGATTGCGATGTAATAAGGCCTCTGGTATTATTTTATGGATTTTTATTCGTGGATGAAATTTTAATATGTTTTAGTTACTTAAATGGGGCTGTTTAAATTTTATAAATGATTTCTTAAATTTGCGTATAAAGAAAAATAGAAAAAGGGATTTTCTTAAATATCACTTAATCCAAAATATTTTGTGAAAACTCTTTTATAAGTTTAAGATTTCCACCAATTATTTCTCTGAAAATCAAATTGTAAATTCTTATGTTTTAAAATTATGGTTTTCAAATAAATCTCGGTTTATGATAAATTCCATTTTTCAAAATCGTTTTGAAGAATTGTTTTCATTAAAAGCAGTGATGACTAGATGTAAGTTCGAATTGTGTGGCATGCCAAGTCTGGTCTTAACGCATAGGCCGGGTTTGGGGTGTTACATTTTATTGGTATCAGAGCCAGTTTCAAAACTCGGCTGTGGTTTGGGTTCAACAAATTTTTTTGTTTAAAACTGTTTTAATTTCTAGACTTTATGTTTTAAAGGTAGTATGGCACCACGAGCATCCGACACCAAGCCAAGTAAGTATTTGTATATTAAATGTTTATTATTGTGATATGAACATAGGAACACTCTAGAACTTCTAGTTTTAGGTGTCGAAAACGATAGAGATTGAGACTATAGGACGTGATTGCGAAAACAACTTTATCTCTTATATCTCATAAAATATCGTTAATAAACACTGAAATGGTATTCTGATTCATAAAACTTGTAATCAGATTAAATCGAATTAGTCATTATGAGCACTAGAGGACGTGGTCGTGGACGTGGTAGACGTGGCCGTGGTAGAGGACGAGGTGCTAGAGATGCAACTGAAGCGCCGGGTCATATACCGGAAATGGATGCACCTGCTTCACCCGGGAGTGAGACTGGATCACATGACCATTCGAGAGAGGACAATGCTTTGACTCAATCAATGTTGCGAGTCCTTGAAAGGGTTGCTGGGACTAGAACTGGCCCAATAGTTTGTGGATCAATTTCGGAACGACTTAAATCAAGTGGTGCCGAGGTTTTTAGAGGTGTCTCTGGTGTAGCTCCGAATGTTACGGAATATTGGCTCGAGGCTGTAGAGCGGATTATGGATGATTTGGAGTGCACCGCCGAGCAGAAACTAAGAGGAGCTGTGTCCTTGTTAAGGGACAAGGCGTATCAATGGTGGCTTACTATTCGAGAAGGCACCGAGGCTGCATTGGTTACTTGGGATTTCTTTAAAGCTACTTTTCAAGGGAAGTACGTCGGGACAAGTTATGTAGATGCCCGGAGGAAAGAATTCCTAAATTTGGTTCAAGGAAATAAGACAATGGCAGCTTATGAGGCAGAATTTCTTCGTTTGAGCCGATATGCTCGCACAATAGTGCCGACAGATCATGAGCGTTGTGTACGCTTTGAAGATGGGCTGAATGATGAGTTGCGTGTACTGATAGCCCCACAACAAGTACGAATTTTTGCCTCGCTTGTGGAGAAAGCCAAGATATCTGAAGAGGCTAAGAGCTCAGAACGTTAGAACCGGGAAAAAGTCAGAGGCAAGAGGGATTTTAAGTACTCGGGTTCTTCTAAAAGGTTCCAAAAGAGGCCTCAAATGATGAGCAGACTCAAGCTAGAGCACAGTGATTACCAATCGTAGTAGAGATGTGGCCGATTGTGGGAAATGACATCCCGAGAATGTTGGAGGAAAAGCGTACTGTTATAAATGTGGTTCCAAGGATCATCAGTATAAGAATTGCCCTCGACGGACTGATCCAACTCAGAAAGCTCGTAACCATGATGTTCAGCCAGCTAGAGGTACTCAGCAGCCACCGAGAGGCCGTGGACCAGGTCGTGGTGGTAATGGTGATGGACGTGGTCAAGGTGCACCGGGTCGAGGTAATGGTCTCAGAGGTAACGCGGAGGCAAGACAGCCGGGGTTGGTCTATGCGGTCAGGCGTCGTGAAGATGGCGATGCACCTGATGTAATAACTGGTACGTTCTTCATCTTTGATGTACTATTACTGCTTTGATAGATATCGGGTCTACCCACTCGTATGTTGCTAGAGCCATATCTGGAAACCTGAATATTAGATCTAAGATTACTGATAGAGAGATGACCGTAATTAGTCCTTTAGGACAGTCGGTAATCATGAATAAATTATTTAGAGACGTGCCCTTAGAAATTCAAAGAGAAATATTTTTGGCGAATTTGATGGAATTGCCTTTCGGCGAGTTTGATCTTATTTTGGGCATGGATTGGTTGGTGAAGCACCGGGCGCAATTGGATTGTACCGAAAAGCGGATGTCAATAAGGACTGTGGATGATGAGGAGGTAGTAATGATAGGCGAGCGAAGGAACTTTTTGGCAAATGTGGTATCTGCTTTGAAGGTAGAGAAGTTGGTGCGGAAAGGGTATGGAGCATTCCTAGCCTTCATTAGTGCTTTGGATGCCAATGAACTATCGGTGGAAGGTGTGAGAATGGTGAAAGAATTTTCAGATGTCTATCCCGAAGAACTTCCGGGTCTACCTCCAGATCGGGAAGTAGAATTTGGCATTGAGCTTTTACCCAGAACGGCTCCAGTGTCTATTGCTCCTTATAGAATGGCGTCGAAGGAGTTAGCGGAGCTTAAAGCTCAAATTTAAGAATTTTTAGATCGGGGATTTATTCGACCGAATGTGTCCCCGTGGGGAGCACCGGTTTTGTTCGTCAAGAAGAAGGATGGGTCGATGCGTTTGTGCGCTGATTATAGGCAGTTGAATGAATTGATGATCAAGAATAGGTATCCATTACCGAGAATTGACGACCTGTTTGATCAATTGAGAGGAGCTTCAATTTTCTCCAAGATTGATTTAAGATCGGGTTATCATCAACTCAAGGTGAAAGAGGCAGATATTCATAAGACGGCATTCTGAACTCGTTATGGACATTATGAGTTTTTGGTTATGCCGTTTGGTTTGACCAATGCACCAGCTGCATTTATGGACATGATGAATCGAGTCTTTCAACCTTATCTAGACCGGTTCGTAGTGGTGTTCATAGATGATATCTTGGTATATTCGAGGAGTGAAGAAGAGCATGACTCATATTTTCGCATTGTGTTGCAAATTTTACGAGATAAGCAACTTTATGCCAAATTCAGTAAATGCGAATTTTGGTTGAAGGAAGTGACTTTCTTCGGTCATGTGGTGTCAGCAGAAGGAATAAGAGTTGATCCTCAGAAGGTTGAGGCAGTGTTGGATTGGAAACCGCCGAAGTCAGTGGCTGAGATCCGGAGTTTCTTGGGTTTGGCTGGTTACTATAGACGCTTTGTTGAGGGGTTTTCGTTGATTGCTGCACCTCTATCCAAGCTGTTGTGAAAGGGGGTACCGTATGTGTGGACTGATAAACAGCAAGAAAGTTTCGGAGAAATCAAGAAGATTTTGACTAAGCGCCAAGATCGATTCACTGAGGTCGAAAAAGAGTTTATCGTTTACTGTGATGCGTCACACACGGGTTTAGGATGTGTGTTGATGCAAGGTGGAAAAGTGGTGGCTTATGCTTCTCGTCAGTTGAGGCCGCACGAAGTCAACTACCCTACTCATGACTTGGAGTTGGCTGCGGTGGTGTTTGCTTTAAATATTTGGAGGCACTATCTCTACGGTGAGAAGTCGATCATTTATACGGACCATAAGAGTCTTAAGTACCTCCTTACCCAAAAAGAGTTGAACTTGAGACAACGGAGATGGGTGGAGTTGTTAAAGGATTATGATTTCTCAATCGAGTACCATCCTAGAAAGGCTAACATGGTGGCAGACGCGTTGAGTCGTAAGGTAGTATCGGAGTTAAGAGCAATGTTTGCTCATCTCAGTTTGTATGAGGATGGCAGTCTGTTAGCGGAACTTCAGGTGAAGCCATTATGGTTAGAGCAGATCAAGGAAAAGCAGTTATCAGATGAAAAGTTAGGTCCTTTAATGCAACAAGTTGAAAGTGGTATAATAGGGGATTTTGGATTAAACAAGGATGGCTTGCTGTGTTTTCGTAGAAGACTTTGTATGCCCATGGATTCAGATTTGAGACAAATGATTCTACGAGAGGCGCATAGTAGCCCTTATGCTATGCACCCCGGAGGAAATAAGATGTATCGAGATCTCCGTGAGCAGTATTGGTGGCCAAGGTTAAAGCGGGAGGTTACTGATTTTGTAGGAAAGTGTTTGATGTGTCAACAAGTGAAGGCGGAACATCAATTACCATCGGGTTTATTGCAACCGGTAAAGATTCCTCTATGGAAATGGGAATGGATAACGATGGATTTTGTTAGTGGGTTACCCTTAACACCTACTAAGAAAGATTCCGTTTGGGTGGTAGTTGATCGATTGACGAAGACTGCTCATTTTCTACCTGTATGTATCTGAAATTGTGAGGTTGCATAGGATACCAGTGTCTATCATATCGGACAGGGATCCTAGGTTTACATCGCGGTTTTGGAAAGCTTTGCATGAGGCTTTGGGAACAAAGTTAAACTTCAGTACGGCTTTTCATCCTCAGTCAGATGGTCAGTTAGAAAGAGTAATTCAGATTTTGGAAGACATGTTAAGAGGTTGCGTGATTGACTTCAGAGGTAGTTGGGAGGATTTTCTACCGTTGGCGAGTTCGCAGATAATAACAGCTTACCAATCCAAAGATTCAAATGGCCCCTATGAAGCGTTATACGGTCGTAGGTGTCGTACCCCTACTTGTTGGACTGAATTGGGGGAATGACAGTTGTTGGGTCCTGAATTGATATCTGAGACGGAAGAAAAGATAAGGGTGATTCGAGCGCGGTTAAAGGAAGCCGGATAGACAAAAGTCGATGCGGATCCAAGCGTAAGGACATTGAGTTTGCGGTGGGAGATCAGTCTTTCTCGAAAGTCTCACCTTGGAAGAAGATTTTCAGATTTGGAAGGAAGGGCAAGTTGAGCCCTAGGTTCATTGGACCGTACCGTGTGTTGAAGCGTGTAGGACCAGTGGCCTATCAGCTTGAATTACCTCCAGAGTTGAGTCAGATTCATAGTGTTTTCCATGTTTCTATGCTGAGGCGTTATAGATCGGATCCATCTCACATAGTACCGGTAGAAGAAGTGGAGTTAAGGCCAGACTTGTCTTTCGAGGAGGAACCAGTGAAAATCTTAGACCATGATGTTAAGGTGCTAAGAAAGAAGACTGTACCGTTGGTTAAGGTTCTATGGTGTAATCACGGAGCGGAGGAAGCTACGTGGGAGCCTGAGGACGCAATTCGGCAACAATATCCTCATCTCTTTTAATCAGGTAAATTTCGAGAACGAAATTTTTTTTAAGGAGGGTAGAATTGTAACATCCTAAAAATTTGAGTATCGATATGTTGCATGTTTTTGGTGCTTAGCTTGTGAATGATTCAATTTGTGTGTTTAATATAGTCTTGAGAAGGCTCGGGATTTATTCGGAATTAGAATAAATTTTAGTAATGAGTATTTTATTGAAGTGGAACAAGTGACCTTGATGTTTAAGGAAATTAAGTGTCAAAAACTAGCATAAGATGAGCTAGTAGTAAAGTGGAGTTGGCATCATATGTGTTGCTTGAGGGGAGAGGTTGAATTCCATGGATTGCATTTTGGTGACTTTAATTTTTGCACCTTTATGGCATGTGTCGGTCAAGCCTTATTTATGGTAAGGTTGGACTATTTCTTTTATGGTAAGGTGGCTAATGGTTAAGGTAAGCTTGAACTTGGGGAAAGAAATCCTAAACTTATGGAATGTAGGGGGAACACAAGGCACGCATCAAGGATGTTGTCTTGGAAACTCTTGGGTGGCTAAAACTTTGACTTTTGGCCATTGTACATGGACGGTTTTGTGGCTAGGGGGGAATGGCCGAATGTTGTTAGTAGTTTGGCTAGGATTAGGAGTTAGTTTTGGTTAATTCTTAGCATTTTGTGTGAAATTTTCTTTTCTCTCCAAACTCTTTCTCTTAGCCGAATTTGAGCATTAGGTAAGCTTTGTTTCTTTTGGCCATTTCATTTCATTTTTACCATTTGGTCATATTTTTGTCTTACATCTCAAGACACTCTCTCCCTTGTGCCGAAATACCAAAGCACGAAGGCCATTTTTCTTTTCTTCTCCTCTTCACCTTTGCCGAATGCTTCCTTGTCCCAAATCTCACTCTTTGCTCCTTTCACACATTTGAAAAACCCAAAACACATTGTCTCCCATCTCTTTCTCCCCATGGCCGAATGGTGCTAACACCATTCTCTCCAATTTTCCTTCAAAGCTGAATCTTCTCTTCACTTATATTGTTTTGTTGATTATTCTTTCAACCTTCGTTTTAATCAATCGGTAAGAACCCTTTCGAATCTTTATTCTCTTCTTTTCTTAGCCGAATATATATTAGTTTGGGAGGGTCTTTTGACCGAAAATAGCATCCTTTATCCATTTCTCTTAGACGATCCTTTCATTTTCTTATAGTGTTATAAAGAAGGCCGAACTCGGAGTATTCATAATCATCGTGACACGCTAGAAATCGAGTCGAAGTGTTAAGGTAAGGGTTCCTATCAAGGATTTCTATATTACTCGTCATATTGTTATAGATGGACTACTAATCGATTTCGTTTTAGGGGACACTATCGCTCGATTATCATTTCCGTGAATGTAAGATTTTGTGGCAAACAAGATAGGTTCGAAAAGAGTAGTGAATAGTGTTTGGAAGAGGGGCGGTTCTGCTATTCCCTCTAGATTCAAGCGAAGGGCTGTTTCAGCAATCCGAGATTTTCCACCGGGTTGTGGACCCTCATCCGGCGAAAATCAATTTTTTGAAGTCATTCGTACTCCTAAGCCTTTGACTGTTCGTGGTTCTTCATCGGGTTATGAACTATCGATCGAGGAGAAATCATAAATAGCTATTGTTCGAGATTCCGAGGGTAAAGATCTAGATCATTCATCATTAGAATAGCTTTATATTAAATATTAGTGTTCTAATTAAGCGTGATAAATATTTAGGTATCGACGAGCGGGAAAGTATAATACTCACTGTAATCAGGTGTGTAACTTCACACTTATCTCATGGGTTATACTAAGCCGTAAGTATTTGATTAAAAATCGTAAAGTCGGTAAAATTGGAAAATACGGTTTATTAGCACTTTTGGTGTGAAAGCATGAAAACGGTATTAAAGTTGTGAAAATTACGAATTTGCCCTTAATAAGCTATATTGTTAAAATATGATGATTTGGGCCATATGTGACAAACGAGCCATACGAATTATTTGATAAATTGGCCAAGTGAGAAAATTGTAAAAAGGGCCTCATGTGTATATATGGGCCAAAACTGCTAGACCGATATATGGGCCAAAACTGCTAGATCGATATAAGGGCCAAAATTGCTAGATCGTTAAATGGGTTAAATTGTTATTTTGACTAATGGGCCAAGTTGATAACTTGTAATACAGGTTTTTTTTGTTGAAATTTACCTTATGAATATATTGTGATGCATTCTATATATACATGACTGCATGGGTTGGGATAATTGACGAAGAGAAGAAAGGCCTGTTGCCAAAATCTAGTTCGGTGACACTGTCACAATCTAGTTCGGTGACTCTGTCACAATCTAGTTCGGTGGCTCGCCACGAGATATTTTAAATGGCTTAATGCCCGTGATTGGTGTGTTGGCGGGGTGGGTTGACTTGATCCCCACAGGTGTGATGGTTGGTATGGGTGGTGTGTAGCGGATGGAAATTAGGCTTGGTTGGGAATTACATATCACATGCATTTTTTTATATATTTGATTTATATATTGTATTTTTTGTAAATGGGCTCAAGCCCAATTTAATGCTTAAATGGATTTGGCCCAAATGGACACGGTAAGTGGGTTACACATTGAGTTCTAAGTAACTCACACCTGCTTTTTCTTACCCTTCTCGGGTAATAATAATTGATGGAGGCTTGGGCCGGGGATGACTTCTGTGTGGAGGCCATACTACGAATGATGGGTTTTATAAACTTGAACTTCTTTTTAATATTTTTATTTTTATTTAAGTACTATTTTGATTGCGATGTAATAAGGCCTCGGTATTATTTTATGGATTTTTATTCATGGATGAAATTTTAATATGTTTTAGTTACTTAAATGGGGCTGTTTAAATTTTATAAATGATTTCTTAAACTTGCGTATAAAGAAAAATAGAAAAAGGGATTTTCTTAAATATCACTTAATCCAAAATATTTTGTGAAAACTCTTTTATAAGTTTAAGATTTCCACCAATTATTTCTCTGAAAATCAAATTGTAAATTCTTATGTTTTAAAATTATGGTTTTCAAATAAATCTCGGTTTATGATAAATTCCATTTTTCAAAATCGTTTTGAAGAATTGTTTTCATCTTCAAATGGACTTTAAATTCTGGGTTTTCTTTTCTACTCTAAAGAAATCTGGGTTTCTTTCTTTTTTTTTTTCTGAAAAAAAAGTGATTAACATGAACCTTAGCATCATAGATTTGCTTTAGGAATGACTAGAAATATTTTATGTTTAACAAATTAGATCAGACTAAACTTCTAAAAAGTATATAAAAATGAACAAAACAAAGAAAATGAAAATTTACCACTAGATTCATTTCAGAAGGAGGATTTGCCCCAAACTGGTTATAATTAACCTCAATGTCATACCTAGTAGCTTCTTGTAATCCCACAGTAGGACTAATTGCCAAAAGAAAAGAAAAAGAAAAAATTAAACTCTTGCCAAATCCATTTTTGAAAGAAAAATCCCTGGGGAAAATTAAGAATAATTAAGAAACACTTACACACACTTCATCCCCTGCTACAACTATATTTTGAATCTTCTCAAAATAATCATTGTTGAACACTTCCAAAATATTATTTTGTTGGATATCATCACTCACGTTTTCACCATTTCCACCAAAAAAGTTTTTTTAGTTTAGCTTATCTATCTTTTTGTCTTATCTATAAATTTTAAAATTCTTTTTTCCTGAATCAACATCAATCAAAATGATAGAAAATCCTTTCAAAAATAGAAAATAAAAAATTTGAAGAAAAAAAGGATAGAATCATCAATAATTGTTTATTAAACTAAAAAAAAAGTGTAATTTACCTAAGTGGAAGGAGAAGAATGTTAAAAACTACTGCTGAGGGTAAATAGACAGTTCATGAAAGTGTGTGTGTGTTTTTGTATTTTTCCGTCAATCAGGTTTTTTTTTGGGTTCTTTCTCAGGTGTACAACACTATATATATTTGAGGGGAAAAAAATAAATGGAAATGAGTGTTGAAATGTTGAGGGTATTTGCTGATGTGGCACTTCTTTAAAATATGGACAGTTCATGAAAGTGTGTGTGTGTGTGTTTTTTTTTTTTGGCTTTCTATTCTCTGTCATTTTTTTTGCGAAGCATAAAATTGAAATTATTAAACCCTATTTTTTATACTTTTTCTTTTCTTTTATTTTAAATGTTTTTTCATATTAGTTTAATTAAGAAATTGCGAACAATTTCGAGCATAAAATTATATAAAAATATTTTTCAATATATGTATATATACCTGCGATAATTGTTAGGGTTGAATGCAGGCAATACTGGGTATTCGATTATTAGGGATTGGATAAAGATAATTGAGAGTAGGGAAGTGGGTGAGATTGAATGATCTTGTGTGCAGATTTTATCTAAGCATCCAAGCTTAAGGGATTATTATTCAAAAGGTATGATTTTGGGATAACTTTGTTTTTCCTTCTAGTGGTGGCATTTTGTTTTCAGCATGATATCAAAATTCTCTATGAAAGGTAGTGATTTATGTAATAATCTGGTCGTGTTGAAATGTACGTGAATTAATAGTAATTTTGTGTGGGTTATGGAGATTGTGTTTACCATTAGGAGCAGAAGATGAGTCCGTTCTTGAGGAATGGTTATTCTGGGGTTGAGATGATAGAAGAGGCTGTGGGGAGTTGAGTGACCCAAGGTTTTTGTGTCACTTGCCGGCCAATGATTGAAAGGGTGGTTTTTATTCCCTTTTATTTGTTTTGTGCTCTATACCCATTCAGCTGGTTTGTTGTACGATGAAGTGAATTTTTTTTATTTCTTCATAAACTAATTATGCTTTCTGCCTTTTGTTTGTCAACATTAGTCTTGGTTGTCGCATTGGAAAAGGTAGAACGAAGCTCAGGGTGACTAAGAGGAAGCAGTATAGCCTCTATCCAGAAAAGTGCGGCTCCTGAGGTTATATGTGGGACTTTATAAATTGTGTATTTGAAGTAAAAACTCCTTAAGTAGTGCAAATGGTAAAACTCCCTTATATGATACGGATCCTACTTGCACTCATGGATGAAACCTATACGGGTTCTACCATTGGAGATGGAGGAGGAGACTCTGGGTCCGAGGAAAGCTGTACGACTGATGTCGCTGATCCTGTGTTTCTGGAACTTCTTAAGGATGAAAATGATGGCCTTGCTGTATGGTCTTCTATTGATAAAACTCCATTTACAATTAGATGAAAGCAGTTACAAACATAGTATTACTAGAGGAAAGTATAGTTTTCTAACGATTACAGGCTTTTTTAATTAGGAATTTGTTTCTCAGTGCTCTTGTGGAGTGCTTTGCTTTTTAATTTTTAGATTGTTCATTTTCTCTGTATCAAGTATTTTGAATTTCTATTACTGCAAGTAAATGCAACACTTTGCATTTCTAAATTAAGGCTAGCTTACTTTAATATTGTACGCTCTTCCAATAGTACAATATCATATTTTTGAGCTATGAATTGTGTATATAACTAGGCTAACCTGGTTTTGTTTGTTTTGTAACTAATATCCCTTTTTTTCTGTAGTTTGAAATAAGTCGACACTTGACAGAAGATTGATTGTTTCAGGAACGCCATTGGACTTCTCCTGGGGTTGCCGCAGTACTACAAGCTGCAACAAATAGCCCTCAGTCTGATAGATTAAAGCAGATACTCAATATCACACCTAGGCTTCTTCATATGTATTTTACTGTTGCTTTGCGCGATGCAAATAACTGTATGTTTTATTTTTATTTTTTTTAAATCCATTTGATATCCTTTTTAGTGCTTTTATAACTCTATCTGCAGGATGTAGCTTTAGTTTAAGTGTCGATACTCATTGCTTGTATCTTAATTTGTGTTCTTGCCTCTCTTTTATAGCATTAATCTTTGCCTTAATTCCCATTCTGATGGCTAGAAATTCTACATTATTTCCTGACAAGAACTATATGTATGAGGTTTGTATACATTTTCGAAATATTAGTTCTGTTATTGTATTTCTTGTGGGGCTGCTACCTTGCGGTTATGTACTACCCTCTAGATACATTAATTATTTGGGTCCATACTGAAGTGCTTATGTTAGGCAAATGAAATGGTTTTGTATGGATTCAAAGCTTTTTCTTGTAAATGTCCATGTAATAGGACATCAATTTAGATGCTGAGATTGGAATGGCTTGTATTTCTGAGAAGCTATATTTGTGCAGGTTTGCAGAAGGCTCCTAGAATTCATGCTTGCTTCGTTTCAGCGTTCTCCGGATTTTATTGCACTTTTGAGGGTATTATTCACTCAAGTTTCTCCATAGATTTTGGTTTCCCAACTTGTATTAAGCATCTACATTAATTGTTACTGAAATTGATTTTTAAAGGATTGCAATCCTTCTGTCCTTTATTTTGTATAAGTTATGGTCCATTTAACCTTCTGCAGAAGCCTATAGTTGACAGACTCGGGTAAGCATATGACAGCCCAGAAAAGGTCAATAATTACATCCTGTGTTTCGCTTTTCACGCATTAGGGATCTGACTTCATATGTCTTTTCTTCCTTAAATAGACAGAATTGGCGTTACAATTGTGTTGGGCTGTTGGAGAGCATGGCGGGGGTGGTGGGTCGCACAAAGATGCAGCTAGGGAACTTTTTGAAAGTCCAGAGCTACTTTTGTATGAAAACCTTTCATCTAGGTAATATTTTCGTTTTCTCAAACAAAATTTCTTTCTAATGTTGGTTGTTATATGCTGACTTTAATCTCGGTTTCAGAAGTCGTCTAGGTCAACTCTGACTGCAGGAACTTCAGAAAGTCATCACAGTCGAGGCTTCTGTGTTTTGTTATCACAGCTATTGCAAAGCTTGCTACATATCACCACTAACCATTGCCGAGGGCACGTGTAGCCTTGGGCAAGGTTGTCTGAATCCAATTTTGGACACTCACTTTGGTCAAATATTTGTAAAGAAGGAATTGAATTTTCTAACTTAATAATGTTGCTTTTCGCTAACAATTCATATTCAGGTTGCTCGATCTCAAATATCAGATTCAAGGGTTTGGAGGTGAACTCGTGATTATTTGGGATTAATGGATGACCTCGCTATCATGCATGCTGTCTGTCTTGGAACCTTCGAGCCTTCACATGGGACCCCACACAATCCGAGCACGGTCAATCTGGAATGATGGAGGCACAAAAATGATTGCGCATATTCAATTTTACATTCTTGGTGAGCAGGAAGGTAAGAGACCATGCCACTTACCCTCCCCCTTGCGTACTACTTTCTTTACGCTTTTGAGCAGATGAAACCAATAGGGTTCGGCTCTCTTCCATTACAATCTTGAGTAACTTTATTATTTCGGATGCAGTCCACCCTTCCATGATTTTTCGTTTATGATATTTTTCCGAGAAGAAGATAGCAATGACCTTATCCTATAGAAAGGCATCTCTGAGTCCTTAATTTTATTGGAGTTTCCAGTTTTTAGATTCATCTTGTAAGTTTATTTTGATTATGGATTTTATCTTGTTAGCACATTATGGTGCATTCAATCGATGATGATGTATCATAGAATCATAGAACATGAATGGTGTAACTCTACTTCTGAGTTGAACTCTTTGTATACAAGGTGAAAATCGGTGATAAAAGATCTCGACTTGCTTCACATTTTTTCTTTTTAATTTTAATTTCACATTATTAACTTCAATTTTTGGAGTTAATTGTGCCTCTTTATTCCTTTTCAATATATTTATTTCTTATTTTGATATTTCATTATTTTCTTAGGGAATAAATCTGAATTTTGGTTGAACGTGAATTGATAGCAGCATAAATGATTTGATGAAGATAATGGCTTTAATGACGCCCACTCCACCAGCATTTCTCCACCTAAATAGTTACCAACATTTCTTTTTGTTGTCTAAAACTCATTCCACAAATCATATTAGCTACATCCAACCATACATTACATCATTCTGGTTAATATATTCGATGTCTTTTTACGAATAAATTCATTCAATTCCATCCTATAGTTGACAAAATGTTTAATTAAACTAAAAAAAAAGAGTTTAAATTTACCTAATAATCTATCTATCTGCAAATTTTTGAATTTTTTTTTGTTTTTACCTGAACCAACATCAATCAAAATGATAGAAAAATATTTGAAAAATACAGAAAATGAATTAGAAAAGCACAATGATATGGATTTTGAAAAAAGATAAAAATCATCCATAAATGTTTCCATGCATTATCTCTGAGTGTTTTTGAAACTAAAACCTTTCATGAAGAAAAAAGAAAACCATACCTTAAACAAAATGTGATGAACAGATTTGTCTTCTTTCTAAGGAGTACAACACTGAATATATATATATATATATATATATATATATATATATATATTTGAGAGGGAAAATAAATGGTAAGTAGGAAATGAGCACTAGAAGGGTACATGGGACAAGAGTGTTGAAAATTGTTGAGGGTATCTGTGACACTTCTTTGAAATATGATTGGTTAAAGGTTTTAATGGACAATTTACGAGAGTGTGTGCATTTTTTTGTTTTTGCTTTATGTTCTCACTCAATGCTTTTTTTGGTGAAACATAAATTTGAAATTATTAAACCATTATTTTTATACTATTTCCTTCTTTTATATTAAATGCTTTCTCATATTAGCTTAATTAATAAATTTTGAATAGTTTTGAGCATAAATTTATATAAAAATATTTTTATATACATGCTATAATCGTTAGGGTTGAATGCAGGTAATAATGAGGATTTGATTATTAGAGATTAGACAAATAATTGAGAGTAGGGAAGTGGGTGAGACGGAAGGATCTTGTGTGCAGATTTAAGTGTGGCATCCAAGCTTATGCAACTATTATTCGAAAGGTATGGTTTGGGGATTTCCCCTTCTAGTGGTGACATTTTGTTTTCAAGGATGAAATCATTTTTAAGTTGTGATTTCTGTAATAATCTGGTCGGTATGTGAATTAATAGTGATTTTGTGTGGGTTTTGGTGATTGTGTTTACCACGAGGAGCAGTGGATTCATGAGGAATGGTTATTTTGGGGTGACTTTTATCTTGAGATGATAGAAGAGGCTGTGGGGATTGAAGGTCTTTGTGTCACTTGCCAATGATTAAAAGGGTGGTTTTGTTGCTCTGATTTAGTTAAAGTGTGTTTGATGTGATGTCAATTTTGAATTTGAGTCTGCTGGTATAGTTGAAAACTAAGTGGATTGTGAGATCAATTTTTATTCCATTTGATGGAGATTAGTTTTGGTAAAGGGGAGGTTTTAATTTTTGAAAGCGTGCTACTTAATTTCTCTTCATATTGTGCTTCTCAAGTATAGTTTTTTATGGGTAAGCTATCAAGATTGTAATTGCAACTTAGAGTCAATTAGCCTTTAACTAGTCCCTTGCGTTGGCGTTAATTGAATCGGTATCAAGGGAGTGGTGGAAAATCCAATCAGGTGTATTGTACCATTGGCCCCTGTGTGGTGCTCAAGCTCATCATTCATCCTCTGGAAAATTGCAGTGCGGATAGTGTAAGATGCAAATTCCTAGCACTAATCGACATCCATTGTATCAATACAAATAGATTCATGTCTCCAATTTGAAACTTATGGCTAGTTTTTAAATTTTATTTTACTGTTGTTATTGCCATATAAAATAGGCTAATTTGAGAAGTGGATTTAATTCCTTTTAAGTAAACATATATTTTTATTATCGGATTTAAGTAAACATATATTATTTATAAATATATATCATGTAAATGTCAAATTATGTGTTCACTCCATAAGTTTAAACCAAATTAATATTCGAAATAGCAAAATTTACAATTTATCCGCTATCATTTAAGTTGACTGAATTTTCAAAGATCGAAAAGTATCGAGACTTAAACTAGAAACTAGCGAAATTAAAGTACAAGATTAAATCCTCAACTCTAACAAAAATACATAAACTAGACTTAAAATGTAATTACCTTTTCTTAACAATACGATATTATAAATCAACAGGGCGTATGAACCGGAAAAAAAAACACCACCATGTCTTGGTTTCATGATAAGTTTTAACTAATTCAACAGGCTAGGAGATAATGACAAAATTCTTAACTGAATATTCGATATTATCTCATGATTTTCTGTACTCCTTAGAAATTTTTTGTACTTCCTCATAATTTTTTTGATACCCCTCATAATTTTTTATACTATTTTATATTGCATGTTTCGAAATTATGTTTTGCCATGAGAAATCAATTTTTAGAGGTAGAAAATTATTATTTTTACATACTAATAAAATTTATTATATACACTAATAACTTTGAACATATGGAAAGTAAATAACTAAAGCAATTTTTTTAAGATGAGCCGGTATTTAGTACTTTGGTGACAAACAAATAATCCATCATTTCTTATTTAATTTCAAACCATCATCATATAAAATAACCAAACAAGTAACCCATTATTTCTTTTTTCTGACTATATGAGCTCATGAAAGCCAAAATCCAAATCAAGCAAGTGATTCAATCCAAATCCAAAATTAAAACTCTCAACTTCCTCTTAAATTCTTGAACAATTAACAAGAAGTCTAAAACTGTGGATTGGTTTCTATGAGCCTATTGCTCAACAAAGAGTCCTATCAAAAGCTCTTCTAAAACATTCCTTTAAGAAAGCTACGGTTATGAGATAATATTATATTGAAGTTTCTACTTGAACTCCTTGGTTACATAACTTACGTTTCAACAACTTCAAAAGAAGCCATTAATACCTGCAACTCATAAAGCAAATATAAATCCATCAGTACCTGCAGCAACATACCAACAAAAAGAAAAGCTCAAGACTTAGCAATGGCATGACCTTATGCCAAATGGCATAGCATCCTTGATCGAAGCAACGGTTGTTGATAAGATAGCATCAATGATTTTGAGCGTCGACAAAGGCATATATTCCTTGTTGCTTAATCTGTCGACGCTTTGAAACTGTTGGAACTTTGGACAACAAACAGCAATTATAGCTGAAGCTTGAGCAGCAAGGCTCGATGCTTTCAGCAGAAGAAAGAAAAGAAAGAACAAGGAATTTCCTTGAGAAAACTATAAGACCAAGAAAATGAGCATAAAATTTGAATGAAAACTAATGATTTTCATTACAAAACATCATTGATACACGCCATTACATATACCGCTATAGATAATACAAATCATAGCAAATCATCACCTAAATACTTACCTAATCCCACTAAATTTTATGGAAACTAGAAAGTAATAACTTGTACACTTTGTATAGCTGATATAATCAGCTCAATCACCATCAAAATGACATAAAATAATAACCTAACATAGTTCAAAGTTAACCAAACTAAGTTACATTATCATGGGATTACAAAACAACAAAAATAAGCACTTAGTGCCCATAAAATAATGGTTCCAGCATAGCAAGTCCGCACGTCTTCGCTCGGACATTGCATGGGCTGCATGGGAGGCCATTCTTCAACACTCCTCCTTGGACTCCATGCTGCATACTCCTAGCTTCTTCCTTTGTTCGATAAACCTTATTTTGATATTTCATTATTTTCTTAGGGAATAAATCTGAATTTTGGTTGAACGTGAATTGATAGCAAACATAAATGATTTGATGAAGATAATGGCTTTAATGGCGCCCACTCCACCAAAGCATTTCTCCACCTAAATAGTTACCAACATTTCCTTTTGTTGCCTAAAACTCATTCCACAAATCATCTTAGCTACATCCAACCATACATTACATCATTACGGTTAATATATTCGATGTCTTTTTACGAATAAATTCATTCAATTCCATCCTATAGTTGACAAAATGTTTAATTAAACTAAAAAAAAAAAGAGTTTAAATTTACCTAATAATCTATCTATCTGCAAATTTTTGAATTTTTTTGTTTTACTGAACCAACATCAATCAAAATGATAGAAAAATATTTGAAAAATACAGAAAATGAATTAGAAAAGCAAAATGATATGGATTTTGAAAAAGATAAAAATCATCCATAAATGTTTCCATGCATTATCTACGAGTGTTTTTGAAACTAAAACCTTTCATGAAGAAAAAGAAAACCATACCTTAAACAAAATGTGATGAACGGATTTGTCTTCTTTCTAAGGAGTACAACATGAATATATATATATATATATATATATTTGAGAGAGGAAAATAAATGGTAAGTAGGAAATGAGCACTAGAAGGGTACATGGGACAAGAGTGTTGAAAATTGTTGAGGGTATCTCATTGTTGACACTTCTTTGAAATATGATTGGTTAAAGGTTTTAATGGACAATTTATGAGAGTGTGTGCATTTTTTGTTTTTGCTTTATGTTCTCACTCAATGCTTTTTTTGGTGAAACATAAATTTGAAATTATTAAACCATTATTTTTATACTATTTCCTTCTTTTATATTAAATGCTTTCTCATATTAGCTTAATTAATAAATTTTGAATAGTTTTGAGCATAAATTTATATAAAAATATTTTTATATACATGCTATAATCGTTAGGGTTGAATGCAGATAATAATGAGGATTTGATTATTAGAGATTAGACAAATAATTGAGAGTAGGGAAGTGGGTGAGACGGAAGGATCTTGTGTGCAGATTTATGTGTGGCATCCAAGATTATGCAACTATTATTCGAAAGGTATGGTTTGGGGATTTCCCCTTCTAGTGGTGACATTTTGTTTTCAGGATGAAATCATTTTTTAAGTTGTGATTTCTGTAATAATCTGGTCGGTATGTGAATTAATAGTGATTTTGTGTGGGTTTTGGTGATTGTGTTTACCACGAGGATCAGTGGATTCATGAGGAATGGTTATTTTGGGGTGACTTTTATCTTGAGGTGATAGAAGAGGCTGTGGGGATTGAAGGTCTTTGTGTCACTTGCCAATGATTAAAAGGGTGGTTTTGTTGCTCTGATTTAGTTAAAGTGTGTTTGATGTGATGTCAATTTTGAATTTGAGTCTGCTGGTATAGTTGAAAACTAAGTGGATTGTGAGATCAATTTTTATTCCATTTGATGGAGATTAGTTTTGGTAAAGGGGAGGTTTTAATTTTTGAAAGCGTGCTACTTAATTTCTCTTCAGATTGTGCTTCTCAAGTATAGCGGTGTTTTTGATGGGTAAGCTATCAAGATTGTAATTGCAACTTAGAGTCAATTAGCCTTTAACTAGTCCCTTGCGTTGGCGTTAATTGAATCGGTATCAAGGGAGTGGTGGAAAATCCAATCAGGTGTATTGTACCATTGGCCCCTGTGTGGTACTCAAGCTCATCATTCATCCTGTGGAAAATTGCAGTGCGGATAGTGTAAGATGCAAATTCCTAGCACTAATCGACATCCATTGTATCAATACAAATAGATTCATGTCTCCAATTTGAAACTTATGGCTAGTTTTAAATTTTATTTTATCTTGTTGTTATTGCCATATAAAATAGGCTAATTTGAGAAGTGGATTTAATTCCTTTTAAGTAAACATATATTTTTATTATCGGATTTAAGTAAACATATATTATTTATAAATATATATCATGTAAATGTCAAATTATGTGTTCACTCCATAAGTTTAAACCAAATTAATATCTAATAACAAAATATTTTATTTAAATTTAATTATAAATGTTGGTACAAAAAATAAAATTTTCGACGCATATGATTTTCGAAATAGCAAAATTTACAATTTATCCGCTATCATTTAAGTTGACTGAATTTTCAAAGATCGAAAAGTATAGAGACTTAAACTAGAAACTAGCAAAATTAAAGTACAAGATTAAATCCTCAACTCTAACAAAAATACATAAACTAGACTGAATATGTAATTACCTTTTCTTAACTATACGAGATTATTTATCAACAGGGTGTATGAACCGGAAAAAAAAAAACACCACCATGTCCTGGTTTCATGATAAGTTTTAACTAATTCAACAGGCTAGGAGATAATGACAAAATTCTTAACTGAATATTCGATATTATCTCATGATTTTCTGTACTCCTTAGAAATTTTTTGTACTTCCTCATAATTTTTTTGATACCTCTCATAATTTTTTATACTATTTTATAATTTTTGGTACTCCCTCGTAATATTTTATATTACATGTTTCGAAATTATGTTTTGCCATGAGAAATCAATTTTTAGAGGTAGAAAATTATTATTTTTACGTACTAATAAAATTTATTATATACACTAATAACTTTGAACATATTGAAAGTAAATAACTAAAGCAATTTTTTTAAGATGAGCGGTATTTAGTACTTTGGTGACAAACAAATAATCCATCATTTCTTATTTAATTTCAAACCATCATCATATAAAATAACCAAACAAGTAACCCATTATTTCTTTTTCGACTATATGAGCTCATGAAAGCCAAAATCCAAATCAAGCAAGTGATTCAATCCAAATCCAAAATTAAAACTCTCAACTTCCTCTTAAATTCTTGAACAATTAACAACAACATAATAAAGAAGTCTAAAAGCGTGGATTGGTTTCTATGAGCCCATTGCTCAACAAAGAGTCCTATCAAAAGCTCTTCTAAAATATTCCCTTTAAGAAAGCTACGGTTTGCGAGATAATATTATATTGAAGTTTCTATTTGAACTCCTTGGTTACATAACTTACGTTTCAACAACTTCAAAAGAAGCCATTAATACCTGCAACTCATAAAGCAAATATAAATCCATCATTACTGCAAAGCAACATACCAACAAAAAGAAAAGCTCAAGACTTAGCAATGGCATGACCTTATGCCAAATGGCATAGCATCCTTGATCGAAGCAAATCGTTGTTGATAAGATAGCATCAATGATTTTGAGCGTCGACAAAGGCATATATTCCTTGTTGCTTAATCATCGACGCTTTGAAGCTCGTTGGAACTTTGGACAACAAATAGCAATTATAATGAAGCTTGAGCAAAGCAAGGCTCGATGCTTTCAAAGCAGAAGAAAGAAAAAAAGAACAAGGAATTTCTTGAGAAAACTATAAGAGCAAGAAAATGAGCATAAAATTTGAATGAAAACTAATGATTTTCATTACAAAACATCATTGATACTTCGCCATTACATATACCGCTATAGATGATACAAATCATAGCAAATCATCACCTAATACTTACCTAATCCCACTAAATTTTATGGAAACTAGAAAGTAATAACTTGTACACTTTGTATAGCTGATATAATCAGCTCAATCACCATCAAAATGACATAAAATAATAACCTAACATAGTTCAAAGTTAACCAAACTAAGTTACATTATCATGGGATTACAAAACAACAAAAATAAGCACTTAGTGCCCATAAAATAATGGTTCCGAGATAGCAAGTCCGCACATGTCGCTTCGGACATTGCATAGGTCGCATGGGAGGCCATTCTTCAACACTCCTCCTTGGACTCCATGCTTTGCATACTCCTAGCTTCTTTTTTAGTTCGATAAACCTTGTTGCATTGAGGGCCTTGGTAAAAATATCAGCAATCTGACTTTCAAAATTGCAATGAATCAGCTCAATCATTCCAGCTTGTTCCATCTCCCTTACCACATGAAGTTTAATGTTGAAATGTTTAGTTTACGCCATGGAAGACGAGATTCTTTGCAATTGCAACAACCGATTTGTTGTCACATAAAATCTCTGTTGCTCCCTCTTGTTGTAGGTTCAAATCGCAAGCAATTTCCTTAGCCATATGGCTTGATTCACAAAGCAGCAGCAGTAGCAACATACTCAAACTTGCAGTTGATTGAGCCACAGTTTTGCTTTTTCGAGCACCAACAAAACATTCTTGAACCAAGTGTGAAGGCATAGCTTGAGGTACTCTTCATGTTATCCTTTGATCCTGCCCAATCATCGCATCAGATAGCCTACAAGCTTCATGTTTTTAGCTTTGCTAAACTTTAAGCCATAACTAAGGGTCCCTTTGATGTACCTGAGCACTCTCTTTCCAGCTTGAAGATGCTGCCTGTTGGAGCAATGCATGAATCTTGATAGCATACTCACAAACAAACATAATGTCCGGCCCGCTTGTTGTTAAATAAAGTAGACATCCCACTAAGCACAGAGGCGGACTCATCTACAAGATCATAGTCACCTTGGCTTGACAGTTTCACTCCAACAGCCATAGGAGTGCTCGTTGGTTTGCTGTTCTGCATAGAGAACTTATTTAGAATCTTTTTAGCAAATGCTTGTTGACTCAGGAAGATTTCTCCTTCAATTTGACTCACTTCCATTCCAAGGAAATAGGTCATGTGGCCCAAGTCTGACATCTCGAACACCTCCTTCATCTTGGTTTTGAAGTCATTCAAAGCATTATTTTCTCCTCCTGTCACCAAGAGATCATCAACATAAAGGGACACTATGAGCTGTGTTTCGCCTTTGTTCTTCATTACATACAATGTTGGTTCTTGGCACTTCTCTCAAATCCCAAATTCAAGCAGATGATGTCAATTCTAGCATACCATGCTCTAGGGGCTTGTTTTAGGCCATAAAGTGCCTTTTTGAGCCTATAGACCATATGTTCCTTACCAGGAACAATGAAACCTTGAGGTGGATCTATGTAAATTTCTTCCTCAAGAAGGCCAATTAAGAAGGCAGACTTCACATCTAATTGGTGAATCATCCACTCGTTCTGTGCAGCTAAAGCTACCAGCATTCTTATGGTATCAAGCCTGGCTACTGGAGCAAAGGTCTCCATGTAGTCTAGGCCATACTTTTGGCTGAAACCCTTGACAACTAGCCTGGCTTTTAGCTTGTTTAGGCTCCCATCAGTATTCTTCTTGGCACGATAGACCCACTTCACACCTATTATCTTTCTGTTTGAAGGCTTTTCAACCAACTCCCAGGTTTGGTTCTTCTCGATCATGTGAATTTCATCAAGCATAGCTTGTTGCCAACCCTGGTGTGTTTGAGCTTCTTCAAAGCAGGTTGGCTCGACAATAGCTACTTGTGCCCTCTCATAGATTTCTGCCAAGGACCTTGTACCCCTGACTGGAGCATCATCAAAGTCCATTTCAGGTTCCACTTGATCAGGTTCCACTTGGTCAACTGTTTGCTCTTGAGAAGTTGCCTCAGGTTCATTTTTCTTCCAGTCCCAGCTTGCCTTTTCATTGAACACCACATCCCTATTGACCAGAACTTTGTTTGTCGAGGGAATCAGAATTCTATAGCCCTTTTTGATTAAGCTATAGCCAACAAGTATGCCTGCTTGAGCTCTCTCATCAAGCTTGCTTCTTTTAGCAGCTGGAACCTGTGCATAACATAAGCAACCAAAGGTTCTAAGGTGAGCCAATGATGGCTTAAACCCGAACCAGGCTTCAAATGGTGTTTTTTGAGCCAGAGCCTTAGAGGGAAGTCTATTTTGTAGATACACAGCAGTGTTCACTGCTTCAGCCCACATGTTTTTGGGAACATTCTTCTCAAACAACAGACACCTGGCCATATTCATCAAGGTTCTATTCTTCTTTTCAATAACTCCATTTTGTTGAGGAGTATAAACATTTGTAAGTTGTTGTTTGATTCTAGCTTCAATGCAACTAGCCTGGAACTGAGCTGAAGTGTACTCAGCTCCATTATCTGACCTTATGGTCTTTATTTTACAACCTGTTTCTGTCTCAACTTGAGTTTTGTATTTCAAGAACACTTGAGCTACCTCAGATTTGTGCTTCATAAAATAAATCCAACAATATCTTGTAAAGTCATCAATGAACAAGATAAAGTACCTGTTACCACTGAGTGATTCTATCTTCATTGGTCCACACACATCAGTGTGCACAAGTTGAAGCTTTGTCGATGCTCTCGGGCACGATTCAAGGGAATGGATGCCTAGCTTGTTTTCCTAATTGGCACACTTCACAAACACCTTCATTGATCACTGAGTTGGTGAAGTTGTCCACTAGACTTTCACTGATCATTTTGGACATCGATTTGAAATTTGCATGTCCAAGTATTTGATGCCATAGTTTGGACTTATCAATCGAGGCTGTATAGGCTGAGCTTGAGACATATGACCAGTTTACTTCAAAACACTTGTCAGTCATAGTGACTGCCATGATCTTTGACCCACTTGGATCAACAACCTGACATTTCTTGCCTTTAAACTCTACTGAGAAGCTCTTGTCCAGTAGTTGTGTTATGCTAAGCAAGTTCCTATCAATTTCAGGCACAAGGAGCACATTTGTAATGAGCTTGTTACCTGTTGGAGTGGATATCAAGACATCCCCTTTGCCTTCAGCCTTTATGAACTGTCCATTTCTAACCTTGACCTTGGTTTGAAAGCTCCTGTCCAAGGTCTTGAAGATGGTTGCATTAGGTGACTTGTGGTTAGTGCAACCACTGTCTAGGAGCCATCCTTCTGAACCTTTCTTTTGCCCACTAGAACATGACACAGCAAAGACTTGCTCCTCATGGTCTTGCGCTTCTTGACCACTCGAGCCTCAGCTTTTGGCTGTTGTACTTGTGCTTGTCTTGGTTTGGCCTTACTTTTGCAAACCTTTTCAACATGTCCCTTCTTCTTGTAATGTTGGCATGTTGCATCTGGCCTGAACCAGCATCTTTCTTCTGGATGATCAGGCCTATTTTTCCATGTCCTCTTGCCTCTGTAGGTAGAAGTGCTCGAGGAAGTCCTAGCCTTGGCTTGGAAAGCACCTTCTTGGTGCTCCTCATTCCTACTTGCCCTCCTTTTCTCTTGGGCATATAAAGCATTAATCAACTCGAGTTAGGAGATCTTTGGAGAGTTCCCTTGAGTCCTCGAGGGAGGATATTTTTGCTTCATACCTTTCAGGTAAGGTAGATAGCACTTTCTCAACTATCATTGCTTCATTGAACTGCTCACCTAGGAGCCTTATGCTGGTTACAACAGCCATTATTCTGTCTGAGTACTAATTCACAGTCTCCTCTTCTTTCATCTTCAGGTTTTCGAAGTCCCTTCTCAAGTTCAAGAGCTGCTGCTGTCTGGTTCTATCAGACCCTTGGAACTCTTCCTTCAACTTGTCCCAGGCTTGCTTAGGTGTCTCACAAGCCATTATCCTTGTGAAGATCACATCGACACACAGTGCGGATGCATGACATAGCCCCTGTGCCTCTTGGTCCTCTCATCGAGAATGTTGCCTTATCTCGAGCCACAGTTGGATTGGCTCGAAGGAGTCTTTGGCTCAACGTCGAAGTCACCACTTCCCACAAATCGAAGGCCTGCATGTAAGTCCTCATCTTAACCCGCCATATGTGGAAACTGTCACCATTAAAGGCCCGGTGGTGTAGGTGGTGTATAACTAGGTGTAGCCATTCGATTTCAAGCTTTCAAATAAATGGTCCTCCAAGATAGAAGCTCTAGATACCAATTGTTGGAACTTTGGACAACAAACAACAATTATATTTGAAGCTTGAGCGCAAGGCTCGATGCTTTTGTGAGAAGAAAGAAAAGAAAGAACAAGGAATTTCTTTGAGAAAACTATAAGAGCAAGAAAATGAGCATAAAATTTGAATGAAAACTAATGATTTTCATTACAAAACATCATTGATACATTGCCATTACATATACCGCTATAGATAATACAAATCATAGCAAATCATCACCTAATACTTACCTAATCCCACTAAATTTTATGGAAACTAGAAAGTAATAACTTGTACACTTTGTATAGCTGATATAATCAGCTCAATCACCATCAAAATGACATAAAATAATAAAATAACATAGTTCAAAGTTAACCAAACTAAGTTACATTATCATGGGATTACAAAACAACAAAAATAAGCACTTAGTGCCCATAAAATAATGGTTCCAAAGATAGCAAATGCGCGCGTGCTACTTACGGACATTGCATGGAATTTGCATGGGAGGCCATTCTTCAACAGAAACGCTAGGGTTAAGATACTTCCCACGACTCCATCTCCTTGCCCAGGTGCCTTATCAGGCATAATGCTGAACCCTGATGGCAAAATAGATACAAATTTTGGGTTACCACCATTCAAGATTTTTGACATGGCCATGATATCCATCGGCGCGTATACTATATACGAGCAGTTTCATCGGTGTAGCTTTCTTGGAGATATAGTATCTCGATCTTGTTTGGCGATGATTTGGAAATTTATTAGTATGCTTATTAGTTAGTTCATGGAGGAAATTGTGATGAGAAAAGAAAAGGAAATGATCGAAACACTTACATTCACTTGCATAATGGAAACTCGATTTTTAGGATTTTCACCATTACTGACATAGACAAGTTCTCGGACATGTCGTTGGTTTGAAAGCAAATGCCACTGCATAATTATACACCCGGAATCCATCCATGAAAAGTTACACACTCAGTGGAGTAATATATATACACACATATATGTTTGTATACATGCATGCATTGAACAATACAGGACAACAAAATAACCCTAAAAAATTAAACACGTATATATATAAGTTTTACATACCCTATTTCTTGTACGTTCATGACGAAGAAAATCAAACAGAACCTCCATCCGAACCGAATTTGAATTGAAGTAGTGAAGATTACAATGTTACAGAAGGCTTCCCGGGAACCTTTAATATATTTCGTATCTCAACCTAACATCTTGAGCAAAGCAAAGTTTTGAGGTAACCCGACCATACATTCTCGAACATGAATTAAAATTGTTGAAAAAATTCTTAGTCATCTTTTCACCAATTTCAAAGACACTCTCCCTCCCTTCTTGTGGTATTAAAACTGTTTTTCCAAACAAATCAAATTACATCAACAAGTGTTCATTAAGTTGGCGCATGTAATGTAAATAGAAAGCAGAGGAATGAATTAAAATTTTTACCCCATCGGTTGTAGGAGCGGTTCTAGACATTGAAGTTGTGAGCCATTGGCAATGCACTCGTTGATGGTTGCAATCCATCGTTTGGCACTAAATGCAAAACACGAGCTAACAATGGGACAAAGAGAGGGTGAAGTGATTTGTTATCAACTTCAACATGTTCAATCCATGTTACCTTTGACCCTCTATTGCCCACTTCTTGGATTACACAACACGATGGCCTTCTTCAAAGCTGTACTTGTGGATATGGGAATAAACTCTCCAAGGAAACATCAACCACTCCCCACGTTCCATTTGTGTGCTTTTTACAGTACCTTGCGAAATAGCTTTGTCTTGCTGGTATTAATGGTGTACACTGATGAAACTCTGCTGACATCTGATAAGAAAACAAATAAAATGGATTTTGGAAGACTAGTTACTATATGAATATATTAATTATTAGAGAAAAAAAAAAGAAATTGACCGTGAAGAATATTTTAGGAATTATAACGGCATCTAATGATACCCCTACACACTAAAACAAATAAAATGGATTTTTTGAAGAGAACCATTAGCTAGTTACTAAATATAGGCAACGCAAATACGTAATTATATCGAACATATTAATTATAAGAGAAAAAACAAGAAAATGAATCGTAATAAATATATTAACCGTAAGAGAAAAGCAAACTAATGGATCATAGTCAAGTATATGAAATATCAGAGGAAGAATAAAGAAATAATCCATCATGAAGAATATTAAAAAACTATAACTGCATTTAATGATTTTCATAAACCATAAAGCGAAACCTCGTAGTTAACAAAAAAGTATTCAACTATGAAACAACTCTTTCCTTGAATTTGTATGAGAATATTCTTTCTTTTCGTATATGAATCATTGCAATCACTTTCTTTAAAGTAAGATTCTATAAAACAATAAAGCTACTAAATAAATGTTTCAATATCAATATGTATGTTAAGCAAAACGATAGTGAATTTTTGTACTAAATTTTAATGCATGGAATATTGTTGAGATATCAATAGGGTAATGAATCAAGTAAAATTAGATATAAAATGGATAAATATCAAAATTATACATGAACTTTCTATACAATGTGATACATTGATTTTGATTTTGAGCAATTTATACATAAAATTTTGATTCAAACCATTAAAGACTATTATCGACTATACGTCTATTATTGTATAGATAAATAATTATATTCATCGAATGTAAAAACAAATGAATGTAGTTACTTTTTAAAAATATATACAATTGAATCAAATCAAAGTTTCACGTGTCTAATTAAACCAAAATAAAAGCTTCATGTGTGTATATAATTGTAGCAAATCAAATTCATGTATCACATTCCACATTTAATCGAAGTCAAAGTGTAAATTTTAGATTAAAATGAAGATGATGCTTGATGTTTACCACTTGAAGAACTCCATTGTAGCTCCCATCAACGTTTTCTAATATAACTCCTAACAATGTTGTCCTCGAGACAATGCTGTAAAATGTTGTCGCCCATTGTTTCTAATCACAAGAACATGGAAAATGTTAGTTCATTAACAACTTCATAAATGAGTAAACTTACATAATGAAATGGAACAAGGGGAAACAAAATCCCTATTGTATCCATGAGCAATTGGACGATGTTCATAGGGTTCATCTCAACAAATGCGGTCTCTCGAGAAGTTTCAATATTCAAAGGCTCGAAATTGAGTTTCGAAAAGGATGAAGGGACATATTGATCAAAGTTATAGTTGCAATCAGAGCTTAGGAAACATTGGGGTTCACCAACTTCAACCATCCTCATTATCTGTTCCATTGTTGCATCAAAGCTACCAAATTCCCTCAAGTATTGAAACCCATTTAGAGTCTCCATTCCACCGTTTCCATTGTGTTGCCATAGTGGTTCACCCATTATTGCCAACTTAAACAGCTCTTCCATGGCTTCCACAGCTTGTTCGATGATTTTGTTCTTGTTCAGATCAGCTCCTATCGAGACCGCCATAAGAAGATCACTTGCTCGGTTCATATGATTGGGTTTAGCATTCGTCGATGATTAGAGCCGGTGAATTTTGTGGGGATGGAGGATTATACAATAAAGGGAGCTAGAATTTTCATTATTTTGTACAAAATAATCCTCCTAGAAATAAAACATCAACAAGTGACCAGAGATAATGAGGAGAAAATGGCTTAACTTTTCATTGTATTCTGTTTCCATCATAATGAAATGGACTTCAAAATATAGTATTATTATTTTTATACTATTTTCGTTTCTAATGAAATAAACATGCCTCAACTTCATGGTTTTCTATTCAAAATGATGTTTCTTTTCAAATAGAATTCAAAATCTAAAGTTATTTTAATACTATTATCATTTCTATTGAAATAATTAGGCTTCAACTTTCTACTTTTCTTCTCGAAATGATAATTATTTTGGTCATCATCAAATAAACTTCAAAATGTAGGGTCTTTTCATTCTATTTTCATTTGTATTTAAATAAACAGGTTTGATTTTCTTTTCAAAATGATATTGGTCATCATCAAATAGACTTTAAATTCTAGGGTTTTTTTGTACTCTAAAAAAATATGGGTTTCTTTTTTTTTTTTTTGGAAAAAGTGATTGGTATGAACCTTAGCTTCGTAGATTTGATTTAGGAATGGCTAGGAATATTCTTTTTTTTTTTTGAAAAAAGTGATTAACATGAACCTTAGCTTCATAGATTTGCTTTAAGAATGACTAGAAATATTTTATGTTTAGCAAATTAGATCGATTAAACTTACGAAAAATAATACATTTTCTAACAAAGTATCAAAAACATGAACAAAAAAAAAAAGAAGAAAAATTACCACTGGATTTATTTCAGGAGGAAGATTTGCCCCAAACTGGTTGTAATTAACCTCAATTTCATACCCAGGTGCTTCTTGTAATCCCACCATAGGACTAATTGCAAAAAGAAAAGAAGAAGAAGAAATTAAACGCTTGCCAAATCCATTTTTCAAAGAAAAATCCCTGGGAAAAGTTAAGAATAATTAAGAAATACTTACAATTCATCCCCTGCTACAACTATATTTTGAATGTTCTCAAAATAACCATTGCTGAACACTTCCAAAATATTATTTTGTTGGATATCATCACTCATGTTTTTACCATTTTCACCTATATTGGCCATCTAAAAAAAAAGATTTTTTTAGTTTAGTTTACCAAGTTTATCTATCTTTTTATCCATCTATAAAATTTTAAATTCTTTTTCACATCAATCAAAATGATAGAAAAATCTTGGAAAAATGCAAAATAAAAAATTTGAAGAAAAAAGGATAGAATCATCTATAAATGTTTAATAAAACTAAAAAAATAGTTTAATTTACCTAATAATCTATCTATTGAAATAATTAGGCTTCAACTTTTTTATTTTCTTTTCAAAATGATATAAACTTCAAAATGTAGGGTCTTTTAATTACATTTTCATTTGTATTGAAATAAAGCAGTTTGATTTTTTTCAAAATGATAGTGCTCATCTTCAAATGGACTTTAAATTCTGGGTTTTCTTTTCTACTCTAAAGAAATCTAGGTTTCTTTTTTTTTTTTCTGAAAAAAAAGTGATTAACTTGAACCTTAGCATCATAGATTCGCTTTAGGAATGACTAGAAATATTTTATGTTTAACAAATTACATCGGACTAAACTTCTAAAAGTATAAAAAAATGAACAAAACAAAGAAAATGAAAATTTACCACTGGATTCATTTCAGAAGGAGGATTTGCCCCAAAATGGTTATAATTAACCTCAATGTCATACTCAGTAGCTTCTTGTAATCCCACAATAGGACTAATTGCCAAAAGAAAAGAAGAAGAAAAAATTAAACTCTTGCCAAATCCATTTTTGAAAGAAAAATCCCTGGGGAAAATTAAGAATAATTAAGAAACACTTACACACACTTCATCCCCTGCTACAACTATATTTTGAATTTTCTCAAAATAACCATTGTTGAACACTTCCAAAATATTATTTTGTTGGATATCATCACTCACATTTTCACCATTTCCACCAATATTGGCCATCTTAAAAAAAGTTTTTTTACTTTAGTTTATCTATCTTTCTGTCTATCTATAAATTTTAAAATTCTTTTTTCCTGAATCAACATCAATCAAAATGATAGAAAATCCTTTCAAAAATACAAAATAAAAAATTTGAAGAAAAAAGGATAGAATCATCAATAATTGTTTATTAAACTAAAAAAAGAGAGAGTGTAATTTACCTAATAATCTATCTATCTACAAATTTTTAAATTCTTTTTTTCCCTAAACCAACATCAATCAAAATGATAGAAAAATCTTTGAAAAATAAAAAAATAAATTAAAAAAGCACAAGGATAAGTATTTTTTTTAAAAAAAATAAAAATCATCCATAAATGTTTTATCTGTAAGTGTCTTTGAAAAAAATCTTTCAAAAAGAAAAAAGAAATTCATACCTTAAACAAAAAGTGACAAATTTGCCTTCTTTCTCAGGAGTACAACATAAAATTTATCATCTTTCTTAGGAGTACAACACTAAATTTATATACATATATTTCAGAGGAAAAGTAAATGGTGAGTAAGAAAGGAGCGCCAGGAGAAGAATGTTAAAAACTACTGCTGAGGGTAAATAGACAGTTCATTAAAGTGTGTGTGTGTGTGTTTGTATTTTTCCGTCAATCAGGTTTTTTTTGGGCTCTTTCTCAGGTGTACAACACTATATATATTTGAGGGGAAAAAATAAATGGAAAAGAGTGTTGAAATGTTGAGGGTATTTGCTGAGGTGGCACTTCTTTAAAATATGGACAGTTCATGAAAGTGTGTGTGTGTGTGTGTGTGTTTTTTTTTTTTTGCTTTCTATTCTCTGTCATTTTTTTTTGGTGAAACATAAAATTGAAATTATTAAACCCTATTTTTTTATACTTTTTCTTTTCTTTTATTTTAAATTTTTTTTCATATTAGTTTAATTAAGAAATTGCGAACAATTTCAAGCATAAAATAATATAAAAATATTTTTCAATGTATGTATATATACCTGCGATAATTGTTAGGGTTGAATGCAGGAAATATTGAGTATTCGATTATTAGGGATTGGATAAAGATAATTGAGAGTAGGGAAGTGGGTGAGATTGAAGGATCATGTGTGCAGATTTTATCTAAGCATCCAAGCTTAAGGGATTATTATTCAAAAGGTATGATTTTGGGATAACTTTGTTTTTCCTTCTAGTGGTGGCATTTTGTTTTCAGTATGATATCAAAATTCTCTATGAAAGGTAGTGATTTATGTAATAATCTGCAGTCGTGTTGAAATGTACGTGAATTAATAGTAATTTTGTGTGGGTTATGGAGATTGTGTTTACCATTGGATGAGAAGATGAGTCCGTTCTTGAGGAATGGTTATTCTGGGGTTGAGATGATAGAAGAGGTGTGGGGAGGGGAGTGACCCAAGGTTTTTGTGTCACTTGTCGGCCAATGATTGAAAGGGTGGTTTTATTCCCTTTTATTTGTTTTGTGCTCTATACCCATTCAAATTTGGTTTGTTGTACGATGAAGTGAGTTTTTTTATTTCTTCATAAACTAATTATGCTTTCTAACTTTTGTTTGTCAACATTAGTCTTGGTTGTCGCATTGGAAAAGATAGAACGAAGCTCGGGGTGACTAACAGAAGCGGTATAGCCTCTATCCGAGAAAAGTGCGGCTCTTGAGGTTATATGTGGGACTTTATAAATTGTATATTTGAAGTAAAAACTCCGTAAGTAGTGCAAATGTTAAAACTCCCTTATATGATCACGGATCCTACTTGCACTCATGGATGAAGCCTATACGGGTTCTACCATTGGAGATGGAGGAGGAGACTCTGGGTCGAGGAAAGGCTATGCGATCGATGTCGCTGATCCTGTGTTTTGGAACTTCTTAAGGATGAAAATGATGGCCTTCTTTGTATGGTCTTCTATTGATAAAACTCCATTTACAATTAGATTAAAGCGATTTACAAACATAGTATTACTAGAGGAAAGTATAGTTTTCTAACGATTCTGAGCTTTTTAATTAGGAATTTGTTTCTCGGTGCTCTTGTGGAGTGCTTTGCTTTTAATTTTTAGATTGTTCATTTTCTCTGTATCAAGTATTTTGAATTTCTATTACTGCAAGTAAATGCAACACTTTGCATTTCTAAATTAAGGCTAGCTTACTTTAATATTATACGCTCTTCCAATAGTACAATGTCATATTTTTTGAGCTATGAATTGTGTATATAACTAGGCTAACTTTGGTTTTGTTTGTTTTGTAACTAATATCCCTTTTTTTACGTAGTTTGAAATAAGTCGACACTTGACAGAAGATTGATTGTTTCAGAACGCCATTGGACTTCTCTGGGGTTGCTTGATAGTACAAGCTGCAACAAATAGTCCTCGATCCCGATAAATTAAAGCGGATACTCAATATCACACCTAGGCTTCTTCATATGTATTTTCTTGTCACTACACCAAAACAGACTTTTAGCGGCGTTTTTAGTGGCATTTTAACTAAAAATGCCGCAAATAATATACATTAGCGGCGTTTGAAAGAAAACGCCGCCAAAAGTTGAGCAATAGCGGCGTTTTGGACCAAACGCGCTAAAAATGAGCAATAGCGGCGTTTTTCTCTCAAGCGCCGCTAAAGGTCTGAGCATTAGCGGCGCTTTGTCAAAAACGCCGCTAAAGTTCTCGAGCATTAGAGGCGCTTACGCCGCGCGCGCTAAAGGTGCGAGCATTAGCGTTGCTTTACCGCGCCGCTAAAGATCGAAGCATTAGCGGCGCTTTGTCAAAAACGCCGCTAAAGGTCCGAGCATTAGCGGCGCTTTGTCAAAAATGCCACAAAAATGTTAATCTATACGACGACGTTTTGTTGTTGAGCTATAGTGGCTAAATCGAGGATTAGTGGCGTTTGTTGTTAAACTGCGCAAAAAGTCTTCATTAGCGGCGTTTTTAGAAAAAAACGCCGCGAAAAATATGTCATTAGCGGCGTTTGTAAAAAAAAATGCCGCAAAAATATTTAATTTAAGGGTTATGATTTTAGTAGTTTGGCTATTAGGCTTTAGAGGTTAGGGTTATTAATAAAAAGTTATTTTATTTTAGGGTCTAAGTAAACATTAATATTCTTTTTAATTACTTTTATCTCTTATAAATTTTATATTTAGGGTTTAACCAGAACAAGAAAACAAACTTAATTATTTAATATATATATTATAGTTTAAATCATTTAATTGAAGTGTATATATATATATATATATATATTAAAATTATACTTATAGTTTAAATTATTTAAGAGATAATAGATAAGCTTAATATATATTAAAGTTAAAAAAATTGGTAGCATGCATCTATAGAGAAACAAAATTAATTAGTAAATTAAAAATGTTATTTAAATTTCGTAAAATATTGAAAGAATATATAATAGTCAAAATTTATCTAATTAATTTAGGGTTTAAGGTTATAATTAAGGGTTTAGTGGTTTGTATGGGCCGACCATGGTTTCGAGTTTAGCATATCAAGATTTAGTGTTTAGAGTTTATGGTTTACGATTAGTTTTAGGATTAGGGTTATGGCTTGGGTTTATGGGTTTGTGGGTTAATGGTTTTAGGGCCTAGTGTTTAGTGTTTATGGTTTAGGATTTAGGGTTTAAGGTTTATGATTTAGGGTTTATCGAATGAAGACATGGTGAGATATATGCTATAAAAATGGCGAGATTGCATTTTTTTACTCACAAATTGATTTAAGCCCCTAAGAAACTCTGATTTTTCATCTTTTTATCCCTAAACCCTAAACTATAAAGGCCTAAACCCTGAACCACAGATATAGATTCTAAACTCTAAATCATAACTCTAAATACTCGACCATAAAACCACAAACTACAAACACCAAACAATTAATCCATTAGACCCCAAAATATTAAACCCAAAAAATCTTAAACCTTGAAAATTTATTTCATATGGATATAATAAATAGAATATAATAAATCAAAAATTATAAAAATAATTACGTAACTAATCTCTATTTTACGCACAAAACCTGATCTCAATTTAATTAAATTTAGTGTTTGCAGATTCAATCAATTTAATCTTAATTTTAAAAATTCAACAAATTTTTCCCTTAACTTTACACATTCTGTTAATTTAATCTTTATTATATTCTTAAAAACACAAAAACTAAAAATCGTAAAAAACTTTGAAATATATATATATATATATTTGAATGTTTAAATTTTATAAAAATATATAGAAAACAAAAAAATATTTATAGATAAATGAATTACCAATTTTCAATTTTCTAAACTGAAATTTATTTATTAAAGAATAAAAATGTAATTAGGTTTAGTGGCGTTTTATTGATAAACGCCGCAAAAAGTGTGTTTTACCGATCAAACGACGCGTCGTTTTTGGCCCGAATTGCCGTCTGGCCGAGTCAAATCATATTTCCCGATTCGGACTTCCCAAATTCAGTCAAGTTCTCCCCAAAATTTACAATCCCTATTTCCCTCTTCATTCTCTATTCTTCTCTGTACAATTCCAAAATTTACAACCCGATTCCCTCTCTTTTTCACTTACTTTTGATTTTCAAGTTAGTTTAGTCACATTCCCCAAATCTCATCGATCGAAACCGGTCCAAAATCCCTTACGATTGAAATCCCCATTTCCCCTTCCGATCGGAATCCTATTTTGCCAAATCTCCACCGTCGCATCTTACATTCTTTGCTTTATTTCTGTTTTATTTTCATTTCATTTTTTTGCATGCAGAAATGACCTCGATTTTGGACAAAGTTTGAAGTGCGAATATTGCTCGTAAATATACTTTAAAAGGTTCGAAAATTACCTCTGATTCATTCTTCTTTTTTTTTTGTTGATATTTTGGTACTATTGGGGATGTATTACTGAGTTAAGGTAATCTTTGCAAACCAAAAGTCGAGAATATTATGTGTTTGTGGTATAGATGTATACACAACAAGTAGGGCTTTCTTAAAATCACGAGAGAAATATGGTAAATGCTATAACATTTGAAAGATTGTTTATGTTGTATAGTTGTATGTTGCTTGTCTTGCCTAAACTGATACTCAGTTGTGAGCTTTAATTTGATTGATGGAAAAGCTCCTTTTTTCAGTTAACGTGCAAAACATAGTTTTTAAGAATGAAAATGATTCTTTCCTGTTTCTTTATTGTTGTTTTGGTTTTACATGCATTGCATTCATGGTGTTATAAATTTGTATAAAATCTGCCAATTGTCACGTGTGTGTTTTGTTTGGTTATATTTCAAATCTTAAGTCTTTTTTACGAGTCAAGTCAGAGTTATGGATAAATTATAATATATTTTGTTTAAGTTATATTTTTAATGTATAAATTAATGACTAATTTGTTCTTACATTGCGTTCATAAATCGCTTTAAACGTATTATATAAATTCATCTACTGCACTATTGTTCTTACTTTCTCAAATAATGGCTCCAAAGTTTTTCATTAGTAACTGAAGTTAAAAGGTGTTTCATTAGTAACCTCAAGTCAAAATTGTGACAATTCTTTGTCGGAGGCACTTGATTTGTTAGTCATTGAGTATTATTTGTTTTTCTCTCAAATGGAAACGTATAGGATTAATCAGTTGGAGTTTAACTATTTTGTTCTTATGAGTTCATATATATATATATCTTGATCTCTATTTTTTAGTTTCATGCGATGTTGATGACTTTTTAGAATGTACTTCTTGTTGTCCTGCTTTTGGTTACAGAAATTTTCTTTCATGATTACGGATGAAAACTAGAGATTTTAGTTTATTAAGTTCGGAGTTATGTGTATATTTTCATAAAGCGCTTGCTTTAGCTTGCCTTGCAAGTCCTTTACCCTTTCTGTATGGAACTATCAAGTTAAAATACAAGATGATCAAAAAGGAAGCTTTTGGTGTTAATGTGTCGCTATGATTTTGAAAGTGTTGGTAATTTTTGTGTTCCTTTTTGGTTTGTGCCATCACTAACTAATGCATTTTTGAGAAGGGGATCAATTATCTATTGGTGAAGTAGAAATCAAGTTTGAATCATACTCAGGCACCACCACGGTATTCTGAACTATCTTTGGTACATCAAAGCCCGACATCACTATAGGTGTAAAGTTAGTTCTTTGAAAAGTCTTCTTGGTAAGATCAAAGCGATCTGCAAGTATATATTTGATTTCGTGTTCTTATTGCCATTCTTGATAAGATTGTGCTTGCAATGCATAACCCCTTGCCCCTCTGTTTGTATGAGTTAGCATAAAGAAATATATGTATATAATATGTGAATGTATATAATATAAGCATGCTTTGAAAATTAAAAGTTTTATTAGTTATGGTTGTTTGGTTCTTTGTGATGTATTTCAAATATTCTTAACCACTTCTAGCATTGGTAGTTTTGAATGGCGAGTCATAATAGTTGGATAATATTACGCCTTCCCGTTTATTTTGTTTTGTCGGTATATGTTAATCGAGATTGGTTTTATTTGAATGCATAATTTTATATGCTTGATTCCTTTTCTTTCCTTTTCATTCCAAAAAAAGCATTGGAGGAGTGTAGGAGTGTAGGAATGTCAACCAATTGTAGATCCTCCTTTTTTGCAAAGGTCAGTTTGGCTAAATTGATTCGCACTTTGATTATGTTCCATAAAATGTAGCGTAGTGTCCATTATTCTTCTTGAGATGGGAACATTTTATTGCTCATTTTTAGCAAATGATCACCTGGATAGCGAGGAAATCTACATCGATGCGATTTGTTTTGTTGGCGTAATTATTTATTTAAATGGTTGATTTGCAAGTTGATACTTAATTCACTTGATTTTCTAAAATTTTTATATTATATTTTCAAAGTGTTGATTCACGAGTGAAGTTAAGACTGCTATTCTTTTAAAGGGACAATAATGCTCTAAGGCTTCCTTGTTCATACATGTCCAAATAAACACTTTTTTTTAAGATTATATAATAATGGTGAAATTTTATCGACACGACTATCATATCAATTTAATTGTCAATATTTTTGTTAAATTTAATGCAATAAAGCATTTTTAAAATTTTATTTATATCAAAATATGTTGAAATAATATTTAAATAAGCATTAATATTTTATTTAATTATAAAATAAATTTTAAATTATTTTATTTTACTAAATTGTAATGATATTTTATTTTAACTATTCCTTTTAAATTTGAAATTTTTATGAATAAATTAGATTACCCAAACTTTTTTTAAAAATTATTACTTATACTTAATTCATTGATATATTCTACATAAAATATTGTTGATTTATAAAATTTTAAAAATTTTTATGAATATTTTGATAGTGATTAAGCTTCTGATATTTTATGAAAACAACATTGGTTTATAATTTGATACAAACATCTTAAATATTCGAATATGCTAAAATTAAATTTATTTTTACAAATCGGTTTTGTTTTAGTCAAACCCCAACATAAAATTCTTTTTAATAGAAAAATCCAATTCTTTATTAATATAAAAATCGAATACTTTTTTTTAAAAAAGTAATTTAAAAACTTCTTAAAAGCGGTTTTTTCGTTATGTAAATATATTTTAATATAAAAATCAAATTACTAATTTTTATATTAATAATGTTTGATTTCAAAATTTAATATTTTTAAATGTTTTTAAGAATTATAATTTTTATTAATATACTAATACATACCTTACATAATACATAATACATAACTTACATAAAATTATTTAACTTACATAATACATAACTAATCTCTATTTCATCAAATTATTTAACTTACATAATACATACCTTACATAACTTACATAATACATAACTTACATAATACTTGTATAGATAAAAAAAAAAAGATTCAAAGTATATAGGTGGAAACTTTGTGGGTTGCCTTATATCTCACTCATTAGATATAATGGATCCTCCTAGGTGTAACAATGCCACGTATGATGAATCTTAAAGAATACATAACTTACTTAATTTTAAGATCAAATTTCATAACTTACATAATTTTAAGATCAAATTTCATAACTTACATAATTTTAAGGTCAAACTTCATAACTTACATAATTTTAAGATCAAACTTCATAACTTACATAATCTACATAACTTACATAGTACTCAGTTATATATGTGATCATATCAGTACTTACATAAATTATAAATTAACAATTTGGCCCTGTAATTTATTGTCAACTTTAGACTTCAACAACTACGAAATGGATAGGAGTTGGATGAAATTGTCAGGGTAAGCAACGGCTATCGAAATGGAGTAGAAAATTTTTTGAATTTCGCATTTCAGAATGCAAGCCAAGAGAATATGATTCTTTGTCCGTGTAAGAAGTGTTGCAATATCAATTGGCATTATCGTGAAGTTGTCTACGAACATCTTGTTGTTGATGGCTTTGTCAGGGGTACAAAAATGGTTTTTCATGGAGAGTGTACATCTAGTGGAGCATCTTCATCGATGAATCAGGTTATCCTCATAGTTCTTACAATCAAAATGTTAGAGATGATAACATGGAAGGCATGTTGCGGGATGCTTTTAATATGCTTGTGATGATGGTTTGGGTCATTTCCACCTAAATTGGGTGCAACCGATGATTATAATTTTGGTGGAAATACTTTCCTTGAAGGGGAAGAAGTGTACGATGAGCGACCAAATGAAGAAGCGGCGAGGTTCTACACGTTACTTGGTGAAATGAATGAAGAAGCGTATGAGGATCAAAATTTTCCAAAGCGTCTTTTCTGTATTCGTCTTTTTCACTTGAAATGTTTGGGAGGATGGACCAAAAACTCGTTGATAATACTGTTAGAGTTTCTGCAAGAAATGATCCCGTTTGCGAAAATTCCTCAATCTTCCAAAGACATGAAAAAACTGATAAAGGATTTGGGCCTTGGCTACAACAAAATTCATAGTTGCCCAAATGATCGCATGTTGTATTGGGGCGTAGGATAAACCAACGATCTTTGTCATGTATGCGGTCAATCCCGTTGGATTAATAGAAATACAGAGGATGGTAACAAGGAAGATCACGATACACAGTCAAGGAAGCAGCCAGTTAAGATTTTACGGTATTTTCCGCTAATACCAAGGCTTCATTGGCTTTTCATGTCGTCGAAGACAGCCGAGTCAATGACGTGGCACTGTGATGGACGAACCGATGATGGATTGTTAAGGCATCCTGTAGATTCTTTAGCTTGGAAATCTTTTGACTCCAAATTTCCAAGCTTTGCAAGCGATCCTCGGAGTGTGAGGCTTGGGCTAGCATCCGATGGATTTAACCCCTTACAAACTCATGAGCACAGTGTCTGATTACTTGGCTTTGTGGTGCTTGTTCCCTACAATTTGCCTCCATGGGTTTGCATGAAACAATCATCCTTTATCTTGTCTATGATTATACACGGAGAGAAAGGGCCGGGAATGATATTGGCGTTTATTTGCGACCACTTGTTGAAGAGTTAAAACAACTATGGGCTGGTGTTGAGACATACGATGCAATGAGAAAAGAGAACTTTAATTTACGTGCAGCTTTGATGTGGACTATTAATGACTTCCCGGCTTATGCTAATTTATCTGGTTGGAGTACCAGGGGATGTTATGCTTGTCCATGTTGTGCTGCGCAGACATGTTCGCAATGGTTATATAATGGGAAGAAGTTCTCTTACATGGGGCATCGTCGGTGGTTACCGGAAAATCATAGATTTAGATTTGGACTACTCGGTTTGTGATGCATGAAGAGTTCGAGAGAAGCTCCTTGCGGACCGGTGGATCCGAAATATTGTTAATGTTGAAAGATATGAATTTCATTTATGGGAAGATGAATCAACCGGCCAACCCGCGAAGAAATAGAAGATCTAGGGATGATTCTGATGATGAATCTGATGAAGAGGACGATCCTAATGAGGCGGACTTGTGGAAAAAAAGAAGTATTTTTTTTTGAGTTGCCTTATTGGGAGCATCAGATTTTACGCCATAATCTTGATGTCATGCATATTGAGAAAAATGTCTGCGAGAACATCATTGGGACTATTTTGAATGTCGATGGAAAATCGAAAGACAATCTTCAGAGTCGACTTGATTTAGTCCACATGGGAATTCGGCGTGAGCTTCATCCCCAAGCATTTTCGAATATGAAATATCGGTTGCACTTTGCTATTTTTCAATGACGAAGACGGAGAAAGAAGTGTTTACGTATGGTGTTGAAGGATATAAAGGTCCCGGATGCGTATGCATCAAATATATCTCGATGTGTGAGTCTTAAGGATCGAAGACTATATGGCTTAAAATCGCATGACTATCACATCTTGATGCAAGACTTCTTGGCGAGTTGCTATGCGGTGTTGTATGTCGAAAAAGGTGAAGTCTTGTGTAATTGAACTATCAAATATAATGAAAGGCATTTGTGGTAAAGTTTTGAATGTTCAAGAACTTGAGACACTACAAGATCGAGAGCCGTATTGACTTTATGCAATCTGGAGAAGATCTTTCGCCTTCCTTCTTCACTATTATGGTGCACTTGTTAATTCATCTCCGCGTGAAGCAATACTTGGTGGACCCATTTTCTATCGATGGATGTATCCCATTGAAAGGTCTTACTTTATTTGCAAATTATTCCTTCATTCACCTCAATGCCTTTAGTTGCAACTTTTGATAATGTTATATATCGTGTTTAGGTTCCTATCCAAAATGAAGTCTTCTACTGCGCAATAAGCGTTATCCGAGAAGGATCAATTCTTTGAGGGCTACTTGGCGAGAAGGAATGTATGACTTTACGTTCGAGATATTTGGAAGATGTTGAAACAAGAATGAATAGACCAAGTAGAAATGCTGGGCTTACAGATCATAACTTGGCCGAAACTTATTTATTTCAAAGTTTCGGAGAACGATCGGGAAAGTCAAAATCGTAGAATTAGATGATAGATCGTGGGTCCAAGCACATCGATACGTTCTTTTTCATCACGATTCAATGGAACCATTTCGGAAGTAAGTTCTAGAATTTGATAAATACTCATCAATTATAATTTGTTTTTCTTCTAACAAAGTAAACCTTTTTTAAACGTAGTGAGTACAAACAAATATTGAGAGCTCGTTCACAATCCCGAAGATTAAATCGGCGAGAAATTAATAAGTTGTTCACAGAATCATTCCATGAATGGTTAAGCCAAATGGTATGCAATTTAAGTTTTCGTTGACAAGTAATAATGTTTTCTCATAACATTTATAATTACTCGATTTACTTTCAATTCAATAGGTTTGGAGTTGGAATGAAGTTAATGACGAAGTTAAATGGCTTTCACAAGGTCCAAATAGAATAGTGAAAAGATATAGTGCCTTACTCATCAACGGATACCGATTTCATACAAGGTATCGTGAGAGATTGAGGAGAACCCAAAATTGTGGAATCGTTGTTAATTCTTCAATTACAAGTTATGCTAGTACTAGGGACGATGTAATCTGTCGAGGGGAATGCGAGTATTACGGACTTATTACGTCGACATCGTTGAGTTGGATTATTACGGAAAATGCAAAGTTGTCTTATTTCGAGGTGATTGGGCTGATGTGAATACGACTCATGAGAATTAAAAGCGATCAATATGGCTTTACAATGGTAAATTTCTCTCGATTGATTCACACGGAGAACAAGCGATAGAGCGAGGCGTATGTGTTTTCTTCTCAAGTTAAACAAGTTTTTACTCGGAAGATCCAAGCGATGAGGGTTGGTACGTTGTACTTGAAACACCCCTAGAGACTTCTTCGACATTGGCGGTGGAAGTAGAGATGACATAGTCGAAAGATCGAAGCATTGCCTTTTCGAACAAAACTTAAATGAAAATATCCCTAGTACTAGTCAACAATTTCAATGGTTTCGTCGGGATGTGGGACGAAGATATTTACTGAAATATGATTTAGTAAGATTTTACGATTTCTTATTTATATGTAATCTTATAATTTTAATGTTGGGCATGTTATATAATTTAACTATTTTAAATGTACTATTATTATTGTTATTTGTTACTAAAATGTTGAACTTTTTCATCGTATTGCGGGAAAAATGCCTAGAAGACGATTCACGAGATTTAAACATTGTCCACACTACTCCAAATTTAGAATAAGCAAATCTTGAACAACAAGCGGTTGTTGGATCTTCTAGTCTATTGGACATAGATGACGAGCTGGAGAATTTGAAAGTAATGTTAAGTTTATTTTACATGCATGTTGAATTTTATTATTGATTCATTTTTCAATTTTAATATAATAATATATCATTTTTCAATTTGAAGGTGGTGGGACCTTGCAGAGGTCGGGACGTACATTACTTAAAGATTTATACGACTTAGAGCCTACCGATCGTGTTAAAGTAAGGAGAAACAATCATGGCCAGCCTATTGGATCTGAAGCTCGACTGTTAGCAGGCTATTTGGGCATTATAGCACGAAACGCCAATATGTTGCCCATTAACTACGAATCATGGCATCACATGCCTGATGCCAACAAAAATTAGGCTCTCGATAATATTAAGGTAACAAAACGTGAATGTAATTTATAATAATTTAATTTAACTTTCATTTATATTAACTTTTTAAACTTTTTTTCTTCAGGGTAGATTTACTTTAAGGGTATCCGATGACTATGTTAAGAAAACATTAGGTAAAAAATGGAGAGATAATAAAAGCACGCTAAAAAAACAATATTTTAAGAAAGACATAAGCCTCGACGAAAAATTGCGAAATGTTCCGCCGGGAATGTTGAGGTACCAATGGGAAGATCAAGTTAGATTCTGGAATTCAAAGACAGGAGAGGTATTACGTACTTGTAAAGTCTTATAAAATTTTCGGTTTATCGTATTTACTATATACATAATTCAAATTCCATTATTTAGGACCTTGAGCGAGTTGGAACAAGCGTGACATGAGAAACAAAAATTTACGCTACGGCAAGTTCGGAAGTTTTGCTTGTGTGTGAGTGAGGCCGAGGTATTATAATTTATTATTTCTTTCAAATATTAATGACTTTATACTACTAAATTATATTTTTCTGCTATAATGTAGGAAGCTTCGTCTGGTCAAAAAGTTGGACGCCTTCAGCTTTTTGACATTACGCATAGGAAGAAGGACGGATCTCTGATGACATCCGAAGCTGCAGAAATTTTGGTATATTTACTTAATAATTAATTTATTATAAATATTTATAATGTTTAATTATAGTACTTTAATTCATCGTTTGTAGTTTTAATATGATTTTAAGTTATGTTGCATTCCTTTTTATTATATATTTCGTTTCTAACTCTTTCGTTGATTTATTAGGATAACTAAAGGAGAAGAAGGAGGAGTATGAAAGCGGTTGCTTGAGTGATAGTTACGTTAATCTCGAGGAGATTGATAATGAAATTATTACGATGTTTTGGGTCTGAAAGGTGCGACTACTTCGATTGATAGTTCTGTTAATCTTGAGTATATTTATAACAAAATTATCACTAATGTTTTGGGTCTTAAAAGGTATGGTCGGGTTCGATGTCAAGGATCAGGGGTTACCAGACTCAATATTTTGGATCCGGCTCCCGCGATACATGCCTTAGGGAGTCAATCTCGTCTTGAGTTCGAGAGACTAAAAGACCGGATAGCTCGGATGGAAGAGCACAGCACGGTGAAAGCATTGCTCAACTTAGAGCGGAGCGAACAACGAGGAGGCAGAGCGAGAACATAAAGTATGAAGAACTCCACTCTGACTTGAGGCTATGATGAAGATGTTCAGTGATGCAGAGGCCACCTTCTTAGACATTTGTTTTCTTGTTGTAAGATGATTTTTAACATTATTACATTTAACATTATTGTAAGAATTGTTTGAATTATACTTCATTTATTAATGTATATCATATATCTTTTATTAAATTTGAAGTATCGTTTAGATTTAATGCTTTTAGTGAGATTTAAATGTTTTATTTCTTTGTATTGAGTTGAAATTATATGCAATTCTTTCTTTGTTTTTGGTTTGTTTTAATGCAAGGAGGGTAGGATATTGGAGAAAATGAGCATTGCAAATCTGTGCAAATTAGCGGCGTTTGTGTTAAAAGCGCCGCTAAAAGTCCTCACCTTTAGCGGCGTTTTTTCAAGAAGCGCCGCTAAAAGTCCATACATTTTGCGGCATTATTTTTAAAAGCGCCGCTAAAAGCCCCTACCTTTAGCGGCATTTTTTTGAAAAGCGCCGCTAAAAGCCCCTACCTTTTGCGGCATTTTTTTTGAAAAGCGCCGCTAAAAGCCCCTACTTTTGCGGCGTTTTTTTGAAAAGCGCCGCTAAAAGCCCATACCTTTTGCGGCATTTTTTTACAAGCGCCGCTAAAAGCCCATACCTTTTGCGGCGTTTTTTTGAAAAGCGCCGCTAAAAGTCTTGACTTTTAGCGGCATTTTTTCACAAAAAACGCCACTAATTTTTGCGGCGTTTTCTTTAGCGGCGTTTCTTGCAGCGCTTTCGAAAGCGCCGCAAATACTATTAGTGGCGCTTAAAAACGCCGCTAAAAGCCAAAAAAATGCCGCTAAAAGTCTGTTTTGGTGTAGTGTGTTGCTTTGCATGATGCAAATAACTATGTTTTTTTTTTTGTTTTTTTTTAAATCCATTTGATATCCTTTTTAGTGCTTTTATAACTCTATCTGCAGGATGTAGCTTGTAACGTCCTCGAAAGGGCCTATGCATTTTCAGTTTAATTGTACGAAATGACAAGTCTTAAGCACTATGAATAAATTTTTGGTATTTTGGAATTCTAGAAATGCATAGAAATGGAAATGAACATTTTGGAAACACTGAACATTTTTGGAAACTTGAACATTTTTGGAAACTGAATATTTTTGGAAACTTGAACATTTTTGGAAACCTGAACATTTTTGGAAACTTGAACATTTTTGCAAACCTAAACATTTTTGGAAATGTTTCAAAAATGGAAAGTGAACATTTCGGGAAACCTGGAAATGTAAGAAAAATGGCAAGTTACAGAGCCGATCGAAAATTTTAGGAAACTTAGAAATAATCGAGAAATGCCAAGTTTTAAAGTTTAAAATAGGAAATTAAGGCAAGGGGGCCTTAAAAGAAAAAGTTGGTAAAATTTGACACACAAACAGGCTTGGAAAAGTGGCCTGGAGATGCCACTTAGGGCCTCTGAAAATGGCGCCACCTGCAAGGGGTTGGGCCTGAGTTCGAGTCACAAGGGAATCAAATAAATGAAGTTTTATTTTTGCTTCCCAGGCTAAGGGGTGGACGGCAATTGTTTCTAGAAAAGGGAGGTGTTTTATTTCCATTAATATTGCTTAATAAGGTGATAAATAAAAGCTTTTTAATTTAGATTATTTAGAAGAGATAATAATGGATTTAACACTTTTATTTTTAAATAAAGGAGATAATATTATCATAAGAGGAGTAGTGGCCAAGCAAGGGACTCTCCTATTGATAATTTCGGCTAAAGAAGGAGAGTTAAAGGCTATTCTCTCATCTTTTCTAAGCTTTGCTAGAAAATTCCATAGCAAACCCCCTCCTGCGAATTTTCTATTCATCTTTTACTCCTCTCTTTTCTTCATCTGTCAAGCCAAGCCCTTTTCTTTTGATCCTGACTAAAACCTCATAGCCAGAATCTCTGTGGCTCTAGGCAAGGAAGCAATCGGTCAAAGCATTAAAGGTAAGGTTAAGCATCATTCAAGTTCTTTTTCTTTTCTATTTGCCAGAAAGAGAAGGGTCTAATCCCTATTCTGTTTTATGGCCGAATCTACAAGGGGTTTATCAAGTTTCTACAACTTGAATACAAGGAGGAATCTTAGGGATTCAAGGATCTAAGGTAAGATATACACATATTTGGTCAAAAGTTATGGATTATATGTGAGATTAAAATTAACATATAATTATAGGGATTTCGGATGGACATACAAGGCAAGGATTGTTTTGAGGAATTGGAAATTGCAGGTAAGTGTATAGATCTAATCGGCCAAGGGTTACTTTGGTATCTAAAAGTATTTCCTTTTCTTTCCAAAAGTCGAAACCGATGAAAATACATGTTTTTGGTGGCTAGCCGAATTTAAGGGAGGAATACCACAATTTTGGGATTTAATCAATTCAAACAACAAGGTAAGTAATACAAATCCTACTAGGATTTGGTTTTTAAGCCAAATAGGTTTGTTAATATGTTTTAATAATTGGTCGTATATAGGAGTTAAAGATCTAGATCGGTAGATCTTTCTTGGGATTTCAAGGAATCTATTAAGCGAATCGGTGTGTACTCACACTAATTTTCAATATATTATGGCAATAATTATTTTAATATATGAATATGCATAAGAATGAGAATGTGGCTAAGTACCACAAATGTGGTAAAGAATACCTGTGCACGTTTCCTATTTTTGATAGGATTACGAATGTGATATATTTTGAACATGTGAATAGTAACATGAATGAGAAAATAAGTATGTTGTGCATGATAAAATATGTGGGGCATTTCGGGCTATATGTGAAAGGGGAAGAAGGTGTTGACTTGGTCTCACCAGCGGAATATGGTGACTACGGTCACAAAATTTGAATATGGTAACCGGTTACATTATCCGAATTTGGTAACCGGTTACATTATTTGAATATGGTGTCTAATGACACAAATTATATGGGCGATGAGCACGTCGATCGCGATGGATCGCCCGATGGTGTGTAGCGGATGGAGGGTTGACTTAGTAGTCCCCACGGTGTGATTGGCGTGTACGGGTGGTGTGTAGCGGATGGACAAATAGGCTTGGGTTTGGGTTGCATCATTTTTTTATGAATATGTCTTTGATATGAACATGTATGCTGAATTGTTGAATGTTAGTTTGTGTACACATTGAGTCTGTTGACTCACCCGTTGGGAATATTTTTCGAGGAGATGATCGGTAATGGACCTGGTCGGCGGGGAGCTAAAGGTGGCCATGCATAGCAAGGAAAGACTTTTATTATTTGGGACTGTTATTTATATTAAGTACTTAAATTTTATTATTTTTGGGTTTTGATTGATGTAATAAGGCCATAAGGCCCAAGTGAATTTCTTTATTTTTTTTTTGCTTTACTATTAGATATTATGTCACGAACTAATTTGGATGTAAGTAAGTACAAAATTATTTTTCTTAAAAATGAACTCAAAAATTCTTTTGTCACCTTAATTAAATTGGATTTATAAAATTAAATAAATGGGTTTTTAATCTAAGCCCAACCCAAAACGAAATTTTTACGAAAATACACAAATTTTCTCTAAGAAGCAAAGAATTTTGAAACTTAGGTTTACTTAAGGAACATACAGATCCGGTTCAGGGCTCGTGGGCGGGTGTGGGGTGTTTTGATTTAATATCGAGCCAGATTTTAAACTCTCGGCACTGTGGGCTAAGGCCCAAAACATTTTTAATTCGAGCCCAAATGATTTTCTTTAAAATAAAGCAGTGTTCGGCATGGCACCTAAGTCTCCGACCATGATCCACCGTGTAAGTACCTAACTTTATGTGTGATTACGTGATTTATGTATGGAGCGTAGAATAGAATGATAGGAACATGAACCTTAGGGCTAGATTACTCAAACACAGAACCACATAAGACTTAATGCACTAAACAAACCTATGGCTAAGTCACGAGCTAGGGTGTGGTAACCCCGTGACGCATGTCTAGGATTGGATCAGGAAGAGCACGGTATTTAAGCGGTCCTAGTGACTCACCTCCTATTCGCGAGAATCCTACCAGTGCGTAGCTTCGGTTCACCCTAACTCGAGAGGGCTCAGTGGTGTGGCAACCTGCATGCGCATGTCTAGGAATGGTTTCGATGGGAGCTTGGTATTTAGCGCGATCGCGTGACTCACCTCCTCTCCATTCGAATCCTACAGTGCGTAGCTTTGGTTCACTACGACCAAAGAGGGCTCGATCATAGGCTAAACCTAATGACTAAAACCCGAAAGGGAACTAGCCATGTTTAAAAAAAATTATTACAAAATTGCCCCTAACTTACAAAATGACCAAAATGACCCTGGTTTTCAAAGATTTTTGCAACATCACCATTTTGGAAAATAAAACTCTCTAAAAGAACCCTCAAAGTTTTACAACTTTTGGAATATCCCTAACTTACTAAATTTTACCAATTTACCCTGATTTTTGGAAAATTACCAAAATACCCCTGGGTAGTGGAAAAACAATAACAATGAAAACTACAACATTTCTCTGAACGAATGAAAGTTCATAATTGTTTGATGGTTGGATGAATGAATGAAAGACTGTGTGCTTGTGTGAATACGAAAGAACCACTTCTAAAACTCTTTTCATAAAACTCCTTCAGCGGATAATAAGTGGAACAATGACTAATCCATAAAACTTTTAATCAGATCTCGACGTTAGAAATGAGCTCCAGAGGACGCGGTCGTCGTGGTGGGCGAGGTAGAGGAAGGATGATCGTGTCGAACCCGTTAGATCGGGTCGTGGTTCGACAATGAGATACCACCGCCACCACCACCCGGTACCGTTAATGTGGAGCGGCAAGCTCGAGCGGGGAAGATCTTTGTGTCGCAGGTCGTCTTTGCAAGTTTTGGAATTGGTGGTCTGATACAGTGGAAATTCGGAACCAGTAAATCTGTGCTCGAAACGGCTCCAGAGCTAATAGAGTGAAATGTTTCGTGGAGTGTCGGGAGTGGCACCCAAGAAGATCTGGTGATCTTTTGGTTGGAAGCGACGGAGCGCATCATGGATGAGCTCGACTTGACCCCGAGGAGAAGTTGAAAGGAATGGTGGCATTATTACGCGATGAAGCGTATCGGTGGTGGTTAACTTGTGCGAGATGGTGCTATGGCAGAGGATCGACACTCGGGAATATGTTAAGGAGGCATTCGGAAGAAATATGTAGAAACGGGTATACTGAACGAGCAAAGAAAAGCTTTTCTCAGGGCTAGTTCAAGGGAACAAGTCCGTAGCGAGAATATGAGGCGAGAATTTACGAGGTTGAGCCGTTATGCTCGAGGGTAGTAGTGATCGAACATGAACGCAGCGTGTCCAGTTTGAGGACGGACCGAGAGAGGCGACACGAGGCGTTGATAGCACCGCATCGGGAGCGGGAGTTCTCTTCTTTGGTGGAAAAGGCCAAGGTGGCCGAGGAATTAAAGAAGCTACCAAGCGGTGTGGACAAGAATAAGCCTAAGAGAGGTTTTGGACCATCCGGAAAGGGTCATAAGAGGCCTAGGGTTGACGGGCCACGAAATCAACAAGCTGGTACGGTGGCGATGACGCCCTTGTGAGCATTGTGGAAAGAAGCACTTGGGAGAGTCTTTGGAGAAAGACGGTGGATGTTTCAAATGTGGATCCAAGGACCATATGCTTAAGGATTGTCCCAAACAACCGAGATGAGAGCCGACCGGCGATTCGAATGCTAGCCGGTGGTAGAGGCGGACAGCTGAGCCTCGGCGGGGTCGTGGTTCGGCTAATGAGGTAATGGTCTTTGGCAGAGGCCGTGGAGCACTGTGGCCGAGGTGCTACTAATGCACGAAGCAAGGCAACCGGGATTGGTTTATGCGGTTCGCCCGAAGGGAGAATGGTGGCGCACCGGATGTAATACAGTGCACGTTCTTCATTTCGACAAACCCTATTTTGCTCGATTGATGTGGGCTCGACCCATTTCTATGTTGCATGTAGTGTAGTGGAAACACTAGGCCTAGACTCAGAACTCTCTAATAGACAGATGACTGTAGCAAGCCCATTAGGCCAAACCGTAGTGGTAGACAAGATCTTTCGGAATGTACCCCTAGAGATTCAGGGAGTAAACTTTTGGGCTGACTTAATGGAACTACCCTTCGGGGAGTTTGAACTTATACTCGGAATGGATTGGTTAGTAGAACACCGAGCCGTGTTGGATTGTGCGGCTAAACGGATGGAGCTAAGAACCCCGGAGGATAAAGTGGTAGCTATGATCGGAGAAAGGAGGAACTACTTGTCTAACGTGGGTTTGCCGCGTGAAGGCCGAGAAGATGGTTAAGAAGGGGTGTAAGGCATTCTTAGCCTTCATTAGTACGATAGGTGGGAAGGAGGAAGGTATTAATGGAGTTAGGACGGCAAGGGACTTCGTGGATGTATTTCCAGAGGAATTACCAGGAATACCCCCAGATAGGGAGGTGGAATTTGGGATAGAATTGCTACCAGGAATGACTCTCGTGTCAATTGCTCCATACCGAATGGCGCCAAAGGAGTTAGTTGAGCTCAAGGCTCGAGATCCAAGAATTGTTGGATCGTGGGTTCATTCGACCAGTGTGTCTCCATGGGGAGCACCAAAGTCTGTTTGTGAAGAAGAAGGATGGAACTATGCGTATGTGCATAGACTACCGTCGATTGAATAAACCGACCATCAAGAACAAGTATCCTTTGCCAAGGATAGACGACTTGTTCGATCGGTGAAAAAGGGCGGTGTGTTCTCGAAGATAGACCTAAGGTCGGGATATCACCGATTAAAGGTGAAGGAGGCGGATATCCACAAGACGGCATTTAGGACAAGGTACGGCCATTTTGAGTTTATGGTGATCTTTGTTTGGGTTGTGAACGCCCGGCCAGCGTTCATGGATATGATGAATCGGGTTTTCCAACCCTATTTGGATAGGTTCGTCGTGGTGTTCATCGGCGATATTTTGGTGTATTCAAGGTCGGAGGAGGAGCATGATGAGCATCTCAGGGTGGTGTTGGAAGTGTTAAGGGAAAAGAAGCTTTATGCCAAATTCAGCAAGTGTGAATTTTGGCTAAAGGAGGTGGCATTCTTAGGACATGTGGTATCCGCAGAAGGAATAAGAGTGGACCCTAGGAAGATCGAGGCGGTGTTGGAATGGAAACCACCTAGGTCCGTGGCTGAAATCTGAAGTTTCTTAGGCTTAGCAGGCTATTACAGAAGGTTTGTGGAAGGGTTCTCGTCAATAGCCGCGCCTTTGACAAAGTTGCTAAGGAAGGAAGTACCCTTTGAATGGACTAATAAGCAACAGGAGAGCTTTGATAAGCTCAAGAAGGTCTTGTGGAAGCTCAGTGTTAATTCGGCCCGAGAGCGGGCAAGGATTTCGTAGTATATTGTGGACGCCGCACACGAGGTTAGGTTGTGTACTAATGCGGGGAAGGAAAAGTGGTCGCGTATGCGTCTCGGCAATTAAGGCCTCATGAAGTTAACTACCCAACTCATGACTTGGAACTAGCAAAGCAGTGGTTTTCGCCCTTAAGGTTTGGAGGCACTACCTTTATGGAGAAAGGTCGGTGATCTACACCGACCACAAGAGCCTTAAGTATTTGTTGACTCGAAGGAGTTGAACTTGAGGCGGCGAAGGTGGGTGGAATTACCGAAAGACTACGATTGTTCGATAGAATATCATCCGAGCAAGGCGAATGTGGTAGCCGATGCTGCGAGTAGGAAGGTTGTGACGGATCTAAGGGCTTTGTTCGCTCACTTAAGTCTATATGATGATGGAAGCCTGTTGGCAGAATTACAAGTCAAGCCCACATGGTGAATGAGGTGAAAGAGGGCCGGTTAGCGAGATAAGGATCTAAGTGCTAAGTTACAACAAGTACAGAACGGAGAAGTAAAGGATTATGGCGTCATTGATGGTGGAGTCTTTGTGCTACAAAGGAAAAGTCTACATGCCGAGGGACGGTGAGTTGAGACAAAGGATTCTTCGGGAAGCGCATGGTAGCCCTTATGCTATGCATCCCGGAGGCATTAAGTCAGTATAGAGATTTAAGAGAACAATTTTGGTGGCACGATCTTAAGCGGGAAGTGACGGAATTCGTGGGAAAGTGTCCGGAAGTGTCGCAAGTTAAGGTGAACACCAAGTTCCATCAGGATTACTTCAACCAATTGAGATTCCCCAATGGAAGTGGGAAAGGATTACCATGGACTTCGTTAGTGGGCTTCCCTTACGCCTACTAAGAAGGACTCGGTATGGGTGATAGTGGACCGTTTGACCAAGACCGCGCACTTTATTCCGGTGAAGGTTGATTATTCTCTCCGAGAAATTAGCCAAGCTATATGTGGCGGAGATCGTAAGGTTGCATGGAGTACCGATGATCGATCATCTCCGATCGAGACCCAAGGTTTACGTCTCGATTTTGGAAGGCACTCCATCAAGCTTTAGGCACTAAGTTAGACTTCTCAACGGCTTTTCATCCACAATCGGATGGGCGATCCGAGCGGGTTATACAAGTGTTAGAGGATATGTTGAGAGGTTGTGTGGTGGATTTTCGAGGAAGTTGGGAAGATTACTTGCCTTTAGCCGAGTTCGCCTACAACAACAACTATCGAGGCAAGCATACGGATGGCACCATATGAAGCATTGTGCGGTAGGAAGTGTAGAACACCTACTTGTTGGACCGAGTTAGGAGAACGTCGAGTTTTGGGTCCAGAGTTAGTGGTGAAACGGAAGAGAAAGTTGAGTTAATTCGGACACGATTGAAGGAAGCCTCGATAGGCAAAAGTCGTGACGCCGACCTTAAGCGGAAGGAGATAGAGTTCGAAGTGGGAGACCAAGTGTTCTGAAGGTCTCACCTTGGAAGAAGGTAATGAGGTTCGATCGCAAAGGAAGCTAAGCCCAAGGTTTATAGGGCCCTATAGAGTATTGAAGGCGAGTTGGGCGGTGGCATACCGGTGGAATTACCGCCAGAGTTGCAAGCAAATGCACGATGTTTTCCATGTGTCCATGTTATGTCGTTATCGATCGGATCCGTCCCATGTGGTACCAATCGAAGAGGTGGAGCTAAGGCGGATCTATCCTACGAGGAAGAGCCGATTCGAATCTTGGAACGAGATGTGAAAGTACTACGAAGGAAGTCAGTGCCTCTAGTCAAAGTATTATGGCGCAACCATGGATCGGAAGAAGCTTCGTGGGAGTCTGAAGAGACAATGCGTCAGCAATACCCTCAACTATTTTAGTTAGGAAATTTCGGGGACGAAATTTTGTTTAAAGGGTAGAAGCAGTAACGTCCTCGAAAGGGCCTATGCATTTTTAGTTTAATTGTACGAAATGACAAGTCTTAAGCACTATGAATAAATTTTTGGTATTTTTGGAATTCTAGAAATGCATAGAAATGGAAATGAACATTTTTGGAAACCTGAACATTTTTGGAAACTTGAACATTTTTGGAAACCTGAATATTTTTGGAAACTTGAACATTTTTGGAAACCTGAACATTTTTGGAAACTTGAACATTTTTGCAAACCTAAACATTTTTGGAAATGTTTCAAAAATGGAAAGTGAACATTTCGGGAAACCTGGAAATGTAAGAAAAATGGCAAGTTACAGAGCCGATCGAAAATTTTAGGAAACTTAGAAATAATCGAGAAATGCCAAGTTTTAAAGTTTAAAATAGGAAATTAAGGCAAGGGGGCCTTAAAAGAAAAAGTTGGTAAAATTTGACACACAAACAGGCTTGGAAAAGTGGCCTGGAGATGCCACTTAGGGCCTCTGAAAATGGCGCTACCTGCAAGGGGTTGGGCCTGAGTTCGAGTCACAAGGGAAGCAAATAAATGAAGTTTTATTTTTGCTTCCCAGGCTAAGGGGTGGACGGCAATTGTTTCTAGAAAAGGAAGGTGTTTTATTTCCATTAATATTGCTTAATAAGGTGATAAATAAAAGCTTTTTAATTTAGATTATTTAGAAGAGATAATAATGGATTTAACACTTCTATTTTTAAATAAAGGAGATAATATTATCATAAGAGGAGTAGTGGCCAAGCAAGGGACTCTCCTATTGATAATTTCGGCTAAAGAATGAGAGTTAAAGGCTATTCTCTCATCTTTTCTAAGCTTTGCCGAAAATTCCATAGCAAAACCCCCTCTGCCAAATTTTCTATTCATCTTTTACTCCTCTCTTTTCTTCATCTGTCAAGCCAAGCCCTTTTCTTTTGATCCCTGACTAAAACCTCATAGCCGAATCTCTGTGGCTCTAGGCAAGGAAGCAATCGGTCAAAGCATTAAAGGTAAGGTTAAGCATCATTCAAGTTCTTTTTCTTTTCTATTTGCCAAAAGAGAAGGGTCTAATCCCTATTCTGCTTTTATGGCCGAATCTACAAGGGGTTTATCAAGTTTCTACAACTTCGAATACAAGGAGGAATCTTTAGGGATTCAAGGATCTAAGGTAAGATATACACATATTTGGTCAAAGTTATGGATTATATGTGAGATTAAAATTAACATATAATTATAGGGATTTCAAATGCACATACAAGGCAAGGATTGTTTCGGGGTGGAATTGAAATTGCGGTAAGTGTATAGATCTAATCGGCCAAGGGTTACTTTGGTATCTAAAAGTATTTCCTTTTCTTTCCAAAAGTCAGAAACTGATGAAAATACATGTTTTTGGTGGCTAGCCGAATTTAAGGGAGGAATACCACAATTTCGGGATTTAATCAATTCGGCAACAAGGTAAGTAATACAAATCCTACTAGGATTTGGTTTTTAAGCCAAATAGGTTTGTTAATATGTTTTAATAATTGGCCGTATATAGGAGTTAAAGATCTAGATCGGTAGATCGTTCTTCGGGATTTCAAGGAATCTATTAAGCGAATCAGGTGTGTACTCACACTAATTTTCAATATATTATGGCAATAATTATTTTAATATATGAATATGCATAAGAATGAGAATGTGGCTAAGTACCACAAATGTGGTAAAGAATACCCAGGTACGTTTCCTATTTTTGATAGGATTACGAATGTGATATATTTTGAACATGTGAATAGTAACATGAATGAGAAAATAAGTATGTTGTGCATGATAAAATATGTGGGGCATTTCGGGCTATATGTGAAAGGGGAAGAAGGTGTTGACTTCGGTCTCACCAACGGAATATGGTGACTACGGTCACAAAATTTGAATATGGTAACTTCGGTTACATTATCTGAATTTGGTAACTTCGGTTACATTATTTGAATATGGTGTCTAATGACACAAATTATATGGGCGATGAGCACGTCGATCGCAGCAAATGATCGCCCGCCTTCGATGGTGTGTAGCGGATGGAGGGTTGACTTAGTAGTCCCCACGGTGTGATTGGCAGGTACGGGTGGTGTGTAGCGGATGGACAAATAGGCTTGGGTTTGGGTTGCATCATTTTTTTATGAATATGTCTTTGATATGAACATGTATGCCTGAATTGTTGAATGTTAGTTTGTGTACACATTGAGTCTGTTGACTCACCCCGTTGGGGAATATTTTTCAGGAGATGATCAGTAATGGACCGGGTCGGCAGGAGCTAAAGGTGGCCATGCATAGCAAGGAAAGACTTTTATTATTTGGGACTGTTATTTATATTAAGTACTTAAATTTTATTATTTTTGGGTTTTGATTGATGTAATAAGGCCATAAGGCCCAAGTGAATTTCTTTATTTTTTTTGCTTTACTATTAGATATTATGTCACGAACTAATTTGGATGTAAGTAAGTACAAAATTATTTTTCTTAAAAATGAACTCAAAAATTCTTTTGTCACCTTAATTAAATTGGATTTATAAAATTAAATAAATGGGTTTTTAATCTAAGCCCAACCCAAAACGAAATTTTTCTAAAAATACACAAATTTTCTCTAAGAAGCAAAGAATTTTGAAACCGGTTTACTTAAGGAACATACCAGATCCGGTTCAGGCTCGTGGGCCGGGTGTGGGGTGTTTCATAGCTTTAGGTTAAGTGTCGATACTCATTGCTTGTATCTTAATTTGTGTTCTTGCCTCTCTTTTATAGCATTAATCTTTGCATTAATTCCCATTCTGATGGCTAGAAATTCTACATTATTTCCAGACAAGAACTATATGTATGAGGTTTGTATACATTTTCGAAATATTAGTTCTGTTATTGTATTTCTTGTGGGGTGCTACCTTGCGGTTATGTACTACCCTCTAGATACATTAATTATTTGGGTCCATCTTGAAGTGCTTATGTTAGGCAAATGAAATGGTTTTGTATGGATTCAAAGCTTTTCTTGTAAATGTCCATGTAATAGGACATCAATTTAGATCTTTGAGATTGGAATGGCTTGTATTTCGAGAAGCTATATTTGTGCGAGTTGGCGGCGAAGGCTCCTAGAATTCATGCTTGCTTCGTTTCAGCGTTCTCCGGATTTTATTGCACTTTTGAGGGTATTATTCACTCAAGTTTCTCCATAGATTTTGGTTTCCCAAATTGTATTAAGCATCTACATTAATTGTTACTGAAATTGATTTTTAAAGGATTGCAATCTTTATGTCCTTTATTTTGTATAAGTTATGGTCCATTTAACCTTCTGCGAGGTTTATAGTTGATGGACTCGGGTAAGCATATGACACCAGTAAAAGGTCAATAATTACATCCTGTGTTTCGCTTTTCACGCATTAGGGATCGACTTCATATGTCTTTTCTACCTTAAATAGACAGAATTGGCGTTACAATTGTGTTGGGCCATTGGAGAGCATGGCGGTGGTGGTGGGGTCGCACAAAGATGCGGCTAGGGAACTTTTGAAAGTCCAGAGCTACTTTTGTATGAAAACCTTTCATCTAGGTAATATTTTCGTTTTCTCAAACAAAATTTCTTTCTAATGTTGGTTGTTATATGTCGACTTTAATCTCGGTTTGGATGTCGTCTAGGTGCGAGGCGGGGAGCACATCAACTCGATTGTAGGAACTTGAGAAAGTCATCACGATCGAGGCTTACGTGTTTTGTTATCACACGACTATTGCAAAGCTTGCTACATATCACCACTAACCATTGCCGAGGGCACGTGTAGCCTTGGGCAAGGTTGTGCGAATCCAATTTTGGACACTTACTTTGGTCAAATATTTGTAAAGAAGGAAATGAATTTTCTAACTTAATAATGTTGCTTTTCGCTAACAATTCATATTCAGTTGCTCGATCTCAAATATCGATTCAAGGGTTTGGAGGTGAACTCGTGATTATTTGGGATTAATGGATGACCTCGCTATCTGTCTGTCTGTCTTGGAACCTTTCAGGCCTTCACATGGGACCCCACACAATCCAGGCACGGTCAACTGGAATGATGGAGGCACAAAAATGATTGCGTATATTCAATTTTACATTCTTGGTGAGCAGGAAGGTAAGAGACCATGCCACTTACCCTCCCCCTTGCGTACTCCTTTCTTCTGCTTTTGAACAGATGAAACCAATAGGGTTCGGCTCTCTTCCATTACAATCTTCGAGTAACTTTATTATTTCGGATGCAGGTCCACCCTTCCATGATTTTTCGTTTACAGGTATTCTTCCGAGAAGAAGATAGCAATGACCTTATCCTATAGAAACGCATCTCTGGAGTCCCTAATTTTATTGGAGTTTCCAGTTTTTAGATTCATCTTGTAAGTTTATTTTGATTATGGATTTTACTGTTAGCACATTATGGTGCATTCAATCGATGATGATGTATCATAGAATCATAGAACATAAATGGCGTAACTCTACTTCCAGGTTGAACTCTTTGTATACAAGGTGAAAATCAGTGATAAAAGATCTGACTTGCTTCACATTTTTTTCTTTTTAATTTCACATTATTAACTTCAATTTTTGGAGTTAATTGTGCCTCTTTTATTCCTTTTCAATATATTTATTTCTTATTTTGATATTTCATTATTTTCTTAGGGAATAAATCTGAATTTTGGTTGAACGTGAATTGATAGCAGCATAAATGATTTGATGAAGATAATGGCTTTAATGACGCCCACTCCACCAGCATTTCTCCACCTAAATAGTTACCAACATTTCTTTTTGTTGCTTAAAACTCATTCCACAAATCATCTTAGCTACATCCAACCATACATTACATCATTCTGGTTAATATATTCGATGTCTTTTTACGAATAAATTCATTCAATTCCATCCTATAGTTGACAAAATGTTTAATTAAACTAAAAAAAAAAGAGTTTAAATTTACCTAATAATCTATCTATCGGCAAATTTTTGAATTTTTTGTTTTGTTTTTACCTGAACCAACATCAATCAAAATGATAGAAAAATATTTGAAAAATACAGAAAATGAATTAGAAAAGCACAATGATATGGATTTTGAAAAAAGATAAAAATCATCCATAAATGTTTCCATGCATTATCTCTGAGTGTTTTTGAAACTAAAACCTTTCATGAAGAAAAAACAAAACCATACCTTAAACAAAATGTGATGAACAGATTTGTCTTCTTTCTAAGGAGTACAACACTGAATTTATATATATATATATATATATATTTGAGAGGGAAAATAAATGGTAAGTAGGAAATGAGCACTAGAAGGGTACATGGGACAAGGGTGTTGAAAATTGTTGAGGGTATCTGCTGACTGACACTTCTTTGATTAAAGATTTTAATGGACAATTTACGAGAGTGTGTGCATTTTTTGTTTTTGCTTTATGTTCTCACTCAATGCTTTTTTTGGTGAAACATAAATTTGAAATTATTAAACCATTATTTTTATACTATTTCCTTCTTTTATATTAAATGCTTTCTCATATTAGCTTAATTAATAAATTTTGAATAGTTTTGAGCATAAATTTATATAAAAATATTTTTATATACATGCTATAATCGTTAGGGTTGAATGCAGGTAATAATGAGGATTTGATTATTAGAGATTAGACAAATAATTGAGAGTAGGGGAAGTGGGTGAGACGGAAGGATCTTGTGTGCAGATTTAAGTGTGGCATCCAAGCTTATGCAACTATTATTCGAAAGGTATGGTTTGGGGATTTCCCCTTCTAGTGGTGACATTTTGTTTTCAGGATGAAATCATTTTTTAAGTTGTGATTTCTGTAATAATCTGGTCGGTATGTGAATTAATAGTGATTTTGTGTGGGTTTTGGTGATTGTGTTTACCACGAGGAGCAGTGGATTCATGAGGAATGGTTATTTTGGGGTGGCTTTTATCTTGAGATGATAGAAGAGGCTGTGGGGATTGAAGGTCTTTGTGTGACTTGCCAATGATTAAAAGGGTGGTTTTGTTGCTCTTATTTTCTTTAAAGTGTGTTTGATGTGATGTCAATTTTGAATTTGAGTCTGCTGGTATAGTTGGAAACTAAGTGGATTGTGAGATCAATTTTTATTCCATTTGATGGAGATTAGTTTTGGTAAAGGGGAGGTTTTAATTTTTGAAAGTGTGCTACTTAATTTCTCTTCAGATTGTGCTTCTCAAGTATAGCGGTGTTTTTGATGGGTAAGCTATCAAGATTGTAATTGCAACTTAGAGTCAATTAGCCTTTAACTAGTCCATTGTGTTGGTGTTAATTGAATCGGTATCAAGGGAGTGGTGGAAAATCCAATCGAGTGTATTGTACCATTGGCCCCTGTGTGGTGCTCAAGCTCATCATTCATCCTGTGGAAAATTGCAGTGCGGAAAGTGTAAGATGCAAATTCCTAGCACTAATCGACATCCATTGTATCAATACAAATAGATTCATGTGTCCAATTTGAAATTTATGGCTAGTTTTTAAATTTTATTTTACTGTTGTTATTGCCATATAAAATAGGCTAATTTGAGAAGTGGATTTAATTCCTTTTAAGTAAACATATATTTTTATTATCGGATTTAAGTAAACATATATTATTTATAAATATATATCATGTAAATGTCAAATTATGTGTTCACTCCATAAGTTTAAACCAAATTAATATCTAATAACAAAATATTTTATTTAAATTTAATTATAAATGTTGGTACAAAAATAAAATTTTCGACGCATATGATTTTCTAAATAGCAAAATTTACAATTTAACCGCTATCATTTAAGTTGATTGAATTTTCAAAGATCGAAAAATATAGAGACTTAAACTAGAAACTAGCGAAATTAAAGTACAAGATTAAATCCTCAACTCTAACAAAAATACATAAACTAGACTGAATATGTAATTACCTTTTCTTAACAATACGAGATTATTTATCAACGTGGTGTATGAACCGGAAAAAAAAACACCACCATGTCCTGGTTTCATGATAAGTTTTAAAAATTCAACATGAGCTAGGAGATAATGACAAAATTCTTAACTGAATATTCGATATTATCTCATGATTTTCTGTACTCCTTAGAAATTTTTCGTACTTCCTCATAATTTTTTTGATACCCCTCATAATTTTTTATACTATTTTATATTACATGTTTCGAAATTATGTTTTGCCATGAGAAATCAATTTTTAGAGGTAGAAAATTATTATTTTTACATACTAATAAAATTTATTATATACACTAATAACTTTGAACATATGGAAAGTAATTAACTAAAGCAATTTTTTTAAGATGAGCCGGTATTTAGTACTTTGGTGACAAACAAATAATCCATCATTTCTTATTTAATTTCAAACCATCATCATATAAAATAACCAAACAAGTAACCCATTATTTCTTTTTTCTGAATATATGAGCTCATGAAAGCCAAAATCCAAATCAAGCAAGTGATTCAATCCAAATCCAAAATTAAAACTCTCAACTTCCTCTTAAATTCTTGAACAATTAACAAGAAGTCTAAAACTGTGGATTGGTTTCTATGAGCCCATTGCTCAACAAAGAGTCCTATCAAAAGCTCTTCTAAAACATTCCTTTAAGAAAGCTACGGTTTTTGAGATAATATTATATTGAAGTTTCTATTTGAACTCCTTGGTTACATAACTTACGTTTCAACAACTTCAAAAGAAGCCATTAATACCTGCAACTCATAAAGCAAATATATATCCATCAGTACCTGCAGCAACATACCAACAAAAAGAAAAGCTCAAGACTTAGCAATGGCATGACCTTATGCCAAATGGCATAGCATACTTGATCGAAGCAACGGTTGTTGATAAGATAGCATCAATGATTTTGAGCGTCGACAAAGGCATATATTCCTTGTTGCTTAATCTGTCGGCGCTTTGAAATGCTAGGGTTAAGATACTTCCACGGCTCCATCTCCTTGCCCGTGTGCCTTATCGGGCATAATGTGAACCACGATGGCAAAATAGATACAAATTTTGGGTTACCACCATTCAAGATTTTTGACATGGCCATGATATCCACCGGCGCGTATACTATGTATGAGCCAGTTTCATCGGTGTAGCTTTCTTGGAGATATAGTATCTCGATCTTGTTTGGCGATGGCTGCAAATTTATTAGTATGCTTATTAGTTAGTTCATGGAGGAAATTGTGATGAGAAAAGAAAAGGAAATGATCGAAACACTTACATTCACTTGCATAATGGAAACTCGATTTTTTGGATTTTCACCATTACTGACATAGACAAGTTCTCGGACATGTCATTGGTTTGAAAGCAAATCCTTTGCATAATTATACACCCAGAATCCATCCATGAAAAGTTACACGCTCGGTCAGAATAATATATACACACATATTTGTTTGTATACATGCATGCATTGACAATGAGGACAAGAAAATAACCCTAAAAATTAAACACGTATATATATAAGTTTTACATACCCTCGCTTCTTGTACGTTCATGACGAAGAAAATCAAAGCAGAACCTCCATCGGAACCGGAATTTGAATTGAAGTAGTGAAGATTACAATGTTACTGAAGGCTTCGGGAACCTTTAATATATTTCCGTATCTCAACCTAACATCTTGAGCAACAAAGTTTTGAGGTAACCTGACCATACATTCTCGAACATGAATTAAAATTGTTGAAAAATTCTTAGTCATCTTTTCACCAATTTCAAGACACTCTCCCTCCTTCTTGTGGTATTAAAACTGTTTTTCCAAACAAATCAAATTACATCAACAAGTGTTCATTAAGTTGGCGCATGTAATGTAAATAGAAAGCGATAATGAATTAAAATTTTTACCCCCATCGGTTGTAGGAGCGGTTCTAGACATTGAAGTTGTGAGCCATTGGCAATGCTCGTTGATGGTTGCAATCCATCGTTTGGCACTAAATGCAAAACTGAGCTAACAATGGGACGAAAGAGAGGGTGAAGTGATTTTTTATCAACTTCAACATGTTCAATCCATGTTACCTTTGACCCTCTATTGCCCACTTCTTGGATTACACAACCTGATGGCCTTCTTCGAAACTATACTTGTGGATATGGGAATAAACTCTCCAAGGAAACATCAACCACTCCCCACGTTCCATTTGTGTGCTTTTTACAGTACCTTGCGAAATAGCTTTGTCTTGCTAGTATTAATGGTGTACACTGATGAAACTCTGCTGACATCTGATGAGAAAACAAATAAAATGGATTTTGGAAGACTAGTTACTATATGAATATATTAAATATTAGAGGAAAAAAAAACAAAGAAATCGATCGTGAAGAATATTTTAGGAATTATAATGGCATCTAATGATACCCCTACACACTAAAACAAATAAAACGGTTTTTTTGAAGAGAACCATTAGCTAGTTACTAAATATAGGCAACGCAAATACGTAATTATATCGAACATATTAATTATAAGAGAAAAAACAAGAAAATGAATCGTAATAAATATATTAACCGTAAGAGAAAAACAAACTAATGGATCATAGTCAAGTATATGAAATATCAGAGGAAGAACAAAGAAATAATCCATCATGAAGAATATTAAAAAAACTATAACTGCATTTAATGATTTTCATAAACCATAAAGCGAAACCTTGTAGTTAACAAAAAAGTATTCAACTATGAAACAACTCTTTCCTTGAATTTGTATGAGAATATTCTTTCTTTTCGTATATGAATCATTGCAATCACTTTCTTTAAAGTAAGATTCTATAAAACAATAAAGCTACTAAATAAATGTTTCAATATCAATATGTATGTTAAGCAAAACGATAGTGAATTTTTGTACTAAATTTTAATGCATGGAATATTGTTGAGATATCAATAAGGTAATGAATCAAGTAAAATTAGATATAAAATGGATAAATATCAAAATTATACATGAACTTTCTATACAATGTGATACATTGATTTTGATTTTGAGCAATTTATACATAAAATTTTGATTCAAACCATTAAAGACTATTATCGACTATACGTCTATTATTGTATAGATAAATAATTATATTCATCGAATGTAAAAACAAATGAATGTAGTTATTTTTTAAAAATATATACAATTGAATCAAATCAAAGTTTCACGTGTCTAATTAAACCAAAATAAAAGCTTCATGTGTGTATATAATTGTAGCAAATCAAATTCATGTATCACATTCCACATGTAATCGAATTCAAAGTGTAAATTTTAGATTAAAATGAAAATGATGCTTGAGGTTTACCACTTTAAGAACTCCATTGTAGCTCCCATCAACGTTTTCTAATATAACTCCTAACAATGTTGTCCTCGAGACACTGCTGTAAAATGTTGTCGCCCATTGTTTCTAATCACAAGAACATGGAAAATGTTAGTTCATTAACAACTTCATAAATGAGTAAACTTACATAATGAAATGGAACAAGGGGAAACAAAATCCCTACTGTATCCATGAGCAATTGGACGATGTTCATAGGGTTCATCTCAACAAATGCGGTCTCTCGAGAAGTTTCAATATTCAAAGGCTCGAAATTGAGTTTCGAAAAGGATGAGGGGACATCTTGATCAAAGTTACAGTTGCAATCAGAGCTTAGGAAACATTGGGGTTCACCAACTTCAACCATACTCATTATTTGTTCCATTGTTACATCAAAGCTACAAAATTCCCTCAAGTATTGAAACCCATTTAGAGTCTCCATTCCACCGTTTCCATTGTGTTGCCATAGTGGTTCACCCATTATTGCCCGGCTTAAATGACTCTTCCATGGCTTCCACAGCTTGTTCGATGATTTTGTTCTTGTTCAGATCAGCTCCTATCGAGACTGTAACATCCTAAAAATTTGAGTATCGATATGTTGCATGTTTTTGGTGCTTAGCTTGTGAATGATTCAATTTGTGTGTTTAATATAGTCTTGAGAAGGCTCGGGATTTATTCGGAATTAGAATAAATTTTAGTAATGAGTATTTTATTGAAGTGGAACAAGTGACCTTGATGTTTAAGGAAATTAAGTGTCAAAAACTAGGATAAGATGAGCTAGTAGTAAAGTGGAGTTGGCGTCATATGTGTTGCTTGAGGGGAGAGGTTCGAATTCCATGGATTGCATTTTGGTGACTTTAATTTTTGCACCTTTATGGCATGTGTCGGTCAAGCCTTATTTATGGTAAGGTTGGACTATTTCTTTTATGGTAAGGTGGCTAATGGTTAAGGTAAGCTTGAACTTGGGGAAAGAAATCCTAAACTTATTGGATGTAGGGGGAACACAAGGCACGAATCAATGATGTTGTCTTGGAAACTCTTGGGTTGCTAAAACTTTGACTTTTGGCCATTGTACATGGACGGTTTTGTGGCTAGGGGGAATGACCGAATGTTGTTAGTAGTTTGGCTAGGATTAGGAGTTAGTTTTGGTTAATTCTTAGCATTTTGTGTGAAATTTTCTTTTCTCTCCAAACTCTTTCTCTTAGCCGAATTTGAGCATTAGGTAAGCTTTGTTTCTTTTGGCCATTTCGTTTCATTTTTACCATTTGGTCATATTTTTGTAACACCCCAAACCAGGTCTATGCGTTAAGACAAGATTTGGTTTGTCACACCGAACGAACATCCAAAATTTCTCTAATGATTTAAGTAATCAATAATGCAAAACCTTAACGTAGTTTTAAAAGAAAATTGAAAGAAATTGAAAAATAATTTAGGTGTCCAAAATTGTTATAAAACACAATATTTTTTTTTTTTGAAAACTTTATAGATCTTAACATACGCCCATATTAAGAGTCTTAAAATAAAATTAAATCCATCCACACATAAAAATCCATAAAAATATAATTAGAGGCCTTATTACAACATACCCAAAATAAAATAAGTAACTTAAATAGAGTTCATAGTTTATAAAACCCAAGCTCGTAGTATGGCCTCCACCATGTCATTCCCGCCCAAGTCCACATCAATTTCCATTACACGAGATGGATAATAAAACGGGGTGAGTTACAAAGAACTCGGTGTGTAACTCACTTACCACCATTATTGGGCGGACCATCAAGGCATTAATTTGGGCTTGAGCCCAATTACAAATTTTAACAATGTAAAATGAAATAACATATATAAAATGCATGTAAAAATGAATTTCCCAACCAAACCTAATTTCCATCCGCTACACACCCCGTACCAACCAAAGACACCTGTGGGGATCAAGTCAACCCACCCCGCCAAACACACCAATCGTAGGCATTAAGCCTTTTAATAATATTGTAGTGCACTATCAGAACTAGATTGTGACATAGTCACCGAACTAGAGGCATTAAGCCAACATTTGTGGCAGAGCCACCGAACTAGATTCATGGCCACAGGCCTTACTTCTCTTCATCATGTATCCCATCCCATGCAATTATGTATGAATAACAAACTTTAATCATAAATAATTTATTAAGTAATCCACAATACAAATGAGTTTTTAATTAAACTTTTCATTTGGGTCCATTAAACAAAATAGTATTTAGCCCATTTAGCAATCTAGCGAACTTAGGCCCAAATGTCAAACTAGAAGGTTTTTGGCCCATTTAGCGATCTAGCAGTCTTTTGACCCAATTTATCGATCTAGCAGTTTTTCGGCCCAATTTAACAATCTAGCAATTTTTCGGCCCAATTTAACAATCTAGCAATTTTTCTTCAACTTTAACCATTTTCATGCATTTACACCAAAGGGTTAATTATCACATAAATTTCGATTTTACCATTTTTACGATTTATCAAATTTCTTACGGTTTAGTATCTAACCCGAAAGATAAGTGTGAAGTTACACACCTTGCTATGGTGAGGACTAAACTTTCCCGCTCGTCAACACCTATACATATCACGATAACTTATGATCATTATAATCTAATAATAAAACTGATTTAAACATAACGATCTAAAATTTACCCTCGGATTTTTGAACTACTTCCACTTGCGGTTTCTCCCCGATTGATGGTTCGTTAACCGAATCAAATCCACGAACAAATAATGGTTCGGGAGTACGAACTACTTCAAACAATTGATTCTCCTCGGATGAACGTCCACAACCCGGTGGGAAATCCGGATTGCCGATCTGATCCTTTGTTTTACTTAGGGGATTAACGGAACCTCCTTCTTCCGAAAACTAAACACCGCCCTTTTCTTCCCTATTTTGAATGTCTTAGAAGACAAAAGATCATTAACCATTCTAATATTATACCGAACAATATGACCAAAAGTTTTTAAGAGTGAAATTTCCTTACCATAATAATCCTTGTCCCACAATACGAGAGTCGATCAAACGTTTCCTTAACACTTAAATCGATTCCAACTTTCTATGTTACTCACGAACACTTGATCCCTATCTTCCGTTATCGCACTAAAATATAACGAATGGAAAGCGTTAATAGTATGAACTATTAACTAATCGTAACTAAAAAGAATTCTTACCTATTGACCACGATCGAAAAGAAAGGATTGAGAATGATGTTTGATGAAGGATTCGCTATGTATAACCAAAGAAAAAGAGATAATGTTTTGGCTATGGACACACTAGCATTCGGCCATGAGAGAGTTTAATGGAGAAAATTTGAGTGAAAAGAAATAAAAATAAGAGAAAAGATGGTGATGATGTTGTTTTGGTTTTCAAAGAGAAGAGAAGAAAAAGATGTGTTTAGGAGCTAGGTACATTCGGCAATGGTAAAAAGAAAAGAAAAAGAATGGCTTTTTGGTATAGGTGATTTCGGCACTAAAAGAAAAGGCATACAAAGAATACCAAAGTAATAGACAAAAGTGACCAAATGGTTAAAAAAATTAAGGCTTACCAATGCTCAAATTCGGCTAAAGGAGAAGGGTTGAGAAAAGGTTGCAAAACTTGCACAAAAACTAAGAATGACCAAAAACAACTCCTAAACCTTACCAAGCTACAAGCATATTCGGCCAACCTCCCCCCTAGCCTCATTGCCAGTCCAAATTCATTGGTCAAATGACCATGAATTTGTTTCCAAAACTTTTCCTTGATATATGCCTTATGTCCCCATATCTTTCCAAACTTTCTTGATTCTATACCATAAGTTAACACTTTCCTTAATCCTTTGATAAACTAACCAAAAATAACAAGGTCAACACTTACCATATATGTACTTGGCCGACACTTGCTATACATGTGCAGAAAAATTAAAAATAAAATTCATCTAGATGCTAAACAAGGGATTCGAACCTTCTCCCTCATGCACTAACTCATGCGCCAACACCACTTTGCCATTTACTCATCTTATGCTACTATTTAACACTTAATTCAACTTAAGTGTCAATGTCACTTGCTTCACTTCAATAAATTCTCGAACTAAAAAAATTTTTCATACCCGAATAATTCTATACTCTTCTTCCGAACTATAGTAGGCACAAAAAGAAATAAGAAAATTTTTCCTACATAACCTAAACACCAAAACATGCAATAATCGATACTCAAATTTTAGGGTGTTACAACTCTACCCTCCTAAAAAAAAAATTTCGTCCTCGAAATTTACAGTTGAAAAAAGGTGAGGGTATTGTTGTCGAATTGCATCCTCAGGCTCCCACGTAGCTTCCTCCACTCCGTGGTTACGCCATAAAATCTTGACCAACGGCACGGTTTTCTTTCTTAGCACCTTAACATCTCGGTCTAAGATTTCCACCTGGTTCCTCCTCAAAAGACAAGTCGACTTCAACTCCACTTCTTCTACCGGTACTATGTAATGCGAAGGATCCGATCTATAGCGCCAAAGCATGGAAACATGAAAAACATTATGAATTTGGCTCAACTCGGAGGTAATTCGATCGATAGGCCACTGGACCAACACGCTTCACCACACGATATGGTCCAATGTATCTAGGACTCAATTTGCCCTTCTTCCCAAACCTAAAGATCTTCTTCCAAGGTGAGACCTTCAAGAACACTTGATCCCCACAAGATACTCGATACTTCTACGCTCGGATCCGCATACGACCTTTGTCTATCTCAAGCTTCCTTTAACCTTGCTCGAATAGCTTTTACTTTTTCTTCCGTTTGAGATCGACTCCGGACCTAACATCCGTCGTTTGCCCAATTCAGTCCAACAACTAGGGGAACGACACCTCACGACCATATAATGCCTCGTAGGTGCCATCCGAATGCTAGACCGATAGCTATTGTTGTAAGCAAATTACGCCAATGGTAGAAAATCCTCCCAACTACCTTTGAAGTCGATTATACAACCCCTTAACATGTTTTCCGAATCTGAATTACTCTTTTCGATTGACCATCCGATCGAGGATGAAAAGCCAGATGAAGTTTAGCTTTGTTCCCAAAGCTCCATGCAATGCTTCCCAAAACCGTGGCGTAAACCTAGGATCCCTATCTCGATATAATAGACACGGGTACCCCATGCAACCTCACGATTTGATACGTGCATGGCTTAGCCAACTTCACGTAACGAGTAATCCGCATTTAACCGGTAGAAAATGAGCGGTCTTCGTCAAACGATCAACAATTACCCAAAGCGAGTTTTTCTTAGTAGGTGTTAAAGGTAACCCACTAACAAAATCCATTGTTATCCGCTCCCATTTCCAAAGAGGAATCTTTCTACGGTTGTAATAAACTCCGACGGCAATTGATGCTCCGCCTTCACTTCACTTGGCGACAAGTTAAACATTTTCCCACAAATTCGTAAATCTCACGCTTCAACCACGGCCACCAATATTGTTCACGAAGATCCCGATACATCTTATTTCCTCCGGTGCATAGCATAAGGGCTACTATGCGCCTCTCGAAGAATCATTTGTCTCAGATCGAGTCCTTAGGCATCTGAGACTTTTCCACGAAAGCACAACGCACCTTTTCGTGTTTATACTAAAATCCTCTATTCCTCCATTTTCAACTTGTTGAAGTAAAGGTCCCAACTTTCCATCTAATGTTTGCTTTTTCTTAATTTGCTCCAACCATAGAGGCTTCACCAAGTTCCGCTATCGGACTACCATCCTCGTACAAACTTAAATGGGCAAACATTGCTCTCAAATCGAGATACCATCTTACGACTTAACGCGCTGCGCTACCACATTAGCTTTTCCAGGATGATACTCGATTGAGAAATCATAGTCCTTTAACACTCCACCCATCTTCGTTGTCTCAAGTTTAATTCCTTACGAGTAAGAAGATACTTAAGACTCTTGTGATCCGTATAGATGATAGACTTTTCACCGTAGAGGTAATGCCTCCAAATCTTTAGAGCAAACACCACTGCAGACTAACTCCAAGTCATGAGTAGGGTAGTTTACTTCGTGTGGTCTCAATCGACGAGAAGCATAAGCTACCACTTTCCCATTTTGCATCAATACGCAACCTAATCCTCAGATGTCGACGCATCACAATAAAGCTGTAAACTCCTTTCCAGCCTCGAGTTGAATCAATACCGGCGCTAGTCAAAATCTTCTTCAATTCATCGAAACTTTCTTCTTTGTTTTTGGTCCATATAAAGCGGTACTCCCTTTCGCAAAAGCTTAGTTGGGAGTGCGGCAATCAACAAAAACCCCCTCAACAAAGTGTCTATAGTAACCCACCAAACCCAAGAAACTCCGAATCTCACCATCGACTTTGGTGGTTTCCAATCCAATCGACCTCAATCTTCCGAGGATCCACCCTTATTCCTTGGTGACACCACATGACCCAAGAAAGTCACTTCCTTAACGAATTCACATTTTATCGAATTTGGCATACGATTGATTATCTCGAAGTAAGCGCAATACAATTCGCAAATGCGAATCATGCTCTTCTTCATTCCCCGAATATACCGAATGTCATCTATGAATACCACCACAAACCGGTCTAAGTATGGTTGAAAGACCGGTTCATCATATCCATAAATGCGGTGGTGCATTGGTCAACCCAAATGGCATCACCAAAGACTCATAATGTCCATAACGAGTTCGGAAAGCCGTCTTGTGAATATCCGCTTCTTTCACCTTAAGTGGTGATAACCCGATCTCAAATCAATTTTGGAGAAAAGCGAAGCTCCTTCAATTGATCAAACAGTCGTCAATTCTTGGCGAGAGGGTACCTATTCTTGATCGTCAATTTATTTAATTGCTCGTAGTCAATACACATACGCATCGACCCATCTTTCTTCTTAACAAACAAAACCGGTGCCCCCACGGAGACACACTCGGTCGAATAAAGCCTCGATCTAGCAATTCTTGAATTTGAGCTTTAAGCTCCGCCAACTCCTTCGGTGCCATTCTATAAGGAGCAATGGACACCTGGAGCCGCTCGGCAAAAGCTCAATACCAAATTCCACTTCCGATCGAGGAGGTACAGGAAGTTCTTCCGAAAATACATTTGGAAATTCCTTCTTTGTCCTCACATCTTCCATCGACAACTCTTTGGCATCTAAAGCACTAATAAATGCTAAAAATGCTCCATACCCTTTTCGCACCAACTTTTCTCGCCTTTAAGTGCGGATACCACATTTACCAAATAATTCCTTCGCTCGCCTATCATAATTATTTCTTTATCCTCCACCGTCCTTATTGACATCCGCCAAAGACAATCCAATTTCGCCGGTGCTTAACCAACCAATCCATGCCCAAAATGATATCGAACTCGCCAAAAGGCAACTCCATTAAATTTGCCAAAAATATTTCTCCTTGAATTTCTAAGGGCACATCTCTAAACAATTTATTTACCAATACCGATTGTCCTAAAGGACTAATTACCTTCATCTCATTATCGAAATTTTTGAGTCTAATTTCAAGTTCCCGGATATTGTGCTAGCAACATACGAATGGGTAGAACCAATATCTATCAAAGCAATAACAGTACATCAAAAATGAAGAACGCATGCAGTATTATCACATCAGTGCATTACCATCCTCACGGCGTCTAATCGCATATACCAATCTTGGCTGTCTTGCATCTGCGTTGCCTCTAGGACCATTTCCTCGACCAGCGCACCTTGACCACGTCGGCCCCATTACCACCACGACTGGTCCACGACCTCTCTGGGGTTCTTGAATTCCTCTTGCCGGTGGTGCATCAAGATTACGAGCTTCACGAGTTGTATCCATTCGACGAGGGCAATTCCTATATTGATGATCCATCGACCGCATTTATAGCAAGCACCCGTTTTCTTCCAAAGACTCTCGAATGCCTTTTCCTACAATCAAGCACAATCTCGACTCGATTCACGACTACAGTGTTCTTCCTTGAGTGGTTCCCTCGTCCGAGGCCTCTTCGTAAACCTTTTTGAAGAACACGAATACTTCATATCTCTCTTGCCTCTAGCTCGTTCCCAATTACGGCGTTAGAGTTCTTAGCCTCTTCGGCTATCTTGGCCTTTTCCACAAGCGTGGCAAAAGTTCTAACTTGTTGTGGGGCTATCAAAACCCGCAATTCATCGTTCAAGCCATCCTCAAAGCGTACATAACGCTCATGATCCATTGCCACTATTGTTCGAGCATAGCGACTCAAGCGCAAAAACTCAGCTTCATATGCTGTCACTGTCTTATTCCCTTGGACCAGATTCAGAAATTCCTTCCTTCTGGCATCAACATAACTCGTTCCTACATATTTCCCTTGGAAGGAAACTTTAAAGAATTCCCAATTGACTAATACAGCTTCAGTGCCTTCTCGTACAGTAAGCCACCATTGGTATGCTTCGTCCCTTAACAAGGACACCGCTCCCCTTAATTTTTGTTCCACAGTGCACTCAAGATCGTCCATAATTCGCTCCACTGCCTCAAGCCAATGTTCAGCGACATTTGGAGCTACACCTGAGACACCTCTGAAAATCTCAGCACCACTTGATTTCAATCGTTCCGATATTGACCCACGAGCTGTTGGCCCAGTTCTAGCTCCAGTGACCCTTTCAAGGACTCGAAGCATTGCTCGCGTCACCGCATTATCTTCTTCCATATGATTATGTGATCCCGTCTCACTTTCGAGTGGCGCAGTGCATCCATTTCCGCGCATATGATCCGGTGCCGGTTGCGCCTCTAACACCTCGTCCTCTACCACGGCCACGTCTACCGCGCGTCCACGACCACGCCCTCTAGAGCTCATAATGATTGATTTAATCGATTAAGAGTTTTATGAATCAAAATACTATTTCAGTTGTTTATTAACGATGTTTTATGATATGAAAGAGATAGAGTTGTTCTCGCAACCATATCCTATTGTCTCAATCTCTACGGTTTTCAACACCTAAAACTAGAAGTTCTAGAGTGTTTCTTATGATCATATCACAATGATAATAAACAATCAATATCTGAGATACTTACTTGACTTGGCGCGGGATGCTCATGGTGCCATACTACCTTTAAATCAAAAGTCTAGAAATTTGAGTTGTTTCTCAAACAAATAGCTTTATTGAACCCAAACCACAGCCGAGTTTTGAAACTTGCTCGATACCATTAAATGTAACACCCCAAACCGGTCTATGCGTTAAGACAAGATTTGGTTTGTCACACCGAAACGAACATCCAAAATTTCTCTAATGATTTAAGTAATCAATAATGCAAAACCTTAACATAGTTTTAAAAGAAAATTGAAAGAAATTGAAAAATAATTTAGGTGTCCAAAATTGTTATAAAACATAATATTTTTTTTTTGAAAACTTTATAGATCTTAACATACGCCCATATTAAGAGTCTTAAAATAAAATTAAATCCATCCACACATAAAAATCCATAAAAATATAATTAGAGGCCTTATTACAACATACCCAAAATAAAATAAGTAACTTAAATAGAGTTCATAGTTTATAAAACCCAAGCTCGTAGTATGGCCTCCACCATGTCATTCCCGGCCCAAGTCCACATCAATTTCCATTACCTGAGATGGATAATAAAACGGGTGAGTTACAAAGAACTCGGTGTGTAACTCACTTACCACCATTATTGGGCGGACCATCAAGGCATTAATTTGGGCTTGAGCCCAATTACAAATTTTAACAATGTAAAATGAAATAACATATATAAAATGCATGTAAAAATGAATTTCCCAACCAAACCTAATTTCCATCCGCTACACACCCCGTACCAACCAAAGACACTGTGGGGATCAAGTCAACCCACCCCGCCAAACACACCAATCGTAGGCATTAAGCCTTTTTAATAATATTGTAGTGCACTCATCGAACTAGATTGTGACATAGTCACCGAACTAGAGGCATTAAGCCAACATTTGTGGTGAGCCACCGAACTAGATTCATGGCCACAGCCTTACTTCTCTTCATCATGTATCCCATCCCATGCAATTATGTATGAATAACAAACTTTAATCATAAATAATTTATTAAGTAATCCACAATACAAATGAGTTTTTAATTAAACTTTTCATTTGGGTCCATTAAACAAAATAGTATTTAGCCCATTTAGCAATCTAGCGAACTTAGGCCCAAATGTCAAACTAGAAGGTTTTTGGCCCATTTAGCGATCTAGCAGTCTTTTGACCCAATTTATCGATCTAGCAGTTTTTCGGCCCAATTTAACAATCTAGCAATTTTTCGGCCCAATTTAACAATCTAGCAATTTTTCGGCCCAATTTAACAATCTAGCAATTTTTCTTCAACTTTAACCATTTTCATGCATTTACACCAAAGGGTTAATTATCACATAAATTTCGATTTTACCATTTTTACGATTTATCAAATTTCTTACGGTTTAGTATCTAACCCGAAAGATAAGTGTGAAGTTACACACCTTGCTATGGTGAGGACTAAACTTTCCATTCGTCAACACCTATACATATCACGATAACTTATGATCATTATAATCTAATAATAAACCGATTTAAACATAACGATCTAAAATTTACCCTCGGATTTTTGAACTACTTCCACTTGCGGTTTCTCCCGATTGATGGTTCGTTAATCGAATCAAATCCACGAACAAATAATGGTTCGGGAGTACGAACTACTTCAAACAATTGATTCTCCTCGGATGAACGTCCACAACCGGTGGGAAATCCCGGATTTAACGATCTGAAATTTTTTTTATACTTAGGGGATTAACGGAACCTCCTTCTTAGAAAACTAAACACCGCCCTTTTCTTCCCTATTTTGAATGTCTTAGAAGACAAAAGATCATTAACCATTCTAATATTATACGAGAACAATATGACCAAAAGTTTTTAAGAGTGAAATTTCCTTACCACAATAATCCTTGTCCCACAATACGAGAGTCGCCCAAACGTTTCCTTAACACTTAAATCGATTCCAACTTTCTATGTTACTCACGAACACTTGATCCCCTATCTTCCGTTATCGCACTAAAATATAACGAATGGAAACGTTAATAGTATGAACTATTAACTAATCGTAACTAAAAAGAATTCTTACCTATTGACCACGATCGAAAAGAAAGGATTGAGAATGATGTTTGATGAAGGATTCGGCTATGTATAACCAAAGAAAAAGAGATAATGTTTCGCTATGGACACACTAGCATTCGCCATGAGAGAGTTTAATGGAGAAAATTTGAGTGAAAAGAAATAAAAATAAGAGAAAAGATGGTGATGATGTTGTTTTGGTTTTCAAAGAGAAGAGAAGAAAAAGATGTGTTTAGGAGCTAGGTACATTCGGCAATGGTAAAAGAAAAGAAAAAGAATGGCTTTTGGTATAGGTGATTTCGGCACTAAAAGAAAAGGCATACAAAGAATACCAAAGTAATAGACAAAAGTGACCAAATGGTTAAAAAAAATTAAGGCTTACCAATGCTCAAATTCGGCTAAAGGAGAAGGGTTGAGAAAAGGTTGCAAAACTTGCACAAAAGCTAGGAATGACCAAAAACAACTCCTAAACCTTACCAAGCTACAAGCATATTCGGCCAACCTCCCCCCTAGCCTCATTGCCGTCCAAATTCATTGGTCAAATGACCATGAATTTGTTTCCAAAACTTTTCCTTGATATATGCCTTATGTCCCCATATCTTTCCAAACTTTCTTGATTCTATACCATAAATTAACACTTTCCTTAATCCTTTGATATACTAACCAAAAATAACAAGGTCAACACTTACCATATATGTACTTGGCCGACACTTGCTATACATGTGCAGAAAAATTAAAAATAAAATTCATCTAGATGCTAAACAAGGGATTCGAACCTTCTCCCTCATGCACTAACTCATGCGCCAACACCACTTTGCCATTTACTCATCTTATGCTACTATTTAACACTTAATTCAACTTAAGTGTCAATGTCACTTGCTTCACTTCAATAAATTCTCGAACTAAAAAAATTTTTCATACCCGAATAATTCTATACTCTTCTTCCGAACTATAGTAGGCACAAAAAGAAATAAGAAAATTTTTCCTACATAACCTAAACACCAAAACATGCAATAATCGATACTCAAATTTTAGGGTGTTACAATTTTTGTCTTACATCTCAAGACACTCTCTCCCTTGTGCCGAAATACCAAAGCATAAAGGCCATTTTTCTTTTCTTCTCCTCTTCACCTTTGCCGAATGCTTCCTTGTCCCAAATCTCACTCTTTGCTCCTTTCACACATTTGAAAAACCCAAAACACATTGTCTCCCATCTCTTTCTCCCCATGTCCGAATGGTGCTAACACCATTCTCTCCAATTTTCCTTCAAAGCCGAATCTTCTCTTCACTTATATTGTTTTGTTGATTATTCTTTCAACCTTCGTTTTAATCAATCGGTAAGAACCCTTTTCGAATCTTTATTCTCTTCTTTTTCTTAGCCGAATATATATTAGTTTGGGAGGGTCTTTTGACCGAAAATAGCATCCTTTATCCTTTTCTCTTAGGGGATCCTTTCATTTTTTTTATAGTGTTATAAAGAAGGCCGAACTCGGAGTATTCATAATCATCGTGACACGCTAGAAATCGAGTCGAAGTGTTAAGGTAAGGGTTCCTATCAAGGATTTCTATATTACTCGTCATATTGTTATAGATGGACTACTAATCGATTTCGTTTTAGGGGACACTGTCGCTCGATTATCATTTCTGTGAACGTAAGATTTTGTGGCAAACAAGATAGGTTCGAAAAGAGTAGTGAATAGTGTTCGAAAGAGGGGCGGTTCTACTATTCCCTCTAGATTCAAGCGAAGGGCTGTTTCAGCAATCCGAGATTTTCCACCGGGTTGTGGACCCTCATCCAGAAAAAATCAATTATTTGAAGTCATTCGTACTCCTGAGCCTTTGACTCTTTGTGGTTCATCATCGGGTTATGAACTATCGATCGAGGAGAAATCACAAATAGCTGTTGTTCGAGATTTCGAGGGTAAAGATCTAGATCGTTCATCATTAGAATAGCTTTATATTAAATATTAGTGTTCTAATTAAGCGTGATAAATATTTAGGTATCGACGAGCGGGAAAGTATAGTACTCACCGTAATCAGGTGTGTAACTTCACACTTATCTCATGGGTTATACTATGCCGTAAGTATTCGATTAAAAATCGTAAAGTCGATAAAATTAGAAAATACGGTTTATTAGCACTTTTGGTGTGAAAGCATGAAAACGGTATTAAAGTTGTGAAAATTATGAATTTGCCCTTAATAAGCTATATTGTTAAAATATGATGATTTGGGCCATATGTGACAAATGAGCCATACGAATTATTTGATAAATTGGCCAAGTGAGAAAATTGTAAAAAGGGCCTCATGTGTATATATGGGCCAAAACTGCTAGATCGATATATGGGCCAAAACTCCTAGATCGATATAAGGGCCAAAATTGCTAGATCGTTAAATGGGTTAAATTGTTATTTTGACTATTGGGCCAAGTTGATAACTTGTAATACGGGTTTTTTTTTTGTTGAAATTTACCTTATGAATATATTGTGATGCATTCTATATATACATGACTGCATGGGTTGGGATAATCGACGAAGAGAAGAAAGGCTGTTGCCAAAATCTAGTTCGGTGACACTTTGTCACAATCTAGTTCGGTGACTCTGTCACAATCTAGTTCGGTGGCTCGCCACGAGATATTTTAAATGGCTTAATGCCCTGTGATTGGTGTGTTGGCGGGGTGGGTTGACTTGATCCCACAGGTGTGATGGTTGGTACGGGTGGTGTGTAGCGAATGGAAATTAGGCTTGGTTGGGAATTGCATATCACATGCATTTTTTTTTTTATATATTTGATTTATATATTGTATTTTTTGTAAATGGGCTCAAGCCCAATTTAATGCTTAAATGGATTTGGCCCAGTGGACACGGTAAGTGGGTTACACATTGAGTTCTAAGTAACTCACCCTGTTTTTCTTACCCTTATCAGGTAATAATAATTGATGGAGGCTTGGGTCGGGGATGACTTCGTGTGGAGGCCATACTACGAATGATGGGTTTTTATAAACTTGAACTTCTTTTTAATATTTTTATTTTTATTTAAGTACAATTTTGATTGCGATGTAATAAGGCCTCTGGTATTATTTTATGGATTTTTATTCATGGATGAAATTTTAATATGTTTTAGTTACTTATATGGGGCTGTTTAAATTTTATAAATGATTTCTTAAACTTGCGTATAAAGAAAAATAGAAAAAGGGATTTTCTTAAATATCACTTAATCCAAAATATATTGTGAAAACTCTTTTATAAGTTTAAGATTTCCACCAATTATTTCTCTGAAAATCAAATTGTAAATTCTTATGTTTTAAAATTATGGTTTTCAAATAAATCTCGGTTTATGATAAATTCCATTTTTCAAAATCGTTTTGAAGAATTGTTTTCATTAAAAGCAGTGATGACTAGATGTAAGTTCGAATTGTGTGGCATGCCAAGTCTGGTCTTAACGCATAGGCCGGGTTTGGGGTGTTACATTTTATTGGTATCAGAGCCAGTTTCAAAACTCGGCTGTGGTTTGGGTTCAACAAAATTTTTTGTTTAAAACTGTTTTAATTTCTAGACTTTATGTTTTAAAGGTAGTATGGCACCACGAGCATCCGACACCAAGCCAAGTAAGTATTTGTATATTAAATGTTTATTATTGTGATATGAACATAGGAACACTCTAGAACTTCTAGTTTTAGGTGTCGAAAACGGTAGAGATTGAGACTATAGGACGTGATTGTGAAAACAACTTTATCTCTTATATCTCATAAAATATCGTTAATAAACACTGAAATGGTATTCTGATCCATAAAACTTGTAATCAGATTAAATCGAATTAGTCATTATGAGCACTAGAGGACGTGGTCGTGGACGTGGTAGACGTGGCTGTGGTAGAGGACGAGGTGCTAGAGATGCAACTGAAGCGTCGGGTCATATGCCAAAAATGGATGCACCTGCTTCACCCGGGAGTGAGACTGGATCACATGACCATTCGAGAGAGGATAATGCTTTGACTCAAGCAATGTTGTGAGTCCTTGAAAGGGTTGTTGGGACTAGAACTGGTCTAGTAGTTCGTGGATCAATTTCGGAACGACTTAAATCAAGTGGTGCCGAGGTTTTTAGAGGTGTCTCTGGTGTAGCTCCGAATGTTGCGGAATATTGGCTCGAGGCTGTAGAGCAGATTATGGATGATTTGTAGTGCACCGCCGAGCAGAAACTAAGAGGAGTTGTGTCCTTGTTAAGGGACGAGGCGTATTAATGGTGGCTTACTATTCGAGAAGGCACCGAGGCTGCATTGGTTACTTGGGATTTCTTCAAAGCTACTTTTCAAGGGAAGTACGTCGGGACAAGTTATGTAGATGCCCAGAGGAAGGAATTCCTGAATTTGGTTCAAGGAAATAAGATAATGGCAGGTTACAAGGCAGAATTTCTTCGTTTGAGCCGATATGCTCGCACAATAGTGTCGACAGATCATGAGCGTTGTGTACGCTTTGAAGATGGGCTGAATGATGAGTTGCGGGTACTGATAGCCTCACAACAAGTACGGATTTTTGCCTCGCTTGTGGAGAAAGCCAAGATAGCCGAAGAGGCTAAGAGCTCAGAACGTCAGAACTGGGAAAGAGTCAGAGGCAAGAGGGATTTTAAGTACTCGGGTTCTTCTAAAAGGTTTCAGAAGAGGCCTCTAAATGATGAGCCAGCTCAAGCTAGAGCACCAGTGATTACCAATTAGAGTAGAGACTGTGCTGACTGTGGGAAACGACACCCCGGAGAATGTTGGAGGAAAACTAGTGCCTGTTATAAATGTGGTTCCAAGGATCATCAGTATAAGAATTGCCCTCGACGGACTGATCCGACTCAGGAAGCTCGTAACCATGATGTTCAGCCAGCTAGAGGTACTCAGCAGCCACCGAGAGGCCGTGGACTAGGTCGTGGTGGTAATGGTGATGGACGTGGTCAAGGTGCACCGGGTCGAGGTAATGGTCTCAGAGGTAACGCGGAGGCAAGACAGTCGGGGTTGGTCTATGCGGTCAGGCGTCGTGAAGATGGCGATGCACCTTATGTAATAACTGGTAAGTTCTTCATCTTTGATGTACCTATTACTGCTTTGATAGATATCGGGTCTACCCACTCTTATGTTGCTAGAGCCATATCTGGAAACCTGAATATTAGATCTGAGATTACCGATAGAGAGATGACCGTAATTAGTCCTTTAGGACAGTCGGTAATCGTGAATAAATTATTTAGAGACGTGCCTTGGAAATTCAAAGAGAAATATTTTTGGCGAATTTGATAGAATTGTCTTCGTGAGTTTGATCTTATTTTGGGCATGGATTGGTTGGTGAAGCACCGCGCAATTGGATTGTGCCAAAAGCGGATGTCAATAAAGACCGTGGATGATGAGGAGGTAGTAATGATAGGCGGCGAAGGAACTTTTGGCAAATGTGGTATCCGCTTTGAAGGCGAGAGAAGTTGGTCGCGCGAAAGGGTATGGAGCATTCCTAGCCTTCATTAGTGCTTTGGATGCCAATGAACTATCGGTGGAAGGTGTGAGAATGGTGAAAGAATTTTCAGATGTCTATCCCGAAGAACTTCCGGGTCTACCTCCAGATCGGGAAGTAGAATTTGGCATTGAGCTTTTGCCCGGAATGGCTCTAGTGTCTATTGCTCCTTATAGAATGGCGCCGAAGGAGTTAGCGGAGCTTAAAGCTCAAATTCAAGAATTGTTAGATCGGGGATTTATTCGACTGAGTGTGTCCGTGTGGGAGTACCGATTTTGTTTGTCAAGAAGAAGGATGGGTCGATGCGTTTGTGCATTGATTATAGACAGTTGAATAAATTGACGATCAAGAATAGGAATCCATTACCGAGAATTGACGACCTGTTTGATCAATTGAGAGGAGCTTCAGTTTTCTCCAAGATTGATTTAAGATCGGGTTATCATCAACTCAAGGTGAAAGAGGCAGATATTCATAAGACGGCATTCCGAACTCGTTATGGACATTATGAGTTTTTGGTTATACCGTTTGGTTTGACCAATGCACCAGCTGCATTTATGGACATGATGAATCGAGTCTTTCAACCTTATCTAGACCGGTTCGTAGTGGTGTTCATAGATGATATCTTGGTATATTCGAGGAGTGAAGAAGAGCATGACTCATATTTGCGCATTGTGTTGCAAATTTTGCGAGATAAGCAACTTTATGCCAAATTCAGTAAATGCAAATTTTGGTTGAAGGAAGTGACTTTCTTGGGTCATGTGGTGTCAGCCGAAGGAATAAGAGTTGATCCTCGGAAGGTTGAGGCAGTGTTGGATTGGAAATCGCCGAAGTTAGTGGCTGAGATCTGGAGTTTCTTGGGTTTGGTTGGTTACTATAGACGCTTTGTTGAGGGGTTTTCGTTGATTGCTGCACCTCCAACCAAGTTGCGAAAAGAAGGGGGTACCGTATGTGTGTGGGTGATAAATGCAGCAAGAAAGTTTCGAGAAATCGAAGAAGATTTTGACTGAGCGTCGCAGACTGATTCGACCGAAATTTGGAAAAGAGTTTATCGTTTACTGTGATGCGTCATACACGGGTTTAGGATGTGTGTTGATGCAAGGTGGAAAAGTGGTGGCTTATGCTTCTTGTCAGTTGAGGCCGCGCGAAGTCAACTACCCTATTCATGACTTGGAGTTGGCTGCGGTGGTGTTTGCTTTAAATATTTGGAGGCACTATCTCTACGGTGAGAAGTCGATCATTTATACGGACCATAAGAGTCTTAAGTACCTCCTTACCCAAAAGGAGTTGAACTTGAGACAATGGAGATGGGTGGAGTTGTTAAAGGATTATGATTTCTCAATCGAGTACCATCCTGGAAAGGCTTACGTGGTGGCAGACGCGTTGAGTCGTAAGGTAGTATCGAAGTTAAGAGCAATGTTTGCTCATCTCAGTTTGTATGAGGATGGCAGTCTGTTAGCGGAACTTCAGGTGAAGCCATTATGGTTAGAGCAGATAAAGGAAAAGCAGTTATCAGATGAAAAGTTGGGTCCTTTAATGCAACAAGTTGAAAGTGGTATAATAGGGGATTTTGGATTAAACAAGGATGGCGTGCTGTGTTTTCGTAGAAGAGTTTGTATGCCCATGGATTCAGATTTGAGACAAATGATTCTACGAGAGGCACATAGTAGCCCTTATGCTATGCACCCCGGAGGAAATAAGATGTATCGAGATCTCCGTGAGCAGTATTGGTGGCCAAGGTTAAAGCAGGAGGTTACTAATTTTGTAGGAAAGTGTTTGACGTGTCAACAAGAGAAGGCGGAACATCAATTACCATCGGGTTTATTGCAACAGGTAAAGATTCCTCTATGGAAATGGGAGCGGATAACGATGGATTTTGTTAGTGGGTTACGCTTAACACCTACTAAGAAAGATTCCGTTTGGGTGGTAGTTGATCGATTGACGAAGACTGCTCATTTTCTACCTGTTCGTACGGATTACTCGCTGCAGAAGTTGGCTAAACTGTATGTATTTGAAATTGTGAGGTTGCATGGGATACCAGTGTCTATCATATCGGACAAGGATCCTAGGTTTACATCGCGGTTTTGGAAAGCTTTGCATGAGGCTTTGGGAACAAAGTTAAACTTCAGTACGGCTTTTCATCCTCAGTCAGATGGTCAGTCAGAAAGAGTAATTCAGATTTTGGAAGACATGTTAAGAGGTTGCGTGATTGACTTTAGAGGTAGTTGGGAGGATTTTCTACCGTTGGCAGAGTTCGCGTATAATAACAGTTACCAATCCAGTATTCAAATGGCGCCCTATGAAGCGTTATACGGTCGTAGGTGTCGTACCCCTACTTGTTGGACTGAATTGGGGGAATGACAGTTGTTGGGTCCTAAATTGATATCTGAGACGGAAGAAAAGATAAGGGTGATTCGAGCGCGGTTAAAGGAAGCTTCGGATAGACAAAAGTCGTATGCGGATCTGAAGCGAAAGGACATTGAGTTTGCGGTGGAAGATCAGGTCTTTCTGAAAGTCTCACATTGGAAGAAGATTTTCAGATTTGGAAGGAAAGGCAAGTTGAGCCCTAGGTTCATTGGACCGTACCGTGTGTTGAAGCGTGTAGGACCAGTGGCCTATCAGCTTGAATTACCTCCGGAGTTGAGTCAGATTCATAGTGTTTTCCATGTTTCTATGCTGAGGCGTTATAGATCTGATCCATCTCACATAGTACCGGTAGAAGAAGTGGAGTTAAGGCCAGACTTGTCTTTCGAGGAGGAACCAGTGAAAATCTTAGACTGTGATGTTAAGGTGCTAAGAAAGAAGACTGTGCCGTTGGTTAAGGTTCTATGGCGTAATCACGAAGCGGAGGAAGCTACGTGGGAGCCTGAGGACGCAATTCGGCAACAATATCCTCATCTCTTTTAATCAGGTAAATTTCGAGGACGAAATTTTTTTAAAGGGGTAGAATTGTAACATCCTAAAAATTTGAGTATCGATATGTTGCATGTTTTGGTGCTTAGCTTGTGAATGATTCAATTTGTGTGTTTAATATAGTCTTGAGAAGGCTCTGGATTTATTGAATTAGAATAAATTTTAGTAATGAGTATTTTATTGAAGTGGAACAAGTGACCTTGATGTTTAAGGAAATTAAGTGTCAAAAACTAGCATAAGATGAGCTAGTAGTAAAGTGGAGTTGGCGTCATATGTGTTGCTTGAGGGGAGAGGTTCAAATTCCATGGATTGCATTTTGGTGACTTTAATTTTTGCACCTTTATGGCATGTGTCGGTCAAGCCTTATTTATGGTAAGGTTGGACTATTTCTTTTATGGTAAGGTGGCTAATGGTTAAGGTAAGCTTGAACTTGGGGAAAGAAATCCTAAACTTATGGGATGTAGGGGGAACACAAGGCACGAATCAATGATGTTGTCTTGGAAACTCTTGGGTGGCTAAAACTTTGACTTTTGGCCATTGTACATGGACGGTTTTGTGGCTAGGGGGGAATGGCCGAATGTTGTTAGTAGTTTGGCTAGGATTAGGAGTTAGTTTTGGTTAATTCTTAGCATTTTGTGTGAAATTTTCTTTTCTCTCCAAACTCTTTCTCTTAGCCGAATTTGAGCATTAGGTAAGCTTTGTTTCTTTTGGCCATTTCATTTCATTTTTACCATTTGGTCATATTTTTGTCTTACATCTCAAGACACTCTCTCCCTTGTACCGAAATACCAAAGCATAAAGGCCATTTTTCTTTTCTTCTCCTCTTCACCTTTGCCGAATGCTTCCTTGTCCCAAATCTCACTCTTTGCTCCTTTCACACATTTGAAAAACCCAAAACACATTGTCTCCCATCTCTTTCTCCCCATGGCCGAATGGTGCTAACACCATTCTCTCCAATTTTCCTTCAAAGCCGAATCTTCTCTTCACTTATATTGTTTTGTTGATTATTCTTTCAACCTTCGTTTTAATCAATCGGTAAGAACCCTTTTCGAATCTTTATTCTCTTCTTTTTCTTAGCCGAATATATATTAGTTTGAGAGGGTCTTTTGACTGAAAATAGCATCCTTTATCCTTTTCTCTTAGACGATCCTTTCATTTTCTTATAGTGTTATAAAGAAGGCCGAACTCGGAGTATTCATAATCATCGTGACACGCTAGAAATCGAGTCGAAGTGTTAAGGTAAGGGTTCCTATCAAGGATTTCTATATTACTCGTCATATTGTTATAGATGGACTACTAATCGATTTCGTTTTAGGGGACACTATCGCTCAATTATCATTTTCGTGAACGTAAGATTTTGTGGCAAACAAGATAGGTTCGAAAAGAGTAGTGAATAGTGTTTAGAAGAGGGGCGGTTCTTCTATTCCCTCTAAATCCAAGCGAAGGGCTGTTTCAGCAATCCGAGATTTTCCACCGGGTTGTGGACCCTCATCCGGCGAAAATCAATTATTTGAAGTCATTCGTACTCCTGAGCCTTTGACTGTTCGTGGTTCTTCATTGGGTTGTGAACTATCGATCGAGGAGAAATCACAAATAGCTGTTGTTCGAGATTCCGAGGGTAAAGATCTAGATCGTTCATCATTAGAATAGCTTTATATTAAATATTAGTGTTCTAATTAAGCGTGATAAATATTTAGGTATCGCATTTGAGCGGAAAGTATAGTACTCACCGTGAATCGTGTGTGTAACTTCACACTTATCTCATGGGTTATACTATGCCGTAAGTATTCGATTAAAAATCATAAAGTCGGTAAAATTGGAAAATACGGTTTATTAGCACTTTTTGTATGAAAGCATGAAAACGGTATTAAAGTTGTGAAAATTATGAATTTGCCCTTAATAAGCTATATTGTTAAAATATGATGATTTGGGCCATATGTGACAAACGAGCCATACGAATTATTTGATAAATTGGCCAAGTGAGAAAATTGTAAAAAGGGCCTCATGTGTATATATGGGCCAAAACTGCTAGATCGATATATGGGCCACAACTACTAGATCGATATAAGGGCAAAAATTGCTAGATCGTTAAATGGGTTAAATTGTTATTTTGACTAATGGGCCAAGTTGATAACTTGTAATACGGGTTTTTTTGTTGAAATTTACCTTATGAATATATTGTGATGCATTCTATATATACATGACTGCATGGGTTGGGATAATTGACGAAGAGAAGAAAGGCCTGTTGCCAAAATCTAGTTCGGTGACACTGTCACAATCTAGTTCGGTGACTCTGTCACAATCTAGTTCGGTGGCTCTGCCACAAATATTTTAAATGGCTTAATGCCTGTGATTGGTGTGTTGGCGGGGTGGGTTGACTTGATCCCCACAGGTGTGATGGTTGGTACGGGTGGTGTGTAGCGGATGGAAATTAGGCTTGGTTGGGAATTGCATATCACATGCATTTTTTTATATATTTGATTTATATATTGTATTTTTTGTAAATAGGCTCAAGCCCAATTTAATGCTTAAATGGATTTGGCCCAGTGGACACGGTAAGTGGGTTACACATTGAGTTCTAAGTAACTCACCTGCTTTTTCTTACCCTTCTCAAGTAATAATAATTGATGGAGGCTTGGTAGGGGATGACTTCGTGTGGAGGCCATACTACGAATGATGGGTTTTATAAACTTGAACTTCTTTTTAATATTTTTATTTTTATTTAAGTACTATTTTGATTGCGATGTAATAAGGCCTCTGATATTATTTTATGGATTTTTATTCGTGGATGAAATTTTAATATGTTTTAGTTACTTAAATGGGGCTGTTTAAATTTTATAAATGATTTCTTAAACTTGCGCATAAAGAAAAATAGAAAAAGGGATTTTCTTAAATATCACTTAATCCAAAATATTTTGTGAAAACTCTTTTATAAGTTTAAGATTTCCACCAATTATTTCTCTGAAAATCAAATTGTAAATTCTTATGTTTTAAAATTATGGTTTTCAAATAAATCTCGGTTTATGATAAATTCCATTTTTCAAAATCGTTTTGAAGAATTGTTTTCATTAAAAGCAGTGATGACTAGATATAAGTTCGAATTGTGTGGCATGCCAAGTCTGGTCTTAACGCATAGGTCGGGTTTGGGATGTTACAGAGACCGCCATAAGAAGATGACTTGCTCGGTTCATATGATTGGGTTTAGCATTCGTCGATGGTTCCGAGCCCGGTGAATTTTGTGGGGATGGAGGATTATACAATAAAGGGGAGCTAGAATTTTCATTATTTTGTACAAAATAATCCTCCTGGGAAATAAAACATCAACAAGTGATCGAGATAATAAGGAGAAAATGGCTTAACTTCTCATTGTATTCTGTTTCCATCATAATGAAATGGACTTCAAAATATAGTATTATTATTTTTATACTATTTTCGTTTCTAATGAAATAAACAGGCCTCAACTTCATGATTTTTGATTAAAAATGATGTTTCTTTTCAAATAGAATTCAAAATCTAAAGTTATTTTAATACTATTTTCATTTCTATTGAAATAATTAGGCTTCAACTTTCTACTTTTCTTCTCGAAATGATAATTATTTTGGTCATCATCAAATAAATTTCAAAATGAAGGGTCTTTTCATTTTACTTTCATTTGTATTTAAATAAACATGTTTGATTTTCTTTTCAAAATGATATTGGTCATCATCAAATAGACTTTAAATTCTAGGTTTCTTTTTTTTTTTTTTTTTTTTTGTACTCTAAAGAAATTTGGGTTTCTTTTTTTTTTTTTTGGAAAAAGTGATTAGCATCAACCTTAGCTTCGTAGATTTGATTTAGGAATGGCTAGAAATATTCTTTTTTTTACTTGCACTCATGGATGAAGCCTATACGGCTTCTACCATTGGAGATGGAGGAGGAAAGTCTGGGTCCGAGGAAAGCTGTACGACTAATGTCGCTGATCCTGTGTTTCTGGAACTTCTTAAGGATGAAAATGATGGCCTTGCTGTATGGTCTTGTATTGATAAAACTCCATTTACAATTAGATGAAAGCAGTTACAAACATAGTATTAGTAGAGGAAAGTATAGTTTTCTAACGATTACAGGCTTTTTTAATTAGGAATTTGTTTCTCAGTGCTCTTGTGGAGTGCTTTGCTTTTTAATTTTTAGATTGTTCATTTTCTCTGTATCAAGTATTTTGAATTTCTATTACTGCAAGTAAATGCAACACTTTGCATTTCTAAATTAAGGGTAGCTTACTTTAATATTGTACGCTCTTCCAATAGTACAATGTCATATTTTTGAGCTATGAATTGTGTATATAACTAGGCTAACCTGGTTTTTGTTTGTTTTGTAACTAATATCCCTTTTTTTTCTGTATTTTGAAATAAGTCGACACTTGACAGAAGATTGATTGTTTCAGGAACGCCATTGGACTTCTCCTGGGGTTGCCGCAGTACTACAAGCTGCAACAAATAGTCCTCAGTCTGATAGATTAAAGCAGATACTCAATATCACACCTAGGCTTCTTCATTTGTATTTTACTGTTGCTTTGCGCGATGCAAATAACTGTATGTTTTATTTTTATTTTTTTTAAATCCATTTGATATCCTTTTTAGTGCTTTTATAACTCTATCTGCAGGATGTAGCTTTAGTTTAAGTGTCGATACTCATTGCTTGTATCTTAATTTGTGTTCTTGCCTCTCTTTTATAGCATTAATCTTTGCATTAATTCCCATTCTGATGGCTAGAAATTCTACATTATTTCCTGACAAGAACTATATGTATGAGGTTTGTATACATTTTCGAAATATTAGTTCTGTTATTGTATTTCTTGTGGGGCTGCTACCTTGCGGTTATGTACTACCCTCTAGATACATTAATTATTTGGGTCCATACTGAAGTGCTTATGTTAGGCAAATGAAATGGTTTTGTATGGATTCAAAGCTTTTCTTGTAAATGTCCATGTAATAGGACATCAATTTAGATGCTGAGATTGGAATGGCTTGTATTTCTTAGAAGTTATATTTGTGCAGGTTGGCAGAAGGCTCCTAGAATTCATGCTTGCTTCGTTTCAGCGTTCTCCGGATTTTATTGCACTTTTGAGGGTATTATTCACTCAAGTTTCTCCATAGATTTTGGTTTCCCAACTTGTATTAAGCATCTACATTAATTGTTACTGAAATTGATTTTTAAAGGATTGCAATCCTTCTGTCCTTTATTTTGTATAAGTTATGGTCCATTTAACCTTCTGCAGAAGCCTATAGTTGACAGACTCGGGTAAGCATATGACAGCCCAGAAAAGGTCAATAATTACATCCTGTGTTTCGCTTTTCACGCATTAGGGATCTGACTTCATATGTCTTTTCTTCCTTAAATAGACAGAATTGGCGTTACAATTGTGTTGGGCTGTTGGAGAGCATGGCGGGGGTGGTGGGTCGTACAAAGATGCAGCTAGGGAACTTTTTGAAAGTCCAGAGCTACTTTTGTATGAAAACCTTTCATCTAGGTAATATTTTCGTTTTCTCAAACAAAATTTCTTTCTAATGTTGGTTGTTATATGCTGACTTTAATCTCGGTTTCGGAAGTCGTCTAGGTCTGAGGCAGGAGTCTGTCAACTCTGACTGCAGGAACTTCAGAAAGTCATCACAGTCGAGGCTTCTGTGTTTTGTTATCACAGCTATTGCAAAGCTTGCTACATATCACCACTAACCATTTCCGAGGGCACGTGTAGCCTTGGGCAAGGTTGTCTGAATCCAATTTTGGACACTTACTTTGGTCAAATATTTGTAAAGAAGGAAATGAATTTTCTAACTTAATAATGTTGCTTTTAAGCTAACAATTCATTTTCAGGTTGCTCGATCTCAAATATCGATTCAAGGGTTTGGAGGTGAACTCGTGATTATTTGGGATTAATGGATGACCTCACTATCTCATGTCTGTCTGTCTTGGAACCTTTCGAGGCCTTCACATGGGACCCCACACAATCGAGCACGGTCAACTGGAATGATGGAGGCACAAAAATGATTGTGCATATTCAATTTTACATTCTTGGTGAGCAGGAAGGTAAGAGACCATGCCACTTACCCTCCCCCTTGCGTACTACTTTCTTCTGCTTTTGAACAGATGAAACCAATAGGGTTCGGCTCTCTTCCATTACAATCTTCGAGTAACTTTATTATTTCGGATGCAGGTCCACCCTTCCATGATTTTTCGTTTACAGATATTTTTCCGAGAAGAAGATAGCAATGACCTTATCCTATAGAAAGGCATCTCTGGAGTCCTTAATTTTATTGGAGTTTCCAGTTTTTAGATTCATCTTGTAAGTTTATTTTGATTATGGATTTTACTGTTAGCACATTATGGTGCATTCAACTGATGATGATGTATCATAGAATCATAGAACATGAATGGTGTAACTCTACTTCCAGGTTGAACTCTTTGTATACAAGGTGAAAATCAGTGATAAAAGATCTGACTTGCTTCACATTTTTTTTCTTTTTAATTTCACATTATTAACTTCAATTTTTGGAGTTAATTGTGCCTCTTTTATTCCTTTTCAATATATTTATTTCTTATTTTGATATTTCATTATTTTCTTAGGGAATAAATCTGAATTTTGGTTGAACGTGAATTGATAGCAGCATAAATGATTTGATGAAGATAATGGCTTTAATGACGCCCACTCCACCAGCATTTCTCCACCTAAATAGTTACCAACATTTCTTTTTGTTGTCTAAAACTCATTCCACAAATCATCTTAGCTACATCCAACCATACATTACATCATTCTGGTTAATATATTCGATGTCTTTTTACGAATAAATTCATTCAATTCCATCCTATAGTTGACAAAATGTTTAATTAAACTAAAAAAAAAGAGTTTAATTTTGGGCCATCAAAATTGGCTTTGTATAATGGACTGTTAAAAGAAACATTTATTTATTTTCTATTTTCTGGTTTATTCTGATGGGCCCGGGCAAAATTGGGTGTTTACAATATGGATTTTGAAAAAAGATAAAAATCATCCATAAATCTTTCCATGCATTATCTCTGAGTGTTTTTGAAACTAAAACCTTTCATGAAGAAAAAAGAAAACCATACCTTAAACAAAATGTGATGAACAGATTACGAGAGTGTGTGCATTTTTTTGTTTTTGCTTTATGTTCTCACTCAATGCTTTTTTTGGTGAAACATAAATTTGAAATTATTAAACCATTATTTTTATACTATTTCCTTCTTTTATATTAAATGCTTTCTCATATTAGCTTAATTAATAAATTTTGAATAGTTTTGAGCATAAATTTATATAAAAATATTTTTATATACATGCTATAATCGTTAGGGTTGAATGCAGGTAATAATGAGGATTTGATTATTAGAGATTAGACAAATAATTGAGAGTAGGGAAGTGGGTGAGACGGAAGGATCTTGTGTGCAGATTTAAGTGTGGCATCCAAGCTTATGCAACTATTATTCGAAAGGTATGGTTTGGGGATTTCCCCTTCTAGTGGTGACATTTTGTTTTCAGGATGAAATCATTTTTTAAGTTGTGATTTCTGTAATAATCTGGTCGGTATGTGAATTAATAGTGATTTTGTGTGGGTTTTGGTGATTGTGTTTACCACGAGGAGCAGTGGATTCATGAGGAATGGTTATTTTGGGGTGACTTTTATCTTGAGATGATAGAAGAATTTGTGGGGATTGAAGGTCTTTGTGTCACTTGCCAATGATTAAAAGGGTGGTTTTGTTGCTCGATTTAGTTAAAGTGTGTTTGATGTGATGTCAATTTTGAATTTGAGTCTGCTTTGGTATAGTTGAAAACTAAGTGGATTGTGAGATCAATTTTTATTCCATTTGATGGAGATTAGTTTTGGTAAAGGGGAGGTTTTAATTTTTGAAAGCGTGCTACTTAATTTCTCTTCATATTGTGCTTCTCAAGTATAGTTTTTTATGGGTAAGCTATCAAGATTGTAATTGCAACTTAGAGTCAATTAGCCTTTAACTAGTCCCTTGCGTTGGCGTTAATTGAATCGGTATCAAGGGAGTGGTGGAAAATCCAATCAGGTGTATTGTACCATTGGCCCCTGTGTGGTGCTCAAGCTCATCATTCATCCTGTGGAAAATTGCAGTGCGGATAGTGTAAGATGCAAATTCCTAGCACTAATCGACATCCATTGTATCAATACAAATAGATTCATGTCTCCAATTTGAAACTTATGGCTAGTTTTTAAATTTTATTTTACTGTTGTTATTGCCATATAAAATAGGCTAATTTGAGAAGTGGATTTAATTCCTTTTAAGTAAACATATATTTTTATTATCGGATTTAAGTAAACATATATTATTTATAAATATATATCATGTAAATGTCAAATTATGTGTTCACTCCATAAGTTTAAACCAAATTAATATTGAAATAGCAAAATTTACAATTTATCCGCTATCATTTAAGTTGATTTGAATTTTCAAAGATCGAAAAGTATAGAGACTTAAACTAGAAACTAGCGAAATTAAAGTACAAGATTAAATCCTCAACTCTAACAAAAATACATAAACTAGACTTAAAATGTAATTACCTTTTCTTAACAATACGATATTATAAATCAACAGGCGTATGAACCTAGGAAAAAACACCACCATGTCTTGGTTTCATGATAAGTTTTAACTAATTCAACAGGCTAGGAGATAATGACAAAATTCTTAACTGAATATTCGATATTATCTCATGATTTTCTGTACTCCTTAGAATTTTTTTGTACTTCCTCATAATTTTTTTGATACCCCTCATAATTTTTTATACTATTTTATATTGCATGTTTCGAAATTATGTTTTGCCATGAGAAATCAATTTTTAGAGGTAGAAAATTATTATTTTTACATACTAATAAAATTTATTATATACACTAATAACTTTGAACATATGGAAAGTAAATAACTAAAGCAATTTTTTTAAGATGAGCCGGTATTTAGTACTTTGGTGACAAACAAATAATCCATCATTTCTTATTTAATTTCAAACCATCATCATATAAAATAACCAAACAAGTAACCCATTATTTCTTTTTTCTGACTATATGAGATCATGAAAGCCAAAATCCAAATCAAGCAAGTGATTCAATCCAAATCCAAAATTAAAACTCTCAACTTCCTCTTAAATTCTTGAACAATTAACAAGAAGTCTAAAACTGTGGATTGGTTTCTATGAGCCTATTGCTCAACAAAGAGTCCTATCAAAAGCTCTTCTAAAACATTCCTTTAAGAAAGCTACAGTTTGCAGATAATATTATATTGAAGTTTCTACTTGAACTCCTTGGTTACATAACTTACGTTTCAACAACTTCAAAAGAAGCTATTAATACCTGCAACTCATAAAGCAAATATAAATCCATCAGTACCTGCAGCAACATACCAACAAAAAGAAAAGCTCAAGACTTAGCAATGGCATGACCTTATGCCAAATGGCATAGCATCCTTGATCGAAGCAACGGTTGTTGATAAGATAGCATCAATGATTTTGAGCGTCGACAAAGGCATATATTCCTTGTTGCTTAATCTGTCGACGCTTTGAAACTGTTGGAACTTTGGACAACAAACAGCAATTATAGCTGAAGCTTGAGCAGCAAGGCTCGATGCTTTCAGCAGAAGAAAGAAAAGAAAGAACAAGGAATTTGCTGAGAAAACTATAAAAGCAAGAAAATGAGCATAAAATTTGAATGAAAACTAATGATTTTCATTACAAAACATCATTGATACAATTGCCATTACATATACCGCTATAGATAATACAAATCATAGCAAATCATCACCTAATACTTACCTAATCCCACTAAATTTTATGGAAACTAGAAAGTAATAACTTGTACACTTTGTATAGCGGATATAATCAGCTCAATCACCATCAAAATGACATAAAATAATAACCTAACATAGTTCAAAGTTAACCAAACTAAGTTACATTATCATGGGATTACAAAACAACAAAAATAAGCACTTAGTGCCCATAAAATAATGGTTCCGGCCATAGCAAGTGCGCACGCGTCGCTTACGGACATTGCATGGGCTGCATGGGAGGCCATTCTTCAACACTCCTCCTTGGACTCCATGCTGCATACTCCTAGCTTCTTCCTTAGTTCGATAAACCTTGTTGCATTGAGGGCCTTGGTAAAAATATCAGCAATCTGACTTTCAAAATTGCAATGAATCAGCTCAATCATTCCAGCTTGTTCCATCTCCCTTACCACATGAAGTTTAATGTTGAAATGTTTAGTTCTGCCATGGAAGACAGGATTCTTTGCAATTGCAACAGCCGATTTGTTGTCACATAAAATCTCTGTTGCTCCCTCTTGTTGTAGGTTCAAATCAGCAAGCAATTTCCTTAGCCATATGGCTTGATTCACAAGAAGGCAGAGTAGCAACATACTAAACCTTCTCGCGATTGATTGAGCCACGAGTTTTGCTTCTCGAGTACCGGCCAAAACATTCTTTGAACCAAGTGTGAAGGCATAGCACGAGAGCACTCTTCATGTCATCCTTTGATCCCGCCCAATCAGCATGCAGTATAGCCTACAAGCTTCATGTTTTTAGCTTTGCTAAACTTTAAGCCATAACTAAGGGTCCCTTTGATGTACCTGAGCACTCTCTTTCCAGCTTGAAGATGCTGCCTGTTGGAGCAATGCATGAATCTTGATAGCATACTCACAGCAAACATAATGTCCGGCCCGCTGCTTTGTTAAATAAAGTAGACATCCCACTAAGCTTCTCAGAGGCGGACTCATCTACAAGATCATAGTCACCTTGGCTTGATAGTTTCACTCCAACAGCCATAGGAGTGCTCGTTGGTTTGCTGTTCTGCATAGAGAATTTATTTAGAATCTTTTTAGCAAATGCTTGTTGACTCAGGAAGATTTCTCCTTCAATTTGACCCACTTCCATTCCAAGGAAATAGGTCATGTGGCCCAAGTCTGACATCTCGAACACCTCCTTCATCTTGGTTTTGAAGTCATTCAAAGTATTTTTTTGCTCCTCCTGTCACCAAGAGATCATCAACATAAAGGGACACTATGAGCTGTGTTTCGCCTTTGTTCTTCATTACGTACAATGTTGGTTCACTGGCACTTCTCTCAAATCCCAAATTCAGCATATGACTGTCAATTCTAGCATACCATGCTCTAGGGGCTTGTTTTAGGCCATAAAGTGCCTTTTTGAGCCTATAGACCATATGTTCCTTACCAGGAACAATGAAACCTTGAGGTTGATCTATGTAAATTTCTTCCTCAAGAAGGCCAATTAAGAAGGCAGACTTCACATCTAATTGGTGAATCATCCACTCGTTCTGTGCAGTTAAAGCTACCAGCATTCTTATGGTATCAAGCCTGGCTACTGGAGCAAAGGTCTCCATGTAGTCTAGGCCATACTTTTGGCTGAAACCCTTGACAACTAGCCTGGCTTTTAGCTTGTTTAGGCTCCCATCAGCATTCTGCTTGGCGCGATAGACCCACTTCACACCTATTATCTTTCTGTTTGAAGGCTTTTCAACTAACTCCCAGGTTTGGTTCTTCTCGATCATGTGAATTTCATCAAGCATAGCTTGTTGCCAACCCTGGTGTGTTTGAGCTTCTTCAAAGCAGGTTGGCTCGACAATAGCTACTTGTGCCCTCTCATAGATTTCTGCCAAGGACCTTGTACCCCTGACTGGAGCATCATCAAAGTCCATTTCAGGTTCCACTTGATCAGGTTCTACTTGGTCAACTGTTTGCTCTTGAGAAGTTGCCTCAGGTTCATTTTTCTTCCAGTCCCAGCTTGCGTTTTCATTGAACACCACATCCCTATTGACCAGAGCTTTGTTTTTCGAGGGAATCAGAATTCTATAGCCCTTTTTGATTAAGCTATAGCCAACAAGTATGCCTGCTTGAGCTCTCTCATCAAGCTTGCTTCTTTTAGTAGCTAGAACCTGTGCATAACATAAGCAACCAAAGGTTCTAAGGTGAGCCAATGATGGCTTAAACCCGAACCAGGCTTCAAATGGTGTTTTTGAGCCGGGGCCTTAGAGGAAGTCTATTTTGTAGATACACATCGGTGTTCACTTGCTTGACCCATATGTTTTTGGGAACATTCTTCTCAAACAACAGACACCTGGCCATATTCATCAAGGTTCTATTCTTCCTTTCAGTAACTCCAATTTGTTGAGGAGTATAAACATTTGTAAGTTGTTGTTTGATTCCAGCTTCAATGCAACTAGCCTGGAACTGAGCTGAAGTGTACTCAGCTCCATTATCTGACCTTATGGTCTTTATTTTACAACCTGTTTCTGTCTCAACTTGAGTTTTGTATTTCAAGAACACTTGAGCTACCTCGATTTGTGCTTCATAAAATAAATCCAACAATATCTTGTAAAGTCATCAATGAACAAGATAAAGTACATTACCACCGAGTGATTCTGTCTTCATTGGTCCACACACATCGGTGTGCACAAGTTGAAGCTTGTGCGATGCTCTCCGTGCCCTGATTCAAGGGAATGGATGCTGGCTTGTTTTCCTAATTGGCACACTTCACAAACACCTTCATTGATCACCGAGTTGGTGAAGTTGTCCACTAGACTTTCAGCGATCATTTTGGACATCGATTTGAAATTTGCATGTCCAAGTCTTTGATGCCATAGTTTGGACTTATCAATCGAGGTTGTATAGGTGAGCTTGAGACATATGACCGATTTACTTCAAAACATTTGTCGAGTCATAGTGATCGCCATGATCTTTGACCCACTTGGATCAACAAACGACATTTCTTGCCTTTAAACTCTCTTTGAGAAGCCCTTGTCCGAGAGTTGTGTTATGCTAAGCAAGTTCTGTCAATTTCCGAGAGCACAAGGAGCACATTTGTAATGAGCTTGTTACTGTTGGAGTGGATATCAAGACATCCCCTTTGCCTTCAACCTTTATGAACCTCATCCATTTCCAACCTTGACCTTGGTTTAAAAGCTCCTGTCCAAGGTCTTGAAGATGGTTGCATTAGGTGACATGTGGTTAGTGCAACCATTGTCTAGGAGCCATCCTTCTGAACCTTTCTTTTGCCCACTAGAACATGACACAGCAAAGACTTGCTCCTCATAGTCACTGCCTTCTTCAGCCACTCGAGCCTCAGCTTTTAGCTGTTGTACTTGTGCTTGTCTTGGTTTGGCGTTACTTTTGCAAACCTTTTCAACATGTCCCTTCTTCTTGCAATGTTGGCATGTTGCATCTGGCCTGAACCAGCATCTTTCTTCTGGATGACCAGGCTTCTTGCAAAATTTGCAAAGCTGGTCATTGCTCCTTGAAGCAACAGGCTTAGGCCTATTTTTCCATGTCCTCTTGCCTCTGTAGGTAGAAGTGCTCGAGGAAGTCCTAGCCTTGGCTTGGAAAGCACCTTCTTGGTGCTCCTCATTCCTACTTGCCCTCCTTTGCTCTTGGGCATATAAAACATTAATCAACTCAGTTAGGGAGATGCTGGAGAGTTCCCTTGAGTCCTCGAGGGAGGATATTTTTCCTTCATACCTTTCAGGTAAGGTAGATAGCACTTTCTCAACTATCCTTGCTTCATTGAACTGCTCACCTAGGAGCCTTATGCTGTTTACAACAGCCATTATTCTATCTGAGTACTGTTTCACAGTCTCCTCTTCTTTTATCTTCAGGTTTTCGAAGTCCCTTCTCAAGTTCAAGAGCTGCTGCTGTCTGGTTCTATCAGACCCTTGGAACTCTTCCTTCAACTTGTCCCAGGCTTGCTTAGGTGTCTCACAAGCCATTATCCTTGTGAAGATCACATCTGACACACAATTCTGGATGCATGACATAGCCCTGTGCCTCTTGGTCCTCTCATCAGAATGTTGCCTTATCTGAGCCACAATTGGATTGGCTCGAAGGGGTGCTGGCTCAACGTCTGAAGTCACCACTTCCCACAAATCGAAGGCCTGCAGGTAAGTCCTCATCTTAACCTTCCATATGTGGAAACTGTCACCATTAAAGACTGGTGGTGCAGGTGGTGTATAACTAGGTGTAGCCATTCAATTTCAAGCTTTCAAATAATAGGTCCTTCAAGATAGAAGCTCTAGATACCAATTGTTGGAACTTTGACAACAAACAGTAATTATAGCTGAAGCTTGAGCAGCAAGGCTCGATGCTTTCAGCAGAAGAAAGAAAAGAAAGAACAAGAAATTTGCTGAGAAAACTATAAGAGCAAGAAAATGAGCATAAAATTTGAATGAAAACTAATGATTTTCATTACAAAACATCATTGATACACTGCCATTACATATACCTACTATAGATAATACAAATCATAGCAAATCATTACCTAATACTTACCTAATCCCGCTAAATTTTATGGAAACTAGAAAGTAATAACTTGTACACTTTGTATAGCTGATATAATCAGCTTAATCACCATCAAAATGACATAAAATAATAACCTAACATAGTTCAAAGTTAACCAAACTAAGTTACATTATCATGGGATTACAAAACAACAAAAATAAGTACTTAGTGCCCATAAAATAATGGTTCCAGCATAGCAAGTCCGCACGCGTCGCTTACGGACATTGCATGGGCTGCATGGAGGCCATTCTTCAATGTAAAGCGCTAGGGTTAAGATACTTCCACGACTCCATCTCCTTGCCCAGTGCTTATCGGGCATAATCTTTGAACCACGATGGCAAAATAGATACAAATTTTGGGTTACCACCATTCAAGATTTTTGACATGGCCATGATATCCATCGGCGCGTATACTATATGCGAGCGGTTTCATCGGTGTAGCTTTCTTGGAGATATAGTATCTCGATCTTGTTTGGCGATGATTGCAAATTTATTAGTATGCTTATTAGTTAGTTCATGGAGGAAATTGTGATGAGAAAAGAAAAGGAAATGATCGAAACACTTACATTCACTTGCATAATGGAAACTCAATTTTTAGGATTTCCACCATTCTTGACATAGACAAGTTCTCGGACATGTCGTTGGTTTAAAAGCAAATCCCATTTGCATAATTATACACCGGAATCCATCCATGAAAAGTTACACGCTCGGTGCGATAATATATATACACACATATATGTTTGTATACATGCATGCATTCAGACAATGAGGACAAGAAAATAACCTAAAAAATTAAACACGTATATATATAAGTTTTACATACCTGTTTCTTGTATGCGTTCATGACGAAGAAAATCAAGCAGAACCTCCATCGGGCCCGAATTTGAATTGAAGTAGTGAAGATTACAATGTTACTGAAGGCTTCCGGGAACCTTTAATATATTTCCGTATCTCAACCTAACATCTTGAGCAAGCAAAGTTTTGAGGTAACCCAGACCATACATTCTCGAACATGAATTAAAATTGTTGAAAAAATTCTTAGTCATCTTTTTCACCAATTTCAAAGACACTCTCCCTCCCTTCTTGTGGTATTAAAACTGTTTTTCCAAACAAATCAAATTACATCAACAAGTGTTCATTAAGTTGGCGCATGTAATGTAAATAGAAAGCGAGGAATGAATTAAAATTTTTACCCCCATCGGTTGTAGAGCGGTTCTAGACATTGAAGTTGTGAGCCATTGGCAATGCCTGTTGATGGTTGCAATCCATCGTTTGGCACTAAATGCAAAACTGAGCTAACAATGGGATGAAAGAGAGGGTGAAGTGATTTGTTATCAACTTCAACATGTTCAATCCATGTTACCTTTGACCTCTATTGCCCACTTCTTGGATTACACAACTTTGATGGCCTTCTTCAGCTGTACTTATGGATATGGGAATAAACTCTCCAAGGAAACATCAACCACTCCCCACGTTCCATTTGTGTGCTTTTTACGATTACCTTGCGAAATAGCTTTGTCTTCTTTGGTATTAATGGTGTACACCGATGAAACTCTCTTGACATCGATGAGAAAACAAATAAAATGGATTTTGGAAGACTAGTTACTATATGAATATATTAATTATTAGAAAAAAACAAAGAAATCGATCGTGAAGAATATTTTAGGAATTATAACGGCATCTAATGATACCCCTACACACTAAAACAAATAAAACGGATTTTTTGAAGAGAACCATTAGCTAGTTACTAAATATAGGCAACGCAAATACGTAATTATATCAAACATATTAATTATAAGAGAAAAAACAAGAAAATGAATCGTAATAAATATATTAACCGTAAGAGAAAAACAAACTAATGGATCATAGTCAAGTATATGAAATATCAGAGGAAGAATAAAGAAATAATCCATCATGAAGAATATTAAAAAACTTTAACTGCATTTAATGATTTTCATAAACCATAAAGCGAAACCTCGTAGTTAACAAAAAAGTATTCAACGATGAAACAACTCTTTCCTTGAATTTGTATGAGAATATTCTTTCTTTTCGTATATGAATCATTGCAATCACTTTCTTTAAAGTAAGATTATATAAAACAATAAAGCTACTAAATAAATGTTTCAATATCAATATGTATGTTAAGCAAAACGATAGTGAATTTTTGTACTAAATTTTAATGCATGGAATATTGTTGAGATATCAATAGGGTAATGAATCAAGTAAAATTATATATAAAATGGATAAATATCAAAATTATACATGAACTTTCTATACAATGTGATACATTGATTTTGATTTTGAGCAATTTATACATAAAATTTTGATTCAAACCATTAAAGACTATTATCGACTATACGTCTATTATTGTATAGATAAATAATTATATTCATCGAATGTAAAAACAAATGACTGTAGTTATTTTTTAAAAATATATACAATTGAATCAAATCAAAGTTTCACGTGTCTAATTAAACCAAAATAAAAGCTTCATGTGTGTATATAATTGTAGCAAATCAAATTCATGTATCACATTCCACATGTAATCGAATTCAAAGTGTAAATTTTAGATTAAAATGAAGATGATGCTTGAGGTTTACCACTTGAAGAACTCCATTGTAGCTCCCATCAACGTTTTCTAATATAACTCCTAACAATGTTGTCCTCGAGACAATGCTGTAAAATGTTGTCGCCCATTGTTTCTAATCACAAGAACATGGAAAATGTTAGTTCATTAACAACTTCATAAATGAGTAAACTTACATAATGAAATGGAACAAGGGGAAACAAAATCCCTACTGTATCCATGAGCAATTGGACGATGTTCATAGGGTTCATCTCAACAAATGCGGTCTCTCGAGAAGTTTCAATATTCAAAGGCTCGAAATTGAGTTTCGAAAAGGATGAGGGGACATCTTGATCAAAGTTACAGTTGCAATCAGAGCTTAGGAAACATTGGGGTTCACCAACTTCAACCATCCTCATTATCTGTTCCATTGTTGCATCAAAGCTACCAAATTCCCTCAAGTATTGAAACCCATTAATTTAGAGTCTCCATTCCACCGTTTCCATTGTGTTGCCATAGTGGTTCACCCATTATTGCCAACTTAAACAGCTCTTCCATGGCTTCCACAGCTTGTTCGATGATTTTGTTCTTGTTCAGATCAGCTCCTATCGAGACCGCCATAAGAAGATCACTTGCTCGGTTCATATGATTGGGTTTAGCATTCGTCGATGATTTCGAGCCCGGTGAATTTTGTGGGGATGGAGGATTATACAATAAAGGGGAGCTAGAATTTTCATTATTTTGTACAAAATAATCCTCTTGGGAAATAAAACATCAACAAGTGACCGAGATAATAAGGAGAAAATGGCTTAACTTCTCATTGTATTCTGTTTCCATCATAATGAAATGGACTTCAAATATAGTATTATTATTTTTATACTATTTTCATTTCTAATGAAATAAACAGGCCTCAACTTCATGATTTTCTATTCAAAATGATGTTTCTTTTCAATTAGAATTCAAAATCTAAATTTATTTTAATACTATTATCATTTCTATTGAAATAATTAGGCTTCAACTTTCTACTTTTCTTCTCGAAATGATAATTATTTTGGTCATCATCAAATAAACTTCAAAATGTAGGGTCTTTTCATTCTACTTTCATTTGTATTTAAATAAACAGGTTTGATTTTCTTTTCAAAATGATATTGGTCATCATCAAATAGACTTTAAATTCTAGGGTTTTTTTGTACTCTAAAAAAATTTGGGTTTCTTTTTTTTTTTTTTTGGAAAAAGTGATTAGTATGAACCTTAGCTTCGTAGATTTGATTTAGGAATGGCTAGGAATATTCTTTTTTTTTTTTTTTTGAAAAAAATGATTAACATGAACCTTAGCTTCATAGATCTGCTTTAAGAATGACTAGAAATATTTTATGTTTAGCAAATTAGATCGATTAAACTTACGAAAAATAATACATTTTCTAACAAAGTATCAAAAACATGAACAAAATAAATTAAAAAAGCACAAGGATAAGTATTTTTAAAAAAAAAATAAAAATCATCCATAAATATTTTATCTGTAAGTGTCTTTGAAAAAAATCTTTCAAAAAGAAAAAAGAAATTCATACCTTAAACAAAAAGTGACAAATTTGCCTTCTTTCTCAGGAGTACAACATAAAATTTATCATCTTTCTTAGGAGCACAACACTAAATTTATATACATATATTTCAGAGGAAAAGTAAATGGTGAGTAAGAAAGGAGCGCCAGGAGAAGAATGTTAAAAAACTATGCGCCGAGGGTAAATAGGCAGTTCATGAAAGTGTGTGTGTGTGTTTTTGTATTTTTCCCGTCAATCGAGGTTTTTTTTGGGTTCTTTCTCGGGTGTACAAAACTATATATATTTGAGGGGAAAAAAATAAATGGAAAAGAGTGTTGAAATGTTGAGGGTATTTGCTGACGTGGCACTTCTTTAAAATATGGGCAGTTCATGAAAGTGTGTGTGTGTGTGTTTTTTTTTTTGCTTTCTATTCTCTGTCATTTTTTTTTGGTGAAACATAAAATTGAAATTATTAAACCCTATTTTTTTATACTTTTTCTTTTCTTTTATTTTAAATGTTTTTTTCATATTAGTTTAATTAAGAAATTGCGAACAATTTCAAGCATAAAATTATATAAAAATATTTTTCAATGTATGTATATATACCTGCGATAATTGTTAGGGTTGAATGCAGGAAATATTGAGTATTCGATTATTAGGGATTGGATAAAGATAATTGAGAGTAGAGAAGTGGGTGAGATTGAAGGATCTTGTGTGCAGATTTTATCTAAGCATCCAAGCTTAAGGGATTATTATTCAAAAGGTATGATTTTGGGATAACTTTGTTTTTCCTTCTAGTGGTGGCATTTTGTTTTCAGTATGATATCAAAATTCTCTATGAAAGGTAGTGATTTATGTAATAATCTGGTCGTGTTGAAATGTACGTGAATTAATAGTAATTTTGTGTGGGTTATGGAGATTGTGTTTACCATTTGGAGCGAGAAGATGAGTCCGTTCTTGAGGAATGGTTATTCTGGGGTTGAGATGATAGAAGAGGTGTGGGGAGTTGAGTGACCCAAGGTTTTTGTGTCACTTGCCGGCCAATGATTGAAAGGGTGGTTTTATTCCCTTTTATTTGTTTTGTGCTCTATACCCATTCAATTTGGTTTGTTGTACGATGAAGTGAGTTTTTTTATTTCTTCATAAACTAATTATGCTTTCGACTTTTGTTTGTCAACATTAGTCTTTGTTGTCGCATTGGAAAAGGTAGAACGAAGCTCGGGGTGACTAACGAGAAGCGGTATAGCCTCTATCGAGAAAAGTGCGGCTCACGAGGTTATATGTGGGACTTTATTAATTGTATATTTGAAGTAAAAACTCCTTAAGTAGTGCAAATGGTAAAACTCCCTTATATGATACGGATCCTACTTGCACTCATGGATGAAGCCTATACGGGTTCTACCATTGGAGATGGAGGAGGAGACTCGGGTCCGAGGAAAGTCATGCAGAATGATGTCGGCGATCCCGTGTTTCTAGAATGATGTCGCCGATCCTGTGTTTCTAGAACTTCTTAAGGATGAAAATGATGGCCTTGGTATATGGTCTTCTATTGATAAAACTCCATTTACAATTAGATGAAAGCGATTTACAAACATAGTATTACTAGAGGAAAGTATAGTTTTCTAATGATTACTGAGCTTTTTAATTAGGAATTTGTTTCTCGGTGCTCTTGTGGAGTGCTTTGCTTTTTAATTTTTAGATTGTTCATTTTCTCTGTATCAAGTATTTTGAATTTCTATTATCTGCAAGTAAATGCAACACTTTGCATTTCTAAATTAAGGCTAGCTTACTTTAATATAAATGCGCTCTTCCAATAGTACAATATCATGTTTTTGAGCTATGAATTGTGTATATAACTAGGCTAACCTGGTTTTTGTTTGTTTTGTAACTAATATCCCTTTTTTTACGTAGTTTGAAATAAGTCGACACTTGATGGAAGATTGATTGTTTCGAGAACGCCATTGGACTTCTCCTGGGGTTGCAGCAGATTACAAGCTGCAACAAATAGTCCTCAGTATGATAAATTAAAGCAGATACTCAATATCACACCTAGGCTTCTTCATATGTATTTTACTGTCACTACACCAAAACAGACTTTTAGCGGCGTTTTTAGTGGCGTTGAAGGATATAAAGGTCCCGGATGCGTATGCATCAAATATATCTCGATGTGTGAGTCTTAAGGATCGAAGACTATATGGCTTAAAATCACATGACTATCACATCTTGATGCAAGACTTATTGCCAGTTGCTATGCGGTGTTGTATGTCGAAAAAGGTGACGCGTCTTGTGTAATTGAACTCATCAAATATAATGAAAGGAATTTGTGGTAAAGTTTTGAATGTTCAAGAACTTGAGACACTACAAGATCGAGCCGCATTGACTTTATGCAATCTGGAGAAGATCTTTCCGCCTTCCTTCTTCACTATTATGGTGCACTTGTTAATTCATCTCCGCGTGAAGCAATACTTGGTGGACCGTTTTCTATCGATGGATGTATCCCATTGAAAGGTCTTACTTTATTTGCAAATTATTCCTTCATTCACCTCAATGCCTTTAGTTGCAACTTTTGATAATGTTATATATCGTGTTTAGGTTCCTATCCAAATTGAAGTCTTACTGCCGCAATAAGCGTTATTCGGAAGGATCAATTCTTTGAGGGCTACTTGGCGAGAGGAATGTATGACTTTCTGTTCGAGGTATTTGAAAGATGTTGAAACAAGAATGAGCAGACCAAGTAGAAATCTTTGGGCTCACTGGATCATAACTTGGCGAAACTTATTTATTTCAAAGTTTTAGAGAACCGATCGGGAAAGTCGAAATCGCAGAATTAGACGATAGATCGTGGGTCCAAGCACATCGATACGTTCTTTTTCATCACGATTCAATGGAACCATTTCGGAAGTAAGTTCTAGAATTTGATAAATACTCATCAATTATAATTTGTTTGTCTTCTAACAAAGTAAACCTTTTTAAACGTAGTGAGTACAAACAAATATTGAGAGCTCGTTCACGATCCCGAAGATTAAATCGTGAGAAATTAATAAGTTGTTCACAGAATCATTCCATGAATGGTTAAGCCAAATGGTATGCAATTTAAGTTTTCGTTGACAAGTAATAATGTTTTCTCATAACATTTATAATTACTCAATTTACTTTCAATTCAATAGGTTTGGAGTCGGAATGAAGTTAATGACGAAGTTAAATGGCTTTCACAAGGTCCAAACAGGAATAGTGAAAAGATATAGTGCCTTCCTCATCAACGGATACCGATTTCATGCAAGGTATCGCGAGAGATTGAGGAGAATCCAAAATTGTGGAATCGTTGTTAATTCTTCAATTACAAGTTATGCTAGTGCTAGGGACAGTAATCCTATCGAGGGGAATCTGGAGTATTACGGACTTATTACTGACATCATTGAGTTGGATTATTATGGAAAATGCAAAGTTGTCTTATTTCGAGGTGATTGGGCTGATGTGAATACGGCTCGCAGAATTAAAAACGATTAATATGGCTTTACAATGGTAAATTTCTCTCGATTGATTCACACCGGAGAACAACTGATAGATGAGCCGTATTTGTTTTCTTCTCAAGTTAAACAAGTTTTTTACTCGAAAGATCCAATGATGAGGGTTGGTACGTTGTACTTCGAAACACCCCTAGAGACTTCTTCGACATTGGCAGTGGAAGTAGAGATGACATAGTCGAAAGATCAGAAACATTGCATTTTCCAGAACAAAACTTAAATGAAAATATCCCTAGTACTAGTCAACAATTTCAATGGGTTCGTCAGGATGTGGACGAAGATATTTACGAAATATGATTTAGTAAGATTTTACGATTTCTTATTTATATGTAATCTTATAATTTTAATGTTGGGCATGTTATATAATTTAACTATTTAAAATGTACTATTATTATTGTTATTTGTTACTAAAATGTTGAACTTTTTCATCTCTGTACAGGGAAAAATGCCTAGAAGACGATTACGAGATTTAAACATTGTCCACACTACTCCAAATTTAGAAGAAGCAAATAGTGAAGAACAAACAGTTGTTGGATCTTCTAGTCTACCGGACATAGATGACGAGCCTGGAGAATTTGAAAGTAATGTTAAGTTTATTTTACATGCATGTTGAATTTTATTATTGATTAATTTTTCAATTTTAATATAATAATATATCATTTTTCAGCTAAAGGTGGTGGGACGCGCAGAGGTCGGGGACGTACATTACTTAAAGATTTATACGACTTAGAGCCTATCGATCGTGTTAAAGTAAGGAGAAACAATCATGGCCAGCCTATTGGATCTGAAGCTCGACTGTTAGCAGGCTATTTGGGCATTATAGCACGAAATGCCAATATGTTGCCCATTAACTACGAATCATGGCATCACATGCCTGATGCCAACAAAAATCAGGCTCTCGATAATATTAAGGTAACAAAACGTGAATGTAATTTATAATAATTTAATTTAACTTTCATTTATATTAACTTTTTAAACTTTTTTTCTTCAGGGTAGATTTACTTTAGAGGTATCCGATGACTATGTTAAGAAGACATTAGGTAAAAAATGGAGAGATAATAAAAGCACGCTAAAAAAACAATATTTTAAGAAAGACATAAGCCTCGACGAAAAATTGCGAAATGTCCCGATGGGAATGTTGAGGTACCAGTGGGAAGATCAAGTTAGATTCTGGAATTCAAAGAAAGGAGAGGTATTATGTACCTGTAAAGTCTTATAAAATTTTCGGTTTATCTTATTTACTATATACATAATTCAAATTCCATTATTTAGGACCGTGAGCGAGTTGGAACAAGCGTGACGAAACAAAAATTTTACGCACAGGCAGAGTTCGAAGTTTTGCTTGTGTAGCTGAGGTGAGGTATTATAATTTATTATTTCTTTCAAATATTAATGACTTTATACTACTAAATTATATTTTTTCTCGCTATAATGTAGGAAGCTTAAATGTCTGGTCAAAAGTTGGACGCCTTGACTTTTTGACATTACGCATATAGGAAGAAGGACAGATCTCGATGACATCCAGAAGGCTGCGAGAAATTTTGGTGGTATATTACTTAATAATTGATTTATTATAAATATTTATAATGTTTAATTATAGTACTTTAATTAATCGTTTGTAGTTTTAATTTTATAATTTTAAGTTATGTTGCATTCCTTTTTATTATATATTTCGTTTCTAACTCTTTCGTTGATTTATTAGGATAAACTAAAGGAGAAGAAAGCGAAGTATGAAACGATTGCTTGAGTGATAGTTCGTTAATCTCGAGGAGATTGATAATGAATTATTGCGATGTTTTGGGTCTGAAAGGTACGACTACTTGATTGATAGTTACGTTAATCTTGAGTATATTTATAACAAAATTATCACTAATGTTTTGGGTCTTAAAAGGTATGGTCGGGTTCGATGTCAAGGATCCAGGGTTACCCAGACCCAATATTTTGGATCCGGCTCCCAGATACATGCCTTTCGAGTCAATCTCGTCTTTGAAGTTCGAGAGACTAAAAGACCGGATAGCTCGGATGGAAGCGAGCCTGGTGAGCGATTTCTCAACTTAGAGCGGGAAGCGGCGTGAGGAGGCGAGCATATTGCTCAACTTAGAGCGGAGGCAGCGAATGAGGAGGCAGAGCGAGAACATAAAGTATGAAGAACTCCACCACGACTTGAGCTATGATGAAGATGTTCCAGTGAATGCAGAGGCCGCCTTCTTTGACATTTGTTTTCTTGTTGTAAGATGATTTTTAACATTATTACATTTAACATTATTGTAAGAATTGTTTGAATTATACTTCATTTATTAATGTATATCATATATCTTTTATTAAATTTGAAGTATCGATTAGATTTAATGCTTTTAGTGAGATTTAAATGTTTTATTTGCTGTATTGAGTTGAAATTATATGCAATTGCTGCTGTTTTTGGTTTGTTTTAATGCAGGGAGGGTAGGATATTGGAGAAAATGAGCATTGCAAATCTGTGTAAATTAGCGGCGTTTGTGTTAAAAGCGCCGCTAAAAGTCCTCACCTTTAGCGGCGTTTTTTCAAGAAGCGCCGCTAAAAGTCCATACATTTTGCGGCGTTTTTTCAAGAAGCACCGCTAAAAGTCCATACCTTTAGCGGCGTTTTTTCAAGAAGCGCCGCTAAAAGTCCATACATTTTGCGGCATTTTTTTTAAAAGCGCCGCTAAAAGCCTATACCTTTTGCGGCGTTTTTTGGAAAAGCGCATCTAAAAGCCCCTACCTTTAGCGGCGTTTTTTTGAAAAGCGCCGCAAAAAGCCCCTACCTTTTGCAGCATTTTTTTGAAAAGCGCCGCTTAAAGCCCATACCTTTTGCGGCGTTTTTTTACAAGCGCCGCTAAAAGCCCATACCTTAAAGGCGTTTTCTTTAGCGGCGTTTTTTGCAGCGCTATCAAAAGCGCCGCAAATACTATTAGTGGCACTTAAAAACGCCGCTAAAAGCCAAAAAAACGCCGCTAAAAGTCTGTTTTGATGTAGTGTGTTGCTTTGCGCGATGCAAATAACTATGTTTTATTTTTATTTTTTTAAATCCATTTGATATCCTTTTTAGTGCTTTTATAACTCTATCTGCAGGATGTAGCTTTAGGTTAAGTGTTGATACTCATTGCTTGTATCTTAATTTGTGTTCTTGCCTCTCTTTTATAGCATTAATCTTTGCATTAATTCCCATTCGATGGCTAGAAATTCTACATTATTTCAGACAAGAACTATATGTATGAGGTTTGTATACATTTTGAAATATTAGTTTGTTATTGTATTTCTTGTGGGTTTGCTACCTTGCGGTTATGTACTACCCTCTAGATACATTAATTATTTGGGTCCATCTTGAAGTGCTTATGTTAGGCAAATGAAATGGTTTTGTATGGATTCAAAGCTTTTCTTGTAAATGTCCATGTAATAGGACATCAATTTAGATCTTTGAGATTGGAATGGCTTGTATTTACGAGAAGCTATACTTGTGCAAAGTTGGCGAGAAGGCTCCTAGAATTCATGCTTGCCGTTTCAGCGTTCTCCGGATTTTATTGCACTTTTGAGGGTATTATTCACTCAAGTTTCTCCATAGATTTTGGTTTCCCAACTTGTATTAAGCATCTACATTAATTGTTACTGAAATTGATTTTTAAAGGATTGCAATCCTTACATCCTTTATTTTGTATAAGTTATGGTCCATTTAACCTTCTGCAGAAGCCTATAGTTGACAGACTCGGGTAAGCATATGTGACCCAGTAAAAGGTCAATAATTACATCCTGTGTTTCGCTTTTCACGCATTAGGGATCGACTTCATATGTCTTTTCTTCCTTAAATAGACAGAATTGGCGTTACAATTGTGTTGGGTACATGTTGGAGAGCATGGCGGTGGTGGTGGGTCGCACAAAGATGCACTAGGGAACTTTTTGAAAGTCAGAGCTACTTTTGTATGAAAACCTTTCATCTAGGTAATATTTTCATTTTCTCAAACAAAATTTCTTTCTAATGTTGGTTGTTATATGTCGACTTTAATCTCGGTTTGAAGTCGTCTAGGTCCGAGGCGGGAGCACATCAACTCGTGTCAGAGGAACTTGAGAAAGTCATCACGATCGAGGCTTACGTGATTTGTTATCACGGCTATTGCAAAGCTTGCTACATATCACCACTAACCATTGCCAAGGGCACGTGTAGCCTTGGGCAAGGTTATCGAATCAATTTTGGGCACTTAATTTGGTCAAATATTTGTAAAGAAGGAAATGAATTTTCTAACTTAATAATGTTGCTTTTCGCTAACAATTCATATTCAAAGTTGCTCGATCTCAAATATCAGATTCAAGGGTTTGGAGGTGAACTCGTGATTATTTGGGATTAATGGATGACCTCGCTATCTGTCTATCTGTCTTGGAACCTTTCAGGCCTTCACATGGGACCCCACACAATCCAGGCACGGTCAACTGGAATGATGGAGGCACAAAAATGATTGCGCATATTCAATTTTACATTCTTGGTGAGCAGGAAGGTAAGAGATCATGCCACTTACCCTCCCCCTTGCGTACTCCTTTATTCTGCTTTTGAACAGATGAAACCAATATGGTTCGGCTCTCTTCCATTACAATCCTCGAGTAACTTTATTATTTTGGATGTAGGTCCACCCTTCCATGATTTTTCGTTTACAGATATTCTTCCGAGAAGAAGATAGCAATGACCTTATCCTATAGAAAGGCATCTCTGGAGTCCCTAATTTTATTGGAGTTTCCAGTTTTTAGATTCATCTTGCAAGTTTATTTTGATTATGGATTTTACTGTTAGCACATTATGGTGCATTCAACTGATGATGATGTATCATAGAATCATAGAACATAAATGGCGTAACTCTACTTCCCGGTTGAACTCTTTGTATACAAGGTGAAAATCAGTGATAAAAGATCTGACTTGCTTCACATTTTTTTTCTTTTTAATTTCACATTATTAACTTCAATTTTGGGAGTTAATTGTGCCTCTTTTATTCCTTTTCAATATATATATTTCTTATTTTGATATTTCATTATTTTCTTAGAGAATAAATCTGAATTTTGGTTGAACGTGAATTGATAGCAGCATAAATGATTTGATGAAGATAATGGCTTTAATGACGCCCACTCTTCCAGCATTTCTCCACCTAAATAGTTACCAACATTTCTTTTTGTTGCTTAAAACTCATTCCACAAATCATCTTAGCTACATCCAACCATACATCATCATTCTGGTTAATATATTCGATGTCTTTTTACGAATAAGTTCATTAAATTCCATCCTATAGTTGACAAAATGTTTAATTAAACTAAAAAAAAAGAGTTTAAATTTACCTAATAATCTATCTATCAGCAAATTTTTGAATTGTTTTTTTGTTTTTACCTGAACCAACATCAATCAAAATGATAGAAAAATATTTGAAAAATACAGAAAATGAATTAGAAAAGCACAATGATATGGATTTTGAAAAAAGATAAAAATCATCCATAAATGTTTCCATGCATTATCTCTGAGTGTTTTTGAAACTAAAACCTTTCATGAAGAAAAAGAAAACCATACCTTAAAAAAATGTGATGAAATGATTTGTCTTCTTTCTAAGGAGTACAACACTCGAATATATATATATATATATATATATATATATATTTGAGAGGGAAAATAAATGGTAAGTAGGAAATGAGCACTAGAAGGGTACATGGGACAAGAGTGTTGAAAATTGTTGAGGGTATCTGCTGACTGACACTTCTTTGAAATATGATTGGTTAAAGGTTTTAATGGACAATTTACGAGAGTGTGTGCATTTTTTGTTTTTGCTTTATGTTGTCACTCAATGCTTTTTTTGGTGAAACATAAATTTGAAATTATTAAACCATTATTTTTATACTATTTCGTTCTTTTATATTAAATGCTTTCTCATATTAGCTTAATTAATAAATTTTGAATATTTTTGAAAATAAATTTATATAAAAATATTTTTATATACATGCTATAATCGTTAGGGTTGAATGTAGGTAATAATGAGGATTTGATTATTAGAGATTAGACAAATAATTGAGAGTAGGGGAAGTGGGTGAGACGGAAGGATCTTGTGTGCAGATTTAAGTGTGGCATCCAAGCTTATGCAACTATTATTCGAAAGGTATGGTTTGGGGATTTCCCCTTCTAGTGGTGACATTTTGTTTTCTGGATGAAATCATTTTTGAAGTTGTGATTTCTGTAATAATCTGGTCGGTATGTGAATTAATAGTGATTTTGTATGGGTTTTGGTGATTGTGTTTACCACGAGGAGCAGTGGATTTATGAGGAATGGTTATTTTGGGGTGGCTTTTATCTTGAGATGATAGAAGAGGCTGTGGGGATTGAAGGTCTTTGTGTCACTTGCCAATGATTAAAAGGGTGGTTTTGTTGCTCTGATTTAGTTAAAGTGTGTTTGATGTGATGTCAATTTTGAATTTGAGTCTGCTGGTATAGTTGGAAGATTAGTTTTGGTAAAGGGGAGGTTTTAATTTTTGAAAGTGTGCTACTTAATTTCTCTTCAGATTGTGCTTCTCAAGTATAGCGGTGTTTTTGATGGGTAAGCTATCAAGATTGTAATTGCAACTTAGAGTCAATTAGCCTTTAACTAGTCCCTTGCGTTGGCGTTAATTGAATCGGTATCAAGGGAGTGGTGGAAAATCCAATCGGGTGTATTGTACCATTGGCCCCTGTTTGGTGCTCAAGCTCATCATTCATCCTGTGGAAAATTGCAGTGCGGATAGTGTAAGATGCAAATTCCTAGCACTAATCGACATCCATTGTATCAATACAAATAGATTCATGTCTCCAATTTGAAACTTATGGCTAGTTTTTAAATTTTATTTTACTGTTGTTATTGCCATATAAAATAGGCTAATTTGAGAAGTGGATTTAATTCCTTTTAAGTAAACATATATTTTTATTATCGGATTTAAGTAAACATATATTATTTATAAATATATATCATGTAAATGTCAAATTATGTGTTCACTCCATAAGTTTAAACCAAATTAATATCTAATAACAAAATATTTTATTTAAATTTAATTATAAATGTTGGTACAAAAATAAAATTTTCAACGCATATGATTTTCGAAATAGCAAAATTTACAATTTAACCGCTATCATTTTAGTTGACTGAATTTTCAAAGATCGAAAAATATAGAGACTTAAACTAGAAACTAGCGAAATTAAAGTACAAGATTAAATCCTCAACTCTAACAAAAATACATAAACTAGACTGAATATGTAATTACCTTTTCTTAACAATACGAGATTATTTATCAACAGGTGTATGAACCGGAAAAAAATAACACCACCATGTCCTGGTTTCATGATAAGTTTTAACAAATTCAACAGGCTAGGAGATAATGACAAAATTCTTAACTGAATATTCGATATTATCTCATGATTTTCTATACTCCTTAGAAATTTTTTGTACTTCCTCATAATTTTTTTGATACCCCTCATAATTTTTTATACTATTTTATATTACATGTTTCGAAATTATGTTTTGCCATGAGAAATCAATTTTTAGAGGTAGAAAATTATTATTTTTACATACTAATAAAATTTATTATATACACTAATAACTTTGAACATATCGAAAGTAAATAACTAAAGCAATTTTTTTAAGATGAGCCGGTATTTAGTACTTTGGTGACAAACAAATAATCCATCATTTCTTATTTAATTTCAAACCATCATCATATAAAATAACCAAACAAGTAACCCATTATTTCTTTTTTCTGACTATATGAGCTCATGAAAGCCAAAATCCAAATCAAGCAAGTGATTCAATCCAAATCCAAAATTAAAACTCTCAATTTCCTCTTAAATTCTTGAACAATTAACAAGAAGTCTAAAACTGTGGATTGGTTTCTATGAGCCCATTGCTCAACAAAGAGTCCTATCAAAAGCTCTTCTAAAACATTCCTTTAAGAAAGCTACAGTTTGTAGATAATATTATATTGAAGTTTCTATTTGAACTCCTTGGTTACATAACTTACGTTTCAACAACTTCAAAAGAAGCCATTAATACCTGCAGCTCATAAAGCAAATATAAATCCATCAGTACCTGCAGCAACATACCAACAAAAGGAAAAGCTCAAGACTTAGCAATGGCATGACCTTATGCCAAATGGCATAGCATCCTTGATCGAAGCAACGGTTGTTGATAAGATAGCATCAATGGTTTTGAGCGTCGACAAAGGCATATATTCCTTGTTGCTTAATCTGTCGACGCTTTGAAACGCTTAGGTTAAGATACTTCCCACGGCTCCATCTCCTTGCCGTGTGCCTTATCGGGCATAATCTTTGAACCACGATGGCAAAATAGATACAAATTTTGGGTTACCACCATTCAATATTTTTGACATGGCCATTGTATCCATCGGCGCGTACACTATGTACGAGCCAGTTTCATCGGTGTAGCTTTCTTGGAGATATTGTATCTCGATCTTGTTTGGCGATGACTGCAAATTTATTAGTATGCTTATTAGTTAGTTCATGGAGGAAATTGTGATGAGAAAAGAAAAGGAAATGATCGAAACACTTACATTCACTTGCATAATGGAAACTAGATTTTTAGGATTTTCACCATTACTGACATAGACAAGTTCTCGGACATGTCGTTGGTTTGAAAGCAAATCCTTTGCATAATTATACACCCCTAATCCATCCATGAAAAGTTACACGCTCGGTGCAAGAATATATATACACACATATATGTTTGTATACATGCATGCATTGAGACAATGAGGACAAGAAAATAACCCTAAAAAATTAAACACGTATATATATAAGTTTTACATACCCTGTTTCTTGTACGTTCATGACGAAGAAAATCAAACAGAACCTCCATCGGAACCGGAATTTGAATTGAAGTAGTGAAGATTACAATGTTACCAGAAGGCTTCCCAAGAACCTTTAATATATTTCCGTATCTCAACCTAACATCTTGAGCAGCAAAGTTTTGAGGTAACCCCGACCATACATTCTCAGAACATGAATTAAAATTGTTGAAAAAATTCTTAGTCATCTTTTCAGCCAATTTCAACACACTCTCTCTCCCTTCTTGTGGTATTAAAACTGTTTTTCCAAACAAATCAAATTACATCAACAAGTGTTCATTAATTTGGCGCATGTAATGTAAATAGAAAGCAGGAATGAATTAAAATTTTTACCCCCATCAGTTGTAGGAGCGGTTCTAGACATTGAAGTTGTGAGCCATTGGCAATGCCTGTTGATGGTTGCAATCCATTGTTTGGCACTAAATGCAAAACCTGAGCTAACAATGGGACGAAAGAGAGGGTGAAGTGATTTGTTATCAACTTCAACATGTTCAATCCATGTTACCTTTGACCTCTATTGCCCACTTCTTGGATTACACAACCTGATGGCCTTCTTCAAAGCTGCACTTGTGGATATGGGAATAAACTCTCCAAGGAAACATCAACCACTCCCCATGTTCCATTTGTGTGCTTTTACAAGACTTTCGAAATAGCTTTGTCTTCTTTGGTATTAGTGGTGTACACCGATGAAACTCTCATTGACATCCGATGAGAAAACAAATAAAATGGATTTTGGAAGACTAGTTACTATATGAATATATTAATTATTAGAGAAAAAAAAACAAAGAAATCGATCGTGAAGAATATTTTAGGAATTATAACAGCATCTAATGATACCCCTACACACTAAAACAAATAAAACGGATTTTTTGAAGAGAACCATTAGCTAGTTACTAAATATAGGCAACGCAAATACGTAATTATATCGAACATATTAATTATAAGAGAAAAAACAAGAAAATGAATCGTAATAAATATATTAACCGTAAGAGAAAAACAAACTAATGGATCATAGTCAAGTATATGAAATATCAGAGGAAGAACAAAGAAATAATCCATCATGAAGAATATTAAAAAAATATACCCGCATTTAATGATTTTCATAAACCATAAAGCGAAACCTCGTAGTTAACAAAAAAATATTCAACTATGAAACAACTCTTTCCTTGAATTTGTATGAGAATATTCTTTCTTTTCGTATATGAATCATTGCAATCACTTTCTTTAAAGTAAGATTCTATAAAACAATAAAGCTACTAAATAAATGTTTCAATATCAATATGTATGTTAAGCAAAACGATAGTGAATTTTTGTACTAAATTTTAATGCATGGAATATTGTTGAGATATCAATAGGGTAATGAATCAAGTAAAATTAGATATAAAATGGATAGATATCAAAATTATACATGAACTTTCTATACAATATGATACAGTGATTTTGATTTTGAGCAATTTATACATAAAATTTTGATTCAAACCATTAAAGACTATTATCGACTATACGTCTATTATTGTATAGATAAATAATTATATTCATCGAATGTAAAAATAAATGAATGTAGTTATTTTTTAAAAATATATACAATTGAATCAAATCAAAGTTTCACGTGTCTAATTAAACCAAAATAAAAGCTTCATGTGTGTATATAATTGTAGCAAATCAAATTCATGTAGCACATTCCACATTTAATCGAAGTCAAAGTGTAAATTTTAGATTAAAATGAAGATGATGCTTGGGGTTTACCACTTGAAGAACTCCATTGTAGCTCCCATCAACGTTTTCTAATATAACTCCTAACAATGTTGTCCACGAGACAATGCTATAAAATGTTGTCGCCCATTGTTTCTAATCACAAGAACATGGAAAATGTTAGTTCATTAACAACTTCATAAATGAGTAAACTTATATAATGAAATGGAACAAGGCGAAACAAAATCCCTACTGTATCCATGAGCAATTGGACGATGTTCATAGGGTTCATCTCAACAAATGCGGTCTCTCGAGAAGTTTCAATATTCAAAGGCTCAAAATTGAGTTTCGAAAAGGATGAGGGGACATCTTGATCAAAGTTACAGTTGCAATCAGAGCTTAGGAAACATTGGGGTTCACCAACTTCAACCATCCTCATTATCTGTTCCATTGTTGCATCAAAGCTACCAAATCCCTCAAGTATTGAAACCCATTTAGAGTCTCCATTCCACCGTTTCCATTGTGTTGCCATAGTGGTTCACCCATTATTGCCAACTTAAACAAACTCTTCCATGGCTTCCACGACTTGTTCGATGATTTTGTTCTTGTTGAGATCAGCTCCTATCGAGACCGCCATAAGAAGATCACTTGCTCGGTTCATATGATTGGGTTTAGCATTCGTCAATGATTCCGAGCCCGGTGAATTTTGTGGGGATGGAGGATTATACAATAAAGGGGAGCCAGAATTTTCATTATTTTGTACAAAATAATCCTCCTGGGAAATAAAACATCAACAAGTGACCGAGATAATAAGGAGAAAATGGCTTAACTTCTTATTGTATTCTGTTTCCATCATAATGAAATGGACTTCAAAATATAGTATTATTATTTTTATACTATTTTCGTTTCTAATGAAATAAACAGGCCTCAACTTCATGATTTTCTATTCAAAATGATGTTTCTTTTCAAATAGAATTCAAAATCTAAAGTTATTTTAATACAATTTTCATTTCTATTGAAATAATTAGGCTTCAACTTTCTACTTTTCTTCTCGAAATGATAATTATTTTGGTCATCATCAAATAAACTTCAAAATGTAGGGTCTTTTCATTCTACTTTCATTTGTATTTAAATAAACAGGTTTGATTTTCTTTTCAAAATGATATTGGTCATCATCAAATAGACTTTAAATTCTAGGGTTTTTTTGTACTCTAAAGAAATTTGGGTTTTTTTTTTTTTTTTTTGGAAAAAGTGATTAGCATGAACCTTAGCTTCTTAGATTTGATTTAGGAATGGCTAGAAATATTCTTTTTCTTTTTCTTTTTCTTTTTTTTTTTTTTTTGAAAAAAGTGATTAACATGAACCTTAGCTTCATAGATTTGCTTTAAGAATGACTAGAAATATTTTATGTTTAGCAAATTAGATCGATTAAACTTACGAAAAATAATACATTTTCTAACAAAGTATCAAAAACATGAACAAAATAAAAAAGAAAAAGAAAAATTACCACTGGATTTATTTCAGGAAGAGGATTTGCCCCAAACTGGTTGTAATTAACCTCAATTTCATACCCAGGTGCTTCTTGTAATCCCACCATAGGACTAATTGCCAAAAGAAAAGAAGAAGAAGAAATTAAATGCTTGCCAAATGTAACAGCCCAATTTCGACCCTATTCAGAACGGTGGTTTCGAGACCACGAATCCGAATCAGATTAATATTTTAATATTTATTTTTTTTATTTTATATATATATATTATTTTCTATGATTTTATATGTGAATTATTGTGTGTGAAAAATTTCGTATAATAATAATTGTTTCAGTGCTTAATTTTGAATAAAGGATTAGATTGCATAAAAAGATAATAGGATAATTGAAGAGGTAAGTATTAAATTGATGATGGCTTCTTAAGTGAGGGATTGAAAGTGCAAATTAGCCAAAAGTTTAGTTAGTGCCGGCCATCATTTGCATGTAATAGTGATTGACAAATTTCCATTATCTTAATATATTAACTATTATTTTTAATTGAATGAAATAATAATAAACTAAGAAAAGATGAAGGATGTTCATCTTTTCTTCTTCAAGTGACCGAAATTGTTAAAGAAAAAGAGAAAAAGAAGAGTTCAAGCTCTCTCCATTTTCGGCACATGCATGATCAAATAAGGTTAGTAATTAAACTTAGTTTTTGTTAATTTCAACATTTTTGAGATTGTTGTCATACACATTAACTAGCCCATATTCAAATTTGTGTTTTGGTTGTATGTTTCGAATGTGGCCATGGATAGAAATTGGGTGATTGTTTGATTTACGATGGTACATGTTATAAGTGAGCTAGATTAATAAGATTTCTTTAGAACTTTAGATGGATTTTGGTATAAGTATGTTTTGATAAAAAGGAAATTTTAGAAATGAATAAATAGCAAAATAAATGGTAGAAATGAGTTGGAAAAAGGGTAATGAACATTCGGCCCTTGATGGAGATGGTTAAATTGTTGATATTTTTGTGTTTTGGGCTATATGGACTAAATTGTAAATAACTTAAATATTGGGGGTAAAAATGGTAATTTGTATAATTATGTATTTTGGATTAAATTGAATGGAAATGTATTTGAATGGGTTTAATTTGTAACTATTTAGATCAAGAACAAAAAGGAAAGGAATTGGATCGGGAAAGGCAAAATTAAACGAGTAGCAGGAAGCTTAATTTGTCAACTTTTGATGTAAGTTTTAAGCAATTGGAAAGAATTGAAATTTAGCCTATATCGATATACATGTGTTAAATGTTATTAAGTATGTTTTATTTCAAATTGCCGAATGTATAATTATTTTTTTTTAGTATGGATTGGTTGATGGTACATTGGTTAGTATATGACTTGATACAAGCATTGATATTTGATTTGGATGAGCTTGTATGTAAAGAGGTTAAGGTAAATAATTATATTCGAATAGGTGATTATGTATTTTTATGGGCATTAATGGTTGCCGAATATGATGGGTTGTGATAGAAGAATGATTTATGTATATTAGATGTTTTAATTGAGTATAGATAATGTTGATAATGAAATTATATGTACTTATGTGATTGAGGAAATATTCGGTTAAGGGCACTATGTGTGCGAGTTTTATCACAGAGCACTGTGTGTGCGAAATCGGTCAATTGGCACGAAATGTGCAGAAAATACGCAATGGCACTAAGTGTGCGATACATTGCAAGTAATGGCACTAAGTGTGCGATACATTACTGGTATTTAGCACTACGTGTGCTCATTATCTAAGAAATGGCACTAAGTGTGCGATACATTGCAAGCAATGGCACTAAGTGTGCGATACATTGTAAGTAATGGCACTAAGTGTGCGATACATTACTGGTATTTAGCACTACGTGTGCTCATTATCTAAGCAATGGCACTAAGTGTGCGATACATTGCAAGCAATGGCACTAAGTGTGCGATACATTGCAAGTAACGGCACTAAGTGTGCGATACGTTACGTAAAAATTTGCACTACATGTGCGGGTGGTTAAATTGACTAGAGACCTTGATAATTGAATGAAAGAAATCGAGACATGGTATACAGGTAAGTAATATATGATAGTTGAATGCTTAAAGCTAATGAGGTAAGTTGTTTCGAGTTCATGAATATTTGCAATAAGGTGAGTTCATTAATTTTGGTTTTGATCGGATGGGATATTTAGTACATGACTATTCGGGTTGGAACTACTTGAGTATGTGATAAATGTTAAACATTGGAACATGATATATATATATATATATATGTGATTATGTGTTAGTTAAAAATTAGGAGTAAGTTGTTTAAATTCGAAATAAGTATTAGGTGTATATGATTACCATTGCTTATTACTTACTAAGCTAAGATAGCTTACCATTTGTGTTGAATTGGCTATTTTATAGATCTTTGAAGACTAGCTCGTGCTCGGGGATCTTCTTCAGTGTCGATCACATTATCACTTAATTTTGGTATTTCATAAGTTGTATCTCTTTTGAATTTATGGCATGTATAGTCTAAGTTTCTTAAGTGGTTCGAATGATATGTATATGTTTGCATGCCATGCGAAAATGGCTTATCCCTTTTTGGCTTAAACTTATTTGTATATGTTTCTTTATTTAAGTTGGGTTGAGCTCATTTGAATTATGAATTTGTTAATTGAATATCTTAGTATACTTACATATTAAAAGACCATTTCATGATAGGTCTATGTCAGTTTGACTTACTAGATAAGGAATAAATATTTATATGTATATATATATATATATATATAGATGCATGCATGGATGAGGTTTGGATGATTATTTGTTTCGGCATATTTGTTTGAAAGCATTAAAGTGATTAAACATAGATGGAATATATTACATCATGTGCATGTGTAATTAAGGTGAGATATTAAAGAGTTATCAAAAGTGTATTTTTTGTGAATATTCGGTTAAGGCATATTTTATTTAGGACATTAAATTTTTCATCTTTGAGAGATGTTATAATTTTTGATATGTGTTAATAATAGCTAGTTCATTGTTATGATATTAATAAGGTATACTTGTATTGATGTATATATATTTAATGCATATGGCTTAAAATGTTATATGCTCGATTGTATATGATAATGGAAATGAATTATGTGTTTTGTAAGGACCAATGAATGGTATTTTACTATATGTTTATATTTAGGCAATATTTGTTGTAAATAAATAATTTGATAATAGACGGGCTATACATGTGTAATTGAAATATTATGAAATGGTATGAAAATTTGTTCATGATAGTTCGAGAGAATTGCATAGATTTGGTATTTGGTTTTGTGATGTCTGTAACCCTAATCCGAAGACGGATACGGGTTAAGGGTGTTACACCAAATCCATTTTTCAAAGAAAAATCCCTGGGAAAAGTTAAGAATAATTAAGAAATACTTACACTTCATCCCCTGCTACAACTATATTTTGAATGTTCTCAAAATAACCATTGCTGAACACTTCCAAAATATTATTTTGTTGGATATCATCACTCTTGTTTTCACCATTTTCACCTATATTGGCCATCTAAAAAAAAAGATTTTTTTAGTTTAGTTTACTAAGTTTATCTATCTTTCTATCCATCTATAAAATTTTAAATTCTTTTTCCCCTGAATCAACATCAATCAAAATGATAGAAAAACCTTGGAAAAAAAAATTTGAAGAAAAAAGGATAGAATCATCTATAAATGTTTAATAAAACTAAAAAAATAGTTTAATTTACCTAATAATCTATCTATCGAAATAATTAGGCTTCAACTTTTGATTTTCTTTTCAAAATGATATAAACTTCAAAATGTAGGGTCTTTTAATTCCGTTTTCATTTGTATTGAAATAAATGAGTTTGATTTTTTTCAAAATGATAGTGCTCATCTTCAAATGGACTTTAAATTTCGGGTTTTCTTTTCTACTCTAAAGAAATGCAGGTTTTTTTTTTTGAAAAAAAGTGATTAACATGAACCTTAGCATCATAGATTTGCTTTAGGAATGACTAGAAATATTTTATGTTTAACAAATTAGATCAGACTAAACTTCTAAAAAGTATAAAAAAAATGAACAAAACAAAGAAAATGAAAATTTACCACTGGATTCATTTCAGAAGGAGGATTTGCCCCAAACTGGTTATAATTAACCTCAATGTCATACCCAGTAGCTTCTTGTAATCCCACAATAGGACTAATTGCCAAAAGAAAAGAAGAAGAAAAAATTAAACTCTTGCCAAATCCATTTTTGAAAGAAAAATCCCTGGGGAAAATTAAGAATAATTAAGAAACACTTACACACACTTCATCCCCTGCTACAACTATATTTTGAATATTCTCAAAATAACCATTGTTGAACACTTCCAAAATATTATTTTGTTGGATATCATCACTCACGTTTTCACCATTTCCACCAATATTGGCCATCTTAAAAAAAGTTTTTTTAGTTTAGTTTATCTATCTTTCTGTCTATCTATAAATTTTAAAATTCTTTTTCCCTTAATCAACATCAATCAAAATGATAGAAAATCCTTTCAAAAATACAAAATAAAAAATTTGAAGAAAAAAGGATAGAATCATCAATAATTGTTTATTAAACTCAAAAAAAAAAAGAGAGTGTAATTTACCTAATAATCTATCTATCTACAAATTTTTAAATTCTTTTTTTCCCTAAACCAACATCAATCAAAATGATAGAAAAATATTTGAAAAATACAAAAATAAATTAAAAAAGCACAAGGATAAGTATTTTTTAAAAAAATAAAAATCATCCATAAATGTTTTATCTGTAAGTGCCTTTGAAAAAAATCTTTCAAAAAGAAAAAAGAAATTCATACCTTAAACAAAAAGTGACAAATTTGCCTTCTTCCTCAGGAGTACAACATAAAATTTATCATCTTTCTCAGGAGTACAACACTAAATTTGTATACATATATTTCAGAGGAAAAGAAAATGGTGAGTAAGAAAGGAGTGCCAGGAGAAGAATGTTAAAAACTACTGCTGAGGGTAAATAGACAGTTCATGAAAGTGTGTGTGTGTGTGTTTTTGTGTTTTTCCGTCAATCAGGTTTTTTTTTGGGTTCTTTCTCAGGTGTACAACACTATATATATTTGAGGGGAAAAAATAAATGGAAAAGAGTGTTGAAATGTTGAGGGTATTTGCTGACGTGGCACTTCTTTAAAATATGGACAGTTCATGAGAGTGTGTGTAACACCCCAAACCCGGCCCATTCATTACGATCGAATTTGAGATGCCACTGCGGAAAAACGTTTGAAGACTGATTTCACTTTTGGGAAAAACATTAAAAATTTTGTCATTTGAAAACCATGTCCAATTAAAAATTCTAAATAATATAAGCTTGACAAAAATATCCAAATTAAAAGCACTTCCAAATAATAATTTAATGGTCGTCTAGCTTAAACATAATAAAAATGTTCAATCACTTTAATGGGCCTTATTACAATAAACACTTAATCAAAATACTGAAAATATAACTACTTAATTAATTAAAATATCTTTCTGCATGGAAATCTGCTTCTGCATGGCCACCTTTGTATCCACTCCAACCCGGTCCAAAAATCACGATCACCTACGATGTTTAATAAAAATTGGGTGAGTCATACAGACTCAGTGTGTAATTAGTCCACTGAATTCCACCCACATGTTAACCACATATTAACTCATATATCAGATATCAATTATCAAATTCACATGTTATCACATTCTGGGCTTGGCCCATATTCATATCACATTCATCTAATAGGGTAGTTAACCACATAATTTCCACATACTGGGCTTGGCCCATTTCATCATCAACCCATATGACAGATAATGAGTTTATGCAAAGTGCACCCAACCCATCCTAGGGTCCATCCGTTACACCTACCTTGGCAGACCCCCTGCCCAAGGCCGTGGCTAATCCACCGATCAACTAAGTGATCCCACATATCTTACCTTGGCAGACTTGCTGCTCAAGGCCGTGGCTGAGCCACCGATCACCTAAGTGATCCCACATATCTTACCTCGGTAGACCTGCTGCCCAAGGCCGTGGCTAAGCCACCGATCACCTAAGTGATCCCACATATCATTCAGTCCACGGTGATGCACACAGCTATCAACCGCCGAGGTGGGCACCTAGCCAACACCTCCCTTGATGAAGCACATAGCTAACATCAAGCGCTAACGTAGCACAAGGCTAACATTAGACCACGTACATAAAGTACACCCGTACCTTCTTTCATATCCCAACCTATGCACATGCCACATAAAATAATGATACAATGTAATGATGCATGAGCATGTTCATCAAGCATATTATCACATATTCATATTAATAATCACATATCATCAGGTTTGGTACTTACGGATTATCGACATACCCTTGAGGGTATCCTTATCACAATTTCCATCGCACTAGTTAGCACATTCATAACACATACACATTTCACATACATATCATATACCCGGAAAACGGTGGGTTAATCACACACTGATCACTTGGAGAACTATGCTTTCGATCATCGATGCTATCACTAGGCGATACTACACGGCTATTTGCCTACTTTCTTGTTCCGACACTGGTCCACACCCCGGTGGCCAATCCCTAATCGCCAAGACAGATCTCTTCTTAAACTTCGGGATAGGGACCTTCCTTTCCCTTCTTGAATGGTATTCGCCTCCATCAACACACTTAATCGTAACAATCGATTTAATCATCAATATACGAATTCTTAACCAAATATCCACAACTTATCATACTTACAGGAAGGGTCTTGAAATCTCGAAAAGCTTGATCTAATGCTTAGATCCTTAATCCCTACATTTGATTAATCACCTACTACTTTAATAAAAAGCCATTCGCCATAAATCCAAATCCTAGTAGGATTAGTATACTTAAACTTACCTTGTTGCCGTTTGACTTAAGAATCAAGTCTTGAAATCTCTGCTATACTCTTCTTGCATTCGGCCAAGCATTGAATCAATTAACTTGGTTAGTTTTCGGCTTTTGAATAATTAATGATGAACACATATATTTACCAAACATGGCCTTGGCCGAATGCTATAGACACTTACCTTGTAGATTTTAAATCCCGAAACTCACCGAATAACTAGGGAACACGTGGCCTATGGTGTACCTTCGGGAAAAGAACTTCTCCTTCCTTGTAGTCGACACTTAGTAAATCCCGAAAGATCTCTTCAAAGTTTCAGCAACAAGATATTAATGGGGTTAGTCCTAGATTTTGGCAAATCTTAAGAAAAAAGGATGAAACCGAATGAGATCTTACCCTTACTTGAAGAAATTGATTGCACCTTCACTTCAACCTTCAGAGATTCGGCTATGGCTAGATGATGATCTCACAACTTTCGGCTTTTGGAGGGATTAGAAAGAAAAGAAAAGGAAGAATAAAGATGGAGGATTCGACTAGAACACAAGGTATTTCGGCTTGGCAAAAATAAAAGAAGAAGAAGATTTGGTGAAGAGAATTAGAGAGGCTTTCAAAGAACAGAAAATAATGCAGAATGGCCTCTCTTTTCCTTTTATAGCCGATATTACTAACTTAGAATCCCTTACTTGGCCATCACTCTTCTATTTTAATAGCTTTATCTCTTTAATTATCACTTAAAATAAAAGATAATTCAGCAACTATCCTTACTTAGCCGAAATTATTAAACTCAAAGTCCCTTACTTGGCCATCACTTCTCCCTTATTTTCCTCTTTATCTCTTTATTCAAATTAAAAGAATTTAATCCAACAATTATCTCTTGAAAATAATGATAAATAAATCCCTTATTTATCCACTATTTATAAAATAATAAAAGCTCCTAATTTATAGCCATGTGCCGTCCACCTCTCTGCTCCTTGTAGCAAAATAAAATTTCTTTTATTTGCTTCCCATGTGACTCAAACTTAGGCCCATTACTCTTGCATATGGTGCCATTTCCATAGGCCCTAAGTGGCATCTTCAGACCACTTTTCCAAGCCTGTTTGTGTGTCAAATTTCACAAACTTTTTCTTTTAAGGCCACCTTGCCTTAATTTCCTCGTTTAAACCTTAAAACTCGTCATTTCTAGGTCATTTCTAAGTTTCCAAAAATTTTTGATCGGCTCTGTAAACTTGACATTTCCTTACATTTCCATGACATTTCCTTACATTTCCATGACATTTCCTTACAAGACATTTCCTTACATTTCCAAGGTTCTAAAAATGTTCACTTTCCTCTTTTAAACTTAACATTTCCATACATTTCCAGGTTTCCAAAAGTGTTCAAAATATATTCATAACACATAAGATATGTCATTTCGTACAATTAAACCAAAAATGCATAGGCCCTTTTCAGGATGTTACAGTGTGTGTGTGTGTGTGTGTTTTTTTTTTTGCTTTCTATTCTTTGTCATTTTTTTTTGGTGAAACATAAAATTGAAATTATTAAACCCTAATTTTTTATACTTTTTCTTTTCTTTTATTTTAAATGTTTTTTCATATTAGTTTAATTAAGAAATTGCGAACAATTTCGAGCATAAAATTATATAAAAATATTTTTCAATATATGTATATATACCTGCGATAATTGTTAGGGTTGAATGCAGGCAATATTGAGTATTCGATTATTAGGGATTTGATAAAGATAATTGAGAGTAGGGAAGTGGGTGAGATTGAAGGATCTTGTGTGTGATTTTATCTAAGCATCCAAGCTTAAGGGATTATTATTCAAAAGGTATGATTTTGGGATAACTTTGTTTTTCCTTCTAGTGGTGGCATTTTGTTTTCGAGTATGATATCAAAATTCTCTATGAAAGGTAGTGATTTATGTAATAATCTGGTCGTGTTGAAATGTACGTGAATTAATAGTAATTTTGTGTGGGTTATGGAGATTGTGTTTACCATTAGGAGCAGAAGATGAGTCCGTTCTTGAGGAATGGTTATTCTGGGGTTGAGATGATAGAAGAGGCTGTGGGGAGTTGAGTGACCCAAGGTTTTTGTGTCACTTACCGGCCAATGATTGAAAGGGTGGTTTTATTCCCTTTTATTTGTTTTGTGCTCTATACCCATTCAATTTGGTTTGTTGTACGATGAAGTGAATTTTTTTATTTCTTCATAAACTAATTATGCTTTTTGACTTTTTTTTGTCAACATTAGTCTTTGTTGTCGCATTGGAAAAGGTAGAACGAAGCTCAGGGTGACTAACAGGAAGTAGTATAGCCTCTATCCAGAAAAGTGCGGCTCCTGAGGTTATATGTGGGACTTTATAAATTGTATATTTGAAGTAAAAACTCCTTAAGTAGTGCAAATGGTAAAACTCCCTTATATGATACGGATCCTACTTGCACTCATGGATGAAGCCTATACTGGGTTCTACCATTGGAGATGGAGGAGGAGACTCGGGTCCGAGGAAAGTCAGACGACCGATGTCGCCGATCCCGTGTTTCTGGAACTTCTTAAGGATGAAAATGATGGCCTTGTCTGTATGGTCTTCTATTGATAAAACTCCATTTACAATTAGATTAAAGCGATTTACAAACATAGTATTACTAGAGGAAAGTATAGTTTTCTAACGATTACATGAGCTTTTTTAATTAGGAATTTGTTTCTCAAGTGCTCTTGTGGAGTGCTTTGCTTTTTAATTTTTAGATTGTTCATTTTCTCTGTATCAAGTATTTTGAATTTCTATTACTGCAAGTAAATACAACACTTTGCATTTCTAAATTAAGGCTAGCTTACTTTAATATTGTACGCTCTTCCAATAGTACAATATCATATTTTTGAGCTATGAATTGTGTATATAACTAGGCTAACCTGGTTTTTGAATAGTTTTGAGCATAAATTTATATAAAAATATTTTTATATACATGCTATAATCGTTAGGGTTGAATGCAGGTAATAATGAGGATTTGATTATTAGAGATTAGACAAATAATTGAGAGTAGGGAAGTGGGTGAGACGGAAGGATCTTGTGTGCAGATTTAAGTGTGGCATCCAAGCTTATGCAACTATTATTCGAAAGGTATGGTTTGGGGATTTCCCCTTCTAGTGGTGACATTTTGTTTTCAGGATGAAATCATTTTTTAAGTTGTGATTTCTGTAATAATCTGGTCGGTATGTGAATTAATAGTGATTTTGTGTGGGTTTTGGTGATTGTGTTTACCACGAGGAGCAGTGGATTCATGAGGAATGGTTATTTTGGGGTGGCTTTTATCTTGAGATGATAGAAGGGGCTGTGAGGATTGAAGGTCTTTGTGTCACTTGCCAATGATTAAAAGGGTGGTTTTGTTGCTCTGATTTAGTTAAAGTGTGTTTGATGTGATGTCAATTTTGAATTTGAGTCTGCTGGTATAGTTGGAAACTAAGTGGATTGTGAGATCAATTTTTATTCCATTTGATGGAGATTAGTTTTGGTAAAGGGGAGGTTTTAATTTTTGAAAGTTTTCTACTTAATTTCTCTTCAGATTGTGCTTCTCAAGTATAGCGGTGTTTTTGATGGGTAAGCTATCAAGATTGTAATTGAAACTTAGAGTCAATTAGCCTTTTAACTATTCCCTTGCGTTGGCGTTAATTGAATCGGTATAAAGGGAGTGGTGGAAAATCCAATCAGGTGTATTGTACCATTGGCCCCTGTGTGGTGCTCAAGCTCATCATTCATCCTATGGAAAATTGCAGTGCGGATAGGGTAAGATGCAAATTCCTAGCACTAATCGGCATCTATTGTATCAATACAAATAGATTCATGTCTCCAATTTGAAACTTATGGCTAGTTTTTAAATTTTATTTTACTGTTGTTATTGCCATATAAAATAGGCTAATTTGAGAAGTGGATTTAATTCCTTTTAAGTAAACATATATTTTTATTATCAGATTTAAGTAAACATATCTCATTTATAAATATATATATATTATTTATAAATATATATCATGTAAATGTCAAATTATGTGTTCACTCCATAAGTTTAAACCAAATTAATATCTAATAACAAAATATTTTATTTAAATTTAATTATAAATGTTGGTACAAAAAATAAAATTTTCGACGCATATGATTTTCGAAATAGCAAAATTTTCAATTTAACCGCTATCATTTAAGTTGACTGAATTTTCAAAGATCGAAAAATATAGAGACTTAAACTAGAAACTAGCGAAATTAAAGTACAAGATTAAATCCTCAACTCTAACAAAAATACATAAACTAGACTGAATATGTAATTACCTTTTCTTAACAATACGAGATTATTTATCAACAGGGTGTATGAACCGGAAAAAAAAAACACCACTATGTCCTGGTTTCATGCTAAGTTTTAACAAATTCAACAGGCTAGGAGATAATGACAAAATTCTTAACTGAATATTTGATATTATCTCATGATTTTCTCTACTCCTTAGAAATTTTTTGTACTTCCTCATAATTTTTTTGATACCCCTTATAATTTTTTATACTATTTTATATTACATGTTTTGAAATTATGTTTTGCCATGAGAAATCAATTTTTAGAGGTAGAAAATTATTATTTTTACATACTAATAAAATTTATTATATACACTAATAACTTTGAACATATGGAAAGTAAATAACTAAAGCAATTTTTTTAAGATGAGCCGGTATTTAGTACTTTGGTGACAAACAAATAATCCATCATTTCTTATTTAATTTCAAACCATCATCATATAAAATAACCAAACAAGTAACCCATTATTTCTTTTTTCTGACTATATGAGCTCATGAAAGCCAAAATCTAAATCAAGCAAGTGATTCAATCCAAATCCAAAATTAAAACTCTCAACTTCCTCTTAAATTCTTGAACAATTAACAACAACATAATAAAGAAGTCTAAAAGCGTGGATTGGTTTCTATGAGCCCATTGCTCAACAAAGAGTCCTATCAAAAGCTCTTCTAAAACATTCCTTTAAGAAAGCTACAGTTTATGAGATAATATTATATTGAAGTTTCTATTTGAACTCCTTGGTTACATAACTTACGTTTCAACAACTTCAAAAGAAGCCATTAATACCGCAACTCATAAAGCAAATATAAATCCATCGCACTGCAGCAACATACCAACAAAAGAAAAGCTCAAGACTTAGCAATGGCATGACCTTATGCCAAATGGCATAGCATCCTTGATCGAAGCAACGGTTGTTGATAAGATAGCATCAATGATTTTGAGCGCCGACAAAGGCATATATTCCTTGTTGCTTAATCTGTCGACGCTTTGAAACGCTAGGGTTAAGATACTTCCCACGGCTCCATCTCCTTGCCCAGGTGCCTTATCAGGCATAATGTTGAACCCTGATGGCAAAATAGATACAAATTTTGGGTTACCACCATTCAAGATTTTTGACATGGCCATGATATCCATCAGCGCGCGTATACTATACGAGAGCGCGTTTCATCGGTGTAGCTTTCTTGGAGATATAGTATCTCGATCTTGTTTGGCGATGACTGCAAATTTATTAGTATGCTTATTGTACAACCCCAATTTTGCCCGGGCTTACAAGCCCATTTTAACCCAAGCCTAATACAACCTACCCAGACCCAAAATTAAAACCCAACAGGCCCAATTACAACCCTAACCCAACAAAATTTTCAGAATTTTCAAACCCTAGGTGCGCCACACCTAGGGTCTTCTGTCTTCAGCCATCTGACGGCCACTTGCCTCTGACGCCACGGTCTTGTCCACCGTCCAGCACCGCCCAAAGTCCCTGCAAGCATTAAACAAGACAGGACAGAACGGAAACAAGTTGTAAAATACAGGGCTATAAAAGCCGATTCTAAACATTTGAGGAGGAGGGGGTTTTTTTTTGGAATCAATGCAAAAACAGAGAGATTTTTATCAATAAAAGAGTCAATCACAGCCAAGTATCCGAAATAAAAATATTAATAAGAATAGCAATTAGAATATCAAAGGGAGACAAAAATCAGAGAACCAAATACCAAAATTGAAACCGGAAGCCTAAGGTATTTTTTTTATTTTTATTTTCTTCCTTATCTCTAAATATGTTTCTTCTTGATCCATGCATGTATAAAATATGAAGGATTAAAAGTAAAAAAAAATATACATTTTGGTGGCCGGAGCGACGGCCGGCGATGACGGAGGCAACTGGAGCGACACCGGAACCCCTCTCCTTCGGACCTGCAGAGAAAAGAGGAGAGGGGGATCAGTTTTTTTTTTACAAGCAGCTCAAAAATGATTTTTTTCTGATTTTAGGGCCTTATATAGCCCCTCGAAATGACGTCGTTTTGGGGGCTGGCCTTTAAGCCCAAAACGACGTCGTTTCACCCCTAACCGACCCGATCCGACCCGACCCGCCTCAGGATCCGCGTGTTTTTAAGCCAAAGGGGAAATTCCGCGATTGGTCCTTCCGCATTTTTAGTTTTTTTCAAAATCAAACTTTTAATTATTGCAACATTGGCCCAATAATTTTTCGCGGTTTGCGACTCGGTCCCCCGTCAAACGCTGCGTTTAACTTACCTGGAGAAATTACCTTTTTGGTCCCCCATCTTTCACGCGCGTTCTTTCGTGACCCCGAAGCCCGTTTTATTTACAAATTGACCCCCGAACTTCGTTTTATTTATCATTTAACCCCTGAAACCCCGTTTTATTCAATAATTGACCTAGAACTTTTATTTGTAATGCAATGGAGTCCATTTTCAGTTATTTACAATTTTGCTATTTTTGTTTTTATTTAATTTGCTCATTTATTTGTTGTCATATTATTTATTATTATTTATCTTAATTATTATTACCCTATTGTATTATTATTAATATTATCAATATTATACTACTATATCCTATGTATATATATTTCATTACCATTACTATGTTGTTACTATTATTATTATATTATTATTAGTATATTATTATCACTATTATCTCCATACGCATATATTATTATTATTTATTACCATATTATTATTTCTATATAATGCATATATCTTGTTACTATCATATTGAATAGTTAGTAATGTTATTTTTATATTTATTTTCAATATTGACGTATTCTTTTATATAAATGTTTTACTATTATTTTATTTTATTTTTCTTTTCTCTAAAAATTATTACTATTATTTTACTTCCTTTATTATCCATTATTATTATTATTATTATTATTATTATTATTATTATTATTATTTTCATTAGTATTATTATCATCATTGTTATTTTTCATTATTATTATTTCATCGCTATTTCTACTATGTTTTATACGTAATACTTCCAATATATTATATATCATCCTTACTTATACATATTTGTGTCCTTTTATTATTCTTTTCACACATAACATCGTGTTGTTTTGCATTTTTAATCTAATTTGTCTCGATGCCTCAGTTTTATGAAAATCGATATTCTGTATTAGCAATTCGAGTGAATCGAGCCCTAACTTACTGGGTTCAGATTTTTCTCGTTTAAGCTAAACGACGGAAGATCCTTTTCAAAAATCGCAAATTCAAGTTTTCATAGCAATCGATATTCCGTATTAGCAATTCGAGTGAATCGAGCCCTAACTTACTGGGTTCCGGTTTCTCTCGTTTCAGTTAAACAACGGAATACCCCTTTTAAAATCACAAAACTCAATTTTTAAAAAAACACTTAATCTCGAAAATTTGAAATGTCGCGCCCTAACTTACTGGACTTGACATCTAGATACTTTGTAACATCCTAGATTAGGGGTTATGCGGTTGGAGCATAACCCAAGTGCTAGTGGGTTTTAAGGGTATTTGGAGATGTTTTAAGAGTTTTTAGAACTTTAGAATGAGGGTGAAAGCTTTGGAAAAATTTTGAAATTTTAAGTAAAAAGGGGAAACTAGACAGGGAGGCCTTAAAATAATTTTGTGGAGTTTAGGACAGAATAAATTAATTCGCAAAGTGGCTTGGGGCGCTAAGGTGCAAGGGGGCTTTAGGAGGGACGAGGGTCGAGTCATGAGGGCAGCATGGGAGTGTTTTATTTTTGTATTTTGCGTCAGGAAGGGAATTGGGCCAGGGAGGTCTTAAGAGAGGTTATATGCGCTTTTGGACACAAAGATGGCCTTGGTAAAGTGGCTTAAGGGCGCCATTTAAGGGCCTGGAGGTGACGCCTGGCGCAGGTCTTGAGTTCGAAGAGTGGGAGCAGCAGTTGGGCGTTTTATTTATTTAATTGAAGAGGTGATGAAGGGATAAGGCTTTACTTATTTTAAATTCTTTTTGAATAGATGTTGAAGAGGTAAATTAGGAGATTATTTTGGATTTGGATAAGTAAAGATGTGGTGGCCCAATTTGGGTGTCTTTGGTTGTTGAAATTCGGCCATGTGGGGAGGATAAGTGCCGAATAGTGTAGTATATTTAGAGAGTGGCCATCTTTTGTTAGTTCCTTTTTCATTTTAATTGTTTTCATTGTGCCGAAATTTCCAAGAAGCAAAAAGGCTATTCGTGTTTCTTTTTCTCCTCTAATTATTAGCAATAGCCGAATACCATACAAATCTTTCTTTTTCTCTCCTTTTTGTTCTAGCCGAATCTACTCCACTCTTTTGCCGAAATCTTCTCTCTTCCATTAGATATACTTTGGCCGAATAACAAGTGAGCACAGATTCTTTTCGGGATTTCTTCTTCAATCGGTTTGTAAGGGGTAAGTGGAGATGGCCGAATGACTTTTGTTTGGTTTTCGAGATTTATGGTTATGGCCGAATGGTCTATGACTCATATTAATGAGATTAAGGCCGATTGTAGGAAGGAGGACAGTCTAACGCTGTGGATATTCGGGATTTGGTGATCGATCTAGGTAAGGTCTCAATATTTAAATCTGTTGCTAATTAGTTTAAAAGCCGAAGGCTAACTATTATGTGATTCAAGGTATAGCCGATTACAAGTGGTGTGTGTGGCTTCGAGATTTGGTTAGAAACCAAATCGGTTTAAGGTAAGTGCCACAAATGAGCCTTCGGGATTTAGTTATTATAGCCGAATAGGCCTATGTCACTAACTTTGATGTTGGCCGAAAATAGGGTCGAAGGATCTAGCTCAGTAGATCGGATCTCCGGGATCTAGGATTCGCGATAGTAACAGGTGTGTACTTACACACTTCATAGCTAATAAAATTGTTAATAAATTGTATGTGTTAAACCAGAATTGTAGATCTGGATTTGATACCGTAAGGGTATGAACAAGAATTCGGGTAAGTCTGTTTAAATATGAGCTATGCTATATGATGCATGTTGATGCATGACATATTTGGTATATGTAATACATGTGAAAGTATGACCTATGTTAAATTCAGTATATATTAATATTTAAGCACGATTGGCATGATCTTTATATGCATATTATTGAGGGTGATATGAGTGGAGGGGGAAGTGATATCCGTGTCTTTGGGACACCAGAGGTTTGGCACCTCCAGTGGTTTGGTACCACATATTTCGTGACTTTAGGTCACCAGAGGTTTGGCACCTCATAGCGTCTCGTCCCAGTGGCTTAGCACCACAGTGGGTTGGCCCCACATTTGACATAACGGGATTGACGCTAGTGATTTGGTATCACACGTGGGTTGGCCCCACAAACTCTTATTCGTGACTTCGGGTCACCAGTGGTTTGGCACCACCAGTGGTTTGGTACCACACAGGGTAGAAAAAGGAGTGATGGATGGCTAGGTTGGGTGCATGCCATACTTAGTTATGATTTGTGTAAGCTGTTGCATTACCCGGGAGAGGGATTATGCACTGAGTCTTGGTGACTCACCTTCTCCCTTATCTTTTCAGGTGACTCGTAGATCGCGGATGAGGAGCCAGATGGACTCGAGGTGGCCATGCAATGAAAAACTTAGTTTACATAAACCTTGGATTATTTTTTTATTTTATTCTTATTTTATTTAATTGAGTTGTAATAAGGCCCTAAAAGTTTTAAGTATCTTTACCAAGTAATTTTATTATTATGTTTATTATGGATTGACAATTTAATTATTAGTTACAAATGACTTTATTTCCTAAAATATTTATAAATATGCTAAAGTTTTAATCCGGGAATTTGGTAACAACTTAAGTTTATTTCTAAAAACAATAATTTTATTATTTCAACTTTAAGTCAAAAATATTTTCGAACGTTTTTTTCCGCAGTGACATACCAGATCCAGTCAGGGCTTGTGGGCCGGGTTTGGGGTGTTACATACTTCGAGATAAGTTTCTTCTGAAATAGAGGCAATATTCCTAATTTGGTTTTTCGAGAAAACGAGCCCTAACTCACTGGGTTCTGATTTCTCGTTTGACAAATGATGGAAGATCCTCTTCAAATGTAAAACTAAGTTTTAAAAGGCAAGCTTAGTTTCGGGAGTCTAAAGTATTGCGCCCTAACTTACTGGACATGATGCTTTATCTCTTCGAAAATAAGAGAGCCTTAAACGTCCCTTCTAATTCTTTCAAAATTTTAATAAAAAGTATCTATTTCCAAATCATTTCAAAGTTTTCAACATTAGGACATCGATCAATTAGTTTGGTACCGATTTCGGGCGTGTCGAGGGTGCTAATCCTTCCTCGCACGTAATTGACTTCCGAGCCCATTTTTCTCAAATTTTCGTAGACCAAAAGCATCGTTTTAATAAACTGAGACGTTTTAATAAAATAAAGGTGATCCGATCACACTCAAATAAAGATCGGTGGCGACTCCCTTCCCTTTCGTTTTTTTCAAAAAAATCGAGTCGACCGCGTCGTTTACTGTTTTACCAAAAAATGGTTACGACACTTATTAGTTAGTTCATTGAGGAAATTGTGATGAGAAAAGAAAAGGAAATGATCGAAACACTTACATTCACTTGCATAATGGAAACTCGATTTTTAGGATTTTCACCACTACTGACATAGACAAGTTCTCGGACATGTCGTTGGTTTGAAAGCAAATCCCACTGCATAATTATACACCCCGAAATCTATGAAGCATGGATACGGACACGCAATACGGGTACGACACGATACGGATACGGCGACACGATAATTTTTAAAAAATGAGGACACGGGTACGGTAAGATACGGCAATAAAAAATATTTTTATTATTTATATATATATATATATATTTAATGTAATAAATACATTAACTAGACAAATATTATATATATTCTTATTATAATGTATCTCATATATTTATAAATTAAATTCATAGGTCAAATAAATTATACTAATAAATGTAAAATATATTATACTAATAAATACTAAATCTTCTAAAAAAGAAAATATATTTTGTTTAACTTAACTTGCAAACAATGTCTTATTTTATTTAACAAGAATTTATGTCACACATATATTTATTAATTTATAATTAAAATTAATTTTTTAATTATTTCAAATCTAATTTTGTAACACCCCAAACCCGGTCAGTACGCCACGACCGAATTTGGCATGCTACGAAGAAAAACGTTTCGAAGAAAATTGAGATAGCGATTAAATTTTAGTGAAAAATTCTCTGTAATTCTATATTTGTAGAAATCAGATGTTTAATAAGTTAAAAACTGGAAATTTACTTTGAAATTCCATAAATAAAACTTTTAAACTAAGTGGATAAATCATAGGTTAGAAAAAATTTGTTTCATTTTAAGAAAACTCGAATTAATACTTTGAAACCGTTTGCATTTGAATGTAGAAACTTAAAATTTTGGAAATCATTTAAGTTGTAGAAAACACTTAAATTATAATTTTATTATCAACAATTTAGATTACCTGATGGTAAGATAAAATACCATAGCGTTTTTATAGTTTAGAAAACTTTAGCTTAATTATTAAATTAATCAAGTGATATACTTAAACATGTTTAGAATAAATCCCAAAGCATATAAATAATCCAAAACCATAATTAAAGAGGCCTTATTACAAATCTATAAAATATGAAAACCCAAATTAAAATATAATAAGGTACCCAAATGGAAGTTCTTGTAAAATCAAATTTTATTGCATGGTAGCCGAATTAATGGCTAAAAAGGGTGGATGCCTATGTTGGGTAATCAATTGACAAGGTCAGTATTTTATGATTTTAATTTACATATGATCTATGTATGAAAATGTGATGGCATGTGATATATGCTTATTTTAATGATATTGTGGCATGATACATGGGACTTGGGATGTGACTATCGAAGGAAAGGGTGTACATTATGTACGTGGTCTGATGTTAGCCTTGTGCTACATTGGCGCTTGATGGTGGCTATGTGCTTCATCAAGGGAGGTGTTGGCTAGGTGCCCATCTCGGCGGATGATAGCTGTGTGCATCATCAGAGATTGAGGATGACCTCGAGTCACCTTGTGGATACAGATATGTGGATCATTATTTGATCGGTGGCTTAGCCACGCCTTGGGCGCAAGTCCGCCAAGGTAAGATATGAGGATCATTATTTGATCGGTGGATTAGCCACGGCCTTGGGCGGCAGGTGTGCCGAGGTTGGTGTAATGGATGGAACTAGGTTGGGTTGGGCTTCATTTTGCATAATTTTGCATGTGGACTGTGTGGATATGGGCCAAGCCCATATGTGGGAACATGTGTAATAACTATGCACTGAGTCTGTGTGACTCACCCAATTTTTCTCAAACCTTACAGGTGATGCATAAAGCTTGGACCGAGTTGGAGTAGATACGAGGTGGCCCATGCAGAAGTTATTTTCCTTATTTTATATATATTATACATATTTTCAGAATTTGCGAATATTTGCTTATTGTAATAAGGGCCACTTAAAAGGTTTTGAAGTTTATTATTATGTTTTAAAGTGGATTGACAATTTTTATTATTTGGATATGTTATATTTTTTTTTGCAACTCATATCTTAAAGATATATGTTAAAATTTCAAATCGAAGAATTTGTAACAACTTGATTTTATTTGGATTTATAAATATACAATGTTTTATTAAAGACAATAAATTTTTATGTTTTCACTCTAAGCCAAAATATTTTTCAAACGTTTTCCGCAGTGGCATTCTAAATTCGGCCGTGGCGTATGGGCTGGGTTTGGGGTGTTACAAATTTATATGGGTTTCACATATTTTTATTATATTTACTTTAGTTATTTTTATATTACTATAATTTATTTTTACTTTCTTACCCCATTATAAATTTATAACCATATAATACAATACATTAACTATTTTTTATTCTTTCTTACACATTGACTTTTTTCTTTCTTTTTTTCACAGCTTTTTTCTCCTTTTTCTGACGCACCATTAACTATTTTTTTTCTTTTTTTCACAGCTTTTTTCTCTTTTTTCTGACACACCATTAACTATTTTTTTCTTTTTTATGCCGCCCCTTTATTTCTTCCCCATTTACCCCTCTTTTCCCTTCTCATTTACCATCCTTACCTTTGCTCTGTATTTCATTTTCTGCAAAAAAAACCCAGCACATATGCAGATTCCGAGAGTCTCCCTTTTTGACACGCTTCAAGGCGTGTCCGGTAAGTATCCGGCCGTGTCGGTGGCGTGTCCGTGTCGGACACCAGTACGACACTAGTACGAGGGGATTTTCCCCGTGTCGATGCTTCCTAGCCCGGAATCCATCCATGAAAAGTTACACGCTCAGTGGAGTAATATATATACAAACATATATGTTTGTATACATGCATGCATTCAGACAGCAGGACAAGAAAATAACCCTAAAAAATTAAACACGTATATATATAAGTTTTACATACCCTGTTTCTTGTACGTTCATGACGAAGAAAATCAAACAAAACCTCCATCGGAACCGGAATTTGAATTGAAGTAGTGAAGATTACAATGTTACTGTATAAGGCTTCCCAGAACCTTTAATATATTTCCGTATCTCAACCTAACATCTTGAGCAAAGCAAAGTTTTGAGGTAACCCGACCATACATTCTCGAACATGAATTAAAATTGTTGAAAAAATTCTTAGTCATCTTTTCAGCCAATTTCAGCAGACTCTCCCTCCCTTCTTGTGGTATTAAAACTGTTTTTCCAAACAAATCAAATTACATCAACAAGTGTTCATTAAGTTGGCGCATGTAATGTAAATAGAAAGCAGGAATGAATTAAAATTTTTACCCCTATCAGTTGTAGGAGCAGTTCTAGACATTGAAGTTGTGAGCCATTGGCAATGCCTGTTGATGGTTGCAATCCATTGTTTGGCACTAAATGCAAAACCTGAGCTAAAAATGGAACGAAAGAGAGGGTGAAGTGATTTGTTATTGTTAGAGTTGTGTGACCCAAATTCTAAGATATTGCTTGCAAGTTAAGTTAAACAAAATATATCTTCTTTCTAGAAGATTTAGTATTTATGAGTATAATATATTTAGCATTTATTAGCATAATATATTTTTACTTTGATTAGAATTAGGTTTCACAAGCCTATAAATAGACATAGTCTATTCCTCTTGTAATGGGTTTGAATTCGACATAGTGAATTTTTCTTCTCCTCTGCCCGTGGTTTTTTTCCCGAAAGGGTTTCCACGTAAAATTTGTGTGTTCTTTATTTTATTTCTCTTTTCTTTGCGATATATATTGTCATTACCGACATTTATATTTTTCACAAATTGGTTTCAGAGCTTCCGGGTTTTTCATCTCGATCACGGTAATGGCGTCTTTGAAGTATGAAATTCCGCTATTGGATCTGTGACACCCCTTAACCCGTATCTGTCGCCGAATTAGGGTTATGAGGCATTACCTAACCAACCACAAGTCCACACACACTAAATGAATCTTATTACATTAATTAATACATAATCAAAACATGATATTAATAAAATGTAGATACCACCAAACATTATTACTAGTGTCATTTAAAAACCAATTCCATTCAATTAGCAAAATCACTATTCCCCAAATCAAGATATGCATTATAAACGAATATATGCAATTCAAATACATAACCTTTGATGTCATTTATCCCTAAACATATGTGTTATAAATAAAAGCATACGGATATGTTAGTACTAAATATTTCTATGTTAATTTAACTCAAGTCAAATAAAAACTCATATCCAAATATTTTACAGATGCTATGACCAGATCTATTCAATGAATATACCACAATATAAATTTTAGTATATCACATCCATTATCCACCTATGTAAAATATAAGGTAGATGTCTCAAAATTTAACTTAACATGTAAGTACATACGTATATTTATATACATAAGATCATTCACCATTTGGAACATAATGTATACTTTACCCAAACCATATTTATAATCATAGATAACATATATGTAATTTCATGATTTAAGCTCACCAAAAGAAGCTTTCCACAAAATCGAACCCTCACAAATATTATCATCTTACTCAATAATTTAAAACCAACCCAACCCAAAACATATATAACCAACTCAAGCATAGAAGCAAAGCCATTTTCGAATGGCATTCAAATACATACACATTTACATCATTTGAATCCAAAAAAAATAGTTTAGCCTATACATGCCATAGACTTAAAAATTCATTCACAAAAAGGTACCAAAATATAGTGGATAGTGTGATTGACTTGGTGATGATCCTCGAGCTTGAGCTAGAAATCCGAAATCTATAAAATAGACAAATAAACACATGGAGTAAGCTTATAAAGCTTAGTAAGTTTCAAGCAATTAACTCACATATAAACTTTATCAAAGTCAAATAATTCATTAGTATCATATTCCCATTGCCGAACAAAGTCAATCACTCAAGAAACAAATTGCTTAACTACATTAAATGCATGTACAAATATATATATACTCTTACACCACATTCGCATCAATAAAAATGAACAGCATATATTTTCTTTACTAACCATAATCTCTATTTTACAATCTAACCCTTCTTCAATCGTAACGTGTCATAAATAGTACATACCTTTAGTTTACTTATCCATCCAACTTACCGATCGTGCTTAACAAGTAATAATGCACTCCTACATCCCGAATACAAAATATCTTTAATAATAGAAATCTTTTAACAAACCTCGTACTTACACACTTGTTAATAAGGCTTAGTAACGTATCACTCACATAGATCCATTACTTTAATACTTCTCGTAACGTATCGCTCACATAGAGCCGTTACTTTTATACTTCTCGTAACGTATCGCTCACATAGAGCCGTTATTTTTATACTTCTCGTAACGATCGCTCACATAGAGCCGTTACTTTACTACTACTCGTAACGTATCGCTCACATAGAGAGTTGCATTTTCAAATTTCCACTTCATTCTCATAAACATAGATTATCACATCTAAACTAAGATACAAAACATCATAGATATACATGATCGATACTAACTATCCCTCCCATGAAGTCATACCATATTCGGCTTTAGAAGGCAATTACATACTCTCATCAATTCAATACCATAATCATACATTATAAATCTATACACAATCCCACCTTAATCAAACATCATTTATTCAAAGCTAATAAGAGCACTAAGCTCATATTCGGCAAACAAATGAATATATATATTTTCATGTTACCATTTCACATTCGGCCACATACAAATAATTATATTTATCCTTGCTTAACAATTGTAATTCATATAATCAATTTCAATTTAACCAAATTGCTTAAAACTTACCTCGGAAGTCGATAAATTTGAATTTCTCGATTATTTGTTTAGTTTAGCTTTGCCCCGATCCGTTTCCAATTCTTCTTTTCCTTGATCTAAACACAAATTCGAAAAGAGTTCATTCAAATAAATTTCATTCATTTTAATCTGAAACACATAATTGTACCCTTCTTCCAATCTATCACTCATAGTTTGAAATTCTTACAATTTAACATTATTTCTTTTCACTCATTCGAAAATATAACCATTCATACCCCCTTGAACTATAGTCAAATACTCCTCAAACTCGTCTAAACCCCCTTATTACAATAAAATTTATCGTAACAATATAATTTACAAATTTATAAATTTACCCCTCTAATTTTACTTTCTTGCAATTTAATCCCCAAAACATAGAACACAAGAAAAATTACATGTGATTCAAATTAATACCTTGAGGACCGGATTTTATTCATCTTAATACAAGTCCATATACAACATCTATTCTTGCATTTATGACCTCAACTCTTATTTTCATAATTTAAGCCACTAAGCATCCATTTCTTCTAAGTTTTCTACTCAAAACACATTAGTACCTAGCCTATACTTAATATTCTTCCATCAAGCAAAATGAAACCAACGATCTCATCTATGGCCGAAACTAGAGCATGCATCAAATTCCAAAAATTCTCACATAGAGTTGATAGCATTCAAGAAAACTAACACAAACATGCAAAAATCTATAAAAATTAAGCTTATTTTCTCACCTCAAATAGACATGCAAAAGCCGAATGGAGATGAAGGTTTTTAGCTTCCCTTTTCTTTGTATTTTCGATGAAAGAGATGATGGAGAGGAAAGAGATGAAAGTAGAAAAAAAATGTTTTCTTTTTAATAATATTTCCCTTGCTTGCATAATATCCCACTATCCTATTTTAATATAATAAAAAATATCCACTAACAATTCATCCCCATGCTTGCCGTCCAATATCACTAATAATTGGCAAAATAGCAACTTAGATTACGACAAAAGAAAAACCATTCAATTTGGCCTTAATTTCCATAATAGTTATTTTACATACTTTCCCATATTTTTTATCCTTCACTTAATTTAGTCACTCAATCATGCAATTAATCCTACGATATCTTAACACATGCTCAAAACACATAACATAAATCAAATAAACTCGGATTCGTGGTTCCAAAACCACTGTTCTGATTAGGGTCGTAATCGGGTTGTTACAACTCTCCCCCCTAAATAAATTTTCGTCCCGAAAATTCTTACCAGTGAATAAATGTGGGTAACGTTCCTTCATAGATTCTTCGGTTTCCCAGGTTGCCTCCTCTATCCCGTGCTTAAGCCACATTACTTTAACTAGTGATATCTTCTTATTTCGCAATTCTTTCACTTCACGGGCTAAGATGCGAATCGATTCTTCCTCATAAGTCAAATCGGATTGAATCTCAATCTTGGAGGGACTGATCACATGAGAAGGATCAGATCTATACCGTCGAAGCATCGACACATGGAAAACATTATGAATTTTATCTAACTCAGATGGTAAACTCAATCTGTATGCAACCGGCCCAATACGCTCAATAACCTCATACGGTCCAATAAATCTTGGACTCAGCTTTCCCTTGCGACCAAATCTAAGTATCTTTTTCCACGGCGATACTTTCAAGAACACTCGATCACCTATCTGGAACTCAATGTCCTTACGTTTCAAATCTGCGTAAGACTTTTGACGATCCGATGCCGCTTTCAAACTATCACAAATTACTGCCACTTTTTGTTCAGTTTCCTTAATCAAATCAACCCCGTGTATCTTGTTTTCTCTGAGCTTGGTCCAGTACAACTGTGTATGACATTTATGACCGTACAAAGCTTCGTAGGGTGCCATTTTGATACTAGATTGAAAGCTATTATTATACGCAAATTCAATCAAAGGCAAGTATCGTTCCCACGTACCCTCAAACTCAAGAACGCAACACCTCAACATATCCTCGAGTATTTGGATAACACGCTCGGATTGACCATCCGACTGAGGGTGAAAAGCTGTACTAAAATGTAACTTGGTACCTAAAGCATCTTGCAGTTTCCTCCAAAACCGCGATGTGAACCTCGGATCTCTATTCGAAACAATAGAAATAGGTACTCCGTGTAACCGTACAATCTACGATACGTACAACTCAGCCAACTTATCAAGTGAGAAATCCGTTCGTACCGGAATAAAATGAGCCGATTTCGTCAATCTATCTACAATAACCCATATTGAATCTTTTTTACTTGGCGACAAAGGTAAACCCGATACGAAGTCCATGGTGACTCGATCCCACTTTCATTCAGGAATCAAAATCGGTTGAAGTAGTCCCGAAGGCATTTGATGCTCAGCTTTCACTTGTTGACATACTAAAAACTTCAACACATAGTCTGAGATGTCTCGCTTCATACCGTGCCACCAATAATGCTGTTTCAGATCATTATACATTTTCGTGCTACCCGAATGAATTGAGTATCTACTATTATGAGCTTCGTTGCAAATCATCTGAATCAAATCAGGGTTCTTTGGCACACATATTCGATCCTTGAACCATAAACATCCTTTAGCATCAATCTGGAAGTCTGAATTCATACATGGGTCACAATGGCTTTTCTTTGATTTTAGATTGACATCAACTTCTTGGGCTTCTCGAATCTGTTGTTCAAACAATGGTCTCACTCTCAACTCAGCAATGATCGCACCATCCTCATTCATAGCGATATTTGCATTCATTGCTCGTAGAGCAAATAGTGACTTTCAGCTAAGCGCATCGGCAACCACATTAGCCTTTCCTAAGTGATAATCAATCACGAGCTCATAATCTTTTAACAACTCCAACCATCATCACTGTCTCAAATTCAGATCCCTTTGAGTCATTAAGTACTTTAGACTCTTGTGATCTGAATAGACGTGGCATTTCTCTCCGAAAAGGTAGTGACGCGAAATCTTCAAAGTAAAGACTATAGCGGCCAACTCGAGGTTTTGCGTCGGATAATTTCGTTCATACGGTTTCAACTGTGTCGAAGCGTAGGCTACAACTTTACCTTCCCGCATCAACACGCGCCTTGACCCATTTAAAGATGCATCATGAAAATAACAAACTCTTTACCCGATTCTTGAACGAGCACCGGAGCCTCCGTTAACAAAGTCTTTAGTTGATCAAAACTCTTCTGACACCTTTCTGACCACTCAAATTTCACATCTTTCTGTAGCAGCCTTGTCATCGGTGTTGCTATCATTGAGAATCCTTTCATGAAGTGTCTGTAGTATCCAGCAAGTCCCAAAAAGCTACGAATCTCAGAGATGTTCCACGGGGGTTTCCAATCAAGTATGGCTGAAACTTTACTCGGGTCAACCCGAATACCCGAAGCTGAAATGACATGCCCTAGGAAGCCAACTTCATTCAACCAAAACTCACATTTGCTGAATTTCGCGTATAATTGCTTTTCACGCAAAATCTGTAGCACTAACCTCAAATGCTCAGCATGCTCAGTTTCATCTCGGGAGTAGATCAGTATATCATCTATAAATACAACCACAAACCGATCCAAATACGGTCTGAACACCCTATTCATTAAGTCCATGAAAATAGCAGGGCATTAGTGAGCCCAAACGGCATCACCAAGAACTCATAGTTACCATATCTTGTTCGAAAAGTAGTCTTTGGTATGTTCGATTCTCTAACTCGCAACTGATAATATTCGGACCTCAGATTAATCTTTGAGAACACCGAGGCTCCCTTAAGCTGATCGAACAAATCGTCGATACGTGGCAGCGAGTATTTGTTCTTTACGGTCACTTTGTTGAGCTGTCGATAGTCAATGCACATTCTCAAAGTTCCGTCTTTCTTTTTCACGAATAGAACGGGCGCACCCCATGGAGAAAAACTCAGTCGGGCAAAACCTCTGTCCGTCAATCCTTGCAACTGCGCTTTCAACTCTTTTAATTCAGTCGGTGCCATTCTATACGGAGCTATTGAGATTGGAGTCGTCCCTGGCACTAGCTCAATACCGAACTCTACTTCCCGAATAGGTGGCAATCCCGGCAATTCTTCTGGAAACACATCTAGATATTCACATACAACTGGTACTGATTCAATCTTCTTTTCGGCCACTTTACTAATAATCACATAAGCAAAGTAAGCTTCGCAACCCTTTCTCAAACACTCTCGAGCCAACATCGAGGATATCACTGCTGGTAGCCCATTCAAATCCGCAGACTCTAATCGTACTATCTCGTTATTCTGACATCTCAACTCAATAGTCTTTCGTCTGCAATTCACTACCGCATCATGAACGGTCAACCAATCCATACCAAGAATAATGTCAAACTCATCAAAAGGTAATAGCATCAGATCCGCTGGAAAACACATATCTCGAATCATCAAAGGGCAGTTCTTGCACTTTATCCACTAATACACATCGACCCAGGGGGTTTGAAACCCGAATCACATACTCAGTAGACTCAACAGGTAGAGTCTTACTGGATACTAAAGTTTCGTACACATATGAATGAGTTGAACCGGGATCAATCAAAGCAGTTACACTAGCATCAAAAAGAGTAAAAATACCGGTAATGACGTCTGGAGCTGAGGCTTCCTCTCTGGCACGGATGCCGTAAGCTCTAGCTGGTACACGGGCATCTGATCGAACAATCACATCTGTAGCCCCCCTCTGTACTCCACTCCTACCTCCCCAAAACGAGATGGTCTTCCTCGAGCTGTAGTGCCGCTCGGTCTCATACTCTGAACAGTACCCCTTTCAGCGGTCTCCGGGCAATCTCGAATGAAGTGGTCCTGCGAGCCACACTTATAACAAGTGCGGAAAATAGATTTACCCCAACACTCTCCAAGATGTCATCTGCCACACTGCTGACACTCAGGTTTGCTCGATCTCTCATTGCCAACACTAGCAACTGATGTAGCCTGAGAACTTACTGGTGGTCGTTCTCGTATAGAAATCCCAGAGTTAGATTTGGATCGACTACCATCATTCTTGAACTTCTTTATTACCATCTGCGAGAATTTACCCGCAGATCTCTTTCGGAAATCTTTATATTTGAGCTCAGCTTTCCGTTTTTGTTTCCCCAATTCTTCAGCTTTACAAGCTCTTTCAACTAGTTCCACGAACTCATTAATTTCAAGAATGCCAACCAGAAGCTTTATATCTTCATTCAAACCACCCTCAAACCTCCGGCACATAGCAGCCTCCGATGAAACACACTCGCGAGCATAGCGACTAAGTCGCACAAATTTGCGTTCATATTTGGATACGGTCATACGACCCTGTTTAAGCTCAAGAAATTCCTTGAGCTTAGAATCTATAAAGCGTTGGCTTACATATTTCTTACGAAATTCCATCTGAAAGAAATCCCAAGTAACCCTTTCTCTCGGAACAACTGATACTAGTGTATTCCACCAGTAATAAGCAGAATCCCGTAATAATGATATGGCACACTTCAAACACTCATCCGGTGTGCAAGATAACTCATCGAAAACACAAAGCATGAGATTATCGAGCCAAAATTTAGCTCGCTCCGCATCGTCATCATCCTCGGCTCTAAATTCTTGAGCTCCGTGTTTTCTAATGCGATCAACCGGAGGCTTGTTTATTCTCTCAGGATTCACAATCGGGGGTATTACCAAGACTACAGGGGATTACTCAAATTGTGGGTGGTTGAACAGTGGATTGGTTCGTATGTACCGATCGAACCAATCATTCATCATACTATAAAAGGCTTGTCTAGCCCCTTCATCCGGATTACTAGTAGCCGGGCCGAGATTCCTCGCGCGCGGAGTGGGCGCCACACTCTCAACGTCATCACCGCCGCCGCCGGGGTCGAGGATCCATTACTATATAAGAAAATGAATACATTTCTTCGCCGGAACTCATCACACTATCACAAAGATAAACTATGGCATGTATAGCTAGACTCACACGCGCAACGTTAGTCCAAGAATCGACTAAACCGTAGCTCTGATACTAATCAAATGTGACACCCCTTAACCCGTATCCGTCGCCGGATTAGGGTTATGAGGCATTACCTAACCAACCACAAGTCCACACACACTAAATGAATCTTATTACATTAATTAATACATAATCAAAACATGATATTAATAAAATGTAGATACCACCAAACATTATTACTAGTGTCATTTAAAAACCAATTCCATTCAATTAGCAAAATCACTATTCCCCAAATCAGCATATGCATTATAAACGAATATATGCAATTCAAATACATAACCTTTGATGTCATTTATCCCTAAACATATGTGTTATAAATAAAAGCATACGGATATGTTAGTACTAAATATTTCTATGTTAATTTAACTCAAGTCAAATAAAAACTCATATCCAAATATTTTACAGATGCTATGACCAGATCTATTCAATGAATATACCACAATATAAATTTTAGTATATCACATCCATTATCCACCTATGTAAAATATAAGGTAGATGTCTCAAAATTTAACTTAACATGTAAGTACATACGTATATTTATATACATAAGATCATTCACCATTAGGAACATAATATATACTTTACCCAAACCATATTTATAATCATAGATAACATATATGTAATTTCATGATTTAAGCTCACCAAAAGAAGCTTTACACAAAATCGAACCCTCACAAATATTATCATCTTACTCAATAATTTAAAACCAACCCAACCCAAAACATATATAACCAACTCAAGCATAGAAGCAAAGCCATTTTCGAATGGCATTCAAATACATACACATTTACATCATTTGAATCCAAAAAAAATAGTTTAGCCTATACATGCCATAGACTTAAAAATTATTCACAAAAAGGTACCAAAATATAGTGGATAGTGTGATTGACTTGGTGATGATCCTCGAGCTTGAGCTAGAAATCCGAAATCTATAAAATAGACAAATAAACACATGGAGTAAGCTTATAAAGCTTAGTAAGTTTCAAGCAATTAACTCACATATAAACTTTATCAAAGTCAAATAATTCATTAGTATCATATTCCCATTGCCGAACAGTCAATCACTCAAGAAACAAATTGCTTAACTACATTAAATGCATGTACAAAAATATATATACTCTTACACCACATTCGCATCAATAAAAATGAACATCATATATTTTCTTTACTAACCATAATCTCTATTTTACAATCTAACCCTTCTTCAATCGTAACGTGTCATAAATAGTACATACCTTTAGTTTACTTATCCATCCAACTTACCGATCGTGCTTAACAAGTAATAATGCACTCCTACATCCCGAATACAAAATATCTTTAATAATAGAAATCTTTTAACAAACCTCGTACTTACACACTTGTTAATAAGGCTTCGTAACGTATCGCTCACATAGATCCGTTACTTTAATACTTCTCGTAACGTATCACTCACATAGAGCCGTTATTTTTATACTTCTCGTAACGACGCTCACATAGAGCCAAGTTTTTTATACTTCTCGTAACGTATCACTCACATAGAGCCGTTACTTTACTACTTCTCGTAACGTATCGCTCACATAGAGCCGCTACTTTAACACTTCTCGTAACGTATCGCTCACATAGAGCCATTACTTTTCAAATTTCCACTTCATTCTCATAAACATAGATTATCACATCTAAACTAAGATACAAAACATCATAGATATACATGATCGATACTAACTATCCCTCCCATGAAGTCATACCATATTCGGCTTTAGAAGGCAATTACATACTCTCATCAATTCAATACCATAATCATACATTATAAATCTATACACAATCCCACCTTAATCAAACATCATTTATTCAAAGCTAATAAGAGCACTAAGCTCATATTCGGCAAACACATGAATATATATATTTTCATGTTACCATTTCACATTCGGCCACATACAAATAATTATATTTATCCTTACTTAACAATTGTAATTCATATAATCAATTTCAATTTAACCAAATTTCTTAAAACTTACCTCGGAAGTCGATAAATTTGAATTTCTCGATTATTTGTTTAGTTTAGCTTTGCCCGATCCGTTCCAATTCTTTTTTCCTTGATCTAAACACAAATTCGAAAAGAGTTCATTCAAATAAATTTCATTCATTTTAATCCGAAACACATAATTGTACCCTTCTTCCAATCTATCACTCATAGTTTGAAATTCTTACAATTTAACATTATTTCTTTTCACTCATTCGAAAATATAACCATTCATACCCCCTTGAACTATAGTCGAATACTCCTCAAACTCGTCTAAAACCCCTTATTACAATAAAATTTATCGTAACAATATAATTTACAAATTTATAAATTTACCCCTCTAATTTTACTTTCTTGCAATTTAATCCCCAAAACATAGAACACAAGAAAAATTACATGTGATTCAAATTAATACCTTGAGGACTGGATTTTATTCATCTTAATACAAGTCCATATACAACATCTATTCTTGCATTTATGACCTCAACTCTTATTTTCATAATTTAAGCCACTAAGCATCCGTTTCTTCTAAGTTTTCTACTCAAAACACATTAGTACCCAGCCTATACTTAATATTCTTCCATCAAGCAAAATGAAACCAACGATCTCATCTATGGCCGAAACTAGAGCATGCATCAAATTCCAAAAATTCTCACATAGAGTTGATAGTATTCAAGAAAACTAACACAAACATACAAAAATCTATAAAAATTAAGCTTATTTTCTCACCTCAAATAGACATGCATAAGCCGAATGGAGATGAAGGTTTTTAGCTCCCATTTTCTTTGTATTTTCGATGAAAGAGATGATGGAGAGGAAAGAGATGAAAGTAGAAAAAAAATGTTTTCTTTTTAATAATATTTCCCTTGCTTACATAATATCCCACTATCCTATTTTAATATAATAAAAAATATCCACTAACAATTCATCCCCATGCTTGCCGTCCAATATCACTAATAATTGGAAAAATAGCAACTTAGATTACGACAAAAGAAAAACCATTCAATTTGGCCTTAATTTCCATAATAGTTATTTTACATACTTTCCCAAATTTTTTATCCTTCACTTAATTTAGTCACTCAAACATGCAATTAATCCTACGATATCTTAACACATGCTCAAAACACATAACATAAATCAAATAAACTCGGATTCGTGGTTCCAAAACCACTGTTCCGATTAGGGTCGTAATCGGGTTGTTACAGGATCGCAACACTAGATTCACGTTATGGCAGATAAAGATGCAGGCAGTTCTTGCATAGATGGATTTAGAGGAAGCCCTGCTAGGGGTAGATAAGATGCCTTCGACATTGACGGAGGAAGAGAAGAAGCGCAAGGATCGAAAGGCATTAACACAGTTACATCTGCATTTGTCTAACGAAATTTTGCAGGATGTGATGAAGGAGAAGACCGCCGCTACATTATGGAAGAGGCTAGAACAAATATGTATGTCGAAAACTCTAACCAGCAAGTTGCATATGAAGCAACGTCTTTATGCTCATCGTTTGGAGGAAGGTGCATTCAGGTACGAACACTTAATGATGTTTAAAAAATTCTCTCAAACTTGGAGGCCATGGAGGTTCAGTATGATAAGGAAGATCTAGGGTTGATTCTACTTTGTTCGTTGCCCCCATCTTATTCAACTTTCAGAGACACAATTTTATATAGCCGTGAGTCTCTCACAGTTGATGAGGTTTATGATTCTTTGACCTCGTATGATAAGATGAAGCATCTTGTGGTTAAACCCGACTCTCAAGGAGAGGGTCTCATTGTTCGTGGGAGACAAGATCGGAATGTCGATGATGATCGTGAAAGGACACAGAACGGATTCTCGCGGTAAATCTAAGGGTAGATCAAGTCTTCAAACAGAGGTAAAACTTGCAACTTCGCAAGAAGAAAGGGCACATTAAATCTGAATGCTATAAGCTACGTAACAAGATTAAAAGGAGGCTACGAATCAAAAGGGAAAACAACCAGAAAATTCTGGTGAAGCTGATGTTGTTGAAGACTACAGCGATGGTGAACTTCTTGTCACATCTGTCAACAATTCTAAAGTGAGCGAGAAGTGGATACTTGATTCAGGCTGCACCTTCCACATGAGTCCCAATCGGGATTGGTTTACAACTTACTAAACAATGTCCGAAGGTGTTGTTTTGATGGGAAATAATGCTTCGTGTAAAATCGCAGTGTTGGAACAATTAAAGTTAAGATGTTTGACGGAGTTGTTAGAACACTTAGTGACGTATGACATGTTCCAGAATTGAAGAGAAATTTAATTTCGTTAAGTACTCTTGATTCAAAAGGGTACAAATACACAACTGAAAGTGGGATTTTGAAGATTTCCAAAGGTTCCCTCGTTGTGATGAAAGGGCGGAGAAAGACCGCCAAGTTATATGTTTTTGTGGTTCTATGTTATTGGTGATGCAAATTGCCGCTTCCTCTTCCTTGTCGATGATGATATTACTAAACTTTGGCATATGCCCCCCTAGGCGTATGAGTGAGAATGGCATGGCGTAATTGAGCAAAAGAGGACTTCTTGATGGGCAAGGAATTTACAAACCTGAAGTTCGTGAGCATTGCGTTTTTGGGAAGGAAAAGAGAGTTCGATTCACAGAGGAATCCATAACACGAAGGAAACGTTGGAGTATATTCATTACGATCCGTAGGGGCCATCAAGAGTGCCTTCAAGAGGTGGAGCTAATTATATGCTAACTTTTATTGATGATATTTCGAGAAAAGTTTGGGCATTCTTCCAAGCAGAAAAGCGATGTGTGTTTTCGCATTTAAGTATTGGAAAACTATGATTGAAAAGCAGACAGAAAACAAATAAAATACCTCCGCATGCACAATGGCTTAGAGTTTTGTTCAAATGAGTTTAATAAACTATGCAAGTCGGAAGGGATCATGAGACACTTGATGAGTTCGTCATACTCCACAAAGCAAAACGGCGTTGCGTAACTAATGAACAGTAATGATCATGGAGAAGGTTCGATGTATGTTGTCAAATGCCAACTTACCAAAGTCATTTTAATGAAGTAGCCTCATCGCATGTTTTTTGATCAACCGATCTCCATCCGTTGCCATTAAGAAAAAGACTCACAAGAGGTATAGTCTGGTAATCCTGCTAATTATTCTGATTTAAAGATCTTTGGGTGTCCTGCATATGCTCATGTTGATAATGGAAAATTAGAACTGAGATCCATTAAATGTGTTTTTCTTGGTTATAAAGCTGGTGTAAAAGGGTATAAGTTATGGTGTCCTGAAAATAGAAAAGTTGTGATTAGCAGAGATGTTGTTTTTGATGAAACTGCTATGCTACCTAACTTATCTCTTAAAGACTCTTCCAATAAAGAAAATCAAAAGCAGGTGGAGCATCAGATTAATACAGAGTCGACTCCTCAAGCCAGTTCAAAAATTGAGAATAGAGTTGCTTCTTCACCACAATACTATATCGCCAAAAACAGAACTAGAAGAGAAATTAAGCCTCCAAAGAAGTATCTTCGAGGTCGATCTAGTTGCTTATGCTTTAAATGTGGGTGAAGATATAGATGCAAACCAAGAGCCGTCTAATTATTCGAGGCGGCTAAGAATGTGAAGACTCGGAAAATTGGATGTTTGCTATGCAAGAGGAGATGGAATCACTCCACAAAAATAGAACATGGGATCTTGTGAAACTTCCTAAAGGTAAAAAGGCTGTTCGCTATAAATGGGTGTTTAAAAAGAAAGAAGAGACTCCAGGAGTTGAAGAATCAAGATATAAAGCAAGGCTTGTTGTAAAGGGTTACAGTCAAATTCCAGGAGTGGACTTCATAGATGTGTTCTCCCCAGTTGTGAAGCATAGTTTGGTTCGTGATATTATTGCTCGTGGTGATATTGTTGTGAGCAAAATTAGTACTCATGAAAATCCTGCAGATATGATGACTAAGTCACTTCCTATAATAAAGTTTGAGCATTGCTTAGATTTGGTTGGTGTTCATTGTTAAAGTTGAACCCTTAAGGGGTTTTATGGAAGAGGTGGAGAACTTGTTCGTTGAGAGTTCGCATGATGAAGAACTTGTTTGTTGAGAATTCGTGTCAAGGTGGAGATTGTTAGAGCTTTGTGTGACCCAAATTCTAAGATATTGCTTGCAAGTCAAGTTAAACAAAATATATCTTCTTTCTAGAAGATTTAGTATTTATGAGTATAATATATTTAGCATTTATTAGCATAATATATTTTTACTTTGATTAGAATTAGGTTTTACAAGCCTATAAATAGACATAGTCTATTCCTCTTGTAATGGGGTTGAATTCGACATAGTGAATTTTTCTTCTCCTCCGCCCGTGGTTTTTTCTCGAAAAGGGTTTCACGTAAAATCTATGTGTTCTTTATTTTATTTCTCTTTTCTTTGCGATATATATTTTCATTACCGACATTTATATTTTTCACAGTTATCAGCTTCAACATGTTCAATCCATGTTACCTTTGACCCTCTATTGCCCACTTCTTGGATTACACAACTGATGGCCTTCTTCAAACTGCACTTGTTGATATGGGAATAAACTCTCCAAGGAAACATCAACCACTCCCCACGTTCCATTTGTGTGCTTTTTACAGTACCTTACGAAATAGCTTTGTCTTGCTGGTATTAATGGTGTACACCGATGAAACTCACTTGACATCCGATGAGAAAACAAATAAAATGGATTTTGGAAGACTAGTTACTATATGAATATATTAATTATTAGAGAAAAAAACAAAGAAATCGATCGTGAAGAATATTTTAGGAATTATAACGGCATATAATGATACCCTAAACACTAAAACAAATAAAACGGATTTTTGAAGAGAACCATTAGCTAGTTACTAAATATAGGCAACGTAAATACGTAATTATATCGAACATATTAATTATAAGAGAAAAACAAGAAAATGAATCGTAATAAATATATTAACCGTAAGAGAAAACAAACTAATGGATCATAGTCAAGTATATGAAATATCAGGAGGAAAACAAAGAAATAATCCATCATGAAGAATATTAAAAACTATAAACTGCATTTAATGATTTTCATAAACCATAAAGCGAAACCTCGTAGTTAACAAAAAGTATTCAACTATGAAACAACTCTTTCCTTGAATTTGTATGAGAATATTCTTTCTTTTCGTATATGAATCATTGCAATCACTTTCTTTAAAGTAAGATTCTATAAAACAATAAAGCTACTAAATAAATGTTTCAATATCAATATGTATGTTAAGCAAAACGATAGTGAATTTTTGTACTAAATTTTAATGCATGGAATATTGTTGAGATATCAATAGGTAATGAATCAAGTAAAATTAGATATAAAATGGATAAATATCAAAATTATACATGAACTTTCTATACAATGTGATACATTGATTTTGATTTTGAGCAATTTATACATAAAATTTTTATTCAAACCATTAAAGACTATTATCGACTATACGTCTATTATTGTATAGATAAATAATTATATTCATCGAATGTAAAAACAAATGAATGTAGTTATTTTTTAAAAATATATACAATTGAATCAAATCAAAGTTTCACGTGTCTAATTAAACCAAAATAAAAGCTTCATGTGTGTATATAATTGTAGCAAATAAAATTCATGTATCACATTCCACATTTAATCGAAGTCAAAGTGTAAATTTTAGATTAAAATGAAGATGATGCTTGGGGTTTACCACTTGAAGAACTCCATTATAGCTCCCATCAACGTTTTCTAATATAACTCCTAACAATGTTGTCCTCGAGACAATGCTGTAAAATGTTGTCGCCCATTGTTTCTAATCACAAGAACATGGAAAATGTTAGTTCATTAATAACTTCAAAAATGAGTAAACTTACATAATGAAATGGAACAAGGGGAAACAAAATCCCTACTGTATCCATGAGCAATTGGACGATGTTCATAGGGTTCATCTCAACAAATGCGGTCTCTCGAGAAGTTTCAATATTCAAAGGCTCGAAATTGAGTTTCAAAAGGATGAGGGACATCTTGATCAAAGTTACAGCTTGCAATCGAGCTTAGGAAACATTGGGGTTCACCAACTTCAACCATCCTCATTATCTGCATTCCATTGTTGCATCAAAGCTACCAAATTCCCTCAAGTATTGAAACCCATTTAGAGTCTCCATTCCACCGTTTCCATTGTGTTTCCATAGTGGTTCACCCGTTATTGCCAACTTAAACAGCTCTTCCATGGCTTCCACAGCTTGTTCGATGATTTTGTTCTTGTTCAGATCAACTCCTATCGAGACCGCCATAAGAAGATCACTTGCTCGGTTCATATGATTGGGTGTAGCATTCGTCGATGATTCCGAGCCCGGTGAATTTTGTGGGGATGGAGGATTATACAATAAAGGGGAGCCAGAATTTTCATTATTTTGTACAAAATAATCCTCCTGGGAAATAAAACATCAACAAGTGATCGAGATAATAAGGAGAAAATGGCTTAACTTCTCATTGTATTATGTTTCCATCATAATGAAATGGACTTCAAAATATAGTATTATTATTTTTATACTATTTTCGTTTCTAATGAAATAAACAGGCCTCAACTTCATGATTTTCTATTCAAAATGATGTTTCTTTTCAAATAGAATTCAAAATCTAAAGTTATTTTAATACTATTTTCATTTCTATTGAAATAATTAGGCTTCAACTTTCTACTTTTCTTCTCGAAATGATAATTATTTTGGTCATCATCAAATAAACTTCAAAATGTAGGGTCTTTTCATTCTACTTTCATTTGTATTTAAATAAACAGGTTTGTTTTTCTTTTAAAAATGATATTGGTCATCATCAAATAGACTTTAAATTCTAGGGTTTTTTTGTACTCTAAAGAAATTTGGGTTTTTTTTTTTTTTTTGGAAAAAGTGATTAGCATGAACCTTAGCTTCGTAGATTTGATTTAGGAATGGCTAGAAATATTCTTTTTCTTTTTCTTTTTCTTTTCTTTTTTTTTTTTTTGAAAAAGTGGTTAACATGAACCTTAGCTTCATAGATTTGCTTTAAGAATGACTAGAAATATTTTATGTTTAGCAAATTAGATCGATTAAACTTACGAAAAATAATACATTTTCTAACAAAGTATCAAAAACATGAACAAAATAAAAAAGAAAAAGAAAAATTACCACTGGATTTATTTCAGGAGGAGGATTTGCCCCAAACTGGTTGTAATTAACCTCAATTTCATACCCAGGTGCTTCTTGTAATCCCACCATAGGACTAATTGCCAAAAGAAAAGAAGAAGAAGAAATTAAACGCTTGCCAAATGTAACAGCCCAATTTCGACCCTATTCGGAACGGTGGTTTCGAGACCACGAATCCAAATCTGATTAATATTTTAATTTTTTTTATTTTATTATTTTTTATATATATATTATTTTCTATGATTTTATATGTGAATTATTGTGTGTGAAAAATTTCGTATAATAATAATTGTTTCAGTGCTTAATTTTGAATAAAGGATTAGATTGCATAAAAAGATAATAGGATAATTGAAGAGGTAAGTATTAAATTGATGATGGCTTCTTAAGTGAGGGATTGAAAGTGCAAATTAGCCAAAAGTTTAGTTAGTGTCGGCCATCATTTGCATGTAATAGTGATTGACAAATTTCCATTATCTTAATATATTAACTATTATTTTTAATTGAATGAAATAATAATAAACTAAGAAAAGATGAAGGGTGTTCATCTTTTCTTCTTCAAGTGACCGAAATTGTTAAAGAAAAAGAGAAAAAGAAGAGTTCAAGCTCTCTCCATTTTCGGCACATGCATGATCAAATAAGGTTAGTAATTAAACTTAGTTTTTGTTAATTTCAACATTTTTGAGATTGTTGTCATGCACATTAACTAGCCCATATTCAAATTTGTGTTTTGGTTGTATGTTTCGAATGTGGCCATGGATAGAAATTGGGTGATTGTTTGATTTACGATGGTACATGTTATAAGTGAGCTAGATTAATAAGATTTCTTTAGAACTTTAGATGGATTTTGGTATAAGTATGTTTTGATAAAAAGGAAATTTTAGAAAGGAATAAATAGCAAAATAAATGGAAGAAATGAGTTGGAAAAAGGGTAATGAACATTCGGCCCTTGATGGAGATGGTTAAATTGTTGATATTTTTTGTGTTTTGGGCTATATGGACTAAATTGTAAATAACTTAAATATTGGGGGTAAAAATGGTAATTTGTATAATTATGTATTTTGTATTAAATTGAATGGAAATGTATTTGAATGGGTTTAATTTGTAACTATTTAGATCAAGAACAAAAAGGAAAGGAATTGGATCGGGGAAAGGCAAAATTAAACGAGTAGCCGAGAAGCTTAATTTGTCAACTTTTGATGTAAGTTTTAAGCAATTGGAAAGAATTGAAATTTAGCCTATATCGATATACATGTGTTAAATGTTATTAAGTATGTTTTATTTCAAATTACCGAATGTATAATTATTATTTTTTTAGTATGGATTGGTTGATGGTACATTGGTTAGTATATGACTTGATACAAGCATTGATATTTGATTTGGATGAGCTTGTATGTAAAGAGGTTAAGGTAAATAATTATATTCGAATAGGTGATTATGTATTTTTATGGGCATTAATGGTTGCCGAATATGATGGGTTGTGATAGAAGAATGATTTATGTATATTAGATGTTTTAATTGAGTATAGATAATGTTGATAATGAAATTATATATACTTATGTGATTGAGGAAATATTCGGTTAAGGGCACTATGTGTGCGAGTTTTATCACAGAGCATGTAACATCCTGGAAAGGGCCTATGCATTTTCGGTTTAATTGTACGAAATGACAAGTCTTAAGCACTATGAATAAATTTTTGAATATTTTGGAAACCTAGAAATGCATGGAAATGGAAATGAACATTTTTGGAAACTTGAACATTTTGGAAACCTGAACATTTTTGGAAACCTGAACATTTCCTGAAACCTGGAAATGTAAGAAAATGGTCAGCAAACAGAGCCGATTGAAAATTTTAGGAAACTTAGAAATGATGCCGAAATGTCAAATTTTAAAGTTCAAAATAGGAAATAAGGGCTAGAGGGCCTTAAAAGAAAAAGTTGGAGAAGTTTGACACACAAACAGGCTTGGAAAAGTGGCCTGAAGATGCCACTTAGGGCCTAAGGAAGTGGCGTCACATGCAGGGAAATAGGCACAGGTTCGAGTCACTTGAGAAGCAAATAAATAAGTTTTATTTTTGCTTCCTGATAAGGCTGAGGTGGACGCCATGGGTTTCTAGAAAAGGAAGAGTTTTATTTGCATAAATATGTGAATAATAAGTGATAAATAAAGGATTTTCTTTTAAGAAAATTGAGGAGATAATTGATGGATTAAAGGCTTTTATCTTTTAAATAAAAGAGATAATATTATCAAAAGAAGGATGGTGGCCAAGTAAGGGACTCCTAGGCTGGTAATTTCGGCTATAAAAGGAGGGGCAGGAGGGCTACTCATCAACGTTTGCTTTCTCTTCCTCTCGTGCCGAAATTTTCCTAGCTCTCTCCCCCTCTCTGCGAATTTTTCTTAAGCAAAATCCATCTCCTCTTCTTCTATTTTCTTCTCTGTTTCTACTGTCAAAGCCGAATCTTTGTTGATTCTAAGTAAAGGAGCAATCAACTACGACATCTAAAGGGGTCTACAACTGTCGAATATAAGGATCAAGGATCTAAGGTAAGATAAATTTATTTGATTAAAGGTTATGATGTATATGTTAGATTAAATCTAACATGAAGATTTCGATAGACATATAGGGCAAGGAATCCTCTTGATTTGGAAAGCGTAAGGTAAGTACATAGATCTAATCGGCCAAGGCTTATTTTTGGTATTTAGAATTATTTTTCATTGATCCAAAAGTCGTAAATCGACAAAATTACATGATTTAGTGTTAGCCGATTTCAAGGAAAAGGGATACTAGTAATTTTTGGGAACTTGATCAATCCAATCGGCAAACAAGGAATTAACAGATCTAAACTTTAGATCGGTAGATCTGTAACACCCTAAAATTCGAGTATCGATTATTGCATGATTTGGTGTTTAGATTATGAAGGAAAATTTTCTTATTATTTTTCGTGTTTATTATAGTCCTGAAGAAGAATTAGAATTATTTGGGGATGGAATAATTTTTAGTTTTTAAAATTTATTGAAGTGGAGCAAGTGGCATTGACACATAAGTTAATTAATGTGTCAAAGTGTAGCATAAGATGAGTATATGGAAAAGTGGTGTTGGCGCATGAGTTAGTGCATGAGGGAGAAGGTTCGAATCCCTTGTTTAGCATCTAGATGAATTTTATTTTTTAATTTTTCTGCACATGTATAGCAAGTGTCGGCCAAGTGCATATATGGTAAGTGTTGACCTTGTTATTTTTAGTTAGTATATCAAAGGATTAAGGAAATTGTTAACTTATGGAAGGGAATCAAGAAATTAAGGAAAGATATGAAGATATGGGGCAAGTATCAAGGAAAAGGTTATGGAAATAAAATCATGGCCATTTGACCATGCATAGGGACTGACAATATGGTCTAGGGGAGCCGAATTTTTGGTGTTAGTTTGGCTAGGATTTGAAGTCTCTTTTTGGTCATTCTTAGTTTTGTGCATAGTTTTGCAAATTCTCTCAACCTCTCTCCCTTGGCCGAATTTGATCCTTGGTAAGCCTTGATTATTTTGACCATTTGGTCATTATTGCACATCATTTGGTATTCTTTTTGTGCCTTTTTCTCATTAGTGCCGAAATCACCTACATCAAAAGACCATTCCTTTCTTTTCTCTCCTTTTCTCCATTATCGAATGTGCCTTGATCTTAAACTCATCTCGTTCTTTCTCTTTTGTTTTCTTTGAAAACCGAATTATCATCATCCCTATTCTCTTATTTTGATTTCTTTTCAATCAATACTTTCTCCTTTAATCTCTTCATGGCCGAAAGTTAGTGTACCTTAACCAAACCATTTTATTTTTTTTCTTTGATTCTTCATAGCCGAATATCTCTCTATTCATAAGCAACATTCTCAATCGTTTCTTTTCAACCGTGGAAAATAGGTAAGGGTTCTTTTTCATCTTCGATTAGTTTATAGTATTTGGCCGAATATTGATGGTGGTTTGAAGGCTTTCTTAGATCAAAATAAACGTTCATTCTATTAACGTTTATTTTTGTTACACTTTAGTGCGATAACGGAAGATTGGAAATCAAGAGGTCGTGTGTGACATAGAACGCTTGGATCGATTTCCCTTGTGGAACAAGAATATTTGTGGTAAGGAAATCTCGTTCTCAAAGCCTTTAGTCATAATCGATATATATATATGATTAGGACGTGCTAACGATCTTTGTCTTTGAAGACAATCAAGATAGGAAGAAACGGGCCGTATATAGTGTTCGAAAGAAGGGTGGTACCATTAATCCCCTAAGTATAAACAAAGGATCAGATCAACAATCCGGATTTCCCACGGGTTGTGGACGTTCATCCGAGGAGAATCAATTGTTTGAAGTAGTTCGTACTCCCGAACCATTATTTGTTCGTGGATTTGATTCGATTAACGAACCATCAATCGGGAGAAACCGCAAGTGGAAGTAGTTCAAAAATCCGAGGGTAAATTTTAGATCGTTATGTTTAGATCGGTTATATTATTAGATTATAATGATCATAAGTTATCGTGATATGTATAGGTGTTGACGAGCGGGAAAGTCTAGTTCTCACCATAACCAGGTGTGTAACTTCACACTTATCTTTCGGGTTAGATACTAAACAGTAAGTATTATGATAAATCGTAAAAATGGCAAAATCGAAATTTATGTGATAATTAACACTTTTGTGTAAATGCATGAAAACGGTTAAAGTCGAAAAAATTACTAGATCGATAAATTGAGCCGAAATATTTCTAGATCGATAAATTGAACCGAAATATTGCTAGATCGATAAATTGAGCCGAAATATTTCTAGATCGATAAATTGAACCGAAATATTGCTAGATCGATAAATTGAGCCGAAATATTGCTAGATCGATAAATTGAACCGAAATATTGCTAGATCGATAAATTGAGCCGAAATATTGCTAGATCGATAAATTGAGTCGAAATACTGCTAGATTGTTAAATTGGGCCGAAAGACTGCTAGATCGATAAATTGGGCCATAAAACTGCTAGATCGATAATATGGGCCAAAGTTTGCTAGATCGCTAATGGGCCAAAAACCCTCTAGTTCGAGATATGGCCAAAGTTTAATACTATATTGTTAATAGGCCCAAATGAAAGGTTTTATTAAAAACTCATTTGTATTATGGGTTACTTGATAAATCATTTATGATTAAAGTTTGTTATTCATACATAAATGCATGGGATGGGATTTGAGGAAGAAGAAGAAAGGCCGTGGCCACGTATCTAGTTCGGTGGCTCGCCACAAATTTTGGCTTAATGCCTCTAGTTACGTGACTATGTCACAATCTAGTTGTGAGTGCACTACAATATTATTTAAAAGGCTAAATGCCTACGATTGGTGTGTTTGGCGGGGTGGGTTGACTGGATCCCACAGGTGTGTGCTGGTTGGTACGGGTGTGTAGCGGATGGAAATTAGGCTTGGTTGGGAAAATTCATTTTACATGCATTTTAATATATTTTATTTCATTTTATATTGTTAAAGTTTGTAATTGGGCTCAATCCCAAATTAATGCCTTGATGGTCAGCCCAATAATGGTGGTAAGTGAGTTACACACCGAGTTCTTTGTAACTCACCCGTTTTATTATCCATCTCGGGTAATGGAAATTGATGTGGACTTGGGCCTGGGGATGACATGGTGGAGGCCATACTACGAGCGTGGGTTTTATAAACTATGAACTTTATTTAAGTTACTTATTTTAATTACTATTTTGGGTATGTTGTAATAAGGCCTCTAATTATGTTTTTATGGATTGTTTTTATGTGTGGATGGATTTAACTTTATTTTTAGATCATTAATATGGGCTTATGTTAAATCTATAAAGTTTCTTAAAAATATTGTGTTTTATAACAATTTTGGACACCTAAATTACTTTTCAATTTCTTTCAAATTCTTTTTTAAAAAAAAAACTGCGTTAAGGTTTTGACTAATATATATATAAGATTTCAACCAAGTATTTTTCTTAATTCATAATCATTGTACTTAGTTTTTATTAAACCTTATTTCTAAAGGCTTTGCATTACTGTTTTACTTAATTCATTAGAGAAATTTTGGATGTTCGTTCGGTGTGACAAACCAAATCTCGTCTTAACGCATAGACCTGGTTTGAGGTGTTACATTTAATGGTATCAGAGCACAGTTTCAAAACTCGGCTGTGGTTTGGGTTCAATAATGATGTTTGTTTGAAAAACAATTCAAAATTTCTAGATTTTGATTTAAAGGTAGTATGGCACCATGAGCATCCCGCGCCAAGTCAAGTAAGTATCTCAGATATCGATTGTTTATATTGTGATATGATCATAAGAAACACTTTAGAACTTCTAGTTTTAGGTGTTGAAAACCGTAGAGATTGAGACAATAGGATATGGTTGCGAAAACAACTCTATCTCTTTCATATCATAAAACATCGTTAATAAACAATTGAAATAGTATTTTGATTCATAAAACTCTTAATCGATTAAATCGGTCATTATGAGCTCTAGAGGACGTGGTCGTGGGCGCGCGATAGGCGTGGCCATGGTAGAGGACGAGGTGTTAGAGGCGCAGCCGAAGCACCGGATCATATGCCGGAAATGGATGCACTGTGTCACTCGAAAGTGAGACGGGATCACATAATCATATGGAAGAAGATAATGCGGTGACGCGAGCAATGCTGCGACTCCTTGAAAGGGTCGCTGGAGCTAGAACTGGGCCAATAGCTCGTGGGTCGATATCGGAACGTTTGAAATCAAGTGGTGCTGAGGTTTTCAGAGGTGTCTCAAGTGTAGCTCCAAATGTCGCTGAATATTGGCTTGAGGCAGTGGAGCGAATTATGGACGATCTTGAGTGCACTGTGGAACAAAAATTAAGGGGAGCGGTGTCCTTGTTAAGGGACGAAGCATACCAATGGTGGCTTACTGTCCGAGAAGGCCTTGAAGTCGCATTAGTTAATTGGGAATTCTTTAAGTTTCCTTCCAAGGAAATATGTAGGAACGAAAGTTATGTTGATGCCGGAAGGAAGGAATTTACGAATCTGGTCCAAGGGAATAAGACAATGGCGAGATATGAAGGCGAGTTTTTGCGCTTGAGTCGCTATGCTCGAACAATAGTGGCAGCAGATCATGAGCGTTGTGTACGCTTTGAGGATGGCTTGAACGATGAATTGCGGGTTTTGATAGCCCCACAACAAGTTAGAACTTTTGCCACGCTTGTGGAAAAGGCCAAGATAGCCAGAAGAGGTTAAGAACTCGAACGTCGAGAATCGAGGAACGAGCTAGAGGCAAGAGAGATATGAAGTATTCGGGTTCTTCAAAAGGTTTACGAAGAGGCCTCGGGCGAGGAACCACTCAAGGAAGAACACTTGTAGGCGTGGAATCGAGTCGAGATTGTGCCGATTGTGGGAAAAGGCATTCGGAGAGTCTTTGGAAGAAAATGGGTGCTTGCTATAAATGCGGGTCGATGGATCATCAATATAGGAATTGCCTCGTCGAATGGATACAACTCAGGAAGCTCGTAATACTGATGCTCCACCGGCAAGAGGAATTCAGCAACCACCGAGAGGTCGTGGACCAGGTCGTGGTGGTAATGGGGCTGGACGTGGTCAAGGTGTAGCGGGTCGAGGCAATGGTCCTAGAGGCAAACACGGATGCAAGACACCGGGATTGGTATATGCGGTTAGACGCCGTGAGGATGGCAATGCACTGATGTGATAAGCTGCACGTTATTCATTTTTGATGTACTGTTATTGCTTTGATAGATATTGGTTCTACCCATTCGTATGTTGCTAGCACCATATCTCGGAAACTTGAATTTAGACTCTGAAATTTTCGATAATGAGATGAAGGTAATTAGTCCTTTAGGACAATCGGTATTGGTAAATAAACTGTTTAGAGATGTGCCCTTAGAAATTCAAGGAGAAATATTTTTGGCAAATTTGATGGAATTGCCTTTTGGCGAGTTCGATATCATTTTGGGCATGGATTGGTTTGGTTAAGCACCGGGCGAAATTGGATTGTGCTGAAAAGCGGATGTCAATAAGGACGGTGGAGGATATAGAAATAATTATGATAGGCGAGCGAAGGAATTACTTGGCAAATGTGGTATCTGCACTTAAGGCAGAAAGGTTGGTGCGAAAAGGGTATGGAGCATTTTTAGCATTTATTAGTGCTTTAGATGCCAAAGAGTTGTCAGTGGAAGATGTGAGAACAGTGAAGGAATTTCGGATGTATTTCTGAAGAACTTCCGGTGTACCTCGGATCGGGAAGTGGAATTTGGTATTGAGCTTTTGCCCGGGCAGCTCCAAGGTGTCCATTGCTCCTTATAGAATGACATCGAAGGAGTTGGCGGAGCTTAAAGCTCAAATTCAAGAATTGCTAGATCGAGGCTTTATTCGACCGAGTGTGTCTCCGTGGGGAGCACCGATTTTGTTTGTTAAGAAGAAAGATGGGTCGATGCATATGTGTATTGACTACAGGTAATTAAATAAATTGACGATCAAGAATAGGTACCCTCTGCCAAGAATTGACGACCTGTTTGATCAATTGAAGGGAGCTTCAGTTTTCTCCAAAATTGATTTGAGATCGGGTTATCATCAACTTAAGGTGAAAGAAGCGGATATTCACAAGACGGCTTTTCGAACTCGTTATGGACATTATGAGTTTTTGGTGATGCCGTTTGGGTTGACCAATGCACCAGCTGCATTTATGGATATGATGAACCGGGTCTTTCAACCATATTTAGACCGATTTGTGGTGGTATTCATAGATGACATTCTGGTATATTCAAGGAATGAAGAAGAGCATGATTCGTATTTGCGAATTGTATTGTAGTTACTTCGAGATAATCAACTGTATGCCAAATTCAGTAAATGTGAATTCTGGTTAAGGGAAGTGACTTTCTTGGGTCATGTGGTGTCGGTAGAAGGAATAAGGGTGGATCCTCGGAAGATTGAGGTCAGTATTGGATTGGAAACCACCAAAGTCGATGGTGAGATTCGGAGTTTCTTGGGTTTGGCTGGTTACTATAGACGCTTTGTTGAGGGGTTTTCGTTGATTCGCACCCTAACTAAGCTTTTGCGAAAGGGAGTACCGTTTATATGGTGAAAAACAGCAAGAAAGTTTCGATGAATTGAAGAAGATTTTGACGGAAGCGCCAGTATTGATTCAACCTGAGGCTGGAAAGGAGTTTACAGTTTATTGTGATGCGTCGCATACGGGATTAGGTTGCGTATTGATGCAAAGTGGGAAAGTGGTAGCTTATGCTTCTCGTCAGTTGAGACCGCACGAAGTAAACTACCCTACTCATGACTTGGAGTTAGCTGCAGAGTGTTTGCTCTAAAGATTTGGAGGCATTACCTCTACGGTGAAAAGTCTATCATCTATACGGATCACAAGAGTCTTAAGTATCTTCTTACTCAGAAGGAATTAAACTTGAGACAACGAAGATGGGTGGAGCTGTTAAAGGACTATGATTTCTCAATCGAGTATCATCCCGGAAAAGCTAATGTGGTAGCGCACGCGCGTTAAGTCGTAAGGTGGTATCTGATTTGAGAGCAATGTTTGCCCATTTAAGTTTGTACGAGGATGGTAGTCTGATAGCGGAACTTCAGGTGAAGCCTCTGTGGTTGGAGCAAATTAAGAAAAAGCAAATATTAGATGAAAAGTTGGGACCTTTACTTCAACAAGTTGAAAATGGAGGAATAGAGGATTTTGGTATAAACACGGAAGGTGTGTTGTGCTTTCGTGGAAAAGTCTGCAGATGCCTAAGGACTCAGATCTGAGACAAATGATTCTACGAGAGGCGCATAGTAGCCCTTATGCTATGCACCCCGGAGGAAATAAGATGTATCGGGATCTTCGTGAACAATATTGGTGGCCAGGGTTGAAGCGTGAGATTTCTGAATTTGTGGGAAAATGTTTAACTTGTCAGCAAGTGAAGGCGGAACATCAATTGCCGTCAGGATTATTACAACCGGTAAAGATTCCTCTTTGGAAATGGGAGCGGATAACAATGGATTTTGTTAGTGGGTTACCTTTAACACCTACTAAGAAAAACTCTGTTTGGGTAATTGTTGATCGTTTGACGAAGACTGCTCATTTTCTACCAGTTCGTACGGATTACTCGTTATAGAAGTTGGCTAAGTCGTGCACGATCCGAAATCGTGAGGTTGCATGGGGTACCTGCGTCTATTATATCAGATAGGGATCCTAGGTTTACGTCACGGTTTTGGAAAGCATTGCATGAAGCTTTGGGAACAAAGCTAAACTTCAGTACGGCTTTTCATCCTCAGTCAGATGGTCAATCAGAAAGAGTAATTCAGATTCTGGAAGACATGTTAAGGGGTTGTATAATCGACTTCAAAGGTAGTTGTGAGGATTTTCTACCATTGGCGTAATTTGCTTACAACAATAGCTATCGATCTAGCATTCGGATGGCACCCTACGAGGCATTATATGGTCGAGGTGTCGTTCTCCTAGTTGTTGGACTGAATTGGGCGAACGACAGATGTTAGGTCCGAGTGATCTACGAAAACGGAAGAAAAAGTAAAAGCTATTCGAGCACGGTTAAAGGAAGCTTCAGATAGACAAAAGTCGTATGCAGATCTGAAGCGTAGAAGTATCGAGTATGCTATGGGGGATCAAGTGTTCTTGAAGTTCTCACCTTGGAAGAAGATTTTTAGGTCTGGGAAGAAGGGTAAATTGAGTCCTAGATACATTGGACCATATCGTGTGGTGAAGCGTGTTGGTCCAGTGGCCTATCAGATCGAATTACCTCCAGAGTTGAGTCAGATTCATAATGTTTTTCATGTTTCCATGCTGAGGCGCTATAGATCGGATCCTTCGCACATAGTACCGGTAGAAGAAGTGGAGTTGAAGTCAGACTTGTCTTTTGAGGAGGAACCAGTGGAAATCTTAGACCGAGATGTTAAGGTGCTAAGAAAGAAAACCGTGCCGTTGGTCAAGATTTTATGGCGTAACCACGGAGTGGAGGAAGCCACGTGGGAGCCTGAGGATGCAATTCGACAACAATACCCTCACCTTTTTCAACCAGGTAAATTTCGAGGACGAAATTTTTTTAGGAGGGTAGAGTTGTAACACCCTAAAATTCGAGTATCGATTATTGCATGATTTGGTGTTTAGATTATGAAGGAAAATTTTCTTATTATTTTTCGTGTTTATTATAGTCCTGAAGAAGAATTAGAATTATTCGGGGATGGAATAATTTTTAGTTTTTAAAATTTATTGAAGTGGAGCAAGTGGCATTGACACATAAGTTAATTAATGTGTCAAAGTGTAGCATAAGATGAGTATATGGCAAAGTGGTGTTGGCGCATGAGTTAGTGCATGAGGGAGAAGGTTCGAATCCCTTGTTTAGCATCTAGATGAATTTTATTTTTAATTTTTCTGCACATGTATAGCAAGTGTCGGCCAAGTGCATATATGGTAAGTGTTGACCTTGTTATTTTTAGTTAGTATATCAAAGGATTAAGGAAATTGTTAACTTATGGAAGGGAATCAAGAAATTAAGGAAAGATATGAAGATATGGGGCAAGTATCAAGGAAAAGGTTATGGAAATAAAATCATGGCCATTTGACCATGCATAGGGACGGCAATATGGTCTAGGGGGGAGCCGAATTTTTGGTGTTAGTTTGGCTAGGATTTGAAGTCTCTTTTTGGTCATTCTTAGTTTTGTGCATAGTTTTGCAAATTCTCTCAACCTCTCTCCTTGGCCGAATTTGATCCTTGGTAAGCCTTGATTATTTTGACCATTTGGTCATTATTGCACATCATTTGGTATTCTTTTTGTGCCTTTTTCTCATTAGTGCGAAATCACCTACATCAAAAGACCATTCCTTTCTTTTCTCTCCTTTTCTCCATTGCCGAATGTGCCTTGATCTTAAACTCATCTCTTTCTTTCTCTTTTGTTTTCTTTGAAAACCGAATTATCATCATCCATATTCTCTTATTTTGATTTCTTTTCAATCAATACTTTCTCCTTTAATCTCTTCATGGCCGAATGTTAGTGTACCTTAACCGAACCATTTTCTTTTTTTCTTTGATTCTTCATAGCCGAATATCTCTCTATTCATAAGCAACATTCTCAATCGTTTCTTTTCAACCGTGGAAAATAGGTAAGGGTTCTTTTTCATCTTCGATTAGTTTATAGTATTTGGCCGAATATTGATGGTGGTTTGAAGGCTTTCTTAGATCAAAATAAACGTTCATTCTATTAACGTTTATTTTTGTTATACTTTAGTGTGATAACGGAAGATTGGAAATCAAGAGGTCGTGTGTGACATAGAACGCTTGGATCGATTTCCCTTGTGGAACAAGAATATTTGTGGTAAGGAAATCTCGTTCTCAAAGCCTTTAGTCATAATCGATATATATATATATGATTAGGGCGTGCTAACGATCTTTGTCTTTGAAGACAATCAAGATAGGAAGAAGCGGGCCGTATATAGTGTTCGGAAGAAGGGTGGTACCATTAATCCCCTAAGTATAAACAAAGGATTGTATCGACAATCAAGGATTTCCCACAGGGTTGTGGGCGTTCATCCAAGGAGAATCAATTGTTTGAAGTAGTTCGTACTCGAACCATTATTTGTTCGTGGATTTGATTCGGTTAACGAACCATCAATCGGGAGAAACCGCAAGTGGAAGTAGTTCAAAAATCCGAGGGTAAATTTTAGATCATTATGTTTAGATCGGTTTTATTATTAGATTATAATGATCATAAGTTATCGTGATATGTATAGGTGTTGACGAGCGGGAAAGTCTAGTTCTCACCATAACGGTGTGTAACTTCACACTTATCTTTCGGGTTAGATACTAAACAAGAAGTATTATGATAAATCGTAAAAATGGCAAAATCGAAATTTATGTGATAATTAACACTTTTGTGTAAATGCATGAAAACGGTTAAAGTCGAAAAAATTACTAGATCGATAAATTGAACCGAAATATTGCTAGATCGATAAATTGAGCCGAAATATTGCTAGATCGATAAATTGAACCGAAATATTGCTAGATCGATAAATTGAGCGAAATATTGCTAGATCGATAAATTGAACCGAAATATTGCTAGATCGATAAATTTAGCTTGAAATATTGCTAGATCGATAAATTGAGTCGAAATCTTTGCTAGATTGTTAAATTGGGCCGAAAGATCGCTAGATCGATAAATTGGGCCATAAAGCGCTAGATCGATAATATGGGCCAAAGTTTGCTAGATCGCTAATGGGCCAAAAACCTCTAGTTCGAGATATGGCCAAAGTTTAATACTATATTGTTAATAGGCCCAAATGAAAGGTTTTATTAAAAACTCATTTGTATTATGGGTTACTTGATAAATCATTTATGATTAAAGTTTGTTATTCATACATAAATGCATGGGATGGGATTTGAGGAAGAGAAGAAAGGCATGTGGCCACGTATCTAGTTCGGTGGCTCTCGCCACAAATTTTGGCTTAATGCCTCTAGTTCGGTGACTATGTCACAATCTAGTTTGGTAGTACACTACAATATTATTTAAAAGGCTAAATGCCTACGATTGGTGTGTTTGGCGGGGTGGGTTATTTGGATCCCCACAGTGTCTTTGGTTGGTACGGGGTGTGTAGCGGATGGAAATTAGGCTTGGTTGGGAAAATTCATTTTACATGCATTTTAATATATTTTATTTCATTTTATATTGTTAAAGTTGTAATTGGGCTCCATCCCAAATTAATGCCTTGATGGTCCGCCCAATAATGGTGGTAAGTGAGTTACACACTTGAGTTCTTTGTAACTCACCCGTTTTATTATCCATCTCGGGTAATGGAAATTGATGTGGACTTGGGTAGGGGATGACATGGTGGAGGCCATACTACGAGCGTGGGTTTTATAAACTATGAACTTTATTTAAGTTACTTATTTTAATTACTATTTTGGGTATGTTGTAATAAGGCCTCTAATTATGTTTTTATGGATTGTTTTTGTGTGGATGGATTTAACTTTTATTTTTAGGATCATTAATATGGGCTTATGTTAAATCTATAAAGTTTTTAAAAATATTGTGTTTTATAACAATTTTGGACACCTAAATTACTTTTCAATTTCTTTCAAATTCTTTTTAAAAAAAAAAAACTGCGTTAAGGTTTTGACTAATATATATATAAGATTTCAACCAATTATTTTTCTTAATTCATAATCATTGTACTTAGTTTTATTAAACCTTATTTCTAAAGGCTTTGCATTCTTGTTTTACTTAAATCATTAGAGAAATTTTGGATGTTCGTTCGGTGTGACAAACCAAATCTCGTCTTAACGCATAGACCTGGTTTGGGGTGTTACAAACCATCAATCGGGAGAAACCGCAAGTGGAAGTAGTTCAAAAATCCGAGGGTAAATTTTAGATCGTTATGTTTAGATCGGTTTTATTATTAGATTATAATGATCATAAGTTATCATGATATGTATAGGTGTTGTGGCGGGAAAGTCTAGTTCTCACCATAACCGGTGTGTAACTTCACACTTATCTTTCGGGTTAGATACTAAACGAGTAAGTATTATGATAAATCGTAAAAATGGCAAAATCGAAATTTATGTGATAATTAACACTTTTGTGTAAATGCATGAAAAGCGGTTAAAGTCGGAAAAATTACTAGATCGATAAATTGAGCGAAATATTTCTAGACCGATAAATTGAACCGAAATATTGCTAGATCGATAAATTGAGCGAAATATTTCTAGATCGATAAATTGAACCGAAATATTGCTAGATCGATAAATTGAGTCGAAATATTGCTAGATCGATAAATTGAACCGAAATATTGCTAGATCGATAAATTGAGCGAAATATTGCTAGATCGATAAATTGAGTCGAAATCGCTAGATTGTTAAATTGGGCGAAAGAAGGCGCTAGATCGATAAATTGGGCCATAAAACCGCTAGATCGATAATATGGGCCAAAGTTTGCTAGATCGCTAATGGGCCAAAAACCCTCTAGTTCGAGATATGGCCAAAGTTTAATACTATATTGTTAATAGGCCCAAATGAAAGGTTTTATTAAAAACTCATTTGTATTATGGGTTACTTGATAAATCATTTATGATTAAAGTTTGTTATTCATACATAAATGCATGGGATGGGATTTGAGGAAGAGAAGAAAGGCCTGTGGCCACGTATCTAGTTCGGTGGCTGGCTGCCACAAATTTTGGCTTAATGCCTCTAGTTCGGTGACTATGTCACAATCTAGTTCAGTGAGTGCACTACAATATTATTTAAAAGGCTAAATGCCTACGATTGGTGTGTTTGGCGGGGTGGGTTATTTGGATCCCCACAGGTGTCTTTGGTTGGTACGGGGTGTGTAGCGGATGGAAATTAGGCTTGGTTGGGAAAATTCATTTTACATGCATTTTAATATATTTTATTTCATTTTATATTGTTAAAGTTTGTAATTGGGCTCAATCCCAAATTAATGCCTTGATGGTGCAGCCCAATAATGGTGGTAAGTGAGTTACACATCGAGTTCTTTGTAACTCACCCGTTTTATTATCCATCTCGGTAATGGAAATTGATGTGGACTTGGGTAGGGGATGACATGGTGGAGGCCATACTACGAGCGTGGGTTTTATAAACTATGAACTTTATTTAAGTTACTTATTTTAATTACTATTTTGGGTATGTTGTAATAAGGCCTCTAATTATGTTTTTATGGATTGTTTTTATGTGTGGATGGATTTAACTTTATTTTTAGATTTATTAATATGGGCTTATGTTAAATCTATAAAGTTTCTTAAAAATATTGTGTTTTATAACAATTTTGGACACCTAAATTACTTTTCAATTTCTTTCAAATTCTTTTTAAAAAAAAGCTGCGTTAAGGTTTTGACTAATATATATATAAGATTTCAACCAAGTATTTTTCTTAATTCATAATCATTGTACTTAGTTTTTATTAAACCTTATTTCTAAAGGCTTTGCATTACTGTTTTACTTAAATCATTAGAGAAATTTTGGATGTTCGTTCGGTGTGACAAACCAAATCTCGTCTTAACGCATAGACCTGGTTTGGGGTGTTACAAGATCGTTCTTCGGGATTTCAAGGAATCTATTAAGCCAATCAGGTGTGTACTCACACTAACTTTCAATATATCATATGGCAATTATTTTAATATATGAATATGCATAAGAATGTGAATGGGGCTAAGTACCACAAACGTGGTAAAAGTACCCAGGTACGTTTCCTACTTTTGATAGGATTATGAATATGTATATTGTTACATGTGAATAATGAGAAATTAAGTATGTTATGCATGATATAAAAAATATATGGGGCATTCGGGATATATGAGAAAGGGGAAGAAGGTGTTGACTTCGGTCTCACCAACGGAATATGGTGACTACGGTCACAAAATTTGAATATGGTAACCGGTTACATTATCCGAATTTGGTAACCGGTTACATTATTTGAATATGGTGTCTAATGACACAAATTATATGGGCGATGAGCACGTCGATCGCAGCGACATCGCCTTCGATGGTGTGTAGCGGATGGAGGGTTGACTTAGTAGTCCCCACGTGTGACCGGCGAGTACGGGTGGTGTGTAGCGGATGGACCATTAGGCTTGGGTTTGGGTTGCATCATTTATTTTATATGAACATGAACTTGATACGAACTTATATGCCCGACTTGTTGAAGGTTAATGTTGTGTACACATTGAGTCTGTTGACTCACCCCGTTGTGGGAACTATTTTTGGTGATGAACAAAGGATTTTGACCGAGACGGTAGACCTTGAGGTGGCCATGCATCAATTGAGGAATTTATTTAATTTGGACTTTATTTCTTTTTAGTATCTTTAATTTTATTATTGGGTTTTACTTGATGTAATAAGGCCACAAGGCCCGGATGGATTTTCTTATTTTTGCTTTATTTTTAATTATTTCTTTCATAAACGATTGTTGGATTAAATTTTAAGTGAAATATATTTTTATAAACTTTAAAAATTATTTTGTCACCTTAATAAAATTGGATTTTCCAATAAATCAAATGGGTTCCCAATCTGAGCCCAATCCACAACAACATTTTTCTAAAAAAAAATTATGCAAATTTTCTCTAAGTAACAAAGAATTTGAAAACCGGTTTATTTAAGGAACAAACCAGATCAGTTCGGGCTCGTGGGCGGGTGTGGGTGTTTCAAACTTGGTATCGAGCCCAGATTTTAAACTCTCTACTGTGGTCTAAAGCCCAAAACATTTTCAAATCGAGCCCAAATGAGTTTTATGAAAATATTTTTGGAAATAGCGAGGTTTTCGGCATGGCACCTAAGTCTCCGACCCATGATCCACGGTAAGTACTTGATCTCTTGTGTGATTTATATTATGATTTGTAGAAGGGTAGAAATGGAATGGAACATAGATTAGTGAACTAGAATCTATTGAACCATAGGACTAGTCTATTCAAACACAAGTGCATAAGACTTAAGGACCATTAAACAAACCTATGACTAAGTCGCGAGGAGTTAGGGTGTGGCAACCATTGTGCGCATGTCTAGGATTGGATCCGGGAAGAGCACAGTATTTAAGCGATCCTAGTGACTCACCTCCTCTTGTGCAGAATCCTACAGTGCGTAGCTTCGGTTCACCCTAACCAAGAGGACTTATTCATAGGCTAAACCCCTAACTAAAACCCGAAAGGGAACTAGCCGTATTTCAAAAAAAAAAAAAAAAAAACCTAGTTTTAAAACTCTTAAAATTATCCTTTTGAATTGCAAACATGATTCTATAAAATTTTCTGAAGTATTCTTGATTTATAAAAATTACTAAAATACCCTTGGTTTATAAAATGACCAACTACCCAACAGTTTTGCCAAAATTCCATTATTTTAGAAATGTTCAAAAACCCTAATTTGCAAACTATCAAAAATACCTTGAATTTTGGAAAATTACAAAATTGCCCCTAACTTACAAAATTACCAAAATGACCCTGACTTCTAAAAATTTTGCAACATCATCGTTTTGAAAAGTGCAACTCTCAAAAAGAGAACCCTCAAAGTTTTGCAACTTTTGAAACGACCCTGATTTATTAGATTTTACAAATTTACCCCGATTTGTGAAAAATCACCGAAATACCCCTGGATTTCAAAATTTTTTTCAAAATACCCCGGGAATTTAAAAATTTCAAAATACTTTTTGACAAAATCACCAAGGAACCTCATTTTGACAAATTACAAAAATACCCCTGTAGGGCAAATTACGAAAATACCCCTGGGTAGTGGAAAAACATCAACGATGAAAACTACAACGTTTCTCTGAATGAACGAAAGTTCATACTTGTTTGTGGATGAGTGTGAATGTGATTCTCTGAATTAGAATAGTGAATTTGAACTGGAAACTTTGATTGATCGAAAGAACAACTTCTGAAAACTTCGTTTCATAAAACTGTTCGCGGATTAACAAAGTGGAACAAAAGTACTAATACATAAAACTTCTTAATCAGATCTCGACGCCGAAATGAGCTCTAGAGGACATGGCCGTCGTGGACGCGGTAGAGGAAGAATGACTAGGTCGAACCCGTTAGATCGGGTCAAGGATCCGATAATGAGGTACCACCGCCCCACCACTTTCAGTAGTTGGTGTGGAGCAGCAAGCTCAAACGGGGGACGATGCTGTGTCGCGGGCTGTGCTGCAAGTTTTGGAATTGGTGGCTGGTGCAGGAGGAAATTTGGGAACTCGAAAATCGTGCGAACGGCTCCGAGCTAATGGAGCCGAGATGTTTCGTGGAGTGTGCGGAGTAGCACCCATCTGGTGAGTCTTGGTTGAAGCAACGGAGCGCATCATGGATGAGCTTGATCGACTTGAGAGGAAAAGTTGAAAGGGATGGTGGCATCATTACGCGATGAAGCTTATCGGTCGTGGTTAAGCTGGCATGCGAGATGGTGCCACGGCGGAGGATCCGACACGGGAATGTGTTAAGGAGGCATTCCGGAAGAAATATGGAACCGGTACGGATGAACAAAGGAAGGCTTTTCTAGGGTTAGTGCAAGGAGTAAGTGCGTCGCGAGAATATGAGGCGGAATTTCGAGGTTGAGCCGCTATACTCGAGGGGTAGTGGCAGCCCGAGCATGAACGCAGCGTGTCCGTTTTGAGGACGGTGAGACGATCCGAGGCTCGCGATAGCACCGCATCAGGAGCGGGAATTCTCTGCTTTGGTGGAAAAGGCCAAGGTGGCCGAGGGAATTAAGGATGCTACCAAGCAGGCTGTGGATAGGAATAAGCCCAAAAGAGGTTTTGGACCATCTGGAAAGGGCCATAAGAGGCCTAGGGTTGACGGGCCACGAAATCAACAAGCTGGTACGGGCTGGCAGTATCGCCCTTGTGAGCATTGTGGAAAGAAGCACTTGGGAGAGTGCTGGAGAAAGACGGGAGGATGTTTCAAGTGTGGGTCCAAGGACCATATGCTTAAGGATTGTCCCAAGAAACCAGATGAGAGTCGACCAACAACTCAAAATATTAATCAGGCTGGTAAAGGTGGACAGCACCCTCAGCGAGGTCGTGGATCGAACCATGGAGGAAATGGTTCGGGCCGAGGACGTGGAGCACCAAGCAGAGATGCTGAAGGTGCAGACGCGAGGCAACCAAGGTTGGTTTATGCAGTTGGCCGTCGTGAGGAGGAAGATGTGCCAGATATGACAACGGGTACGTTCCTTATTTCTGGAATACCCTTAAATGCTTTGCTTGTTATAGGGTTAGCTTATATTCTTGTATTGCTAGGAAAGTGACTGAAACCTTGGATGTGAACCTAGAGAATGTGCCTAGGAAGTGTGATAGTTCTTTAAGATCAGAGTGCGCGACAATAGCGTAGTGGGGTGAGTTAGACCGCACGATTGTTCGTTAGTAAGTAATTTCGAGGACGAAATTATTTTAAGAGGTAGAAGCTGTAACATCCTGGAAAGGGCCTATGCATTTTCGGTTTAATTGTACGAAATGACAAGTCTTAAGCACTATGAATAAATTTTTGAATATTTTGGAAACCTAGAAATGCATGGAAATGGAAATGAACATTTTGGAAACTTGAACATTTTGGAAAACTGAACATTTTTGAAAAACGGAAATGTAAGAAAATGGTCAAACAAACAGAGCCGATCGAAAATTTTAGGAAACTTAGAAATGATGCCAAAATGTCAAATTTTAAAGTTCAAAATAGGAAATAAGGGCTAGAGGGCCTTAAAAGAAAAAGTTGGAGAAGTTTGGCACACAAATAGGCTTGGAAAAGTGGCACTGAAGATGCCACTTAGGGCCTAAGGAAGTGGCGTCACATGCGTGGGAAATAGGCACAGGTTCGAGTCACTTGAGAAGCAAATAAATAAGTTTTATTTTTGCTTCCAGGAAATATTGAGGTGGACGGCATGGGTTTCTAGAAAAGGAAGAGTTTTATTTGCATAAATATGTGAATAATAAGTGATAAATAAAGGATTTTCTTTTAAGAAAATTGAGGAGATAATTGATGGATTAAAGGCTTTTATCTTTTAAATAAAAGAGATAATATTATCAAAAAGAGGAGTGGTGGCCAAGTAAGGGACTCCTAGGCTGGTAATTTCGGCTATAAAAGGAGGGGGGAGGGCTACTCATCAACGTTGCTTTCTCTTCCTCTATGCCGAAATTTTCCTAGCTCTCTCCCCTCTCTGCCGAATTTTCTTTAAGCAAAATCCATCTCCTCTTCTTCTATTTTCTTCTCTGTTTCTCTTTGTCAAAGTCGAATCTTTGTTGATTCTAAGTAAAGGAGCAATCAACTACGACATCTAAAGGGGTTTACAATCTGTCGAATATAAGGATCAAGGATCTAAGGTAAGATAAATTTATTTGATTAAAGGTTATGATGTATATGTTAGATTAAATCTAACATGAAGATTTCGACAGACATATAGGGCAAGGAATCCTCTTCAGATTTGGAAAGCGTAAGGTAAGTACATAGATCTAATCGGCCAAGGCTTATTTTTGGTATTTAGAATTATTTTTCATTGATCCAAAAGTCAGAAACTGACAAAATTACATGATTTAGTGTTAGCCGATTTCAAGGAAAAGGGATACTAGTAATTTTTGGGAACTTGATCAATCCAATCGGCAAACAAGGAATTAACAGATCTAAACTTTAGATCGGTAGATCGTTCTTCGGGATTTCAAGGAATCTATTAAGCCAATCAGGTGTGTACTCACACTAACTTTCAATATATCATATGGCAATTATTTTAATATATGAATATGCATAAGAATGTGAATGTGGCTAAGTACCACAAACGTGGTAAAAGTACCCAGGTACGTTTCCTACTTTTGATAGGATTATGAATATGTATATTGTTACATGTGAATAATGAGAAATTAAGTATGTTATGCATGATATAAAAAATATATGGGGCATTCGGGATATATGAGAAAGGGAAGAAGGTGTTGACTTCGGTCTCACCAACGGAATATGGTGACTACGGTCACAAAATTTGAATATGGTAACCGGTTACATTATACGAATTTGGTAACCGGTTACATTATTTGAATATGGTGTCTAATGACACAAATTATATGGGCGATGAGCACGTCGATTGCAGCTGCGCGCTTCGATGGTGTGTAGCGGATGGAGGGTTGACTTAGTAGTCCCCACGGTGTGACTGGCGAGAGTGCGGGTGGTGTGTAGCGGATGGACCATTAGGCTTGGGTTTGGGTTGCATCATTTATTTTATATGAACATGAACTTGATACGAACTTATATGCCCGACTTGTTGAAGGTTAATGTTGTGTACACATTGAGTCTGTTGACTCACCCCGTTGTGGGAACTATTTTCAGTGATGATGAGTGATGGGACCGGGACGGTAGACCTTGAGGTGGCCATGCATCAATTGAGGAATTTATTTAATTTGGACTTTATTTCTTTTTAGTATCTTTAATTTTATTATTGGGTTTTACTTGATGTAATAAGGCCACAAGGCCCAGATGGATTTTCTTATTTTTGCTTTATTTTTAATTATTTTGCTGCAAACGATTGTTGGATTAAATTTTAAGTGAAATATATTTTTATAAACTTTAAAAATTATTTTGTCACCTTAATAAAAATTGGATTTTCCAATAAATCAAATGGGTTCCCAATCTGAGCCCAATCCACAACAACATTTTTCTAAAAAAAAAATTATGCAAATTTTCTCTAAGTAACAAAGAATTTGAAAATCGGTTTACTTAAAGAACAAACCAGATCCGGTTCAGGCTCGTGGGCCGGGTGTGGGGTGTTTCAGAGCACTGTGTGTGCGAAATCGGTCAATTGGCACGAAATGTGCGGAAAATACGCAATGGCACTAATTGTGCGATACATTGCAAGTAATGGCACTAAGTGTGCGATACATTACTGGTATTTAGCAATATGTGTGCTCATTATCTAAGCAATGGCACTAAGTGTGCGATACATTGCAAGCAATGGCACTAAGTGTGCGATACATTGCAAGTAATGGCACTAAGTGTGCGATACATTACTGGTATTTAGCACTACGTGTGCTCATTATCTAAGCAATGGCACTAAGTGTGTGATACATTGCAAGCAATGGCACTAAGTGTGCGATACATTGCAAGTAACGGCACTAAGTGTGCGATACGTTACGTAAAAATTTGCACTACATGTGCGGGTGGTTAAATTGACTAGAGACCTTGATAATTGAATGAAAGAAATCGAGACATGGTATACAGGTAAGTAATATATGATAGTCGAATGCTTAAAGCTAATGAGGTAAGTTGTTTCGAGTTCATGAATATTTGCAATAAGGTGAGTTCATTAATTTTGGTTTTGATCGGATGGGATATATAGTACATGACTATTCAGGTTGGAACTACTTGAGTATGTGATAAATGTTAAACATTGGAACATGATATATATATATATATATATCTATGTGATTATGTGTTAGTTAAAAATTAGGAGTAAGTTGTTTAAATTCGAAATAAGTATTAGGTGTATATGATTACCATTGCTTATTACTTACTAAGCTAAGATAGCTTACCATTTGTGTTGAATTGGCTATTTTATAGATCTTTGAAGACTAGCTCGTGCTCGGGGATCTTCTTCAGTGACGATCACATTATCACTTAATTTTGGTATTTCATAAGTTGTATCTCTTTTGAATTTATGGCATGCATAGTCTAAGTTTCTTAAGTGGTTCGAATGATATGTATATGTTTGCATGCCATGCGAAAATGGCTTATCCCTTTTTGGCTTAAACTTATTTGTATATGTTTCTTTATTTAAGTTGGGTTGAGCTCATTTGAATTATGAATTTGTTAATTGAATATCTTAGTATACTTACATATTAAAAGACCATTTCATGATAGGTCTATGTCAATTTGACTTACTAGATAAGGAATAAATATTTATATGTATATATATATATATATATATATAGATGCATGCATGGATGAGGTTTGGATGATTATTTGTTTCGGCATATTTGTTTGAAAGCATTAAAGTGATTAAACATAGATGGAATATATTACATCATGTGCATGTGTAATTAAGGTGAGATCTTAAAGAGTTATCAAAAGTGTATTTTTTGTGAATATTCGGTTAAGGCATATTTTATTTAGGACATTAAATTTTTCATCTTTGAGAGATGTTATAATTTTTGATATGTGTTAATAATAGCTAGTTCATTGTTATGATATTAATAAGGTATACTTGTATTGATGTATATATATTTAATGCATATGGCTTAAAATGTTATATGCTCGATTGTATATGATAATGGAAATGAATTATGTGTTTTGTAAGGACCAATGAATGGTATTTTACTATATGTTTATATTTAGGCAATATTTGTTGTAAATAAATAATTTGATAATAGACGGGCTATACATGTGTAATTGAAATATTATGAAATGGTATGAAAATTTGTTCATGATAGTTCGAGAGAATTGCATAGATTTGGTATTTGGTTTTGTGATGTCTGTAACCCTAATCCGACGACGGATACGGGTTAAGGGTGTTACACCAAATCCATTTTTCAAAGAAAAATCCCTGGGAAAAGTTAAGAATAATTAAGAAATACTTACACTTCATCCCTTGCTACAACTATATTTTGAATGTTCTCAAAATAACCATTGCTGAACACTTCCAAAATATTATTTTGTTGGATATCATCACTCCTGTTTTCACCATTTTCACCTATATTGGCCATCTAAAAAAAAAAGATTTTTTTAGTTTAGTTTACCAAGCTTATCTATCTTTCTATCAATCTATAAAATTTTAAATTCTTTTTTCCCTGAATCAACATCAATCAAAATGATAGAAAAATCTTGGAAAAATACAAAATAAAAAATTTGAAGAAAAAAGGATAGAATCATCTATAAATGTTTAATAAAACTAAAAAAATAGTTTAATTTACCTAATAATCTATCTATTGAAATAATTAGGCTTCAACTTTTGATTTTCTTTTCAAAATGATATAAACTTCAAAATGTAGGGTCTTTTAATTTGCATTTTCATTTGTTTGAAATAAACAGTTTGATTTTTTTTCAAAATGATAGTGCTCATCTTCAAATGGACTATAAATTCTGAGTTTTCTTTTCTACTCTAAAGAAATCTGGGTTTTTTTTTTTTTTTTTTTCTGAAAAAAAAGTGGTTAACATGAACCTTAGCATCATAGATTTGCTTTAGGAATGACTAGAAATATTTTATGTTTAACAAATTAGATTAGACTAAACTTCTAAAAAGTAAAAAAAAATGAACAAAACAAAGAAAATGAAAATTTACCACTGGATTCATTTCAGAAGGAGGATTTGCCCCAAACTGGTTATAATTAACCTCAATGTCATACCCAGTAGCTTCTTGTAATCCCACAATAGGACTAATTGCCAAAAGAAAAGAAGAAGAAAAAATTAAACTCTTGCCAAATCCATTTTTGAAAGAAAAATCCCTGGGGAAAATTAAGAATAATTAAGAAACACTTACACACACTTCATCCCCTGCTACAACTATATTTTGAATCTTCTCAAAATAACCATTGTTGAACACTTCCAAAATATTATTTTGTTGGATATCATCACTCACGTTTTCACCATTTCCACCAATATTGGCCATCTTAAAAAAAGTTTTTTTAGTTTAGTTTATCTATCTTTCTGTCTATCTATAAATTTTAAAATTCTTTTTTCCTGAATCAACATCAATCAAAATGATAGAAAATCCTTTCAAAAATACAAAATAAAAATTTGAAGAAAAATGATAGAATCATCAATAATTGTTTATTAAACAAAAAAAAAAAAAAAAAAATAGAGTGTAATTTACCTAATAATCTATCTATCTACAAATTTTTAAATTCTTTTTTTCCCTAAACCAACATCAATCAAAATGATAGAAAAATCTTTGAAAAATACAAAAATAAATTAAAAAAGCACAAGGATAAGTATTTTTTTTAAAAAAAAATAAAAATCATCCATTAATGTTTTATCTGTAAGTGCCTTTGAAAAAAATCTTTCAAAAAGAAAAAAGAAATTCATACCTTAAACAAAAAGTGACAAATTTGCCTTCTTCCTCAGGAGTACAACATAAAATTTATCATCTTTCTCAGGAGTACAACACTAAATTTGTATACATATATTTTAGAGGAAAAGTAAATGGTGTGTAAGAAAGGAGTGCCAGGAGAAGAATGTTAAAAACTACTGCTGAGGGTAAATAGACAGTTCATGAAAGAGTGTGTGCGTGTGTGTTTTTGTGTTTTTCCGTCAATCAGGTTTTTTTTGGGTTATTTCTCAGGTGTACAACACTATATATATTTGAGGGGAAAAAAATAAATGGAAAAGAGTGTTGAAATGTTGAGGGTATTTGCTAACGTGGCACTTCTTTAAAATATGGACAGTTCATGAAAGTGTGTATGTGTGTGTGTGTTTTTTTTTTGCTTTCTATTCTCTGTCATTTTTTTTTGGTGAAACATAAAATTGAAATTCTTAAACCCTAATTTTTTATACTTTTTCTTTTATTTTATTTTAAATGTTTTTTCATATTAGTTTAATTAAGAAATTGCGAACAATTTCGAGCATAAAATTATATAAAAATATTTTTCAATATATGTATATATACCTGCGATAATTGTTAGGGTTGAATGTAGGCAATATTGAGTATTCGATTATTAGGGATTGGATAAAGATAATTGAGAGTAGGGAAGTGGGTGAGATTGAAGGATCTTGTGTGCAGATTTTATCTAAGCATCCAAGCTTAAGGGATTATTATTCAAAAGGTGTGATTTTGGGATAACTTTGTTTTTCCTTCTAGTGGTGGCATTTTGTTTTCAGTATGATATCAAAATTCTCTATGAAAGGTAGTGATTTATGTAATAATCTGGTCGTGTTGAAATGTACGTGAATTAATAGTAATTTTGTGTGGGTTATGGAGATTGTGTTTACCATTAGGAGCAGAAGATGAGTCCGTTCTTGAGGAATGGTTATTCTGGGGTTGAGATGATAGAAGAGGCTGTGGGGAGTTGAGTGACCCAAGGTTTTTGTGTCACTTGCCGGCCAATGATTGAAAGGGTGGTTTTTATTCCCTTTTATTTGTTTTGTGCTCTATACCCATTCAGCTGGTTTGTTGTACGATGAAGTGAATTTTTTTTATTTCTTCATAAACTAATTATGCTTTCTGACTTTTGTTTGTCAACATTAGTCTTGGTTGTCGCATTGGAAAAGGTAGAACGAAGCTCAGGGTGACTAATTAAGCATCTACATTAATTGTTACTGAAATTGATTTTTAAAGGATTGCAATCCTTCTGTCCTTTATTTTGTATAAGTTATTGTCCATTTAACATTCTGCAGAAGCCTATAGTTGACAGACTCGGGTAAGCATATGACAGCCCAGAGAAGGTCAATAATTACATCCTGTGTTTCGCTTTTCACGCATTAGGGATCTGACTTCATATGTCTTTTCTTCCTTAAATAGACAGAATTGGCGTTACAATTGTGTTGGGCTGTTGGAGAGCATGGCGGGGGTGGTGGGTCGCACAAAGATGCAGCTAGGGAACTTTTTGAAAGTCCAGAGCTACTTTTTTATGAAAACCTTTCATCTAGGTAATATTTTCGTTTTCTCAAACAAAATTTCTTTCTAATGTTGGTTGTTATATGCTGACTTTAATCTCGGTTTCGGAAGTCGTCTAGGTCTGAGGCAGGAGTCTGTCAACTCTGACTGCAGGAACTTCAGAAAGTCATCACAGTCGAGGCTTCTGTGTTTTGTTATCACAGCTATTGCAAAGCTTGCTACATATCACCACTAACCATTGCCGAGGGCACGTGTAGCCTTGGGCAAGGTTGTCTGAATCCAATTTTGGACACTTACTTTGGTCAAATATTTGTAAAGGAGGAAATGAATTTTCTAACTTAATAATGTTGCTTTTCGCTAACAATTCATATTCAGGTTGCTCGATCTCAAATATCAGATTCAAGGGTTTGGTGGTGAACTCGTGATTATTTGGGATTAATGGATGACCTCGCTATCTGTCTGTCTGTCTTGGAACCTTTCAGGCCTTCACATGGGACCCCACACAATCCAGGCACGGTCAATTGGAATGATGGAGGCACAAAAATAATTGCGCATATCCAATTTTACATTCTTGGAGAGCAGGAAGGTAAGAGACCATGCCACTCACCCTCCCCCTTGCGTACTACTTTCTTTACGCTTTTGAACAGATGAAACCAATAGGGTTCGGCTCTCTTCCATTACAATCTTGAGTAACTTTATTGTTTTGGATGCAGTCCACCCTTCCATGATTTTTCGTTTCTGAGATATTCTTCCGAGAAGAAGATAGCAATGACCTTATCCTATAGAAAGGCATCTCTCGAGTCCCTAATTTTATTGGAGTTTCAGTTTTTAGATTCATCTTGTAAGTTTATTTTGACTATGGATTTTATTTGTTAGCACATTATGGTGCATTCAACTGATGGTGATGTATCATAGAATCATAGAACATAAATGGTGTAACTCTACTTCCAAAGTTGAACTCTTTGTATACAAGGTGAAAATTAGTGATAAAAGATCGACTTGCTTCACATTTTTTTCTTTTTAATTTCACATTATTAACTTCAATTTTTGGAGTTAATTGTGCCTCTTTATTCCTTTTCAATATATTTATTTCTTATTTTGATATTTCATTATTTTCTTAGGGAATAAATCTGAATTTTTGTTGAACGTGAATTGATAGCAGCATAAATGATTTGATGAAGATAATGGCTTTAATGACGCCCACTCCACCAGCATTTCTCCACCTAAATAGTTACCAATATTTCTTTTTGTTGCCTAAAACTCATTCCACAAATCATCTTAGCTACATCCAACCATACATTACATCATTACAGTTAATATATTCGATGTCTTTTACGAATAAATTCATTCAATTCCATCCTATAGTTGACAAAATGTTTAATTAAACTAAAAAAAAAAGAGTTTAAATTTACCTAATAATCTATCTATCTGCAAATTTTTGAATTTTTTTTTTTGTTTTTACCTGAACCAACATCAATCAGAATGATAGAAAAATATTTGAAAAATACAGAAAATGAATTAGAAAAGCACAATGATATGGATTTTGAAAAAAGATAAAAATCATCCATAAATGTTTCCATGCATTATCTCTGAGTGTTTTTGAAACTAAAACCTTTCATGAAGAAAAAAGAAAACCATACCTTAAACAAAATGTGATGAACAGATTTGTCTTCTTTCTAAGGAGTACAACATTGAATTTATATATATATATATATATATATATTTGAGAGGGAAAATAAATGGTAAGTAGGAAATGAGCACTAGAAGGGTACATGGGACAAGAGTGTTGAAAATTGTTGTGGGTATCTACTGACTGACACTTCTTTGAAATATGATTGGTTAAAGGTTTTAATGGACAATTTACGAGAGTGTGTGCATTTTTTGTTTTTGCTTTATGTTCTCACTCAATGCTTTTTTTGGTGAAACATAAATTTGAAATTATTAAACCATTATTTTTATACTATTTCCTTCTTTTATATTAAATGCTTTCTCATATTAGCTTAATTAATAAATTTTGAATAGTTTTGAGCATAAATTTATATAAAAATATTTTTATATACATGCTATAATTGTTAGGGTTGAATGCAGGTAATAATGAGGATTTGATTATTAGAGATTAGACAAATAATTGAGAGTAGGGAAGTGGGTGAGACGGAAGGATCTTGTGTGCAGATTTAAGTGTGGCAACCAAGCTTATGCAACTATTATTCGAAAGGTATGGTTTGGGGATTTCCCCTTCTAGTGGTGACATTTTGTTTTCAGGATGAAATCATTTTTTAAGTTGTGATTTCTGTAATAATCTGGTCGGTATGTGAATTAATAGTGATTTTGTGTGGGTTTTGGTGATTGTGTTTACTACGAGGAGCAGTGGATTCATGAGGAATGGTTATTTTGGGGTGGCTTTTATCTTGAGATGATAGAAGGGGCTGTGGGGATTGAAGGTCTTTGTGTCACTTGCCAATGATTAAAAGGGTTGTTTTGTTGATCTGATTTAGTTAAAGTGTGTTTGATGTGATGTCAATTTTGAATTTGAGTCTGCTGGTATAGTTGGAAACTAAGTGGATTGTGAGATCAATTTTTATTCCATTTGATGGAGATTAGTTTTGGTAAAGGGGAGGTTTTAATTTTTGAAAGTGTGCTACTTAATTTCTCTTCAGATTGTGCTTCTCAAGTATAGCGGTGTTTTTGATGGGTAAGCTATCAAGATTGTAATTGAAACTTAGAGTCAATTAGCCTTTAACTATTCCCTTGCGTTGGCGTTAATTGAATCGGTATCAAGGGAGTGGTGGAAAATCCAATCAGGTGTATTGTACCATTGGCCCCTGTGTGGTGCTCAAGCTCATCATTCATCCTGTGGAAAATTGCAGTGCGGATAGGGTAAGATGCAAATTCCTAGCACTAATCGACATCCATTGTATCAATACAAATAGATTCATGTCTCCAATTTGAAACTTATGGCTAGTTTTTAAATTTTATTTTACTGTTGTTATTGCCATATAAAATAGGCTAATTTGAGAAGTGGATTTAATTCCTTTTAAGTAAACATATATTTTTATTATCAGATTTAAGTAAACATATCTCATTTATAAATATATATATATATATATATTATTTATAAATATATATCATGTAAATGTCAAATTATGTGTTCACTCCATAAGTTTAAACCAAATTAATATCTAATAACAAAATATTTTATTTAAATTTAATTATAAATGTTGGTACAAAAAATAAAATTTTCGACGCATATGATTTTCGAAATAGCAAAATTTACAATTTAACCGCTATCATTTAAGTTGACTGAATTTTCAAAGATCGAAAAATATAGAGACTTAAACTAGAAACTAGCGAAATTAAAGTACAAGATTAAATCCTCAACTCTAACAAAAATACATAAACTAGACTGAATATGTAATTACATTTTCTTAACAATACGAGATTATTTATCAACAGGGTGTATGAACCGGAAAAAAAAACACCACCATGTCCTGGTTTCATGATAAGTTTTAACTAATTCAACAGGCTAGGAGATAATGACAAAATTCTTAACTGAATATTCGATATTATCTCATGATTTTCTGTACTCCTTAGAAATTTTTTTTACTTCCTCATAATTTTTTTGATACCCCTCATAATTTTTTATACTATTTTATAATTTTTGGTACTCCCTCGTAATATTTTATATTACATGTTTCGAAATTATGTTTTGCCATGAGAAATCAATTTTTAGAGGTAGAAAATTATTATTTTTACATACTAATAAAATTTATTATATACACTAATAACTTTGAACATATTGAAAGTAAATAACTAAAGCAATTTTTTTAAGATGAGCCGGTATTTAGTACTTTGGTGACAAACAAATAATCCATCATTTCTTATTTAATTTCAAACCATCATCATATAAATTAACCAAACAAGTAACCCATTATTTCTTTTTTCTGACTATATGAGCTCATGAAAGCCAAAATCCAAATCAAGCAAGTGATTCAATCCAAATCCAAAATTAAAACTCTCAACTTCCTCTTAAATTCTTGAACAATTAACAACAACATAATAAAGAAGTCTAAAACTGTGGATTGGTTTCTATGAGCCCATTGCTCAATAAAGAGTCCTATCAAAAGCTCTTCTAAAACATTCCTTTAAGAAAGCTACGGTTTATGAGATAATATTATATTGAAGTTTCTATTTGAACTCCTTGGTTACATAACTTACGTTTCAACAACTTCAAAAGAAGCCATTAATACCTGCAACTCATAAAGCAAATATAAATCCATCAGTACCTGCAGCAACATACCAACAAAAAGAAAAGCTCAAGACTTAGCAATGGCATGACCTTATGCCAAATGGCATAGCATCCTTGATCGAAGCAACGGTTGTTGATAAGATAGCATCAATGATTTTGAGCGTCGACAAAGGCATATATTCCTTGTTGCTTAATATGTCGACGCTTTGAAACGCTAGGGTTAAGATACTTCCCACGGCTCCATCTCCTTGCCCAGGTGCCTTATCAGGCATAATGCTGAACCCTGATGGTAAAATAGATACAAATTTTGGGTTACCACCATTCAAGATTTTTGACATGGCCATGATATCCATCGGCACGTATACTATGTACGAGCCAGTTTCATCGGTGTAGCTTTCTTGGAGATATAGTATCTCGATCTTGTTTGGCGATGACTGCAAATTTATTAGTATGCTTATTAGTTAGTTCATGGAGGAAATTGTGATGAGAAAAGAAAAGGAAATGATCGAAACACTTACATTCACTTGCATAATGGAAACTCGATTTTTAGGATTTTCACCATTACTGACATAGACAAGTTCTCGGACATGTCGTTGGTTTGAAAGCAAATCCCACTGCATAATTATACACCCCGGAATCCATCCATGAAAAGTTACACGCTCAGTGGAGTAATATATATACACACATATATGTTTGTATACATGCATGCATTCAGACAGCAGGACAAGAAAATACCCCTAAAAAATTAAACACGTATATATATAAGTTTTACATACCCTGTTTCTTGTACGTTCATGACGAAGAAAATCAAACAGAACCTCCATCCGGGCTAGAATTTGAATTGAAGTAGTGAAGATTACAATGTTACCAGAAGGCTTCCCAGGAACCTTTAATATATTTCCGTATCTCAACCTAACATCTTGAGCAGCAAAGTTTTGAGGTAACCCCGACCATACATTCTCAGAACATGAATTAAAATTGTTGAAAAAATTCTTAGTCATCTTTTCACCAATTTAGTGAGACTCTCCTCCCTTCTTGTGGTATTAAAACTGTTTTTCCAAACAAATCAAATTACATCAACAAGTGTTCATTAAGTTGGCGCATGTAATGTAAATAGAAAGCAGGAATGAATTAAAATTTTTACCCCCATCAGTTGTAGGAGCGGTTCTAGACATTGAAGTTGTGAGCCATTGGCAATGCCTGTTGATGGTTGCAATCCATCGTTTGGCACTAAATGCAAAACCTGAGCTAACAATGGGACGAAAGAGAGGGTGAAGTGATTTGTTATCAACTTCAACATGTTAAATCCATGTTACCTTTGACCCTCTATTGCCCACTTCTTGGATTACACAACCTGATGGCCTTCTTCGAAACAATACTTGTGGATATGGGAATAAACTCTCCAAGGAAACATCAACCACTCCTCACGTTCCATTTGTGTGCTTTTTACAGTACCTTGCGAAATAGCTTTGGCTTGCTGGTATTAATGGTGTACACTGATGAAACTCTGCTGACATCTGATGAGAAAACAAATAAAATGGATTTTGGAAGACTAGTTACTATATGAATATATTAATTATTAGAGAAAAAAAAACAAAGAAATCGATCGTGAAGAATATTTTAGGAATTATAATGGCATCTAATGATACCCCTAAACACTAAAACAAATAAAACGGATTTTTTGAAGAGAACCATTAGCTATTTACTAAATATAGGCAACGCAAATACGTAATTATATCGAACATATTAATTATAAGAGAAAAAACAAGAAAATGAATCGTAATAAATATATTAACCGTAAGAGAAAAACAAACTAATGGATCATAGTCAAGTATATGAAATATCAGAGGAAGAACAAAGAAATAATCCATCATGAAGAATCTTAAAAAACTATAACTGCATTTAATGATTTTCTTAAACCATAAAGCGAAACCTCGTAGTTAACAAAAAAGTATTCAACTATGAAACAACTCTTTCCTTGAATTTGTATGAGAATATTCTTTCTTTTCGTATATGAATCATTGCAATCACTTTCTTTAAAGTAAGATTCTATAAAACAATAAAGCTACTAAATAAATGTTTCAATATCAATATGTATGTTAAGCAAAATGATAGTGAATTTTTGTACTAAATTTTAATGCATGGAATATTGTTGAGATATCTATAGGGTAATGAATCAAGTAAAATTAGATATAAAATGGATAAATATCAAAATTATACATGAACTTTCTATACAATGTGATACATTGAATTTGATTTTGAGCAATTTATAAATAATCCAAAATAAAAGTTTCACGTGTCAAATTTTTACCCCCATCAGTTGTAGGAGCGGTTCTAGACATTGAAGTTGTGAGCCATTGGCAATGCCTGTTGATGGTTGCAATCCATCGTTTGGCACTAAATGCAAAACCTGAGCTAACAATGGGACGAAAGATAGGGTGAAGTGATTTGTTATTGTTAGAGTTGTGTGACCCAAATTCTAAGATATTGCTTGCAAGTTAAGTTAAACAAAATATATCTTCTTTCTAGAAGATTTAGTATTTATGAGTATAATATATTTAGCATTTATTAGCATAATATATTTTTACTTTGATTAGAATTAGGTTTTACAAGCCTATAAATAGACATAGTCTATTCCTCTTGTAATGGGTTTGAATTCGACATAGTGAATTTTTCTTCTCCTCTGCCCGTGGTTTTTTCTCGAAAGGGTTTCCACGTAAAATCTGTGTGTTCTTTATTTTATTTCTCTTTTCTTTGCGATATATATTGTCATTACCGAAATTTATATTTTTCACAAATTGGTATCAGAGCTTCCGGGTTTTTCATCTCGATCACGGTAATGGCGTCTTTGAAGTATGAAATTTCGCTATTGGATCGCAACACTAGATTCACGTTGTGGCAGATAAAGATGCAGGCAGTTCTTGCATAGATGGATTTAGAGGAAGCCCTGCTAGGGGTAGATAAGATGCCTTCGACATTGACGGAGGAAGAGAAGAAGCGCAAGGATCGAAAGGTATTAACACAGTTACATCTGCATTTGTCTAACGAAATTTTGCAGGATGTGATGAAGGAGAAGACCATGCATTGCATTATGGAAGAGGCTAGAACAAATATGTATGTCCAAAACTCTAACCGACAAGTTGCATATGAAGCAACGTCTTTATGCTCATCGTTTGGAGGAAGGTGCATCTGTGCACGAACACTTAACAATGTTTAAAGAAATTCTCTCAAACTTGGAGGCCATGGAGGTTCAGTATGATAAAGAAGATCTAGGGTTGATTCTACTTTGTTCGTTGCCCCCGTCTTATTCAACCTTCAGAGACACGATTTTATATAGCCGTGAGTCTCTCACAGTTGATGAGGTTTATGATTCTTTGACCTCGTATGATAAGATGAAGCATCTTGTGGTTAAACCCGACTCTCAAGGAGAGGGTCTCATTGTTCGTGGGAGACAAGATCAGAATGCTGATGATGATCGTGGAAGGACACAGGAACGGAATCCTCAGAGAAATCTAAGGGTAGATCGAAGTCTTCAAACAGAGGTAAAACTTGCAACTTCTGCAAGAAGAAAGGGCACATTAAATCTGAGTGCTATAAGCTATAGAACAAGATTAAAAGGGAGGCTACGAATCAAAAGGGAAAACAACCAGAAAATTCCGGTGAAGCTGATGTTGTTGAAGACTACAGCGATGGTGAACTTCTTGTCGCTTCTGTTAACAATTCTAAAGTGAGCGAGAAGTGGATACTTGATTCAGGCTGCACCTTCCACATGAGTCCCAATCGGGATTGGTTTACAACTTACGAAACAATGTCTGAAGGTGTTGTTTTGATGGGAAATAATGCTTCATGTAAAATCGCAGGTGTTGGAACAATTAAAGTTAAGATGTTTGACGGAGTTGTCAGAACACTTAGTGACGTATGACATGTTCCAGAATTTAAGAGAAATTTAATTTCTTTAAGTACTCTTGATTCAAAAGGGTACAAATACACAGTGAAAGTGGGATTTTGAAGATTTTCAAAGGTTCCTCGTTGTGATAAAAAGGCGGAGAAAGACCGCCAAGTTATATGTTTTTCGTGGGGTTCTCATTGTTATTGGTGATGCAAATTGTCGCTTCCTCTTCCTTGTCAGATGATGATACTACTAAACTTTGGCATATGCGCCTAGGGCGTATGAGTGAGAATGGCATGGCAGAATTGAGCAAAAGAGGACTTCTTGATAGGTAAGGAATTTGCAAACTGAAGTTCTGTGAGCATTGCGTTTTTGGGAAGGAAAAGAGAGTTCGATTCACCAGAGGAATCCATAACACGAAGGAAACGTTGGAGTATATTCATTCTGATTTGTGGGGGCCATCAAGAGTGCCTTCAAGAGGTGGAGCTAATTATATGCTAACTTTTATTAATTATTTTTCCAGAAAAGTTTAGGCATTCTTCCTGAAGCAGAAAAGCGATGTGTTTTCTGCATTTAAGTCTTAGAAAACTATGATTGAAAAATAGACAGGAAAACAAATAAAATACCTCCGCACAGACAATGGCTTAGAGTTTTGTTCAAATGAGTTTAATAAACTATGCAAGTCAGAAGGGATCGTGAGACACTTGACAGTTCGTCATACTCCACAGCAAAACGGCGTTACAGAACGAATGAACAGAACGATCATGGAGAAGGTTCGATGTATGTTGTCAAATGCCAACTTACCAAAGTCGTTTTGGGTCGAAGCAGCCTCTACTGCATGTTTTTTGATCAACCGATCTCCATCCGTTGCCATTGAGAAAAAGACTCCACAAGAGGTATGGTCTGGTAATCCTGTTAATTATTCTAATTTAAAGATCTTTGGGTGTCCTGCGTATGCTCATGTTGATAATGGAAAATTAGAACCGAGATCCATTAAATGTGTTTTTCTTGGTTATAAAAGTGGTGTAAAAGGGTATAAGTTATGGTGTCTGAAAATAGAAAAGTTGTGATTAGCAGAGATGTTGTTTTTGATGAAAGCGCTATGCTACCTAACTTATCTCTTAAAGACTCTTCCAATAAAGAAAATCAAAAGCGGTGGAGCATCAGTTAATACTGAGTCGACTCCTCAAGCCAGTACAAAAATTGAGAATAGAGTTGCTTCTTCACCACAATACTCTATCGCCAAAAAGCAGAACTAGAAGAGAAATTAAGCCTCCAAAGAAGTATCTTTGAAAGGTGATCTAGTTGCTTATGCTTTAAATGTGGCTGAAGATATAGATGCAAACCAAGAGCCGTCTAATTATTTTGAGGTGGTTAGCTGTGAAGACTCAGAAAATTGGATGTTTGCTATGCAAGAGGAGATGGAATCACTCCACAAAAACAGAACATGGGATCTTGTGAAACTTCCTAAAGGTAAAAAGGCTGTTCGCTATAAATAGGTGTTTAAAAAGAAAGAAGGGACTCCAGGAGTTGAAAAACCCAGATATAAAGCAAGGCTTGTTGTAAAGGGTTACAGTCAAATTCCAGTAGTGGACTTCATAGATGTGTTCTCCCCAGTTGTGAAGCATAGTTTGGTTCGTGATATTATTGCTCGTGGTGATATTGTTGTAAGAAAAATTAGTACTCATGAAAATCCTGCAGATATGATGACTAAGTCACTTCCTATAACAAAGTTTGAGCATTGCTTAGATTTGGTTGGTGTTCATTGTTAAAGTTGAACCCTTAAGGGGTTTTATGGAAGAGGTGGAGAACTTGTTCGTTGAGAGTTCGCGATGAAGAACTTGTTTGTTGAGAATTCGTGTCAAGGTGGAGATTGTTAGAGTTGTGTGACCCAAATTCTAAGATATTGCTTGCAAGTCAAGTTAAACAAAATATATCTTCTTTCTAGAAGATTTAGTATTTATGAGTATAATATATTTAGCATTTATTAGCATAATATATTTTTACTTTGATTAGAATTAGGTTTTACAAGCCTATAAATAGACATAGTCTATTCCTCTTGTAATGGGTTCGAATTCGACATAGTGAATTTTTCTTCTCCTCTGCCTGTGGTTTTTTCCCGAAAGGGTTTCCACGTAAAATCTGTGTGTTCTTTATTTTATTTCTCTTTTCTTTGCGATATATATTGTCATTACCGACATTTATATTTTTCACAGTTATCAACTTCAACTTGTTCAATCCATGTTACCTTTGACCCTCTATTGCCCACTTCTTGGATTACACAACCTGATGGCCTTCTTCGAAACTGTACTTGTTGATATGGGAATAAACTCTCCAAGGAAACATCAACCACTCCCCACGTTCCATTTGTGTGCTTTTTACAGTACCTTGCGAAATAGCTTTGTCTTGCTGGTATTAATGGTGTACACTGATGAAACTCTGCTGACATCTGATGAGAAAACAAATAAAATGGATTTTGGAAGACTAGTTACTATATGAATATATTAATTATTAGAGAAAAAAAAACAAAGAAATCGATCATGAAGAATATTTTAGGAATTATAACGGCATCTAATGATACCCCTAAACACTAAAACAAATAAAACGGATTTTTTGAAGAGAACCATTAGCTAGTTACTAAATATAGGCAACACAAATACGTAATTATATCGAACATATTAATTATAAGAGAAAAAACAAGAAAATGAATCGTAATAAATATATATTAACAGTAAGAGAAAAACAAACTAATGGATCATAGTCAAGTATATGAAATATCAGAGGAAGAACAAAGAAATAATCCATCATGAAGAATATTAAAAAAACTATAACTGCATTTAATGATTTTCATAAACCATAAAGCGAAACCTCGTAGTTAACAAAAAAGTATTCAACTATGAAACAACTCTTTCCTTGAATTTGTATGAGAATATTCTTTCTTTTCATATATGAATCATTGCAATCACTTTCTTTAAAGTAAGATTCTATAAAACAATAAAGCTGCTAAATAAATGTTTCAATATCAATATGTATGTTAAGCAAAACGATAGTGAATTTTTGTACTAAATTTTAATGCATGGAATATTGTTGCGATATCAATAGGGTAATGAATCAAGTAAAATTAGATATAAAATGGATAAATATCAAAATTATACATGAACTTTCTATACAATGTGATACACTGATTTTGATTTTGAGCAATTTATACATAAAATTGCCACTGGATTTATTTCAGGAGGGGGATTTGCCCCAAACTGGTTGTAATTAACTTCAATTTCATACCCAGGTGCTTCTTGTAATCCCACCGTAGGACTAATTGCCAAAAGAAAAGAAGAAGAAGAAATTAAACGCTTGCCAAATCCATTTTTCAAAGAAAAATCCCTGGGAAAAGTTAAGAATAATTAAGAAATACTTACACTTCATCCCCTAGCTACAACTATATTTTGAATGTTCTCAAAATAACCATTGCTGAACACTTCCAAAATATTATTTTGTTGGATATCATCACTCATGTTTTCACCATTTTCACCCATATTGGCCATCTAAAAAAATATATATTTTTTTAGTTTAGTTTACCAAGTTTATCTATCTTTCTATCCATCTATAAAATTTTAAATTCTTTTTCCCCTGAATCAACATCAATCAAAATGATAGAAAAATCTTGGAAAAATGCAAAATAAAAAATTTGAAGAAAAAAGCAAAATAAAAAATTTGAAGAAAAAAGGATAGAATCATCTATAAATGTTTAATAAAACTAAAAAAATAGTTTAATTTACCTAATAATCTATCTATTGAAATAATTAGGCTTCAACTTTTTGATTTTCTTTTCAAAATGATATAAACTTCAAAATGTAGGGTCTTTTAATTCTGTTTTCATTTGTATTGAAATAAACAGGTTTGATTTTTTTTCAAAATGATAGTTCTCATCTTCAAATGGACTTTAAATTCTGGGTTTTCTTTTCTACTCTAAAAGAAATCTGGGTTTCTAACGATTACAGGCTTTTTTAATTAGGAATTTGTTTCTCAGTGCTCTTGTGGATTGCTTTGCTTTTTAATTTTTAGATTGTTCATTTTCTCTGTATCAAGTATTTTGAATTTCTATTACTGCAAGTAAATGCAACACTTTGCATTTCTAAATTAAGGCTAGCTTACTTTAATATTGTACGCTCTTCCAATAGTACAATATCATATTTTTGAGCTATGAATTGTGTATATAACTAGGCTAACCTGGTTTTTGTTTGTTTTGTAACTAATATCCCTTTTTTTTCTGTAGTTTGAAATAAGTCGACACTTGACAGAAGATTGATTGTTTCAGGAACGCCATGGGACTTCTCCTGGGGTTGCCGCAGTACTACAAGCTGCAACAAATAGCCCTTAGTCTGATAGATTAAAGCAGATACTCAATATCACACCTAGGCTTCTTCATATGTATTTTACTGTTGCTTTGCGCGATGCAAATAAATGTATGTTTTATTTTTATTTTTTTTAAATCCATTTGATATCCTTTTTAGTGCTTTTATAACTCTATCTGCAGGATGTAGCTTTAGTTTAAGTGTCGGTACTCATTGCTTGTATCTTAATTTGTGTTCTTGCCTCTCTTTTATAGCATTAATCTTTGCATTAATTCCCATTCTGATGGCTAGAAATTCTACATTATTTCCTGACAAGAACTATATGTATGAGGTTTGTATACATTTTCGAAATATTAGTTCTGTTATTGTATTTCTTGTGGGGCTGCTACCTTGCGGTTATGTACTACCCTCTAGATACATTAATTATTTGGGTCCATACTGAAGTGCTTATGTTAGGCAAATGAAATGGTTTTGTATGGATTCAAAGCTTTTCTTGTAAATGTCCATCTAATAGGACATCAATTTAGATGCTGAGATTGGAATGGCTTGTATTTCTGAGAAGCTATATTCGTGCAGGTTGGCAGAAGGCTCCTAGAATTCATGCTTGCTTCGTTTCAGCGTTCTCCGGATTTTATTGCACTTTCGAGGGTATTATTCACTCAAGTTTCTCCATAGATTTTGGTTTCCCAACTTGTATTAAGCATCTACATTAATTGTTACTGAAATTGATTTTTAAAGGATTGCAATCCTTCTGTCCTTTATTTTGTATAAGTTATTGTCCATTTAACTTTATGCTTAGCACTGTTCTTATGTTGATTACAGTGAGTTCGCAGATCCTGTTGTTGCAGCTGCGACTCTTGATTTTCTAAATGTAAACAAGAACAAACTTCTTTTTTCTTTCCCCAACTTACTACCTCAGGTATGATCAATGAATTAGGATTCTTAGCAGATTCTTTTGATAAACATAATGCATTTTAAGGTATTAAAGATGCTGGATATCTTAAGAATTTGCATTGCTTTTTGGAGCATGTTGTTTAAATTTATGAAATTGATGCTATTACTGTCATATGGCTTTAGACGTGTATAACATATTTGTTGGTAAATAAAAGATTGGAAGTTACAGAACCTACAGAATAGAAAATTTAAATTTATGTACTATGTACTATGTACTATGCATATATGTAATTTTGTCCCAAAAACAATTTTGACGTCTGCTGCACTGAATGAAAATTGAAAACCCTCTATATACTTTGTTCCTTCTAAGCATGAGTTAATACATTTTCGTTTGATCTTTAACAAATCATTTAACGGTGAAGTTAAAACATCTAAATATGCTTGTTCTGTCAAACTACCATTTTTGAGTAATCCTGTTGGAGTTGCTTTATGTTTTGAAGCTCAAAGGTGCCACGTTTATCAGCAATTCATTCCCTTTGTGATTTTACTTGTTATAGCTCATCTTCCCTTTGCCAATTATGTATTTTTCTTCTAAATTGAAGCCTTCTAGTTGAACAGTGGACTAAATATGGAATCAAGTAATTATCCCTTTGCATCTCTTACTAATATTCCTTATTTCTTTGTAGTTTTTCCTTTGCTTCTGAAGCTGATTGCATGGAACGGAGAAAAGTAAGTTCTCCTATCTAAGGTTGTTTCCATTTCAGCAGACTTAGTCTTACGAGTGTTCAGTATGTGGTATATTACCTGAATGGCAATAGCTTGCTTTCTCTATGTTCTTGTCTCCACTTCTGGAGAACCTTTATCAGTAATAAACAGGCTAAACTGATACTAAATCCATGTGATGTGGTTTACAGAATAAGCAGTTAAACATACAGTACTCATAAATGGTTTGTTTTAAAGTGCTATTGAGGATCATCATGTGTGGTTTGCAGATTAGAAAAGGCATTTCTCAAGGTTTTTCCAGGATTGGTATCACCTGGATCATTTCTCCCCCTATTTCCATCTTTAGTAGATTTGCCAAGTGAGTTTATTGTCTGGGCTTCTCAATTGACTGTATTGTCCTCTTGTCTGCACTTATTTCGTACACCTTTTCACCTCATTTTGCATTTTAAAACTTCATTTGCATTCATTCTAAGCGCTCTTTAACATAAATAGATTGATGGATGGTTGATATGATAATTTTTATTGCCTTTTCTTTGTTATGTGCTCTATGTGCATTCATCTGGTTTGTTGAATGATGAAGTGAATTTTTCTTATTTCTTCATAAACTAATTATGTTTTCTGACTTTCATTTGTCTACATTAGTCTTAGTTGTCGCATTGGAAAAGGTAGAACGAAGCTCAGGGTCACTAATAGGAAGCAGTATAGCTTCTATCCAGAAGAGTGCGGCTCCTGAGGTTATATGTGGGACTTTATAAATTGTATATTTTAAGTAAACACTCATTAGTAGTGCAAATGGTAAAACTCCCTTATATGATACAGATGCTACTTGCACTCATGGATGAAGCCTATACGGGTTCTACCATTGGAGATGGAGGAGGAGACTCTGAGTCCGAGGAAAGCAGTACGATTGATGTTGCTGATCCTGTGTTTCTGGAACTTCTTAAGGATGAAAATGATGGTCTTGCTGTATGGTCTTCTATTTATTAAACTCCATTTACAATTAGATGAAAGCAGTTACAATCATAGTATTACTTGAGGAAAGTATAGTTGTGTAACCATTACAGACTTTTTTAATTAGGAATTTGTTTCTCTGTGTTCTTGTAGAGTACTTTGCTTTTTAAAATTTAGATTGTTCATTTTCTCTGTATCAAGTATTTTGAATTTCTATTAATGCAAGTAAAAGCAGCACTTTGCATTTCTAAAATTAAGGCTAGCTTACTTTAATATTGTACATTCTTCCAAGAGTACAATATCATATTTTTTGAGCTATGAGTTGTGTCTATAACTAGGCTGACCTGGTTTTTGTTTTTGTTTTTTGTTACTGATATCTCTTTTCTTTCTGTAGTTTGAAATAAGTCGACATTTGACAGAAGATTGATTGTTTCAGGAACGCCATTGGACTTCTCCTGGGGTTGCTGCAGTACTACAAGCTGCAACAAATAGCCCTCAGTCTGATAGATTAAAGCAGATACTCAATATCACACCTCGGCTTCTTGATATGTATTTTACTATAGCTTTGCGCGATGCAAATAACTGTATGTTTTATGTTTTTTTTAATCCATTTGATATCCTTTTTAGTGCTTATATAACTCTATCTACAGGATGTAGATTTATTTTAACTGTCGATACTCATTGCTTGTATCTTAATTTGTGTTCTTGCCTCTCTTTTGTAGCATTAATCTGTGCATTAATTCCCATTCTGATGGCTAGAAATTCTACATTATTTCCTGACAAGAACTATATGTATGAGGTTTGTATACATTTTCGAAATATTAGTTCTTTTATTGTATTTCTTGTGGGGCTACTACCTTGTGGTTTTCATATTATCTACAGTATGTACCACCCTCTAGATCCTCCCTTACATTAATTATTTGGGTCCATACTAAAGTGCTTATGTTAGGTAAGTAAAATGGTTAGCATCATTGGATTTTTGTATGGATTCAAAGCTTTTCTTGTAAATGTCCATGTAATAGGACATCAATTTAGATGCTGAGATTCGAATGGCTTGTATTTCTGAGAAGCTATATTTGGGCAGGTTCGTAGAAGGCTCCTAGAGTTCATGCTTGCTTCATTTCAGCGTTCTCCAGATTTTATTGCACTTTTGAAGGTATTATTCACTCAAGTTTCTCCATATATTTTACTTTTCCAGTTTGTATTAAGCATCTACATTAATTGTTACTGAATTGATGTCTTATAGGATTGCAATTCTTTTGTCCTTTTTCATAATTATGATGGAACTTTATTTGGTGTAGTGTTATTATTTTGTCTAACTTATTGTCCATTTAACCTTCTGCAGAAGCCTATAGTTGACAGACTCGGGGAAGCATATGACAGCCCAGAAAAGGTCAATAATTACATCTTATGTTTCGGTAAAATGGTTTTCATGCATTAGGGATCTGACTTCATATGTTATTTTTTCTTTAAATAGACAGAATTGGCGTTACAATTGTGTTGGGCTGTAGGAGAGCATGGTGGGGGTGGTGTATCTCACAAAGACGCAGCTAGGGAACTTTTGAAAGTTTAGAGCTACTTTTGTATGAAAACCTTTCATCTAGGTAATATTTTCATAGCTCTTTTTATATGTTTTCTCAAAAAACTTTCTTTCTAATGTTGGTTGTTATATGCTGACTTTATTCTTGGTTTCGGAAGTCGTCTAGGTCTGAGGCAGGAGTCTATCAACTCTGACAGCAGGAACTTCAGAAAGTCATCACAGTCGAGGCTTCTGTGTTTTGTTATCACAGCTATTGCTAAGCTTGCTACATATTACCGTGAACTATTGCCGAGGGCACGTGTAGCCTTGGGCAAGGTTGTCTGAATCCAATTTTGGACATTTACTTTGGTCAAATAGTTGTGAAGAAGGAAATGAATTTTCTAACTTAATAATGTTGCTTTTCGCTAACAATTCATATTCAGGTTGCTCGATCTCGAATATCAGATTCAAGGGTTTGGAGGCGAGCTCGTGATTATCTGGGATTAATGGATGACCCCGCTATCTCGCTCCTGTGCTGTCTTGGGACCTTCCCGGCCTTCACATGGGCACCCACACAATCCAGGCACCGTCAACTGGAATGATGGAGGCACAAAAATGATTGCCCATATTCCATTTTACATTCTTGGTGAGCGGGAAGGTAAGAGACCATGCCACTTACCCTCCCTCTTGCGTGCTTCTTTCTTACGCTTTTGAGCAGATGAAACCAATAGGGTTCGGCTCTCTTCCATTACAATCTTTGAGTTACTTTATTGTTTTTGGATGCAGTCCACCCTTCCATGATTTTTCGTTTCGGATATTCTTCCGAGAAGAAGAAGATAGCAATGACCTTATCCAATAGAAAGGCATCTCTGGAGTCCCTAATTTTATTGGAGTTTCCAGTTTTTAGATTCATCTTGTAAGTTCATTTTGATTATGGATTTTATTGTTAGCACATTATGGTGCATTCAACTGATGATGATGTATCATAGAATCATAGAACATAAATGGTGTAATTCTACTTCCAAGTTGAATTCTTTGTATACAAGGTGAACATCAGAGAGAAAAAATCTGACTTGCTTCACTTTTTTTTTTTTTTTAATTTCACATAATTAACTTCAATTTTTGGAGTTGATAGTGCCTCTTTTATTCTTTGTCAATATATTTATTTACCTAATAAAAAAAAATTTGAAGAAAAAAGAAGAAGATAGAATCATCTATAAATGTTTAATAAAACTAAAAAAATTAGTTTAATTTACTTAATAATCCATCTATTGAACCTAGTAATCTATCTATTGAAATGATTAGGCTTCAACTTTTTGATTTTCTTTTCAAAATGATAATTATTTTAGTCATCATCAAATAAACTTCATAATGTAGGGTCTTTTAATTACATTTAATTGTTTTCATTTGTATTGAAATAAACGTGTTTGATTTTCTTTTCAAGATGATATTGGTCATCTTCAAATAGATTTTACATTCTAAGGTATTTTTGTACTCTAAAGAAATTTGGGTTTCTTTTTCTTTTCCCTTAACAGTAGATTTGCTTTAGGAATGACTAGAAATATTTTATGTTTAACAAATTAGATCATATTAAACTTACGGAAACTAATACATTTTAACAAAGTATAAAAAAAAATGAATAAAACAAAGAAATGAAAATTTACCACTGGATTCATTTCAAGAGTAGAATTTGTCCCAAACTGGTTATAATTAATCTCAATGTCATACCCAGGAGCTTCTTTTAATCCCATCATAAGGCTAATTGCCAAGAGTAAAGAAGAAGAAAATATTAAACTTTTGCCAAATCCATTTTTGAAAGAAAAATCCCTGGAAAAAATTAAGAATAATAGGAAACACTTATACTTCTTTCCCTGCTATAACTATATTTTGAATATTCTTCAAATAACCATTGTTAAACAATTCCAAAATGTTATTTTGTTGGAAACCATCACTCATGTTTTCACCATTTCCACCTATATTGGCCATCTAAAAGAAGAGATTTTTTTTAGTTTAATTTACCTATAAGTTTATCTATCTTTCTTTCTTTTTTTCTGAATCAACATCAATCAAAATGATAGGAAAACCTTTGAAAAATACAAAATAAAAATTTGAAGAAAAAAAGATATAATCATCTATAAATGTTTAATAAACTAAAAAATAGTTTGATTTACATAATAACCTATTTATCTGCAAATTTTTAAATTCTCTTTTTCCCTGGTTACCATACCTTAAACAAAAAAGTGATGAATAGATTTGTCTTCTTTCTCATGAATACAAGATAATATTTATCTTCTTTCTCAGAGTACAACTTTGAGTTTATATATATATTTGAGAGGAAAAGTAAATGGTGAGTAAGAAATGAATCTTAGAAAAGAGTGTTGAAAGCTGTTGAGGGTCATGACACATCTTTAAAATATGATTAGTTAAATGATTTAATGGACAGTTCATGAAAGTCTATGTATGTTTTTGTGTGTTTTGCTTTCATTTCTCAGTTAATCCTTTTTCTAGGTGAAACATAAAATTTATCTTCTTTCTCAAGAGTACAATACTGAGTTTATATATACTTGAGAGGAAAAATAAATGCTGAATACGAAAGGAAGTTACGAAAAGAGTGTTAAAAACTGTTGAGGGTATTTACTGATGTGACACTTCTTTAAAATATGATTGATTAAAGGATTTAATGGACAATTCATGAAAATATGTGTTTTTTTTTTGTTTTTACTTTTTTAAAATAGGATTGATTCCACATTTAATCGAAGTCAAAGTGTAAATTTTAGATTAAAATGAAGATGATGCTTGAGGTTTACCACTTGAAGAACTCCATTGTAGCTCCCATCAACGTTTTCTAATATAACTCCTAACAATGTTGTCCTCGAGACAATGCTGTAAAATGTTGTCGCTCATTGTTTCTAATCACAAGAACATGGAAAATGTTAGTTCATTAACAACTTCATAAATGAGTAAACTTACATAATGAAATGGAACAAGGGGAAACAAAATCCCTACCGTATCCATGAGCAATTGGACGATGTTCATAGGGTTCATCTCAACAAATATGGTCTCTCGAGAAGTTTCGATATTCAAAGGCTCGAAATTGAGTTTCGAAAAGGATGAGGGGACATCTTGATCAAAGTTACGGTTGCAATCAGAGCTTAGGAAACATTGGGGTTCACCAACTTCAACCATCCTCATTATCTGTTCCATTGTTGCATCAAAACTACCAAATTCCCTAAGTATTGAAACCCATTTAGAGTCTCCATTCCACAGTTTCCATTGTGTTGCCATAGTGGTTCACCCATTATTGCCAACTTAAACAGCTCTTCCATGGCTTCCACAGCTTGTTCGATGATTTTGTTCTTGTTCAGATCAGCTCCTATCGAGACCGCCATAAGAAGATCACTTGCTCGGTTCATATGATCGGGTTTAGCATTCGTCGACGATTCCGAGCCCGGTGAATTTTGCGGGGATGGAGGATTATACAATAAAGAGGAGCCAGAATTTTCATTATTTTGTACAAAATAATCCTCCTGGGAAATAAATCATCAACAAGTGATCGAGATAATAAGGAGAAAATGGCTTAACTTCTCATTGTATTCTGTTTCCATCATAATGAAATGGACTTCAAAATATAGTATTATTATTTTTATACTATTTTCGTTTCTAATGAAATAAATTGGCCTCAACTTCATAATTTTCTATTCAAAATGATGTTTCTTTTCAAATAGAATTCAAAATCTAAAGTTATTTTAATACTATTTTCATTTCTATTGAAATAATTAGGCTTCAACTTTCTACTTTTCTTCTCGAAATGATAATTATTTTGGTCATCATCAAATAAACTTCAAAATGTAGGGTCTTTTCATTCAACTTTCATTTGTATTTAAATAAACAGGTTTGATTTTCTTTTCAAAATGATATTGGTCATCATCAAATAGACTTTAAATTCTAGGGTTTTTTTGTACTCTAAAGAAATTTGGGTTTCTTTTTTTTTTGGAAAAAGTGATTAGCATGAACCTTAACTTCGTAGATTTGATTTAGGAATGGCTAGAAATATTCTTTTCCTTTTTCTTTTTCTTTTTTTTTTTTTTTTTTGAAAAAGTGATTAACATGAACCTTAGCTTCATAGATTTGCTTTAAGAATGACTAGAAATATTTTATGTTTAGCAAATTAGATCGATTAAACTTACGAAAAATAATACATTTTCTAACATAGTATCAAAAACATGAACAAAATAAAAAAAAAATTGCCACTGGATTTATTTCAGGAGGGGGATTTGCCCCAAACTGGTTGTAATTAACTTCAATTTCATACCCAGGTGCTTCTTGTAATCCCACCGTAGGACTAATTGCCAAAAGAAAAGAAGAAGAAGAAATTAAACGCTTGCCAAATCCATTTTTCAAAGAAAAATCCCTGGGAAAAGTTAAGAATAATTAAGAAATACTTACACTTCATCCCCTAGCTACAACTATATTTTGAATGTTCTCAAAATAACCATTGCTGAACACTTCCAAAATATTATTTTGTTGGATATCATCACTCATGTTTTCACCATTTTCACCCATATTGGCCATCTAAAAAAATATATATTTTTTTAGTTTAGTTTACCAAGTTTATCTATCTTTCTATCCATCTATAAAATTTTAAATTTTTTTCCCTGAATCAACATCAATCAAAATGATAGAAAAATCTTGGAAAAATGCAAAATAAAAAATTTGAAGAAAAAAGGATAGAATCATCTATAAATGTTTAATAAAACTAAAAAAATAGTTTAATTTACCTAATAATCTATCTATTGAAATAATTAGGCTTCAACTTTTTGATTTTCTTTTCAAAATGATATAAACTTCAAAATGTAGGGTCTTTTAATTCTGTTTTCATTTGTATTGAAATAAACAGGTTTGATTTTTTTTCAAAATGATAGTTCTCATCTTCAAATGGACTTTAAATTCTGGGTTTTCTTTTCTACTCTAAAAGAAATCTGGGTTTCTTTTTTTTCTGAAAAAAAAAAGTGATTAACATGAAGCTTAGCATCATAGATTTGCTTTAGGAATGACTAGAAATATTTTATGTTTAACAAATTAGGTCAGACTAAACTTCTAAAAAGTATAAAAAAAATGAACTAAACAAAGAAAATAAAAATTTACCACTGGATTCATTTCAGAAGGAGGATTTTCCCCAAACTGGTTATAATTAACCTCAATGTCATACCCAGTAGCTTCTTGTAATCCCACAATAGGACTAATTGCCAAAAGAAAAGAAGAAGAAAAAATTAAACTCTTGCCAAATCCATTTTTGAAAGAAAAATCCCTGGGGAAAATTAAGAATAATTAAGAAACACTTACACACACTTCATCCCCTGCTACAACTATATTTTGAATCTTCTCAAAATAACCATTGTTGAACACTTCCAAAATATTATTTTGTTGGATATCATCACTCACGTTTTCACCATTTCCACCAATATTGGCCATCTTAAAAAAAGTTTTTTTAGTTTAGTTTATCTATCTTTCTGTCTATCTATAAATTTTAAAATTCTTTTTTCCTGAATCAACATCAATCAAAATGATAGAAAATCCTTTCAAAAATACAAAATAAAAAATTTGAAGAAAAAAGGATAGAATCATCAATAATTGTTTATTAAACTCAAAAAAAAAAAAAAATAGAGTGTAATTTACCTAATAATCTATCTATCTACAAATTTTTAAATTCTTTTTTTCCCTAAACCAACATCAATCAAAATGATAGAAAAATCTTTGAAAAATACAAAAATAAATTAAAAAAGCACAAGGATAAGTATTTTTTAAAAAAAAATAAAAATCATCCATAAATGTTTTATCTGTAAGTGCCTTTGAAAAAAATCTTTCAAAAAGAAAAAAGAAATTCATACCTTAAACAAAAAGTGACAAATTTGCCTTCTTCCTCAGGAGTACAACATAAAATTTATCATCTTTCTCAGGAGTACAACACTAAATTTGTATACATATATTCCAGAGGAAAAGTAAATGGTGAGTAAGAAAGGAGTGCCAGGAGAAGAATGTTAAAAACTACTGCTGAGGGTAAATAGACAGTTCATGAAAGTGTGTGTGTGTGTTTTTGTGTTTTTTCGTCAATCAGGTTTTTTTTTGGGTTCTTTCTCAGGTGTGCAACACTATATATATTTGAGGGGAAAAAAATAAATGGAAAAGAGTGTTGAAATGTTGAGGGTATTTGCTGACGTGGCACTTCTTTAAAATATGGACAGTTCATGAAAGTGTGTGTGTGTGTGTTTTTTTTTTTTTTGCTTTCTATTCTCTGTCATTTTTTTTTGGTGAAACATAAAATTGAAATTATTAAACCCTAATTTTTTATACTTTTTCTTTTCTTTTATTTTAAATATTTTTTCATATTAGTTTAATTAAGAAATTGCGAAAAACTTCGAGCATAAAATTATATAAAAATATTTTTCAATATATGTATATATACCTGCGATAATTGTTAGGGTTGAATGCAGGCAATATTGAGTATTCGATTATTAGGGATTGGATAAAGATAATTGAGAGTAGGGAAGTGGGTGAGATTGAAGGATCTTGTGTGCATATTTTATCTAAGCATCCAAGCTTAAGGGATTATTATTCAAAAGGTATGATTTTGGGATAACTTTGTTTTTCCTTCTAGTGGTGGCATTTTGTTTTCAGTATGATATCAAAATTCTCTATGAAAGGTAGTGATTTATGTAATAATCTGGTCGTGTTGAAATGTACGTGAATTAATAGTAATTTTGTGTGGGTTATGGAGATTGTGTTTACCATTAGGAGCAGAAGATGAGTCCGTTCTTGAGGAATGGTTATTCTGGGGTTGAGATGATAGAAGAGGCTGTGGGGAGTTGAGTGACCCAAGGTTTTGTGTCACTTGCCGGCCAATGATTGAAAGGGTGGTTTTATTCCCTTTTATTTGTTTTGTGCTCTATACCCATTCAGCTGGTTTGTTGTACGATGAAGTGAATTTTTTTTATTTCTTCATAAACTAATTATGCTTTCTGCTTTTTGTTTGTCAACATTAGTCTTGGTTGTCGCATTGGAAAAGGTAGAACGAAGCTCAGGGTGACTAATAGGAAGCAGTATAGCCTCTATCCAGAAAAGTGCGGCTCCTGAGGTTATATGTGGGACTTTATAAATTGTGTATTTGAAGTAAAAACTCCTTAAGTAGTGCAAATGGTAAAACTCCCTTATATGATACGGATCCTACTTGCACTCATGGATGAAACCTATACGGGTTCTACCATTGGAGATGGAGGAGGAGACTCTGGGTCCGAGGAAAGCTGTACGACTGATGTCGCTGATCCTGTGTTTCTGGAACTTCTTAAGGATGAAAATGATGGCCTTGCTGTATGGTCTTCTATTGATAAAACTCCATTTACAATTAGATGAAAGCAGTTACAAACATAGTATTACTAGAGGAAAGTATAGTTTTCTAACGATTACAGGCTTTTTAATTAGGAATTTGTTTCTCAGTGCTCTTGTGGAGTGCTTTGCTTTTTAATTTTTAGATTGTTCATTTTCTCTGTATCAAGTATTTTGAATTTCTATTACTGCAAGTAAATGCAACACTTTGCATTTCTAAATTAAGGCTAGCTTACTTTAATATTGTACGCTCTTCCAATAGTACAATATCATATTTTTGAGCTATGAATTGTGTATATAACTAGGCTAACCTGGTTTTTGTTTGTTTTGTAACTAATATCCCTTTTTTTCTGTAGTTTGAAATAAGTCGACACTTGACAGAAGATTGATTGTTTCAGGAACGCCATTGGACTTCTCCTGGGGTTGCCGCAGTACTACAAGCTGCAACAAATAGCCCTCAGTCTGATAGATTAAAGCAGATACTCAATATCACACCTAGGCTTCTTCATATGTATTTTACTGTTGCTTTGCGCGATGCAAATAACTGTATGTTTTATTTTATTTTTTAAATCCATTTGATATCCTTTTTAGTGCTTTTATAACTCTATCTGCAGGATGTAGCTTTAGTTTAAGTGTCGATACTCATTGCTTGTATCTTAATTTGTGTTCTTGCCTCTCTTTTATAGCATTAATCTTTGCATTAATTCCCATTCTGATGGCTAGAAATTCTACATTATTTCCTGACAAGAACTATATGTATGAGGTTTGTATACATTTTCGAAATATTAGTCCTGTTATTGTATTTCTTGTGGGGCTGCTACTGTTGAAGAATGGCCTCCCATGCAACCCATGCAATGTCCAGAAGCAGCACGTGCAGACTTGCTATGCTGGAACCATTATTTTATGGGCACTAAGTGCTTATTTTTGTTGTTTTGTAATCCCATGATAATGTAACTTAGTTTGGTTAACTTTGAACTATGTTAGGTTATTATTTTATGTCATTTTGATGGTGATTGAGCTGGTTATATCAGCTATACAAAGTGTACAAGTTATTACTTTCTAGTTTCCATAAAATTTAGTGGGATTAGGTAAGTATTAGGTGATGATTTGCTATGATTTGTATTATCTATAGCAGGTATATGTAATGGCAGTGTATCAATGATGTTTTGTAATGAAAATCATTAGTTTTCATTCAAATTTTATGCTCATTTTCTTGCTCTTATAGTTTTCTCAGCAAATTCCTTGTTCTTTCTTTTCTTTCTTCTGCTTTGAAAGCATCGAGCCTCTTTGCTCAAGCTTCAGCTATAATTGCTTTGTTTGTTGTCCAAAGTTCCAACAATTGGTATCTAGAGCTTCTATCTTGGAGGACTGTTATTTGAAAGCTTGAAATCGAATGGCTACACCTAGTTATACACCACCTGCACCACCAGTCTTTAATGGTGACAATTTCCACATATGGCAGGTTAAGATGAGGACTTACCTGCAGGCCTTCGATTTGTGGGAAGTGGTGACTTCAGACGTTGAGCAAGACCCTTCGAGCCAATCCAAGCGTGGCTCGAGATAAGGCAACATTCGATGAGAGGACCAAGAGGCACAGGGCTATGTCATGCATCCAGAATTGTGTGTCAGATGTGATCTTCACAAGGATAATGGCTTGTGAGACACCTAAGCAAGCCTGGGACAAGTTGAAGGAAGAGTTCCAAGGGTCTGATAGAACCAGACAGCAGCAGCTCTTGAACTTGAGAAGGGACTTCGAAAACCTGAAGATGAAAGAAAAGGAGACTGTGAAACAGTACTCAGACAGAATAATGGCTGTTGTAAACAGCATAAGGCTCCTAGGTGAGCAGTTCAATGAAGCAAGGATAGTTGAGAAAGTGCTATCTACCTTACCTGAAAGGTATGAAGCAAAAATATCCTCCCTCGAGGACTCAAGGGACCTCTCCAGCATCTCCCTAACTAAGTTGATTAATGCTTTATGTGCCCAAGAGCAAAGGAGGGCAAGTAGGAATGAGGACCACCAAGAAGGTGCTTTCCAAGCCAAGGCTAGGACTTCCTCGAGCACTTCTACCTACAGAGGTAAGAGGACATGGAAAAACAGGCCTAAGCCTGTTGCTTCAAGGAGCAATGACCAGCTTTGCAAATTTGCAAGAAGCCTGGTCATCCAGAAGAAAGATGCAATTTCAGGCCAGATGCAACATGCCAACATTGCAAGAAGAAGGGACATATTGAAAAGGTTTTCAAAAGTAAGGCCAAACCAAGACAAGCACAAGTACAACAGCCAAAAGCTGAGGCTCGAGTGGCTGAAGAATGCAGTGACCATGAGGAGCAAGTCTTTGTTGTGTCATGTTCTAGTGGGCAAAAGAAAGGTTCAGAAGGATGGCTCCTAGACAGTGGTTGCACTAACCACATGTCACCTAATGCAACCATCTTCAAGACCTTGGACAGGAGCTTTCAAACCAAGGTCAAGGTTGGAAATGGACAGTTCATAAAGGCTGAAGGCAAAGGGGATGTCTTGATATCCACTCCAACAAGTAACAAGCTCATTACAAATGTGCTCATTGTGCCTGAAATTGACATGAACTTACTTAGCATAACACAACTACTGGACAAGGGCTTCTCAGTAGAGTTTAAAGGCAAGAAATGTCAGGTTGTTGATCCAAGTGGGTCAAAGATCATGGCAGTCACTATGACTGACAAGTGTTTTGAAGTAAACTGGTCATATGTCTCAAGCTCAGCCTATACAGCCTCGATTGATAAGTCCAAACTATGGCATCAAAGACTTGGACATGCAAATTTCAAATCGATGTCCAAAATGATCAGTGAAAGTCTAGTGGACAACTTCACCAACTCAGTGATCAATGAAGGTGTTTGTGAAGTGTGCCAATTAGGAAAACAAACCAGGCATCCATTCCCCTTGAATCAGGCCTGGAGAGCATCAGACAAGCTTCAACTTATGCACACTGATGTGTGTGGACCAATGAAGATAGAATCACTCAGTGGTAACAGGTACTTTATCTTGTTCATTGATGACTTTACAAGATATTGTTATATTTATTTTATGAAGCACAAATCTGAGGTAGCTCAAGTGTTCTTGAAATACAAAACTCAAGTTGAGACAGAAACAGGTTGTAAAATAAAGACCATAAGGTCAGATAATGGAGCTGAGTACACTTCAGCTCAGTTCCAGGCTAGTTGCATTGAAGCTGGAATCAAACAACAACTTACAAATGTTTATACTCCTGAACAAAATGGAGTTACTGAAAGGAAGAATAGAACCTTGATGAATATGGCCAGGTGTCTGTTGTTTGAGAAGAATGTTCCCAAAAACATGTGGGCTGAAGCAGTGAACACTGCTGTGTATCTACAAAATAGACTTCCCTCTAAGGCCCTGGCTCAAAAAACACCATTTGAAGCCTGGTTCGGGTTTAAGCCATCATTGGCTCACCTTAGAACCTTTGGTTGCTTATGTTATGCACAGGTTCCAGCTGCTAAAAGAAGCAAGCTTGATGAGAGAGCTCAAGCAGGCATACTTGTTGGCTATAGCTTAATCAAAAAGGGCTATAGAATTCTGATTCCCTCGACAAACAAAGTTCTGGTCAATAGGGATGTGGTGTTCAATGAAAAGGCAAGCTGGGACTGGAAGAAAAATGAACCTGAGGCAACTTCTCAAGAGCAAATAGTTGACCAAGTAGAACCTGATCAAGTGGAACCTGAAATGGACTTTGATGATGCTCCAGTCAGGGGTACAAGGTCCTTGGTAGAAATCTATGAGAGGGCACAAGTAGCTATTGTCGAGCCAACCTGCTTTGAAGAAGCTCAAACACACCAGGGTTGGCAACAAGCTATGCTTGATGAAATTCACATGATCGAGAAGAACCAAACCTGGGAGTTGGTTGAAAAGCCTTCAAACAGAAAGATAATAGGTGTGAAGTGGGTCTATCGTGCCAAGCAGAATGCTGATGGGAGCTTAAACAAGCTAAAAGCCAGGCTAGTTGTCAAGGGTTTCAGCCAAAAGTATGGCCTAGACTACATGGAGACCTTTGCTCCAGTAGCCAGGCTTGATACCATAAGAATGCTAGTAGCTTTAGCTGCACAGAACGAGTGGATGATTCACCAATTAGATGTGAAGTCTGCCTTCTTAAATGGCCTTCTTGAGGAAGAAATTTACATAGATCAACCTCAAGGTTTCATTGTTCCTGGTAAGGAATATATGGTCTATAGGCTCAAAAAGGCACTTTATGGCCTAAAACAAGCCCCTAGAGCATGGTATGCTAGAATTGACAGTCATCTACTGAATTTGGGATTTGAGAGAAGTGCCAGTGAACCAACATTGTATGTAATGAAGAACAAAGGCGAAACACAGCTCATAGTGTCCCTTTATGTTGATGATCTCTTGGTGACAGGAGGAGAAAATAATGCTTTGAATGACTTCAAAACCAAGATGAAGGAGGTGTTCGAGATGTCAGACTTGGGCCACATGACCTATTTCCTTGGAATGGGAGTGAGTCAAATTGAAGGAGAAATCTTCCTAAGTCAGTAAGCATTTGCTAAAAAGATTCTAAATAAATTCTCTATGCAGAACAGCAAACCAACGAACACTCCTATGGCTGTTGGAGTGAAACTGTCAAGCCAAGGTGACTATGATCTTATAGATGAGTCTGCCTACAGAAGCTTAGTGGGATGTCTGCTTTATTTAACAGCAAGCAGGCCAGACATTATGTTTGCTGTGAGTATGCTATCAAGATTCATGCATTGCTCCAACAGGCAGCATCTTCAAGCTGGAAAGAGAGTGCTTAGGTACATCAAAGGGACCCTTAGTTATGGCTTAAAGTTTAGCAAAGCTAAAAACATGAAGCTTGTAGGCTATACAGACAGTGATTGGGCAGGATCAAAGGATGACATGAAGAGTACCTCAGGCTATGCCTTCACACTTGGTTCAGCAATGTTTTGCTGGTGCTCGAAGAAGCAAAACCTGGTGGTTAAATCAACTGCAGAAGCTGAGTATGTTGCTACTGCTGCTGCTGTGAATCAAGCCATATGGCTAAGGAAATTGCTTGCTGATTTGAACCTACAACAAGAGGGAGCAACAGAGATTTTATGTGACAACAAATCGGCTGTTGCAATTGCAAAGAATCCTGTCTTCCATGGCAGAACTAAACATTTCAACATTAAACTTCATGTGGTAAGGGAGATGGAACAAGCTGGAATGATTGAGCTGATTCGTTGCAATTCTGAAAGTCAGATTGCTGATATTTTTACCAAGGCCCTCAATGCAACAAGGTTTATCGAACTAAGGAAGAAGCTAGGAGTATGCGGCATGGAGTCAAGGAGGAGTGTTGAAGAATGGCCTCCCATGCAGCCCATGCAATGTCCGTATAAAGACGTGCGGACTTGCTATCTATGGAACCATTATTTTATGGGCACTAAGTGCTTATTTTTGTTGTTTTGTAATCCCATTATAATGTAACTTAGTTTGGTTAACTTTGAACTATGTTAGGTTATTATTTTATGTCATTTTGATGGTGATTGAGCTGATTATATCAGCTATACAAAGTGTACAAGTTATTACTTTCTAGTTTCCATAAAATTTAGTGGGATTAGGTGAGTATTAGGTGATGATTTGCTATGATTTGTATTATCTATAGCAGGTATATGTAATGGCAGTGTATCAATGATGTTTTGTAATGAAAATCATTAGTTTTCATTCAAATTTTATGCTCATTTTCTTGCTCTTATAGTTTTCTCAGCAAATGCCTTGTTCTTTCTTTTCTTTCTTCTGCTGAAAGCATCGAGCCTTGCTGCTCAAGCTTCAGCTATAATTGCTGTTTGTTGTCCAAAGTTCCAACAGCTACCTTGCGGTTATGTACTACCCTCTAGATACATTAATTATTTGGGTCCATACTGAAGTGCTTATGTTAGGCAAATGAAATGGTTTTGTATGGATTCAAAGCTTTTCTTGTAAATGTCCATGTAATAGGACATCAATTTAGATCTTTGAGATTGGAATGGCTTGTATTTACGAGAAGCTATATTTGTGCAGAGTTGGCGTAAGGCTCCTAGAATTCATGCTTGCTTCGTTTCAGCGTTCTCTGGATTTTATTGCACTTTTGAGGGTATTATTCACTCAAGTTTCTCCATAGATTTTGGTTTCCCAACTTGTATTAAGCATCTACGTTAATTATTATGAAATTGATTTTTAAAGGATTGCAATCCTTACATCCTTTATTTTGTATAAGTTATGGTCCATTTAACCTTCTGCAGGAAGCCTATAGTTGACATGGACTCGGGTAAGCATATGACATGCCCAGAAAAGGTCAATAATTACATCCTGTGTTTCGCTTTTCACGCATTAGGGATCGACTTCATATGTCTTTTCTTCCTTAAATAGACAGAATTGGCGTTACAATTGTGTTGGGGTGTTGGAGAGCATGGTGGGGGTGGTGGGTCGCACAAAGATGCGGCTAGGGAACTTTTGAAAGTCGAGCTACTTTTGTATGAAAACCTTCCATCTAGGTAATATTTTCGTTTTCTCAAAAAAATTTCTTTCTAATGTTGGTTGTTATATCTTGACTTTAATCTCGGTTTGAAGTCGTCTAGGTGCGAGGAGGAGTCATCAACTCGATTGTAGGAACTTGAGAAAGTCATCACGATCGAGGCTTCGTGTTTTGTTATCACGGCTATTGCAAAGCTTGTTGCATATCACCACTAACCATTACCGAGGGCACGTGTAGCCTTGGGCAAGGTTATCGAATCAATTTTGGACACTTACTTTGGTCAAATATTTGTAAAGAAGGAAATGAATTTTCTAACTTAATAATGTTGCTTTTCGCTAACAATTCATATTCAGGTTGCTCGATCTCAAATATCAGATTCAAGGGTTTGGTGGTGAACTCGTGATTATTTGGGATTAATGGATGACCTCGCTATCTGTCTGGCGGTCTTGGAACCTTTCAGGCCTTCACATGGGACCCCACACAATCCAGGCACGGTCAACTGGAATGATGGAGGCACAAAAATGATTGCGCACATTCAATTTTACATTCTTGGTGAGCAGGAAGGTAAGAGACCATGCCACTTACCCTCCCCCTTGCGTACTACTTTCTTCTGCTTTTGAACAGATGAAACCAATAGGATTCGGCTCTCTTCCATTACAATCTTCGACTAACTTTATTGTTTCGGATGCAGGTCCACCCTTCCATGATTTTTTGTTTACAGATATTCTTTCGAGAAGAAGATAGCAATGACCTTATCCTATAGAAAGGCTGTTGGGCCTAAATTATGCCCAGGCCCAGCACCAGTTTAAACCAAATCCAAATAAATAAAACAGAAACCCAAATTTAATTAAATAAAATAATCCAGGCCCAATAACTAACCCTAGCCCACTACCCAAATCACAAGAGAACAGAAAAACCCTAAATCTGCTGTGCCACACGCCCACGTCAGCAAGATCTTCCTTCCGAACTCTCCGCATCGTGCGTCTCCACGCCTCTGGTGGTTGAACCTACAAAACAGGAAGCAATACAACACGGAAAAGGAAGTGGAGTTGGAATGGGACTCTATTATATTTTGGGGGGATTTTTTAGGCAATAAAAAGGGGAATAATCGAATGTAACCGGGGGGATTTTTGTTTTAAAAATAGGAGAGCAAAGAAACGCAGATTGTCAAAAGGAAATCCACTAATGGTTTTTTTTTTGCATATTTTTTCCCTTCTTTTTCTGTTTTTTTTCTTATTTTCGACATTTTTTTATATTTTTATTTTTTCTACTGTATATATATTAGAAACAGAGTATAAAAATAAAAATAAAAAAACCTACCTTTTATAATTTTGGCCAGTGTGTGTATTTGGCGTGTAACAACGTCGGCGGTGGCATCATGGTGATCCGTGACCGGATCGAGCCTAAACTTCGAATGGGGAGAGCATTTTAGTTTTTTTTCCTTCTCCTCCTGCTGAAATGAAAGAAATGGGAATTTTGTAAAAAAAAAATCAGCTTTTATACTGTTATAATACGGCGCCGTTTTGCTTGAGGGGGTCAGAGGCCAAAACAGCGCCGTTTTGGGCCTCTGACCCGTGACCCAACCCGCATGAGGCAAGGATCCACGTTTTTTTAAGGGAGGGACTAATTGCGCATTTTGCCCCTCCGCTTTTTCATGGTTTTACAATCAAGTTTTTTTATTCCCGATTTGGCCCAAAGTTTCTGTTTTTGATTCAATTTGGTCCCTTTTTGATTATTTTGCTATTTTACCATTAAGTTAATTATTTCTTTATTTTTATTACCTCTTATTTTTATTACCTTTTTTTTATATGTATATTATTATATTTCTATTATATTTACTATTGTTATATATATTCTTGTTTACTTTAAATTTTTTTTATATATTATGATTATATCCATTATTTTCATTATTATTTTAATACTTACACCTTTTATTATTATTATATTCATTAATTTTATTACTATATATTATTATTACCTGCCATTATTATTACTTTTTTATTATACTTATTATTTTATTATTACCCTTATTTTTATCATTACTATAATTATATTTATTATTAATATTATATTTATTATTATACCATTCTATTCTTGATATTTTTACCACTATTATTTTATTACTATCACTATTTTATTATACACATTATTATTCTTATAATTATATTTTTATTATATTTATTTTTATTTTTATTGTTATTATACCTATATTTTATTATTGCCCCTATTTTACATATATTATTATTATTAAAATTGTTTTTTCCTTTTATTTTTATTGTCAATATTTTTTTAACTTTCTTCATTATTATTATTACTATTTTCCATAGCTCATTATTTAATTTTTAATACTATTATATATTTTTAGCCTATTATTATTATTATTATTATTATTATTATTATTATTATTCTTTTATTATTTGTTTATTGGTATATTTCATAGTTATTATTATCATTGCCTTTTCGTTACTATTTTCTTTTATTTCATTTTGTTTGCTTATTTTACTTTTTTATCGTATTTTATTTCTACCTTTATTATTGTTATTCATATTCGATCACCGTAATGTTGTTATATAAACTAGCATAGCAACTCGTTTTACATTTTATTTTATTCGATCCATTACGGTTTTCGTTTCAAAACAAGCAAACCCTCCATGTTCTAAGGTTCGAAAGGAGTCGCACGTACCTAACTACTGGTTTTGGTTTCTCTTTCGAGTCTAAAGAACCTATTACTTTCTTTTAAAAGTTGAACAAAAACTTATCCTCGAGAATTCAAAATCGTCGTGTCCTAACTCCTTTGGATGGGGCGTTTTGTTATCTCGAGATAAGGATTTCAAAAAACAAAGGCAATATTCCGTGTTTGGTATTTTGGGAAATCGAGCCCTAACTTACTGGGTTCTGATTTTTCATTAGACCCCAAATAACCGAGTATCCTTCTTCGATTTAAACACATTAATTTTGAAATTCAAAGGACAAGCTCAATTTCGAGGATTTGAAATGTTGTACCCTAACTTATTGGGCGTGACATTTTACTTCCTCGAGATTAGAGGGTCTGATTGCTCATATTTTATTCAAGTTTTTTTCTTTAAAATAGAAAGAATCGTATTTTAAAATCTTTCAAATTTTCGATATTAGGACATTAATTAATCAATTAGGTACCAATTAGGGGCGTCACGAGGGTGCTAATCCTTCCTCGTGCGTAATGCGTCGACTCTCGAACTGTTTTTTTAAATTCGTAGACCAAAATGTTTTATAAGGTGGCCCAATCACACTTCAAAAAAGATTGGTGGCGACTCCATTTTCCTTTTTAAAGTCGGCCCGTTTTCCAAACAAAAAAATGGTTTCGACGACTTAGCGACTCACTTTGGGGACCAATAAGAGAGTCAAGCCGTTAGAATTGATTGATTAATGTCCCTTTATTAAAAATTAAAATTTGATTTTGTTTCTTTTTCATTGCATGAGTTTGGGTCGTGTCTTATGTTTATTGTGATTTAAGTGTCTAGGGTACTCTTGCATCATATTGCATGACCGTTGTGGTCACACATTTTAAGTGAGAGTGAGAAGCTACTCCTTCGTGAGGTTTTCACCTCCGTGCAGGATAGTGAATCGCTTTCGGGATACATCCGTACCTATGTCTTCGTGAGGTTTTCACCTCCGTGCAGCCATAGGGAAATGTATTCCCCTGAACTGAACTCGGTCCATATGAGCCTATAATGGGTGAGGATCGAGGAATCTGCTGGTTCAGGTACCCTTGCTTTAGAGCCAAACCACATATAGAGAGCCCTAGGAACTTACCCTAGGTAGAGCTATGCCAAACCCTAGCAATCACCCAAATAGGTGCTGTATTATTTTTTCATATGCTTTGAATTTTATTGTTGCTACATGATACTGACTTGTTGCGTTTTGTGATTGCATGTCATTTCATTTTAAAGAGGTTTCGGTTCATGTTCGGTTACTAAATTAGGAGGCTTATTATGGAAAACGGATTCCTTGATAAAGTAGAGGATAATGCGGCCGTTTGAATATGGTCAGAGCAAACGCAATTAGGAAAATGGGATATCCTAGCCGAGGGATATACATCTGAGTTATGTGACTACACCCACATTAGTGTGACGCAAAATAACCTTCGGGAATTAAAAGAGATATGGGACCAGTGGGATGAAGAGGCTAAGCAGTTGTTCTATGGTAATTATGGGGATTTGCCTTACTTACTTGACATCAAGGTGGACGAGCATTTATTTCGGGCCCTCACTCAGTATTGGAATCCTGCCTATAGTTGTTTTACCTTTGGGAGGGTAGATTTGGTACCCACTGTAGAAGAATATACAGCTTTACTTCATTGCCCGAGGGTCCAAGTTGACAAGGCCTATTCAAGAGCCGCTTGTGTCCCAACTTTTTTGAGAAGGTTGATAAATATTACAGGGATGAGTGAACAGTGGATTGCAGCGAGGGTCAAGCAAAAGGGTGAGTATAAATGCATCTCATGGAGGATTTTAAAGATTTGATTCTAATGCATCCTGATGCGAAGAAGAGAGCTGACGTTTTTGCTTTGAGCATCTATGGTTTGATGGTTTTCCCTATGGCATTAGGGTATGTAGATGAGGCAGTCTCGGATCTCTTCGACCGACTTGACAAAGAGGTCACACCCGTCCCTGCAATCCTTACCGAAATATTCAGATCTTTGAGCACTTGTCAGAGGGCAGGTGAAGGCAGATTTATAGGATGTGCGCAGTTATTATTGGTTTGGTTCCATAGCCATTTCTGGAAGGTGGATAAGGTTTCTTATCGAGTTTTTTTCCAAGAATTACTCTCCGTTAAAGGAGTTAGCAGTCACGCCCAAGAGAGATGACATATCAGAAGAAAATTGGATCGCGCTTCTTCAGAATCTACAAGAGGAGGACGTTGAGTGGAGAGCTCCTTGGTTGGTTCCCGACGAAATTCTTTACCGATGTGGGAGTTTTGATTGGGTCCCTCTGTTGGGAATCTGGGGAGCCGTTGGGTATGCTCCTTTGCTCGTGCTGAGGCAATATAGGTCAAAGTAATTTATACCGGTGACGCATGGGCTAGCTCAGTGTGAATTTACGTATGGAGGAGATAAGTACAAGAAAAGGGTTAAAGAGATTTCTAATGCATGGAATCAGACTCGACGGATGAAAAGAGTTGTCGTAGGTCTCATGACGACCCTCGAATATAATGCTTGGCGGAGTAGGAGAATCAATAATGTCCCCAGACCGACACAAGATGGTGCTCGATCGATAGAGGAATACCTGCAAGTAGTCCCTTCCGCGTTAGAAATCATGAAACAAGACTTCGAAGGTAAAAATCTGGAGTTAGAGAAAAAGATAGAGCAACTCGAAGAGGAAAAAATGCACTTGAGGTTAGATATTGATGTCCAGAAATCAAAGGCTGAGAAATTGAGGAAAGAGAAAAGAAAGGCCGAAGAAGATTTGGACAGTTTGAAGACTGACTACAAAAACTTGCATTTATCGATAAGAAATGTTGGGTTGGGCAAAACCTCAGAGCAATGGCGTCAAGAAATTCAAGAGGAGAGGGCCAAGGTCGATCAGTGGAAGAAGAGGTTTCATGATGCTCAAGCACAAAATGACACGCTGAAAAAGACCGTGGGTGAGAGCCAAAGCGAAAATGAGATGTTAATAGCTCGAGTAACAGAACTAGAGAGGGCATTGTGTCGAAGCCGCAACTCTATGGTGAAGTTGGAATCAAGCATAAACCAGATTGAAGAGTTGAAAGGAAAAGTGGTAGAGCTCGAAACGGCGCTGCAAAATAGTGAGCTTCGGATCCAACTATTGGAGGCAAACAACGAGCGATGGAAAGAACAACTTCAACGATCTCAGAACCAAGTCAGAGAAAGAGACTATGTTATGGGCAAAGCTGTGGTTCAGATACGAGAAGTGGCCGATCATCTACAAACCTTAGCGGTTCAGGCTGATGTGTTAAGTATAGTATATGAGTCAGAGTCAGACCGAGGTCGAGAGTTAGCTTCGCTTCTTAAGAAAGTTAAAGCTTTGGGCATAAGGGCTAGGTCGTATATGTGACTCTGTTTTATGTAAAGGATTTTGTTTTTTAAATAAGTATTCTAAAAGAAATTGAACCAGAATCGACTCCTCTTATTTTTGCATTCATATCATGCATCTGCATTGCATCATATCATATGCATTCAATATCACAAAAACCCTATTAACTAAAGATCATATTATAGTTATCCTTGAACATCACTACTACACTCGAAGAAAAACGAAAGTCATGGATCAAAGGTTAGAGAGGTTAGAGCAGATGCAGAAAGAGATGCATGACCAACTGCAAACTCAGATGCAAGAGTAATTGGCCAAGATCCAACAGGATATGAGGGATCAAATGCAAGAATCCCAGAGAAGTATGATGAGCCAGTTGACACAATTGCTGACTGGAGGGCAGGATAAAGGAAAAGGACCTATGGCTGACACTGGAGGCGGTATTGAAGACTCTACTTATCCTCAAGGCTTGGCCCCAAAAAATTCTCAGGTACAACCACCAAGAGTGTCTGTCAATATCAGGCCTCAGTATCAATTCGGTACCTCAGCACTGGTAAACTTCCCAACAGGCTCGAGCTCTAACCTTGGAGGCAGTTTGGAAAAACCGACGGTCCCTAATTTCGATGATGCAACAGAAGGGGAAAAAGCAAAGGCGGAACTCCCAAAAGAGTTTGAGGATCGATGCAAATGGCTGGAAGAGAAGTTCAGAGCATTGGAAAGTGCTGATTACCAATGCGAGGTAGATGCTAAGAAGTTGAGTTTGGTCCCTGATTTGGTACTCCCACCAAAGTTCAAGATGCCGAAATTCAAAAAATATAACGGGACCAGCTGCCCTGAGGCCCACATTACAATGTTCTGTCGGAGAATGACGGGATATGTCATGAACGACAGATTGTTGATCCACTTTGTTTCGGGATAGCTTGGTGGGGTTGCGGTAAAATGGTACAACCCGGTGAGTTGTACTCAAATCAAATCATGGAAAGATTTAACACGAGGCCTTCATGAAACATTATGGCCATGTGGTTGATATAGCTTTTTGTGGATCACACTACAAAACATGGAGAAAAAGTCGGGTGAAAGTTTTAGGAAATATGCCCAGAGGTGGAGGGAAGTCGCTACACAAGTCCAAGCTGTAACATCTGAAAAGGGCCTATGCATTTTTGGTTTAATTATGCGAAATGACATATCTTATGTGTTATGAATATATTTAGAACACTTTTGGAAACACTGGAAATGTATGGAAATGTTAAGTTTAAAAGAGGAAAGTGAACATTTTAGAACCTTGGAAATGTAAGGAAATGTCTTGTAAGGAAATGTCATGGAAATGTAAGGAAATGTCTTGGAAATGTAAGGAAATGTCAAGTTTCTGAGCCGATCGAAAATTTTTGGAAACTTAGAAATGACCTAGAAATGATGAGTTTTAAGGTTTAAAAGGGGAAATTAAGGCAAGGTGGCCTTAAAAGAAAAAGTTTGTGAAATTTGACACCCAAACAGGCTTGGAAAAGTGGCCTGAAGATGGCACTTAGGGCCTATGGAAATGGCGCCATATGCAAGAGGAATGGGCCTAAGTTCGAGTCACATGGGAAGCAAATAAAAGAAATTTTATTTTGCTACAAGGAGCAGAGAGGTGGATGGCACATGGCTATAAATTAGGAGCTTTTATTATTTTATAAATAGTGGATAAATAAGGGATTTATTTATCATTATTTTCAAGAGATAATTGTTGGATTAAATTCTTTTAATTTGAATAAAGAGATAAAGAGGAAAATAAGGGAGAAGTGATGGCCAAGTAAGGGACTTTGAGTTTAATAATTTCGGCTAAGTAAGGATAGTTGCTGAATTATCTTTTAATTTAAGTGATAATTAAAGGATAAAGTTATCAGATAGAGGAGTGGTGGCCAAGTAAGGGACTCCTTAGATGATAATTTCGGCTATAAAAGGAAGGAAGGAGGGCTACTCATCAATTTGTGCTTCCTCTTTCTCTCTGCCGAATTCTTAGTGCTCTCTTCTCTTCTTCTCTTTCTTTTCTTTTGTCAAGTCGAGATTAAGTAATTGTTGGAACCTAGTCGAATATTTTCCTCTCCATTAAAAGCCATAGCCGAATCCTCCATCTTTATTCTTCCTTCTCTTTTCTTTCCAATCCATCAAAATTTGAATCTTTAAGGGGCTTCAAGCATAGGTCTTTGTCGAATTCTTCAAGGAGATCTTTCGAGATTTACTAAGTGTCGACTACAAGGAAGGAGAAGTTCTTTTCAGAAGGTACACCATAGGCCGCGTGTTCCCTAGTTATTCGGTGAGTTTTGGATTTAGAATCCACAAGGTAAGTGTCTATAGCATTCGGCCAAGGCCATGTTTGGTATTCTAGATCTATTTCTCATATGTTTTAAGAGCCGAAAACTAACTAGTTAGGAGTTTTGGTGGCTAGCCGATTTCAAGAAGGAACTCGGCAAGTTTTGAGGATTTGATTTTTAATCCAATCGGCACAAGGTAAGTTTAAGTATACTAATCCTACTAGGATTTGGATTTATGGCGAATGGCTTTTTATTAAATTAGTAAGTGATTAATCAAATGTAGGGATTAAGGATCTAAGCGGTAGATCAGATTTCGGGATTTCAAGGAAATTGTTAAGCAAATCAGGTGTGTACCCCACACTATCTCATAATATGTTTTATGGCATGATTAATTAATATATGTGATATTAAGTATATGAAAGTGGCTAAGGTACCATGTTATGGTACAAAGTACTCAGCACGTACGTTTCCTACTCCTACTAGGATTATGAAATATGTTATATGTAACATGAGAATAATGATAAGAATGTGAACTTTGGCATGTTAATGCATAATATGATATGGGGCATATGGGTTATTGAAAGGGGAAGTGAATGTGGTGACTAAAGACCACGAACACGGTGACCTAAGACCGTGATATCTGAAAGTGGTGACCTAAGACCACGATGTCTGAAAGTGGTGACCTAAGACCACAGTATGCGGTGACCTAAGACCGCAATATGGAGTGTAGCGGAAGGAGGGTCGACTTAGTAGTCCCCACGGTGTGACTGGCAGGTACGGAGGTGTGTAGCGGATGGACAATTAGGTTTGGGTTTGGGAATGCATCATAATTTGTATGCTATGATATGAATGCGTAACATTTGTATGCCTGATTCTATTTTGATTTAGTGTTTGTGTACACATTGAGTCTGTTTGACTCACCCCGTTGGGAATATTTTTTGGTGATGATCGGTGATGGGGGGGCAGCGAGAACTTGTGGTGGCCATGCTCGACTTGAAGTTTTTTTTTTTTAATGAACATTTCTATTTCATTTAAGTACTCTGAATTATATGGATTTATAAGGCCATAAGGCCACTGTTGAACTATTTTATTTTTTTTATGTTTGCAAACTTTATTAAGTTAAAGATTAAGAAATTTTCATTTAATATACTCTATATATTTATCTTTTAAAATTAAAAAAAGGGTTTCCAATATAAAAATCGAATTCGTTTTCATCATAAGCCCAACCCAAACAATATTTTTTTAAAATCACACAAGTTTTCCCTAAGTAACAAAAGAACTTTGAACCGGTCTACTTGAGGAACATACCAAATCTGGTCAAAGCTCGTGGGCCGGGTTTGGGGTGTTTCAGTTTGGTATCAGAGCCCAGTTTTAAACTCTCGGCCTGTGGGCTAAGGCCCAAAACGTTTTCAAATTGAGCCCAAATGAGTTTTATGAAAGTATTTTTGAAGATGAGCAGGTTTTCTGGCATGGCACCTAAGTCTCCGACCCGCATGATCCACACTGTAAGTACCCTATCTATTATGTGATTTATATTATGATTTGTAGAAGGGTAGAAGTGGAATGGAGCGTAGAATAGCATGATAGGTACTTGAACCCTAGGACTAGTCTACCCCAACTATTGCATAAGACTTAAGGACCATTAAACAAACCTATGACTAAGACGCCTTGAGTTAGGGTGTGGTAACCATTGTGCGCATGTCTAGGATTGGATCAGGAAGAGCACAGTACTTAAGCGGTCCTAGTGACTCACCTCCTCTTCACTGGAATCCTACAGTGCGTAGCTTCCGGTTCACCCTAACCAAGAGGACTCGGTCATAGGCTAAACACAATGACTAAAACCCGAAAGGGAACTAGCCGTGTTTTTATAAACCCTAGTTTTAAAACTCTTAAAATTACCTTTTTAATTTGTGAGAACTATTTTTACAAAATTCTTTCGAAAAAATTTTGATTTACAAAATTACAAAAATGCCCCTGTATTGTAAATTACTAAAATACCCTTAGTTTTTAAGATTTTCAAAAATACCCTCGACTTTTGTTAAAATATTTCTACTTTACAAAGATATCAAAAACTTACATTTTACAAATAACAAGATACCTGATTTGGAAAATTTACTAAGCGCCTTTAACTTCCAAAATTACCGAAATAACCTCGATTTCTGAAAATTTTGCAACACCTCTGATTTGGAAAACAAAATAACCCAGAGATTTTGTAAATTCTGAAATACCTTTAATTTGAAAAATATTTTCGAATTGACCCCGTTTTATTACCAAAATACCTCTGTAGGGGAAAGACGAAATTACCCACAGGTAGGGAAATGGATGGAATGGCCATAAAAGTGTAGTGAATGATGTTGTGAATGAATGTGACTTCATGTCTCTGCTTATGAATGTGAATGTGACTCACTGAGTTAGAGTAGTGAACTTGAACTAGAAACTTTGGTTGATCGAAAGAACTACTTACAACATCTCTTTTCATAAAGCGTTCGCGAATAATCGGTGGAACAAAATTTACGATGCATAAAACTTTTTAATCAGTTAAATCGCGACGTTAGAAATGAGTTCTAGGGGCGTGAACTTAGAGACTGTGCCTAGAAAGTATGATGGCTCTATTAAGATCAGAGTCGCGACATAAGCGTAGTGCGGTGAGTTAAGATGTACGATTATTCGTTAATAAGTAATTTCGAGGACGAAATTATTTTTAAGGAGGGTAGAAGCTGTAACATCACGAAAGGGCCTATGCATTTTTGGTTTAATTATGCGAAATGACATATCTTATGTGTTATGAATATATTTAGAACACTTTTGGAAACTGAAATGTATGGAAATGTTAAGTTTAAAAGAGGAAAGTGAACATTTTTAGAACCTTGGAAATGTAAGGAAATGTCTTGTAAGGAAATGTCATGGAAATGTAAGGAAATGTCTTGGAAATGTAAGGAAATGTCTTGTAAGGAAATGTCATGGAAATGTAAGGAAATGTCAAGTTCTGAGCCGATCGAAAATTTTGGAAACTTAGAAATGACCTAGAAATGACGAGTTTTAAGGTTTAAAAGGGGAAATTAAGGCAAGGTGGCCTTAAAAGAAAAAGTTTGTGAAATTTGACACCCAAACAGGCTTGGAAAAGTGGCCTGAAGATGGCACTTAGGGCCTATGGAAATGGCGCCATATGCAAGAGGAATGGGCCTAAGTTCGAGTCACATGGGAAGCAAATAAAAGAAATTTTATTTTGCTACAAGGAGTGAGAGAGGTGGACGACACATGGCTATAAATTAGGAGCTTTTATTATTTTATAAATAGTGGATAAATAAGGGATTTATTTATCATTATTTTCAAGAGATAATTGTTGGATTAAATTCTTTTAATTTGAATAAAGAGATAAAGAGGAAAATAAGGGAGAAGTGATGGCCAAGTAAGGGACTTTGAGTTTAATAATTTCGGCTAAGTAAGGATAGTTGCTGAATTATCTTTTAATTTAAGTGATAATTAAAGGATAAAGTTTGTAACACCCCAAACCCGGTCAATACACCACGACCGTATCTGGCATGTTACGGGGAAAATCGCGTTTGAAGGGTTAGGTTTCTGGTTAAAGATTCGATGAAAAACTCCTTGTCATATTTTATACTTTTCGAAATCTTGGCATGATAGCTTTGTCATATTTTAATGTTTTAGAGTGATACCCGATGGTAAAGTTTAAAACACATTGCGTTATAGTTTTGAAACCGTTGACCTTCCAAGTTTTTAGCAATTTTAACTCAATTAATTTGTTAAAGCATATTAGAAAGCTACTTTAAGCATAAACATAGTAAAACCTAATTTAAAGGCCATTTACAACCCAAAATAAAACCAAATAGTAATAAATAAGCTAAAGTACCAAATTCTGTAAAGTCGAGCAAATCTTTATTAAAGCATGGCATGAGCACCTCGAGTCCATCCGGCTCCATGTCCGCGTCTAAGTGTCACTGAAATGTCAAAGGAGAGGGTGAGTCGCAAGACTCGGTGCATAAATCCCACTCCCGATAAAACAACATGCTAACACACATCATATCATAGCGGCATAATCAATGCACCCGATCCTAACCATCCATATCACCTTTCTACCCCGTGTGGTACCAAACCTTTGGTGGTGCCAAACCACTGGTGACCCAAAGTCACGATATCCATAAGTGTGGTGCCAAACCTTTGGTGACCCAAAGTCACGAATAATCCAATGATGGGGCCAACCCATCGCGTGATACCAAATCACTAGCAGACGATCCCATATCTCAAAGTGGGGCCAACCCACGGTGGTGTTAACCATGGGACGAGTCGCAATGAGGTGCCAAACCTCACGGTGTCCCAAAGACACAAATGTGATACCAAATCACCGTGACCGAAGTCACAAAATCAGCTGTGGTACCAAACCCTTTGGAGGTGCCAAACCTCTGGTGTCCCAAAGACACAGTGTCCCAAAGACACGGATATCATCATCCTCCCTCCACTCATATCACCCATCATCATGCCATACTCATGTGATCATGCATCTCATACAAGTCATGCATATCATGCCAACATGCCAAGCATTATATCTCATAGCATACATAACATAGATCATAATATTGAGTATACATCAGTAGAACTCGTAATGCTACGGACTTACCGGATCCGTACATATACCCCAGCTGGGGTACCAATTAATCCATCATCTTGTTTTGGTTTTACAAAGCAATCGAGTTATTAATAATATTACCAAGTATGGGCGTGTTAGTTACACACTGGAATAACGAGGGCCCTAATCCCAAAGAAAAGATCTACAATCTTTAAACTCCTTGCTCCTAGAATCGGCCAAACATGGGGTTAGATACTTAAGACCATTCGGCCAAGGACTTTTAAGCCAACAGAGTCATTCTCAACCCTTACCTTTGTACTTGATTTGGTTTCCTACCAAATCTCGAATCAACGATGATTCTCCTTTAACAATCGGCACCCTAATGAAACAAATAGTTAATCTCCAATCACCTTTGACTTAATCGAAATCAAAAGATTGAACTAACAATAATATACCAATCACTTACCCTCTACTTACTAATCGGTTTACAAAGAAGGAAGACTCCTCTTGATTACTTCCAAAATCCGAAGGCCCTATCATGAATTCGATTCCAACATAAGAGGTTAACTCCTTTCAACATATGCCCAAAATCGGCTATTAACCCAACCAAAACCGATAAATCATAAGAGAGGGAAGAAATGGCCATTCGGCCTAGCACTTACTCAACACCAACCAGTATTCGGCCTACACAAGCACTAGGAGAAGGGAGATATTCGGCTAAGTTAAAGACTAATAGAAGAGAAAAGAGATTCGGCTAGAATAAGCAAAAGAATTTTGTGTCCAAAAGAAAAAAAAAATCGGCCAAGGTCTTGAGAAGAGAAGAAAATGGAAAAGAGAGATAGGTGCTTTTCGGTTTTGGAGAAAAAGAAATGGAATAGATGAGTGAAGATTTCGGTTTTAGGGACAAGGTAAGTTCCGACACAAAAAGAATGGAGAAGATGAATGGAGAATTCGATTGAGAAGGAAATGGTAAGTTTCGGCTCTTATGAAAATAAAGAAATTATGAGAGGGAGAGAAGAGAGCATTCGGCTATATTGGAATTAAGAGAAACAAAGGCAAGTTTCGGCTAAGGTGTATGTTGCTTACACTTTCGGTTTCAAGGGAGAAATGGAAGACTTACTTGAATATTGGTAACAAAGAAGAAACTCTCTGACATTCGGCTAACAACTTGACCAAAAGGGAGAATTTTAGCTAGACATACCAAGACCGAAAATGAAAGAAAAACACTAGAAATGCCAAAAGCATTTTCGGCATAGTCACTTCTCACACCAAACCGTCACTCCCCCCAAACTCCTCCTAAAAATTCGGCCAAGTCTCCCCACTCACTCACCACCACTCCTTCAAACTTGCTTGACCAAGTCTTCCTCCTAAACTTCCTCTCCACCCTCCATTTGAATGTGTAGACCAAGTCCAAGGAAGAATTCGAATTGCCTTCTACCTCTTCCTCCATGCCGTCCAAAATGAGTGACAAAATAGGGGATCTCTGCGACTTGAACTCGGGATCTCTCCCCTTGTAGATGACGCCACACTCGGCTCCAAGTGGCACATGCCTTGCCACTTTGCCAACCTCATTTTTGTGTAACAACTACCAAATAAAATACATATCCCTCGGCTCCAATGACTCCCTACACCTAAGGCTCAAAACTAAATTTTCCCCATTCCCTCGGGCATACTCCTAGCCTACAACTAAGCCCCTAAGACACGAGAAATAGCAACGTAGCACACCAACACTGCAATATCATGCAACAACAAAATAGCCCCTAACCGGGATATTACAGTTCTACCCCCTTAAAATAATTTGGACCTCGAAATTACGATCAAAAGAGTTGAGGTATTCTTTGCCTCATCATATCCTCGGGTTCCCACGTGGCTTCTTCCACGCCATGATTCCGCCAAAGAACCTTAACCAAAGGCACAGACTTTCTACGCAGAACCTTCACATCCCGATCAAGAATCTGCACAGGTTCTTCTTCCAAAGTCAAATCTGGATTTACCTCGATCTCTTCCACTGCTACCACATGCGATGGATCCGAACGATATCTCCGAAGCATCGAAACGTGAAATACGTCGTGAATCGACTAAGCTCTGCTTTGGCAATTCCAGTTGATACGCCACTGGTCCCACTCGTCTCAAAACCTTATACGGCCCAATAAACCTCGGACTTAGCTTGCCTTTCCTTCCGAATCTCAACACCTTCTTCCAAGGCGAGACCTTCAGGAAAACTCGATCCCCCACAGCAAACTCTATATCTCTCCGCTTAAGATCAGCATAAGACTTCTGCCGGTCCGAAGCTTCCTTCAATCGAGCCTGAATCAACTTAACCTTATCTTCAGTCTCAGCAACTAACTCTGGTCCCAACAACTGATGTTCACCTAACTCCGTCCAACACGTAGGTGAGCGACACTTCCTACCATACAACGCCTCATACGGTGCCATCTTGATGCTCGCTTGATAACTGTTATTGTAGGCAAACTCAGCTAATGGCAGAAATTCTTCCCAACTACCTCTGAAATCCAGAACACAACCCCTCAGCATATCCTCCAAGATCTGAATAACCCTTTCCGATTGTCCGTCAGACTGCGGGTGAAAAGCCGTGCTGAAATCCAACCGCGTACCCGAGCGATGCAGCGCTTTCAGGAACCTTGACGTAAATCGGGATCCCTATCCGTGATGATCAAAGCGGTACACCGTGCAACCTCACTATCTACGAAACATACGGTTTGCCAACTTCAAGTGAGTAGTCAACCCTCACCGGAATAAAGTGAGTGATTTAGTCGGACGATCCACCACTACCCAAAGCCCTGAATCCTTCTTGCTTGGCGTAGCGGTAATCCACCGGCGAAATCCATGGTTATCCTTTCCCACTTCCACTGAGGAATCTTCACAGGCTGAAGCAAACCCGACGGCAACTGATGTTCAGCCTTGACCTGCTGACATGTCCGACACTTCCCAACAAACTCTGTCACCTCTTTCTTCAAGCCCGGCCACCAAAACTGCTCTCTAAGATCCCTATACATCTTGCTACAACCAGGATGCATAGCATAAGGGCTACTATGTGCATCCTGAAGAATCCTCTGCCTCAGCTCAACATCCTTGGGCATACAAGCTTTACCTTGAAAACACAGCACCCCATCACTAGACAAACTATAACCCTCCAAACCACCACTCTGTACCTGCAACCTCCGCGCACTCAGAACCTCATCCTCTAACTGTCTCACTCTGATCTGCTTAACCCAAGTAGGCTTAATCTGCAACTCTGCCAGAATACTTCCGTCGTCATACAAGCTCAAATGGGCAAACATTGCTCTTAAGTCCGAAACAACCTTACGGCTCAACGCGTCTGCCACCACGTTAGCCTTGCCCGGATGATACTCAATCGAGCGATCGTAATCTTTCGACAACTCAACCCATCTCATGTTGCCTCAAATTCAAATCCTTACGAGTCGGTAGATACTTTCGACTCTTATGATCGGTGTAGACTATCGATCTCTCTCCGTACAAGTAGTGCCTCCAAATCTTTAAGGCGAAGACTACGGTACGCTAGCTCCAAATCGTCGTCGGATAGTTGACCTCATGTGGCCTCGGTGCCGAGAAGCGTAAGCCACAACCTTACCTTCTTGCATCAGCACACATCCCAATCCCGTATGTGATGCATCACAATAGGCCGTGAATTCCTTACGACCTCGAGTTGAATCAAACCGGAGCCTCGGTCAAAATCTTCTTTAACTTATCGAAGCTTTCCTTTGTTTTTCAGTCCAAACAAAGCGGAACTTCTTTCCTTAACAACTTGGTCATGGCGCTGCTATCAACGAGAAACCCTCAACAAACCTTGGTAGTATATCGGCCAAACCAGAAAACTCGAATCTCGACCAGCGACCTAGGCGGCCTCCAATCCAAAAGCGCCTCAATCTTAGAGGGTCTACCCGAATCCCCTCGGTGACACTACATGCCCCAAGAAAGTCACTTCTCTAAGCCGAACTCGCATTTCATTGAACTTAGCATAGAAATTTGCTTTTCCCTCAAAATCTGCAGCACCACTCGCAAATCGCATCATGCTCTTCTTACGTCGCTTGAGTACACTAAGATGTCGTCTATGAAAACCACAACGAATCGATCCAGATCTTTCTTTGAAACACCCTATTCATCATATCCATAAATCTTTGCGGTAGGCGTTACTCAACCCGAACGACATTACGAGAATTCGTAGTGCCCATACCGAGTCCAAGCTTATTTGTTTTATGGATATCGGCCTCCTTAACCTTTAAGCGATGATACCGGACCTCAAGTCGATCTTCGAAAATACCGCAGCATCCTTCAGCTGATCAAACAAATCATCTATCCGTGGCAACGGATACTTGTTTTTAATCGTCAGCTTATTCAACTGGCGGTAGTCTATACACATCCGCATCGTACCATCTTTCTTCTTAACAAAAAGTACCGGCGCACCCCACGGCGAAACACTTGGCCTAATAAAACCCCGATCCAATAACTCCTGGATCTGAGCCTTAAGCTCCACCAATTCCTTTGGCGCCATCCTATATGGAGCAATAGACACTGGCGCAGTTCCGGGTAACAGATCTATCCCGAACTCTACCTCACGATCTGGCGGCAAACCCGGAAGCTCCTCAGGAAACACATCAGCAAATTCCTTAGCAGTACGGACCTTCTCTACAGCAGACTCTTTAGCCTCCAAGGCATACACATGAACCACATACGCCTCACAACCCTTCCTGACCATCTTCTCTGCCTTCAGAGCAGATACCACATTTGATAAGTAATCTCTCCTATTACCTATCATAGCCACTTCATCTCCCTCAACCGTCTTAAGAACCATGCGCTTGGCCGCGCAATCCAACCTCGCTTTGGTACTTGACCAACCGGTTCATCCCAAGAATCGGATCAAACTCCCCAAACGGCGGTTCCATCGGATCGGTGGCAAACACTACCCCTTGGAGTTCTAGGGGTACATCTCTAAATGACTTATCTACCACTCTGGAATGACCTAGAGGGCTAATTACGGTCATCGCCTAGAAGATATCTCGGGGTCTAAATCCATGGTCTCTACTATACTCACGGCAACATAAGAGTGCGTTGAACCCACATCAATCAAAGCGGTATAAGGAGAACCAAAGATCGTAAACGCACCGGTTATGACGTCCGGGTGCGTCGCCCTCCTCTCGGCGCCACGCATACACTAATCCGGTATGCGGCATCAGAACTACCGCACCTCTCGCCCGGTGCTCCACGGCCCCGACCGAACCATTACCACCTCTCGCCATTACCACGGCCCCTCTGCGGTGGCGGTCCACTACTCCCGATTCGACACGCCCCTCTCGGGTGAATCCTAGCCAACCTACGCGGGACGGTCCCTCACGCGATGATCCAGAGAACCACACTCAAAACAACCTTTTCCTCCGGTCCAACAACCACCCCAATGGGATTTCCCACCACATTGGTTACATCTGCGGCGGTCCCCGCTAGCAAAGCAACAAACCTACGGCTGATTTGACCCACTCGGTCTAGCCCTTTTACGTGGATTACCCGGCGATCCAGAAGACCCAAAGCTCCTCTTATGCCTATTTACGTCCATGCTCGCCTCGCGACTCTTTAACACCTCGGCTACCTTAGCCTTTTCAACTAAGACACAAACTCGCGCTCCTGCTGAGGAGCAATCAGCGATCTCAACTCGTCTCGTAGACCATCCTCGAAAGCGAACACACCTCTCATGTTCGGTGGCTACAATACCCACTGGCATACCTACTCGGCTTCAAGAACTCGGCCTCGTACTTAGAAAGCAGACTTACTCCCGAACAAGCCTCGGAAATGCCTTTGGGAGTCAATATAACTAGCCCCAATGTACTTCTTTTGATACGCGACCTGAAATAATCCCATGTCGGATCCTCTCTCGCCACACCTGTCCCAAACCGTGAGCCACCATTGATATGACTCATCCGGAGAAGCGTCACGATGCCCTTGGCTTCTCTTCAAGATTAAGTCCAGATCATCCATGATCCGCTCGGTTGCCTCCGGCCAATATTCAGCGATGCTAGGAGCAACACCGATACACCTCGAAAGAATTCGGCCCCATTTGCCCGAAGTCGCTCAGGCACAGATTTCCTAACTCCTGCACCACCACCTACTCCGGCTACTCTTTCCAACACTCGCAAAGATCGCCTATGACTGCTGCGTCGTCTCGATCGATCTTGGAACTCACCACCTCCAGCTGGTGGCGGAACCGGTATCTCATTTTCTGACCCCTGACCAGACCCTACGGGTTCAGAAACCGTCATCCTACCCCTACCTCTACCACGAGTATCACGACCACGTCCGCCTCGAGTGCTCATGACTAAAATCTCTACGTATCTGATTAAAGAGTTTTATGCATTAGTATTTATTCCATTGTTTTAAAGCAAATCTTATGAATATTTAAGGAGGTTTGTTCTCACGAGTTCACCGAATCCTATCAGTTTCAATCTCTAAAGTAATGTACTATTGCTAATCATCAAATCACATCACATCCAACAAATCAAAAGCAATAGTAAGGGGTACTTACCTGGGCGAACTGGTGCCGGAGACTCGGTGCCATGCCTTACAAACCATATATTTCAACAAAACACTTAAAATAGACTCTTGAAAACATTTTGGGCCTCAGGCCCACAGCCGAGCCTTTGAACTTGGCTCTGATACCACAATTGTAACACCCCAAACCCGGTCAATACACCACGACCGTATCTGGCATGTTACGGGGAAAATCGCGTTTGAAGGGTTAGGTTTCTGGTTAAAGATTCGATGAAAAACTCCTTGTCATATTTTATACTTTTCGAAATCTTGGCATGATAGCTTTGTCATATTTTAATGTTTTAGAGTGATACCCGATGGTAAAGTTTAAAACACATTGCGTTATAGTTTTGAAACCGTTGACCTTCCAAGTTTTTAGCAATTTTAACTCAATTAATTTGTTAAAGCATATTAGAAAGCTACTTTAAGCATAAACATAGTAAAACCTAATTTAAAGGCCATTTACAACCCAAAATAAAACCAAATAGTAATAAATAAGCTAAAGTACCAAATTCTGTAAAGTCTGAGCAAATCTTTATTAAAGCATGGCATGAGCACCTCGAGTCCATCCGGCTCCATGTCCGCGTCTAAGTGTCACTGAAATGTCAAAGGAGAGGGTGAGTCGCAAGACTCGGTGCATAAATCCCACTCCCGATAAAACAACATGCTAACACACATCATATCATAGCGGCATAATCAATGCACCCGATCCTAACCATCCATATCACCTTTCTACCCCGTGTGGTACCAAACCTTTGGTGGTGCCAAACCACCTGGTGACCCAAAGTCACGATATCCATAAGTGTGGTGCCAAACCACTGGTGACCCAAAGTCACGAATAATCCAATGATGGGGCCAACCCATCGCGTGATACCAAATCACTAGCAGACGATCCCATATCTCAAAGTGGGGCCAACCCACGGTGGTGTTAACCACAGGGACGAGTCGCAATGAGGTGCCAAACCTCTGGTGTCCCAAAGACACAAATGTGATACCAAATCTTTGGTGACCGAAGTCACAAAATCAAGCTGTGGTACCAAACCCTTTGGAGGTGCCAAACCTCCGGTGTCCCAAAGACACACAGTGTCCCAAAGACACGGATATCATCATCCTCCCTCCATTCATATCACCCATCATCATGCCACACTCATGTGATCATGCATCTCATACAAGTCATGCATATCATGCCAACATGCCAAGCATTATATCTCATAGCATACATAACATAGATCATAATATTGAGTATACATCAGTAGAACTCGTAATGCTACGGACTTACCGGATCCATATACATATACCCCATCTGGGGTACCAATTAATCCATCATACTATTTTGGTTTTACAAAGAAATCGAGTTATTAATAATATTACCAAGTATGGGCGTGTTAGTTACACACTGGAATAACGAGGGCCCTAATCCCAAAGAAAAGATCTACAATCTTTAAACTCCTTGCTCCTAGAATCGGCCAAACATAGGGGTTAGATACTTAAGACCATTCGGCCAAGGACTTTTAAGCCAACAGAGTCATTCTCAACCCTTACCTTTGTACTTGATTTGGTTTCCTACCAAATCTCGAATCAACGATGATTCTCCTTTAACAATCGGCACCCTAATGAAACAAATAGTTAATCTCCAATCACCTTTGACTTAATCGAAATCAAAAGATTGAACTAACAATAATATACCAATCACTTACCCTCTACTTACTAATCGGTTTACAAAGAAGGAAGACTCCTCTTGATTACTTCCAAAATCAGAAGGCCCTATCATGAATTCGATTCCAACATAAGAGGTTAACTCCTTTCAACATATGCCCAAAATCGGCTATTAACCCAACCAAAACCGATAAATCATAAGAGAGGGAAGAAATGGCCATTCACCTAGCACTTACTCAACACCAACCAAAGTATTCGGCCTACACAACCACCGGGAGAAGGGAGATATTCGGCTAAGTTAAAGACTAATAGAAGAGAAAAGAGATTCGGCTAGAATAAGCAAAAGAATTTTGTGTCCAAAAGAAAAAAAAAAAAATCGGCCAAGGTCTTGAGAAGAGAAGAAAATGGAAAAGAGAGATAGGTGCTTTTCGGTTTTGGAGAAAAGAAATGGAATAGATGAGTGAAGGTTTGGTTTTAGGGACAAGGTAAGTTCCAGACACAAAAGAATGGAGAAGATGAATGGAGAATTCGATTGAGAAGGAAATGGTAAGTTTAGGCTCTTATGAAAATAAAGAAATTATGAGAGGGAGAGAAGAGAGCATTCGGCTATATTGGAATTAAGAGAAACAAAGGCAAGTTTCGGCTAAGGTGTATGTTGCTTACACTTTCGGTTTCAAGGAGAAATGGAAGACTTACTTGAATATTGGTAACAAAGAAGAAACTCTCTGACATTTGGCTAACAACTTGACCAAAAGGGAGAATTTTAGCTAGACATACCAAGACCGAAAATGAAAGAAAAACACTAGAAATGCCAAAAGCATTTTCGGCATAGTCACTTCTCACACCAAACCGTCACTCCCCCCCCCCAAACTCCTCCTAAAAATTCGGCCAAGTCTCCCCACTCACTCACCACCACTCCTTCAAACTTGCTTGACCAAGTCTTCCTCCTAAACTTCCTCTCCACCCTCCATTTGAATGTGTAGACCAAGTCCAAGGAAGAATTCGAATTGCCTTCTACCTCTTCCTCCATGCCGTCCAAAATGAGTGACAAAATAGGGGATCTCTGCGACTTGAACTCAGGATCTCTCCCCCTTGTAGATGACGCCACACTCAGCTCCAAGTGGCACATGCCTTGCCACTTTGCCAACCTCATTTTTGTGTAACAACTACCAAATAAAATACATATCCCTCAGCTCCAACAGCTCCCTACACCTAAGGCTCAAAAACTAAATTTTCCCCATTCCCTCAGGCATACTCCTAGCCTACAACTAAGCCCCTAAGACACAGAAATAGCAACGTAGCACACCAACACCTGCAATATCATGCAACAACAAAATAGCCCCTAACCCGGGATATTACAAAGTTATCAGATAGAGGAGTGATGGCCAAGTAAGGGACTCCTTAGATGATAATTTCGGCTATAAAAGGAAGGAAGGAGGGCTACTCATCAATTTGTGCTTCCTCCTTTCTCTGCCGAATTCTTAGTGCTCTCTTCTCTTCTTTTTCTTTCTTTTCTTTTGTCAAGTCGAGATTAAGTAATTGTTGGAACCTAGCCGAATATTTTCCTCTCCATTAAAAGCCATAGCCGAATCCTCCATCTTTATTCTTCCTTCTCTTTTCTTTCCAATCCATCAAAAGCCGAATCTTTAAGGGGCTTCAAGCATAAGTCTTTGTCGAATTCTTCAAGGAGATCTTTGGGATTTACTAAGTTTCGACTACAAGGAAGGAGAAGTTCTTTTCAGAAGAAGGTACACCATAGGCCGCGTGTTCCCTAGTTATTCGGTGAGTTTGGGATTTAGAATCCACAAGGTAAGTGTCTATAGCATTCGGCCAAGGCCATGTTTGGTATTCTAGATCTATTTCTCATATGTTTTAAGAGCCGAAAACTAACTAGTTAGGAGTTTTGGTGGCTAGCCGATTTTAAGAAGGAACTCAGCAAGTTTTCGGGATTTGATTTTTAATCCAATCGGCACAAGGTAAGTTTAAGTATACTAATCCTACTAGGATTTGGATTTATGGCCGAATGGCTTTTTATTAAATTAGTAAGTGATTAATCAAATGTAGGGATTAAGGATCTAAGCGGTAGATCAGATTTCGGGATTTCAAGGAAATTGTTAAGCAAATCAGGTGTGTACCCCACACTATCTCATAATATGTTTTATGGCATGATTAATTAATATATGTGATATTAAGTATATGAAAGTGGCTAAGGTACCATGTTATGGTACAAAGTACTCAGGTACGTTTCCTACTCCTACTAGGATTATGAAATATGTTATATGTAACATGAGAATAATGATAAGAATGTGAACTTTGGCATGTTAATGCATAATATGATATGGGGCATATGGGTTATTGAAAGGGGAAGTGAATGTGGTGACTTAAGACCACAAACACGGTGACCTAAGACCGTGATATCTGAAAGTGGTGACCTAAGACCACAGTAATCTAAAAGTGGTGACCTAAGACCACAGTATGCGGTGACCTAAGACCGCAATATGGAGTGTAGCGGAAGGAGGGTCGACTTAGTAGTCCCCACGGTGTAACTGGCAGGTACGGGGGTGTGTAGCGGATGGACAATTAGGTTTGGGTTTGGGAATGCATCATAATTTGTATGCTATGATATGAATGCGTAACATTTGTATGCCTGATTCTATTTTGATTTAGTGTTTGTGTACACATTGAGTCTGTTTGACTCACACCCGTTGGGGAATATTTTTGGTGATGATCGGTGATGGACCGGGACTAGCGAGAACTTGTGGTGGCCATGCTCGACTTGAAGTTTTTGTTTTTAATGAACATTTCTATTCCATTTAAGTACTCTGAATTATATGGATTTATAAGGCCATAAGGCCCTTTGTTGAACTATTTTATTTTTTTATGTTTGCAAACTTTATTAAGTTAAAGATTAAGAAATTTTCATTTAATATACTCTATATATTTATCTTTTAAAATTAAAAAAAGGGTTTCCAATATAAAAATCGAATTCGTTTTCATCATAAGCCCAACCCAAACAATATTTTTTTAAAATCACACAAGTTTTCCCTAAGTAACAAAAGAACTTTGAACCGGTCTACTTGAGGAACATACCAAATCTGGTCAAAGCTCGTGGGCCGGGTTTGGGGTGTTTCACCAACCGCCGATGTTGGAAAAAGAAATGACCATACTCTTCGTTAATACCCTAAAAGCACCTTTTATCAACCACATGTTGGGGATTGCCACTAAGAGTTTCGCAGACATAGTAATGTCTGGGGAAATGATAGAGAACGCGATAAGGTGTGGGAAAATAGAAGCCGGAGAAGGCACGAAAAGATCAGCTCCGAGAAAAAGGGAGAATGAAGTAGGCAATGTGAACTCGGGTTATTCAAAACCCGTTACTGTCAGTCAACCGAGAGCAGTACCTGCGGGCCAGCAGGCCTCACCAAGACAAGAGCCCAACACGAGGCAGAATGCTGAGAAATTCTAGTTTACTCCCATACCGGTGACGTATAGGGAGTTGTATAAAACTCTGTTCGATGCGCACGTTGTAGCCCCTGTCTACTTGAAACCGTTGCAACCCCCATATCCTAAGTGGTATGACACCAAGGTTCAGTGTGAATACCATGCGGGAGTAGCAAGACACTCCATAGAAAATTGTACCTCATTCAAAAGGCTAGTCGAAAGGCTTATCAAAGCAGATGTTGTGAAATTTGACGACGCACCTGGTGTGAGAAATCCGTTGCCTAGTCATACTGATAAAGGGGTAAACGCGATAGTCGAGAGCATGGGGAGGAAAATCAAGCGGATGGTTCTTTGAAGTAAGAACCCCATTGAAGGAGGTTTGGAAGGAAATGCAAAAAGAGGTTAGTTCCAAAAGGGTGGAGAGCAAATCCCAAGGTGCGAGAAACTCACTGTGAGTTTCACGATAAAAAGGACCACGAGATCCAGCAATGCAGTGAATTCAGGGCCCTAGTACAAGGGTTAATGGATAACAAGGAGCTGAAGTTCTTTGACTCTATTGAAGAAGAGGACGTATGTACCACAGAAGGAGGATCTGTAGAGAAGGGCCCTAGGTCAATCACCCAGTAGTGATTATCACACGACCAAGGATCAACGAAATAGGAGCGAAAACGACATTGAGAGTTGTAATTCAAAAACCCGTGACCTTTCCTTATAAAGATAACAAGAGGGTACCTTGGGATTACAATTGCACCGTGACAGTTTTAGGGAAGGAGAGTTCAGCCGACATGCCAAACTCAGAAGCCTAACACATGGAAAGGAAATCCTCCGTGATCAGAGGGGGAAACGAGAAGACAGAGCCACTGGTTAATGAACCAGTAACAGAAAGTGGAGCCAAAGAGTTTCTAAAGTTCCTAAAGCACAGTGAGTACAGTGTGGTGGAACAATTACACAAACAGCCCGCACGTATATCGGTACTAGCTTTACTTTTAAACTCGGAGGCACACCGTAGCGCGCTACTGAAGGTGTTGAATGAGACCTATGTCACCGGGGATATTTCGGTGAACAAGTTAGATCGCCTTGTTAGTAACATAAGCGCAGACAATTTCATCTCCTTCAATGACGATTAAATTCCACCAGGAGGTATGGGTTCCACCAAGGCTTTGCACATCACTACTCGATGCAAGGGGTATACACTACCGGGGGTATTAATTGACAACGGATCAGCACTGAACGTCTTGCCCCTATCTACATTGAACAGGTTGCTTGTAGACGGCTCTCATATGAAAGCATGCCAAAATATAGTGAGAGCATTCGATGGCACTGAAAGAAAAGTGATGGGGAGGATTGAGATACCCCTCTTGATCGGGCCAAATACGTACGAGGTAGACTTTTTCGTGATGGACATCAAGCCCTCTTATAATTGCTTATTGGGGAGGCCCTGGATCCACTCAACGGGAGCCGTACCATCATCATTGCACCAAAAGTTAAAGTTGGTGACAGAGGGCCGGTTGATAATTATAAATGCAGAGGAGGACATCATAAACACATTTACTAGTGATGCGCCATACATCGAAAATGATATCGAGGCAATAGAGTGTTCCTTCCGATCATTAGAGTTTGTAAATGCCACTTTCATCATCGAAGGAAGCAGGATCCCGGTGCCCAAAATCTCCGAGGCAACAAGGATGGGCCTACAGCTGACAGTAGGAAAAAGAGCATTGCTTGGGAAGGGACTCGAAAAATACCTTCAGGGACGGGTTGAAGTACCGGGTTTGGTTGACAAGCACGATCGTTTTGGTTTGGGGCATAGGCCAGATGCCCAGCAAAGAAAAGAGGAATTAGAAAGGAAACGTGAGAGACAGAGGGCACGATTAAATGGTGTTGAGGTTAAATGGGGATCAATGACTTTTCCCCATATATCTAATACCTTCGTGTCAGGAGGAATCATTTATTCAGGGCCAGAAAATATCAATAAAGAAACGGCTGAAGATATGATGAGAGCTTTGAGCATCAACGCTGTGTCTGAAGAGAGTCAAAAGGAAGGGAACTTGGCGGGTATTCGCCCTTGTGAGCCTGGAAGTGTTCTGGACAACTGGACTGCGGAAGAAATTCCTGTAGTTTTTAGGACTAAAACAGAGTAATGTTCAAAACACACTTGTTGTTTCAAGCCTAGGAACAATAAGAATCTTTTGTGAAATAGGCTCATGTTCAAGCATCTTTACTTTCAATAAAAGTGCATTTTCCTTTCATACCGTGCAATTATTCTTTTCTTTCCCTTTCATTCCATTCATAATCATAACACATAAATAAATTATTCTTAGATTCACTGGGTATTCTTTCGTACCTGCCATAGGTCCCCAGATATCGATGTCATGAGCAGCGCTGCTACGGACCCAGAATTCCCTGATGAGCAAGACATGTGCCTAGAGGGATCTCGGGATTTTACAGATGACGAAGATTGTAGTTTATACCCAGATTTGTTAAGGATGGTAGAGCGGGAAGAAAAGCTAATCATACCTCACAAAGAGACAATTGAGAATGTGACTCTGGAAGAGGGGAAAGAGGTGAAAATTGGCACTTGCATAAATGAGGAAACAAGGCAGGATCTCATTAAACTTCTGCTAGAGTTCAAAGATGTCTTTGCGTGGTCATATCAAGACATGCCGGGACTGAGCGCTGATATTGTGGTACACCGTATTCCCATAAGAGAAGAATGCAAGCCGGTTCAACAGAAGCTCCGAAGGATGAGACCCGATGTTGCAGTAAGGATAAGAGAGGGGGTCAAGAAGCAATTTGATGCCGGGTTCTTACAAGTTGTGAATTACTCAGAATGGGTAGCCAATGTCGTCCCGGTTCCTAAGAAAGATGGGAAAGTACGGATGTGTGTCGATTACAGAGATTTAAACAAGGCTAGCCCAAAGGACAACTTCCCAACGCCTCACATCGACACTTTGGTGGATAACACACGGCAGGTATTCATTATTCTCCTTCATGGATGGGTTCTCTGGATACAATCAAATAAAGATGCATCCACGAAGACATGGAAAAGACCACATTCATAACCTTGTGGGGAACATTTTGTTACAAAGTGATGCCATTCGGGTTAAAGAATGCGGGAGTAACATACCAAAGAGCCATGGTAACCTTGTTTCAAGACATGATGCACAAGGAGATTGAGGTCGTCGGCGACATGATCGCGAAATCCCGAACAGAAAAAAGAGCATATCTGAGTTTTGAGAAAAGCTGTTCTTGAGGTTGAGAAATTTCAGGTGAAGATCAATCCAACCAAGTGTACTTTTGGGGCTAGATCGAGAAAAGCGCTTCGGTTTTCGTAGTCGGTGAAAGAGGAATTGAGGTTGACCCGGATAAAGTCAAAGCCGCACAAAAATTACCTCCGTCGCGCGCACTCAAAAGGAAGTCCGAGGCTTTCTAGGAGACTAAATTATATTGCCGGTTCATTTCACAATTGAGTGAGAAATGTGACCCAATATTTCGTTTTCTTAAGAAACACAACCCCGGTATATACGGGACGACGAATGCCAGAAGGCTTTTGACAAGATTAAACGATACTTGTCTAATACTCCAGTGTTAATACCGCCCAACCCTGATAGACCGTTGATTCTGTATTTGACGGTATTCGACAATTCAATGGGATGTGTGCTCGGTTAACATGATGAGACAGGAAGGAAAGAAAAGGTGATATATTACCTCAGTAAGAAATTCACTGAGTGTGAAATGAGATACTCGCCAATTGAGAAATTATGTTGTGCCTTAGTGTCCGACAACTCGGAGGTTGAGGCGGTACATGTTGTACCATACGACTTGGTTAATCTCGAAACTAGACCATCTTAAGTACATGATGGAGTCAGCCGCCTTGAATGGAAGAATGGCCCGATGGCAAATTTTGCTCTCCGAATTTGACATAGTCTATGTGAACCAGAAGGCTGTGAAGGGGAGTGCAATAGCTGATTTTTCTAGCCGATGGCGCTAGGCGACTATGAGCCCTTGAACTTTGATTTTCCCAATAAAGATCGATGTTTGTAGCGACAATGAAGAAGATACCTAGAAGATCGTCCTTGGAAGTTGAAACCGATGGAGCGTCAAAATTTGTTGGTAATGGAGTTAGGGCGATCACGATATCCCCAAACGGAGACCATTATCCTTTCACTTGCAAGTTGGATTTTGACTGCACGAACAATATGGCAGAATACGAGGCATGTATCATGGGAATTCGAGCAGCCATAGACCGCAAAGTCAAGGTACTAGAGGTGTATGGAGACTCCACGTTGGTGATATATCAGCTCAAAGGAGAATGGGAAATGAGAGATCCTAAATTGATCATTTACCGAAAGTTAGTGTTGGAGCTAATTGAGGAGTTTGATGATATCACATTCTTTTATCTCCCGCGTGATGAAAACCAGATGGCTGACGCCTTGGCCACGTTAGCTTCTATGATCAGAGTAAATGAGCAGGAGAGTATGAAGCCTATCCAAATAAGTATCTGTGAGGCTTCAACTCACTGCTGCAATATCGATGAAGAGGAGGAGAGAGTTTATAATCCTTGGTATCATGACATTCTGCGATATGTAAAGAGCCGTGAATACTCTGATCAAGCAACAGAAAATGACAAGAGAACACTGCGAAGACTTGCCAATGATTATGTCTTAGACGGAGAGATCCTGTATAAAAAGAGGAAGGATCAGGTGCTGTTAAGATGCGTCGATGCCGTCGAGGCTAGGAAAATTCTGGAAGAAGTTCATGAGGGTATTTGTGGGACCCATGCCAATGGATTTACAATGGCCAGACAGATTATGAGATTCGGGTATTACTGGTCCACGATGGAAGGAGATTGCATCTGTTACGCCAAGAAGTGCCACAAGTGCGGTTCACGGGGACAAAATTCATGTGCCTCCTTCACCTCTTCATGTTATGACTTCTCCGTGGCCTTTCTCAATGTGGGGCATGGACGTTATTGGGCCGATCTCGCCAAAGGCTTCTAATGGACATCGATTCATTTTCGTGGTCATCGATTACTTCACCAAATGGGTAGAAGCAGCTTCATATGCCAATGTCACGAAGATGGCAGTTAGCAAGTTTTTGAAGAAAGAGATCATATGTCGTTACGGTATGCCAGAAAGGATCGTATCTGAGAACGCGTTAAACTTGAACAACGGCCGACGATAGCGGAAGTGCGCGATCGGTTCAACATTAAGCACCATAACTCGTCGCCATATCGCCTAAAAATGAATGGCGCCGTTGAGGCAGCTAATAAAAATATCAAGAAAATTGTGGGGAAAATGACTGAGACCTACAAGGATTGGCATGAAAAGTTACCACTTGCCCTCTACGCCTATCGAACATCGGTTAGAACCTCCACCGGGCAACACCTTTCGTTGGTTTATGGGATGGAAGCAGTCTTGCCCATCGAAGTTGAAATTCCTTCTCTCCGTGTTTTGTCAGAGCTGAAGTTGGATGAAGCGGAATGGGTTCAGTCTCGATACGATCAGCTGAATCTAATTGAGGAAAAAAGATTAAGAGCCATCCGTCGTGGTCAAATGTACCAGAAGCGAATGATGCAGGCTTACAACAAAAAGGTCCACCCCAGAGTTGTAACACCCCAAACCCGGTCTATGCGTTTAGACAAGATTTGGTTTGTCACACCAATCATACATTCGTTTATTTTCATAGGGTTAAGATAAAATAGTGCTACAAAACTTTTTGTTATAAAACCAATGTTCTTAAGAAAACTTAACATATTGAGATAAAACCATATTAAGAGTTTAGAAATAAAATTTAAATCATCCACACAATAAAACCATAAAACATAATAAGAGGCCTTATTACATCAACCCAATAATAGCAATTAAAATAAAAACTTAAATAAAGTCATAGTTTATTAAAAACCCAAGTTTGTAGTATGGCCTCCACCAAGTCATCTCTCGGCCCAAGTCCACGTCAATTTCCATTACGAAATGGTTAATAAAATTTGGGTGAGTTACAAAGAACTCGGTGTGCAACTCACTTACCACCATTTTTAGGTCAAATCGTCAAGATATCATCTTTGGGCTTGAGCCCATTAATGATTTCAACCATACATCGTAAAGTAACATAATTTAAAGAGAAGAATGCATGAAATATGAATTTCCCAAACCAACCTAGTATCCATCCGCTAACACCCCGTACCAACCAACACACCTGTGGGGATCAAGTCAACCCACCCCGCCAAACACACCAATCATGGGCTTAAAGCCCTTAAATAATTTTTGTAGTGCACTCTCAGAACTAGATTGTGACATTGTCACCGAACTAGAGGCATTTAGTCGAATTTGTGGCGAGAGCCACCGAACTAGAGGCATTTAGCGAATTTGTGGCAGAGCCACCGAACTAGAGGCAATGAGCCAAATTTGTGGCAACTGGCCATTCTTCTCTTCATATAACCCACCCCATGCAATCATGCGTATATAACAAATATAATCATATAAGTGATTTTCATTAATCCATATCATCGGTGGGCTTATCAATTAACCCTTCATTAGGCTCATATAAACAATTTATCAACTAGCCCATTTAGTAGTTTAGTGACTTTGGCCCATTTTAGCCCAATTTATCGAAAGCAGTATTTTCGCCCATTTAATCGAACTAGAGTATTATCGCCCATTTTATCGAACTAGAGTATTATCGGCCCATTTTATCGAACTAGAGTATTATCGCCCATTTTATCGAACTAGAGTATTATCGCCCATTTTATCGAACTAGAGTATTATCGCCCATTTTATCAAACTAGAGTATTATCGGATTTTATTTTCTCGGTTTTAACCGTTTTCATGCATTTACTCAAAAATATGAGTTACTACGTATTTTTCCCATTTTTACTATTTTACGAATTTATCACAGAACTTACAACATGATGTCCAACCCGAAAATGAGTGTGAAGTTACACACCGGTTATGGAGAGAACTAAACTTTCCCGCTCTTCAACACCTATACGTATTGTGTTAATTAAAACACTATAATCTATAATAAAACCGATCTAACTATAGCGATCTAGAAATTTACCTCGGATTTTCGTAAGACTTCTACTTGCGATTTCTCTCCGATTGATGGTTCGCTAATCGAATCGAATCCACGAACAAATAATGGTTCGGAAGTACGAACGACTTGAACAGTTGATTTTCCTCGGTTGAACGTCCACAACCGGTGGGAAATCCGGATTCTTTGAAATAGTCCTTTGCTTGTACTTAGAGGAATAATGAGAACCTCCCTTCTTCCGAAGGCTAAACACCGCCCTTTTCTTCCCTATTTTGAATGTCTTCAAGGACAAAGATCGTTAATCCAATGATATCAAAATAATCCTAAGGTTTTAAAGATATGATTTCCTTACCACAAAATTGATTCCAACGTTTTGTCACCCACGACTTCTTGATCCCAAACTTCCGTTATCGCACTAAAGTATAACAAAATAAACGTTAAAAGAAGGAACGTTTATTTTGATCTAATAAAGCTTTCAAACCATCATCAATATTCGCCATAACCACTATTAACTAATCGAAACGAAAAGGATTCTTACCTATTTCCACGTCGAAAAGATAGGATTTGAGAATAATATGGATCTAAGAAGAATTCGGCTATGAAGAAACAAAGAAAAAGAGAAAATAAAATCGGTTATAGGCACTTTAACATTCGGCCATGAAAGTGTAGGTGGAGAGAATTTCGATTGAAAGAAATCAAATAGGAGAGAGATGGTGATGATGTTTTGGTTTCCAAATAGAATGGAAAAGAAAAGAAAGAAAAGATAAGTTTTGAGAGGAATGTATAATCGGCAATGGGGAGAAGAAAAGAAAAGAATGGTCTCTTTAGGTATTGGTAAGATCGGCACAAAGAGAAAGGCACAAAATTGACACCAAAGTGTAAAACAAAAATGACCAATTTGACAAAAGAAACTAGGCTTACCAAGTGCACAATTTCGGCCAAGGAAAAGAGAGTTTGAGAGAATTTTCAAAACTTGCACAAACTAAACAAAATGACCAAAACCAAAGACTAAAATTCCTAGCCAAACTATCACCAAAATTCGGCTCCCCCCCCTAGCCATAATGCCGTCCATATGCTTGGTCTTTAGGCCAAGATATTGTTTCTTAAACAACTCCTTGATTCATGCCTCATATCCTCACATTTTCCTTATTCTTTTGATACCCTTCCTTAAGTTCAAATTTTCCTTATTCCTTTGATATACTAACCAAAAATAACAAGTCAACACCTTCCATATTTGCTCTTGGCCGACACTTGCTATACATGGGCAGAAAAATCAAAAATAAAATTCACCTAGATGCTATTTAGGGGATTCGAACCTTCACCCCCATGTACTAGCTCATGCGCCAACACCACTTGTCCAACTACTCATCTTATGCTACACATTGACACTTAAATTAATTTATGTGTCAATGCCACTTAGTCTATTTCCATAAATTCTCAAAATTAATATTATTCCTTCTAAAAAAATTTTAAACCCTTCTTCAGACTATACTAACCACGAAAATAAATCAGAAAATTTTACTTTCTAGAATAATTACTCAAAGCACACATAGAAAATAAATTACTCAAATTTTCAGGGTGTTACAACTCTACCCTTCTAAAAGAAAATTTTCGTCCTCGAAATTTACTGGCTGAAAAAGGTGAGGGTATTGTTGCCGAATTGCATCCTCAGGCTCCCACGTAGCTTCCTCCACTCCGTGGTTACGCCACAACACTTTGACCAACGGCATGGTCTTCTTTCTTAGCACCTTCATGTCTCGGTCTAAGATTTCCACTTTGGTTCCTCCTCAAAAGACAAATCCAAATTCAACTCCACTTCTTCTACGGTACTATATGCGAAGGATCCGATCTATAGCGCCTCAACATGGACACGTGGAAAACATTATGAATTTGGCTCAATTCCGAGGTAACTCAATCGATGAGGCCATTGGACCAACTCGTTTCACCACACGATATGGTCCAATGTATCTAGGACTCAACTTGCCCTTCTTCCCGAATCGAATATCTTCTTCCAAGGTGAGACCTTCAGAAAACTTGATCTCCTACGGCATACTCGATATCCTTACGCTTCAGATCCGCATACGACTTACGTCGCTCATCGAAGCTTCCTTTAACCGTGCCGAATAACTTTCACTTTTTCTTCCGTTTGTAAATCATCTCGAGTCCTAACAATCGCCGATCACCCAACTCAGTCCAACAAATAGGAGAACGACACCTCGACGACCATACAATGCCTCGTAGGGTGCCCATCGAATGCTAGATCGGTAGTCATTTGTTGTTGCACGCAAATTCCGCTAACGGTAGAAAATCCTCCCAACTACCTTTGAAGTCGATTACACATCCCCTTAACATGTCTTCCGAATCTGAATCACTCTCTCCGAGTGACCATCGATCGAGGATGAAAAGCCGTACTAAAATTAAGCTTTGTACCCAAGGCTTCATGCAAAGCTTTCCAAAATCGAGATGTAAACCTAGGATCCCGATCCGATATAATCGATCTGGTACCCCATGCAACCTCACGATTTCGGATACATACAAAACCGCCAACTTACGCAACGAGTAGTCCGTGACGCGACTTTGGTAGAAAATGGCGGTCTTCGTCGCCGACGATCAACAATTACCCAAACAGAATTTTTCTTAGTAGGTGTTAAAGGTAACCCACTAACAAAATCCATTGTTATCCGCTCCCATTTCCAAAGAGGAATCTTAACTGGTTGCAAAAGACCTGACGGCAATTGATGCTCCGCCTTCACTTGCTGACAAGTTAAGCATTTTCCCACAAATTTCAAATCTCACGTTTCAACCTGTGCCACCAATATCATTCACGAAGATCCCGATACATCTTATTTCCTCCGGGGTGCATAGCATAAGGGCTACTATGCGCCTCCCTCAAAATCATTTGCCTCAGATCTGAATCCTTAGGCATACAGACCCTTTCACGAAAACACAATACACCTTCTGAATTTATTCCAAAATCCTCAATTTCACCATTTTCCACTTGTGAAATAAAAGTCTCAACTTCTCATCTAAAATCTGTTTTTCCTTAATTTGTTCCAACCACATAGGCTTCACTTGAAATTCCGCTATCAAACTACCATCCTCATACAAACTCAAATGGGCAAACATAGCTCTCAAATCAGATACCACCTTACGACTTAATGCGTCCGCCACTACATTAGCCTTTCCAGGATGATACTCAATAGAGAAATCATAGTCCTTTAACAGCTCCACCCATCTTCGTTGTCTCAAGTTTAACTCCTTACGAGTAAGAAGATACTTAAGACTCTTGTGATCCGTATAGATGATAGACTTTTCACCATAGAGGTAATGCCTCCAAATCTTTAAGGCAAACACCACTGCCGCTAACTCCAAATCATGAGTAGGGTAGTTCACTTCGTGCGGTCTCAATTGACGAGAAGCGTAAGCTACAACTTTCCCACTTTGCATCAATACGCAGCCTAAACCCGTATGTGACGCATCACAATAAGCGTAAACTCCTCCCACCTCGAGTTGAATCAATACCGGCGCTTCCGTTAAAAACCTTCTTGATCGCTCGAAACTTTCTTGCTGCTTATCGGTCCATATAAACAACACTCCCTTCCGCAAAAGCTTAGTTAGAGGTGCAAAGCAATCAATGAGAACCCCTCAACAAAGCGTCTATAATATCAGCCAAACCCAAGAAACTCCGAATCTCATTTACCGACTTTGGTGGTTTCCAATCCAATACCGCCTCAATCTTCCGAGGATCCACCCTTATTCCTTCGGTGATACCACATGACCCAAGAAAGTCACTTCTCTTAACCAAAATTCACATTTCTTGAATTTGGCATACAATGATTATCTCGAAGCACTTGCAATACAATCCGCAAATGCGAGTCATGTTCTTCTTCGCTCTCGAATAAACCGTAATGTCATCTATGAATACCACCACAAACCGATCTAAGAATGGTTGAAAGACCCGGTTCATCATATCCATAAATGCACGGTGGTGCATTGGTCAACCCAAACGGCATCACTAAAAACTCATAGTGTCCGTAACGGGTTCGAACGCCGTCTTGTGAATATCCGCTTCTTTCACCTTAAGGTGGTGGTAACCCGACCTTAAATCAATCTTGAGAAAAGCAGCTCCCTTCAATTGATCAAACAGTCGTCAATCCTCAGAGGGTACCGATTCTTGATCGTCGACTTATTCAATTGCCTATAGTCAATACACATACGCATTGACCCATCCTTCTTCTTAACAAACAAACCGGTGCTCCTCACGGAGACACACACTCGGTCGAATAAAACCCCGATCTAGCGGTTCTTGAATTTGGGCTTTAAGCTCTGGCACAACTCCTTCGGTGCCATTCTATAAGGAGCAATGGACACCGGAGCGATTCCGGCAAAAGCTCAATACCAAATTCCACTTCCCGATCCGAGGTACACGGGGAAGTTCTTCGGGAAAAACATCCGAAAATTCCTTCACCGTTCTCACATCTTCCATCGATGTGACTCTTTGGCATCTAAAGCACTAATAAATGCTAAAAATGCTCCATATCCTTTTCGTACCAACTTCTCCGCCTTTAACGCAGAAATCACGTTTGTCAAGAAATTTCTCCGCCGCCTATCATAACTATCTCCTTATCCTCCGCAGTTCTTATCAACATCCGCTTTTCAAAGACATACCCAATTGCGCGGTGCTTAACCAACCAATCCATGCCGAGAATGATATCGATTCGGCAAAAGGCAATTCCATCAAATTTGCCAAGAATGTTTCTCCTTGAATAACTAAGGGCACGTCTCCAAACAGTTTATTAACCACCACCGATCGACCTAAGGGACTAATCACCTCATCTCTTTATCGGAAATTTGAGTCTAATTTCAAGTTTCCGATTATGGTGCTAGCAATGTACGAATGAGTAGAACCAATATCTATCAAGGCAATAACGGGTACATCGAAATGAAGAACGTATCGCTTATCACATCAGTGCATTGCCATCCTCACGACGCCCGACCGCATACACCAATCCCGGGCCGTCTTGCATCCGCGTTGCCTCTAGGACCATTGCCTCGACCGGCCGCACCTTGACCACGCCCGGCCCCATTACCACCACGACTGGTCCCCGACCTCTCGGTGGTTGCCGAACTCCTCTTGCCGGTGGTGCATCAATGTACGAACTTCTTGAGTTGTATCCATACGTCGAGGGCAACTCCTATATTGATGCTCCGTCGATCCACATTTATAGCAAGCACCCGTTTTCCTCCAACATTCTCCAGGAATGTCTTTTCCCACATTCAGCACAATCCCGACTACGATTAACGAGCTCATTGGTGCTCTTCCTTGAGCTGGTTCCTCATTCCGGCCTCTTCAGAATCTTCTCGAAGAACCCGAATGCTTGAGATCTTTCTTGCCTCGAATTTGCTCCCGATTTTGACGTCCGAGTTCTTAGCCTCTTCGGCTATCTTGGCCTTCTCCACAAGAGCGGCAAAAGTTCTAACTTGTTGTGGGGCTATCGAGAACCCGCAACTCGTCTTTCAAACCGCCCTCGAAGCGCACACAACGCTCATGGTCCGTTGCCACTATCGTTCGAGCATAGCGACTCAAACGTAAGAACTCACCTCATATGTCGCCACCGTCTTATTTCCTTGCACACCAGTTCAAGAATTCCTTCCTTCGGGCATCCACATAGCTTGTTCCCACATATTTCCCTTGAAAGGAAGCCTTGAAAAATTCCCGATTAATTAAAGCAAGATCGGTGCCATCTCGGATAGTAAGCCACCATTGGTAAGCTTCCGTCTCTCAACAAAGATACCGCTCCTCTTAACTTTTGTTCCACAAAGTGCACTCAAGATCGTCCATAATTCGCTCATCGCCTCAAGCCAATATTCAGCGACATTGGGAGCTACACCAGAGACACCTCAAAAACCTCGGCTCCACTGGATTTGATCGCTCCGATATCGACCCACGAGCGGTTGGTCGATTACGGATCCGGCGACCCTTTCAAGTACTCGCAGCATTGCTCGTGTCACAGCATTATCCTCTTCCAAATGGTCGTGCGAACCCGGCTCACTCCCGAGTGACGCAGGTGCATCCATTTCCGACATATAACCCGGCACATCAGTTGCGCCCCTAACACCTCGTCCTCTACCACGGCCACGCGCCTACGGCGTCCACGACCACGTCCTCTAGTGCTCATGGCGAATAATTCGATTTAATCTGATTAAGAGTTTTATGAATCAGAATAATATTTCAATTGTTTATTAACGATGTCTTATGATATGAAAGAGATAGAGTGTTTTCGCATCAATATCCTATTGTCTCAATCTCTACGGTTTTAACACCTAAAACTAGAAGTTCTAGAGTGTTTCTTATAATCATATCACAATGATAATAAACATACAAATATCTGAGATACTTACTTGACTTGGCGCGGGATGCTCATGGTGCCATACTACCTTTACTCAAAACTCTAGAAATTATTTTCAAACAAATTTCTTTTATTGAACCCAAACCACGGCCGAGTTTTGAACTGGGCTCGATACCACTAAATGTAACACCCCAAACCCGGTCTATGCGTTTAGACAAGATTTGGTTTGTCACACCAATCATACATTCGTTTATTTTCATAGGGTTAAGATAAAATAGTGCTACAAAACTTTTTGTTATAAAACCAATGTTCTTAAGAAAACTTAACATATTGAGATAAAACCATATTAAGAGTTTAGAAATAAAATTTAAATCATCCACACAATAAAACCATAAAACATAATAAGAGGCCTTATTACATCAACCCAATAATAGCAATTAAAATAAAAACTTAAATAAAGTCATAGTTTATTAAAACCCAAGTTTGTAGTATGGCCTCCACCAAGTCATCTCAGGCCCAAGTCCACGTCAATTTCCATTACGAAATGGTTAATAAAATTTGGGTGAGTTACAAAGAACTCAGTGTGCAACTCACTTACCACCATTTTTAGGTCAAATCGTCAAGATATCATCTTTGGGCTTGAGCCCATTAATGATTTCAACCATACATCGTAAAGTAACATAATTTAAAGAGAAGAATGCATGAAATATGAATTTCCCAAACCAACCTAGTATCCATCCGCTAACACCCCGTACCAACCAACACACTGTGGGGATCAAGTCAACCCACCCCGCCAAACACACCAATCATGGGCTTAAAGCCCTTAAATAATTTTTGTAGTGCACTACCGAACTAGATTGTGACATTGTCACCGAACTAGAGGCATTTAGTCGAATTTGTGGCAGAGCCACCGAACTAGAGGCATTTAGTCGAATTTGTGGTGAGAGCCACCGAACTAGAGGCAATGAGCCAAATTTGTGGCAACGGCCATTCTTCTCTTCATATAACCACACCCATGCAATCATGCGTATATAACAAATATAATCATATAAATGATTTTCATTAATCCATATCATCGGTGGGCTTATCAATTAACCCTTCATTAGGCTCATATAAACAATTTATCAACTAGCCCATTTAGTAGTTTAGTGACTTTGGCCCATTTTAGCCCAATTTATCGTAAAGCAGTATTTTCGCCCATTTAATCGAACTAGAGTATTATCGCCCATTTTATCGAACTAGAGTATTATCGCCCATTTTATCGAACTAGAGTATTATCGGCCCATTTTATCGAACTAGAGTATTATCGGCCCATTTTATCGAACTAGAGTATTATCGGCCCATTTTATCGAACTAGAGTATTATCGGCCCATTTTATCGAACTAGAGTATTATCGGCCCATTTTATCAAACTAGAGTATTATCGGATTTTATTTTCTCGGTTTTAACCGTTTTCATGCATTTACTCAAAAATATGAGTTACTACGTATTTTTCCCGTTTTTACTATTTTACGAATTTATCACAGAACTTACAACATGATGTCCAACCCGAAAATGAGTGTGAAGTTACACACCTGGTTATGGAGAGAACTAAACTTTCCCGCTCTTCAACACCTATACGTATTGTGTTAATTAAAACACTATAATCTATAATAAAACCGATCTAACTATAGCGATCTAGAAATTTACCCTCGGATTTTCGTAAGACTTCTACTTGCGATTTCTCTCCGATTGATGGTTCGCTAACTGAATCGAATCCACGAACAAATAATGGTTCGGAAGTACGAACGACTTCGAACAGTTGATTTTCCTCGGTTGAACGTCCACAACCCGGTGGGAAATCCGGATTCTTTGAAATAGTCCTTTGCTTGTACTTAGAGAGGGAATAATGAGAACCTCCCTTCTTCCGAAGGCTAAACACCGCCCTTTTCTTCCCTATTTTGAATGTCTTCAAGGACAAAGATCGTTAATCCAATGATATCAAAATAATCCTAAGGTTTTAAAGATATGATTTCCTTACCACAAAATTGATTCCAACGTTTTGTCACCCACGACTTCTTGATCCCAAACTTCCGTTATCGCACTAAAGTATAACAAAATAAACGTTAAAAGAAGGAACGTTTATTTTGATCTAATAAAGCTTTCAAACCATCATCAATATTCGCCATAACGACTATTAACTAATCGAACGAAAAGGATTCTTACCTATTTCCACGTCGAAAAGATAGGATTTGAGAATAATATGGATCTAAGAAGAATTCGGCTATGAAGAAACAAAGAAAAAGAGAAAATAAAATCGGTTATAGGCACTTTAACATTCGCCATGAAAGTGTAGGTGGAGAGAATTTCGATTGAAAGAAATCAAATAGGAGAGAGATGGTGATGATGTTTCGGTTTCCAAATAGAATGGAAAAGAAAAGAAAGAAAAAGATAAGTTTTGAGAGCAATGTATAATCGGCAATGGGGAGAAGAAAAGAAAAGAATGGTCTCTTTAGGTATTGGTAAAATCGGCACAAAGAGAAAGGCACAAAATTGACACCAAAGTGTAAAACAAAAATGACCAATTTGACAAAAGAAACTAGGCTTACCAAGTGCACAATTTCGGCCAAGGAAAAGAGAGTTTGAGAGAATTTTCAAAACTTGCACAAACTAAACAAAATGACCAAAACCAAAGACTAAAATTCCTAGCCAAACTATCACCAAAATTCGGCTCCCCCCCTAGCCATAATGCCGTCCATATGCTTGGTCTTTAGGCCAAGATATTGTTTCCTTAAACAACTCCTTGATTCATGCCTCATATCCTCACATTTTCCTTATTCTTTTGATACCCTTCCTTAAGTTCAAATTTTCCTTATTCCTTTGATATACTAACCAAAAATAACAAGTCAACACCTTCCATATATGCTCTTGGCCGACACTTGCTATACATGGGCAGAAAAATCAAAAATAAAATTCACCTAGATGCTATTTAGGGGATTCGAACCTTCACCCCCATGTACTAGCTCATGCGCCAACACCACTTGTCCAACTACTCATCTTATGCTACACATTGACACTTAAATTAATTTATGTGTCAATGCCACTTAGTCTATTTCCATAAATTCTCAAAATTAATATTATTCCTTCTAAAAAAAATTTTAAACCCTTCTTCAGGACTATACTAACCACGAAAATAAATCAGAAAATTTTACTTTCTAGAATAATTACTCAAAGCACACATAGAAAATAAATTACTCAAATTTTCAGGGTGTTACAAGAGTATTCCATGAGGGAGACTTGGTGTTGAAAAAGATCCTCCCTATGCAAAAGGACTTCAGAGGAAAGTGGATGCCTAATTGGGAAGGACCTTATGTTGTAAAGAAGGCCTTCTCTGGAGGAGCATTGATACTCGCCGAGATGGATGGTAAAAGTCTGCCAAATCCAGTTAATGCAGACTCAGTCAAGAAGTATTTCGCTTAGGAAGGAAATGGGCCAAGGCGAAAACCCGCAAAGGGCGTCTTGAGTTCCAAAAAAAAAACGGAGAGGCCAAGGTGAAAACCCGCAAAGGGAACCTTGAGACCAAATGAGCTTTGAATTGAAAACCCGTAAAGGGCGATTCAAATGTTTGGGGCATGCGCTAGCCATCCTATACCTGAATTAACAAAGAGGAGATATGCTACATCTGCGGGGCATTGACAAAGTACCACAGATCTCTTAGACACATGTTGAACTCGGAATGGTCTTCAAAAGTTTGTACAGAGAAGCTCAGGCTGTGATATTTGGGGCACCAATTCCACCCTTTTTCATTTTTTGTACCCTAGCAAAATTTGTTTCCTTTGTTCAATCCATTCTTCACGGATTTTGTCCCGAATAAATTTTAGTTTCATTCATCTCTATAATTTTTTTCAAGCATTTCATATTGAAATAATGATTAATAAACTCATAACGCTTTCACAAATGAAGTTTTGCGTATTACTCTGAAAGTCTCTAAATAATACAAGGATCTGAAACATGACAATTATTTAGAATTCACCAGGCTTAAAGGGCTCGGAACCCCTGAAGTAAGAGTCTAAGCAATGACGACATCTTTAGATTCTCTGTTAGAAGTATCAACTGAGCAAGACGACATACGCCACGGGTATCACCTTAACAAATGGCGAATAATGATAGCCCAAAAATTAAAAATTGGATCATGCTCATGACATTTTACATCCATTCATATAGAATTCCTAATAGTTAGGAGCATATTTCGGTCATGACATCCTAATCATTTGGCATAAGCATAGACCCCATGAAGTCAATATTACAGGTAGGTTCCCCAGAGGACAATGTAGCAAAGTTGATGGGAGATCGAAGACGATGAGGTTTAACCCCCTAAGCAGTAGGGTAATAGGCTGAAAATTACAGATCTTAATTCCCTAAGCAGTAGGGTAATAGATCGAAGACGATGAGCCTTAAGCCCCTAAGTAGTAGGGTAACAGGCCAAAAATTACAGATCTTAATTCCCTAAGCAGTAGGGTAACAGATCGAAGACGATGAGCCTTAACCCCCTAAGAAGTAAGGTAACAGGCCGAAAATTACAGATCTTAATTCCCTAAGCAGTAGGGTAACATATCGAAGACGATGAGCCTTAACCCCCTAAGCAGTAGGGTAATAGGTCGAAAATTATAGATCTTAACTCCCTAAGCAGTAGGGTAACAGATCGAAGACGATGAGCCTTAACCCCCTAAGCAGTAGGGTAACAGGCCAAAAATTACAGATCTTAATTCCCTAAGCTGTAGGGTAACAGATCGAAGACGATGAGCCTTAACCCCAAGCAAAAGTAGGGTAATGGGCAAAAATTACAGATCTTAATTCCCTAAGCAGTAGGGTAACAGATCGAAGACGATGAGCCTTAACCCCCTAAGCAGTAGGGTAGCAGATCGAAGACGACAAGCTTTAATTCCCTAAGCAGTAGGGTAACAGGCTGAAGATAGCAGATCTTATCTCCTCTGAGCAGTAGTGGAGCAGATCAAAGGCGGCCAGCCTAATCCCCTAAGCAGTAGGGCGACAGGCTGAAAATCACAGATCTTATCTCCACTGAGCAGGAGTGGAGCAGATAACAAGTCTTGTCTCCATGTATCGGCAATGGAGCAGACTAAAGATTACAGATCATATCTCCTTAAGCATTAGGGGAGCGAATCGAAACAAAATTCCTATACCCCTGAAGATGCAGTGGATGGAATGAAGATACCTGAAGAATGAAGCTACAAGAAACCAAGATTCCGCTAGACCGGGCAAAATTGGCCCTTTTAAAGTCTTTGCTCTATTCTCGTTACACGACAACGAGCAAAGAGGGGCAGCTGTTGGGCCTAAATTATGCCCGGGCCCAGCACCAGTTTAAACCAAATCCAAATAAATAAAACAGAAACACAAATTTAATTAAATAAAACAATCCAGGCCCAATAACTAACCCTAGCCCACTACCCAAATCATAGGAGAACAGAAAACCCTAAATCTGCTGCGTCGTACGCCCACGTCAGCAAGACCTTCCTTCCGAACTCTCCGCATCGTGCGTCTCCACGCCTCCGGTGGTTGAACCTACAAAACAGGAAGCAATACAACACGGAAAAGGAAGTGTAGTTGGAATGGGACTCTATTATATTTTGGGGGGATTTTTTAGGCTATAAAAAGGGGAATAATCAAATGTAACCGGGGGGATTTTTGTTTTAAAAATAGGAGAGCAAAGAAACGCAGATTGTCAAAAGGAAATCAACTAAAGGTTTTTTTTTTTTTGCATATTTTTTCCCTTCTTTTTCTGTTTTGTTTTTCCTGTTTTCGACATTTTTTTTATATTTTTATTTTTTCTACTGTATATATATTAAAAACAGAGTATAAAAATAAAAAATAAAAAAAAAGAAAACCTACCTTTTTGCGAATTTCGGCCACCGTGTGCGGTGGTCGGCGGCAGCGTCGGCGGTGGCATCGCGGCGGTCCGGCGACCGGATCTAGGCCTGAACTCGGAATGGGGGAGAGCATTTTAGTTTTTTTTTTCCTTCTCCCCCTGCGGAAATGAAAGAAATGGGATTTTTGGAAAAAAAAAAATCAGCTTTTATACTGTTATAATACGGCGCCGTTTTGCTTGAGCGGGTAAGAGGCCAAAACGGCGTCGTTTTGGGCCTCTGACCCGTGACCCGACCCGCATGAGGCAAGGATCCGCGTTTTTTTTAGGGTGGGACTAATTGCGTATTTTGCCCCTCCGCTTTTTTATGATTTTACAATCAAGTTTTTTTATTCCCGATTTGGCCCAAAGTTTCTGTTTTTGATTCAATTTGGTCCCTTTTTGGTTATTTTGCTATTTTACCATTAAGTTAATTATTTCTTTATTTTTATTACCACTTATTTTTATTACCTTTTTTTTATATGTATATTATTATTATATTTCTATTATATTTACTATTGTTATATATATATTCTTGTTTACTTTAATTTTTTTTATATATTATGATTATATCCATTATTTTCATTATTATTTTAATACTTACCCCTTTTATTATTATTATATTCATTAATTTTATTACTATATATTATTATTACCTGCCATTATTATTACTTTTTTTTATTATACTTATTATTTTATTATTACCCTTATTTTTATCATTACTATAATTATATTTATTATTAATATTATATTTATTATTATACCATTCTATTACTGATATTTTTACCACTATTATTTTATTACTATCACTATTTTATTATACACATTATTATTCTTATAATTATATTTATTATTATATTTATATTTATATTTATTGTTATTATACCTATATTTTATTATTGCCCCTATTTTACATATATTATTTTTATTAAAATTATTTTTCCTATTATTTTTTTTGTCAATATATTTTTTAACTTTCTTCATTATTATTATTACTATTTTCCATAACTGTTATTTAATTTTTTAATACTATTATATTTTTTTAGCCTATTATTATTATTATTATTATTATTATTATTATTATTATTATTATTTTATTATTATTTGTTTATTGGTATATTTCATAGTTATTATTATCATTGCCTTTTCGTTACTATTTTCTTTTATTTCATTTTGTTTGCTTATTTTACTTTTTTATCGTATTTTATTTCTACCTTTATTATTGTTATTCATATTCGATCACCGTAATGTTGTTATATAAACTAGCATAGCAACTCGTTTTACATTTTATTTTATTCGATCCATTACGGGTTTTCGTTTCAAAACAAGCAAACCCTCCATGTTCTAAGGTTCGAAAGGAGTCGTACCCTAACTTACTGGGTTTGATTTCTCTTTCGAGTCTAAAGAACCTATTACTTTCTTTTAAAAGTTGAACAAAAACTTATCCTCGAGAATTCAAAATCTTCGTGTCCTAACTCACTGGATGAGACGTTTTGTTATCTCGAGATAAGGATTTCAAAAACAAAGGCAATATTCCGTGTTTGGTATTTTGGGAAATCGAGCCCTAACTTCATGGGTTCGATTTTTCATTAGACCCCAAATAACCGAGTATCCTTCTTCGATTTAAACACATTAATTTTGAAAGTCAAAGGACAAGCTCAATTTCGGGGATTTGAAATGTTGTACCCTAACTTACTGGGCGTGACATTTTACTTCCTCGAGATTAGAGGGTCTGATTGCTCATATTTTATTCAAGTTTTTTTCTTTAAAATAGAAAGAATCGTATTTTAAAATCTTTCAAATTTTCGATATTAGGACATTAATTAATCAATTAGGTACCAATTAGGGGCGTCACGAGGGTGCTAATCCTTCCTCGTGCGTAACCAACTCCCGAACCTGTTTTCTTAAAATTTGTAGACCAAAATGTTTTATAAGGTGGCCCAATCACACTTCAAAAAAGATTGGTGGCGACTCCATTTTCCTTTTTAAAGTCGGCCCGTTTTCCAAACAAAAAAATGGTTTCGACAGCTTGGCGACTCCACTAGGGACCAATAAGAGAGTCAAGCCGTTAGAATTGATTGATTAATGTCCCTTTATTAAAAATTAAAATTTGATTTTGTTTCTTTTTCATTGCATGAGTTTGGGTCGTGTCTTATGTTTATTGTGATTTAAGTGTCTAGGGTACTCTTGCATCATATTGCATGACCGTTGTGGTCACACATTTTAAGTGAGAGTGAGAAGCTACTCCTTCATGAGGTTTTCACCTCCGTGCAGGATAGTGAATCGCTTTCGGGATACATCTGTACCTATGTCTTCGAGAGGTTTTCACCTCCGTGCAGCCATAGGGAAATGTATTCCCCTGAACTGAACTCGGTCCATATGAGCCTATAATGGGTGAGGATCGAGGAATCTGCTGGTTCAGGTACCCTTGCTTTAGAGCCAAACCACATATAGAGAGCCCTAGGAACTTACCCTAGGTAGAGCTATGCCAAACCCTAGCAATAACCCAGATAGGTGTTGTATTATTTTTTCATATGCTTTGAATTTTATCGTTGCTACATGATACTGACTTGTTGCGTTTTGTTATTGCATGTCATTTCATTTTAAAGAGGTTTCGGTTCACGTTCGGTTACTAAATTAGGAGGCTTATTATGGAAAACAGATTCCTTGATAAAGTAGAGGATAATGCGGTCGTCCGAATATGGTCAGAGCAAACGCAATTAGGAAAAGGTGGCCCAATCACACATCAAAAAAGATTGGTGGCGACTCCATTTTCCTTTTTAAAGTCGGCCCGTTTTCCAAACAAAAAAATGGTTTCGACAAAGGCATCTCTGGAGTCCCTAATTTTATTGGAGTTTCCAGTTTTTAGATTCATCTTGTAAGTTTATTTTGATTATGGATTTTACTGTTAGCACATTATGGTGCATTCAACTAATGATGATGTATCATAGAATCATAGAACATAAATGGTGTAACTCTACTTCCAGGTTGAACTCTTTGTATACAAGGTGAAAATCAGTGATAAAAGATCTGACTTGCTTCACATTTTTTTTCTTTTTAATTTCACATTATTAACTTCAATTTTTGGAGTTAATTGTGCCTCTTTTATTCCTTTTCAATATATTTATTTCTTATTTTGATATTTCATTATTTTCTTAGGGAATAAATCTGAATTTTGGTTGAACGTGAATTCATAGCAGCATAAATGATTTGATGAAGATAATGGCTTTAATGATGCCCACTCCACCAGCATTTCTCCACCTAAATAGTTACCAACATTTCTTTTTGTTGCCTAAAACTCATTCCACAAATCATCTTAGCTACATCCAACCATACATTACATCATTCTGGTTAATATATTCGATGTCTTTTTACGAATAAATTCATTCAATTCCATCCTATAGTTGACAAAATGTTTAATTAAACTTAAAAAAAAGAGTTTAAATTTACCTAATAATCTATCTATCTGCAAATTTTTGAATTTTTTTTTTGTTTTTACCTGAACCAACATCAATCAAAATGATAGAAAAATATTTGAAAAATACAGAAAATGAATTAGAAAAGCACAATGATATGGATTTTGAAAAAAGATAAAAATAATCCATAAATGTTTCCATGCATTATCTCTGAGTGTTTTTGAAACTAAAACCTTTCATGAAGAAAAAAGAAAACCATACCTTAAACAAAATGTGATGAACAGATTTGTCTTCTTTCTAAGGAGTACAACACTGAATTTATATATATATATATATATATATATATATATATTTGAGAGGGAAAATAAATGGTAAGTAGGAAATGAGCACTAGAAGGGTACATGGGACAAGAATGTTGAAAATTGTTGAGGGTATCTGCTGACTGACACTTCTTTGAAATATGATTGGTTAAAGGTTTTAATGGACAATTTACGAGAGTGTGTGCATTTTTTGTTTTTTCTTTATGTTCTCACTCAATGCTTTTTTTGGTGAAACATAAATTAGAAATTATTAAACCATTATTTTTATGCTATTTCCTTCTTTTATATTAAATGCTTTCTCATATTAGCTTAATTAATAAATTTTACAGATGCTATGACCAGATCTATTCAATGAATATACCACAATATAAATTTTAGTATATCACATCCATTATCCACCTATGTAAAATATAAGGTAGATGTCTCAAAATTTAACTTAACATGTAAGTACATACGTATATTTATATACATAAGATCATTTGTAACATCCCAAAAATGGGGTTATTTGGAATTTAATTATTTTTCTTATTATGAACTGCTGTGATATTATTTATGGAATGTTAAGGCTTAATTATGGATTTTTAGTAAGCTCGAGTAGTGGGAAAAATATTATTTTCAAGCTTTGAGGTAGGGAGCCTTAACAAGTGGGGGTTATAAGAATAAATGGGGATAATTTGGACATAAGATGAGCCTAGAATAAGTGTCAAAGTAAGCCCACTTAAGAGCTAACATGTGACGCCACATCAAGCAAGGGGATCACGGGTTCGAGTCACAAAATTCCCCTTTCTTTTTGCACTATGTTTGACGGCACAAGTGGGAGAATTTTTCTCCTTCAAACTCTTTTATTAAATATTATTATTAAAGGATAATATGAGAGTTTTATTTGTTTAATTATAGTGATAATAAGAGGATATTCATGGATAATTGATGGATTATTATGAGACTATTATTGAGTATTCAAAATTATTCAAATATTTTCGAATGGGTGGCCTAGAGAAAAACTAGGTGTTTGCCGAATTTGGAACTCCTTGGATGGGAGTGGACGGCAAGAAGCTTCCTAAGGGAGGCCGAATTTGTTTAGTAAACCATTTTGCTAATTTCGGCTAAGCACTCTCCCATGGTTCAACTCTCCTCTTCTTTTCAACCTTGAGCAAAACCGATAACACTAAACCCTCTCATTCTTCTTCTTCTTTTATTTCCTTTCTTCACAAAACTCTTGTGCGAAATCTACCTGCTGAATCCTCTCTTCTCTTAACCCCATTAGCCGAATATACATCATATTCTTGTGCCGAAACTTCTTTCTCTGATTTGGAGGTCTCTAGCCGAATCTTCTGTTCACTTCTTTAGCTTTGGCCGAATATCAAAGTGGTTAGATCCCTTCAAGTTATTTGTTGTCAGTCGATTTGGAAAAGGTGAGTAGCCATAGCCGAATGCTATTCTTCTCTCTTCTCTTATATGGATTTAAGGAAAGCCGAAATCCGACATACTCTAATGGTTGGCTAAACTTTCTTTTGAAGCCGATTCACCTAAGACTCCAGGATCTCAAAGCAGTGGATCTGAACCATTCGTCTTTGTCAATCAAATTGGTAAGTAAGTGGTAAGTACCTACTCATTAGGAAATTACTCTTCTAGTTAAGAAAAGCCGAAGGCTATTAAGAGGCTACTAATAGTTGCCGATTTCAGGGAAGCCAAACCATTTGGAGTATAGTGACTTGGGTTCAAAGATATTCAGGTAAGATTTCGGGTTCACAAGGAACCCCTCTCTAATAATTTAATTTGGCCGAATAGGCCATAAGACTAACCCATAAATTTGGCCGAATATAGGACAAGTAGATCTGTGGAGACCAACTTTCTTTTAGGATTTAGTCTATTCAGTGGTGACAGGTGTGTACATACACACGTATAATCATTTAAATGTGCTGAGTGTTTTGTATGCTAACTCTGATTTGTGTAGCATCGGATTAATACCATAACGGTATGAGTGGTGGTTCAGGTAAGTACCTGTTAATATGAATGTGTTATTGATGCTTTTGGGAAGCATGGCTTATTGATACATGTGATAAATGCATGAGATCTGTTGATAACTGTTTATCTACTGTGGGTTAAATGAGTGGAGGGGGCAGTGATATTTCGTGCTGACGAGCACCAGTGTTTTGGTAACACACTGTGACTATATGTCACCAGAGGTTTGGTACCTCCAGAGGTTTGGTACCTCATAGCGACTCGTCCCTGTGGTTAACACCACCGTGGGTTGGCCCCACTTGAGATATGGGATAAATGCGCGGTGATTTGGTATCACACGATGGGTTGGCCCCATCACCCGATTTGTGTCCACGGACACCAGTGTTTTGGTAACACATCGTGACTATATGTCACCAGTGGTTTGGCACCACCAGTGTTTTGGTAACACATTGTGACTACGGTCACCAGTGGTTTGGTACCACATGGGGTAGACAAAGGCGTTTGGTTGGCTAGGTTGGGGCACATAATATTCTGCATTATTAACTGTTATATGTTGTGTATGGAAATTTTTTTAAACGGGGAAGGGTTACATATCGAGTCTTGGTGACTCACCTTCTCCTTTAACATTTTTCAGTGACTCGTAGATGGCGGTTGAGAGCCGGTTGGACTCGAGGTGGCCATGCGGTGGACTTGCATAAACTGAACTTTAAACTTAGCTATTTTATTTTACTATTGGGTTATTTTTATTTTGGTTGTAATAAGGCCTCCATAAACTTTACTTTTGTTATTTCTCATATGTTGGACACTTTATTTAAACTATATTATTAAAATTAAATTAAAATCACATGTTTTCTTAAATTAACACGAAAATGTTTTATCGTGCCATCGGGCACATTCGAAATTTGTATAATAATCGGACTCAATTAAATTTCCAAATTAAATCTAAGTATGGTTTCGGCAAGATAACCAAAAACGAGAAGTTTTCAACAAAACTTAAATTGGTTTAAAAATGGTTTCAAAAGATTTTTCCTCCGTAACAAACCAAATTCGGTCGTAATGTTTGGGCCGGGTTCGGGTTGTTACAAAATTGGTATCGAGCCAGTTCAAAGCTCATTTGTGGGGCCCAAGGCCCAAAAATGTTTTAGTAGGCCTTACGAATTGTTTTGGGTTTTTAAGCAGCATGGCCCGAGTCTCCGGCACCAATCCGCCCAGGTAAGTACATCTAAACCTCTTGGTGAATTATATTTTGTAGAAGGGTAGGAAGCATGGAACGTAGATAGATTTATAGGACTTGGACCCTAAGGTTAAATTACTCAAACACAAACGCAGCATAAGACTTAAGGAACTAAACCAACCTATGACTTAGTCAATGAGCTAGGGTGTGGTAACCCCTGTACGCATGTCTAGGATTGGATCCGGAAGAGCCTGGTATTTAAGCAGTCCTCGTGACTCACCTCCTCTTCGCAGTATCCTACCAGTGCGTAGCTTCGGTTCACCCTAACTCAGAGGGCTCGGTGGTGTGGTAACCCTCGTGCGCATGTCTAGAAAGGTTCAAGAAGAGCTTGGTATTTAAGCGGTCCGCGTGACCCACCTCCTCTTCTCTTCACTGACACTGCACAGTGCGTAGCTTTGGTTCACACCTCGACCAGAGTGTAACATCCCCAAACCCGGCCCATTCACTACGACCGAATCTGGTTATGTTAAAGCGGAAAAGACGGTGGAAAAATCTATTTAACTTAGAAAAATTTAGTAAAACTTGCTACCTTTTGAAAAATCCATGTTTATTTAAACTTATGAGTAAAACTTTGTTATTAAAAAAATACTCATACTAAAAGATTAATATATACAAGCCAAATTGAATAAGTAGGTTAGAACAATATAATCATCTTCACATAGTGTTTCAAATTCCTCAAACCATAATAAATACTAATAAAGTAATAACTAAAATAAATAAGAGTCAAAAGGCCTTTATTACATATTCTATTTAAAACGAAATACTTAAAGTAAGCCTAAAACGTTTAAACTCTTCCTTCTCGCATGGGCCACCATGTGTCCTCTCCGAACCCGATCCAACTACGCGTCACTGAAATGGTTAATGAAAAGAGTGAGTCCACCGACTCGAGTGCATAACCACAACACATATTTCCATCCGTATGGGCTTGGCCCATACCCACTGACCATCGAAACAAATCATGCAAGAATGCATCTCAGCCCAACCTACTATCCAACCGTGACACCAACCTTAGCGGACTCCTCGCCAAGGCCGTGGATAAACCACCACCGATCACATCGTGATCCATCCCCTTACCTTGGCAATTCATCGCACAAGGCCGTGGGCGAGCCACCGATCAACCAATCGTGATCTCGATATCAAAATCCGTCTCACGGTGGACGCACATAGCCATCAACCGCCGAGATGGGCACCGAGCCACACCTCCTTGAGGTAGCACAAAGCTAGCCTTCAAGCGCTAATGTAGCCTCGAGCTATCATTAGACCACGTACATCCTGTGTACACTTCTTCCTTCTTCAATCCAATCCCATGCCCATGTGTCAATAAATCATGCAAGAATATCATATAGAATGAGTATTTATCACTTATCACTACCACATTGTACATATATAAATGTATATCAAGATTAACTTACCATCACCGATTACTCATCACTTATGCCATTATAAACGGCTATTACACATAATACACATATAAACATGTTAGCAAACCAAACCACGAGAAATAGTGCGATGATTACGCACCTAAATGATACCAAAACCCAAACGCTACTTCGCTTACGCTCGCATGAGACTAACGGACTTACAAAAGGTTCCCAATGATAGGCTCTTCTCCCTACAATCGGCCTTGGCATAAAAACAATGAACACTTAGGCCATTCGGCCAAGACAAAAACTATAGCACAAAGAAAACTAACACACCCTTACCTTGCTAACCACTACCCTTTGCTTTAACAAGAATCCACCACCACCGGGAAGTTCGGCTCAGGGACTTGCCACAAAAGTGGAGTAAGAGAATAAATGGTGATTCGGCAATGACTCTAAAATGGTGTTGAGATATTCGGCAATGGCGGGCTTTTAAGGGTGATCTCGGTTTGAAGCAAGGTCAAAGAAAAGGGGTGAAGGAGAGGGGAAAAAATGGATAAGCCCACTTCCGCTTTGGCTACAACAAAATGAAAGGAAAAGAAAGGGTGTTCTTGACTTATTTTCTGCAAGAGACTAAGGGAAAATAAAAATAGAAGAAGCAAGAACTTTTAGTGAGGAGAAAGCAAATGGTGAATGAACAATGAGCACCTCCCCTATTTATACTATTCGGCCAAGCTCCAAGCTCCCAAAAAAAAAAAATCCTAAAATCTCTCCTAAAACACCTCCTTCCATCCATTCAAAATAATTTGAATGGGTCAAACTTACCTAGCCAAATTTAAAAAGAGAAGACCAAGTCTTCCTCCACCTTTCAAGCCTCCCAAAACCGTCCAATACCCTCCTCCATGACGCCAAAAAAAAAAAAAAAAAACAACCCACAATGCCATCCTTGCAACTCGAACACTGCCCCCTTCCCTTCAAGTGGCGTCACTTCTCCATGCTCTAAGTGGCGCCTCTGGCCACTCTGCCACTCCAATCTTGGTGCCAAAACCCCACCAAAAATTCTCTTAAGGCCCTCTCCATCCAAACTCCCCCCTTTTAGCCCCTAAACTAAAAATTTACCAAAGCAACCTACCACCACCTAGGGTTCTCGGGACCCTAAAACTTACCCAAACACACTTTGAAGTGTGCCAACACCCGAGCTAAGCACCAAAAATCTAACCCCTAAAACCAGGTGTTACAATTCTACCCTCCTTAAAATAATTTCGTCCCGAAATTACTTAGCTAATCGAACATCTGCACAACCTATCTTACCACCTTCGCTTATCTTTGCGCAACTCGATCTTAAAGAGCTAACATACCTTCTAGGCACCGTTTCTAAGTTCATACTCAAGGTTCCAACTACTTTACGAGCAACAGATCAAACAATCACCAAAGCGAACAAAACTCCAAAGAGTATTCCGGACTTAAGGAACTTACCGGTTGACCCATCAGCACATCATTATCCTCTCTCCGATGAACCGCATAAACCTGCACTGGCCGCCTTGCCTCGGTGCCACCATTATGCTGCGGTCATCGCCACACGACCTCGGTGAAACCATTTCCTCTATGGTTCGAACGCGACCCTTATCGGCGCTTGCCGACCACCCTGCGCTGGTTGCCCATAACCTTGGCCTTACGCCGAGTCCCATTCGGATTACGGGGACAATCCTTAATCGAGATGAGACTTGGACTTGCATCCAAGCACTCTCGAACACGATTCCAAAGATTCGCCAACATGGTACCTTCCACACTGCGCACACGGACGATCTGGATTCCTCTCGGTTGTCTTAACAATATGAACGTAAGTCTCAACCCTCGGTCTCTTACGGACCCTCTCAACCACTTACGGCGATCCAACACTTCTCTTATCACGGTTCCTTTCCCTATTGAGCCTCTCGGCCTTCTTGACCTCCTCGGCTATTCGAGCTTTCTCCACTAAAACGGTGAAGTCTCTTTCCCGATGCGGAGCAATCAAAACTCGCAACTCATCCCGTAGCCCATCTTCAAATCGACGCATCTCTCATAATCGGTTGCTGCCACGATTCCCGAGCATACCGGCTCAAACGCAGAAACTCGACCGTACTCCGCTATCGATTTGCTACCTTGCACCCGATTGAGGAACGCCTTCCTCTCGAGCATCCACATAGCTCGCTCCGACATACTTCCCCTCGAACTTGATCTTAAAATAACCCTGATCCACTCGATCTGCCGGGTACTTTCTTAACCGTGAGCCACCACCGGTAGGCCTCATCTCGCAAACAACGAAACAACACCCTTAAGCTTCTCCTCGCAGATTAAGTCTAAGTCGCCCATAATCCTTTCCATCGCCTCAAGCGATTACTCGCCACGCCGAGCTACCCCCACACACTCTCGAAGACCTCGGCTCCATTCGCCTAAGCCTTCGGCATCGACTTCCGAGTCCCATCGCCCCATTGGCTCCTCGCCACTCGCTCAAGCACCCGCAAAGATAGCTCGCGAGCATCGCATCGTCTCCTCGATCCGATCCTGCTTTGTTCCACCTCAACGGTGGTGGCGGCACATCGCTCTCGACCCATGGCGAGACCCAACCGGTTCGAGACACTCGACATCCCGCCTCTACCCCGTCCACGAGTATTGCGACCACGCCCCTAGAACTCATACCTAGCGCCTCGATTTAGTCTGCATTTAAAAAGTTTTATGCATTAGAAATTCTTGTTTCCTTTGTTTTATCCACGAGAAATTTTATGCGATGAAGTTTCATGAGTAGTTCTTTCGAGCAATCAAGTTTCCTTCCCTACCTGTGGTAATTTTCGTCATTTTCCTACTGAGGGTATTTTTGGTAATTTTGTAAATCGAGGAAACCTCTTTCAAAATCAGATTTAGAGTTTACAAACCAAAGGGGTAAATTTTGGAAATTTTAAAACTAAGGATTTTAAACAGTGAGGCAAATCCCTTTCGGGTTTTAATAATTGGTTTAGCCTATGAACAAGTCCTCTTGGTTAAGGTGAACCGTAGCTACGCACTGTAGGATTCCAGTGAAGAGAAGGTGAGTCACGAGGATCGCTTAAGTACCGTGCTCTTTAGGATCCACTCCTAGACATGCGCACAATGGTTGCCACACCTCAACTCGGCGACTTAATCACGAGGTTTGTTTAGTAACCTTAAGTCTTATGCATGTGTTTGAGTAGACTAGTCCTAGGGTTCAATAGCCCTAATATTCTAATCTACGAGCCCAACTAAGCCCATATGATTCATATAACAATTCACTTGAAGTCTGAAGTACTTACTGGCGGACTCGGTAGGAGGTACAGTGCCATGCCGAATAACTGAAAAATATTTCACGAAACCCATATCTTTGAAAACCCATTTAAAAATGTTTTGGGCCCAAAACCCTCAAAGCCGAGTTTTGAACCAGGGCTCGATATTAAATCGTAACATCCCCAAACCCGGCCCATTCACTACGAATCGAATCTGGTTATGTTAAAGCGGAAAAGACGGTGGAAAAATCTATTTAACTTAGAAAAATTTAGTAAAACTTGCTACCTTTTGAAAAATCCATGTTTATTTAAACTTATGAGTAAAACTTTGTTATTAAAAAAATACTCATACTAAAAGATTAATATATACAAGCCAAATTGAATAAGTAGGTTAGAACAATATAATCATCTTCACATAGTGTTTCAAATTCCTCAAACCATAATAAATACTAATAAAGTAATAACTAAAATAAATAAGAGTCAAAAGGCCTTTATTACATATTCTATTTAAAACGAAATACTTAAAGTAAGCCTAAAACGTTTAAACTCTTCCTTCGCATGGGCCACCATGTGTCCTCTCGAACCCGATCCAACTACGCACACTGAAATGGTTAATGAAAAGAGTGAGTCCACCGACTCGAGTGCATAACCACAACACATATTTCCATCCGTATGGGCTTGGCCCATACCCACACGACCATCGAAACAAATCATGCAAGAATGCATCTCACCAACCTACTATCCAACCGTGACACCAACCTTAGCGGACTCTCGCCTAAGGCCGTGGATAAACCACCACCGATCACATCGTGATCCATCCCCTTACCTTGGCAATTCATCGCACAAGGCCGTGGGTGAGCCACCGATCAACCAATCGTGATCTCGATATCAAAATCCGTCACGGTGGACGCACATAGCCATCAACCGCCGAGATGGGCACCGAGCCACACCTCCTTGAGGTAGCACAAAGCTAGCCTTCAAGCGCTAATGTAGCCTCGAGCTATCATTAGACCACGTACATCTGTGTACACTTCTTCCTTCTTCAATCCAATCCCATGCCCATGTGTCAATAAATCATGCAAGAATATCATATAGAATGAGTATTTATCACTTATCACTACCACATTGTACATATATAAATGTATATCAAGATTAACTTACCATCACCGATTACTCATCACTTATGCCATTATAAACGGCTATTACACATAATACACATATAAACATGTTAGCAAACCAAACCACGTAAGAAAGCGATGATTACGCACCTAAATGATACCAAAACCCAAACGCGCTTCGCTTCGCACGCACGCATGGACTAACGGACTTACAAAAGGTTCCCAGCGATAGGCTCTTCTCCCCTACAATCGGCCTTGGCATAAACAATGAACACTTAGGCCATTCGGCCAAGACAAAAACTATAGCACAAAGAAAACTAACACACCCTTACCTTGCTAACCACTACCCTTTGCTCTAACAAGAATCCACCACCACCAGGAAGTTCGGCTCAGGGACTTGCAACAAAAGTGGAGTAAGAGAATAAATGGTGATTCGGCAATGACTCTAAAATGGTGTTGAGATATTCGGCAATGGCAGGCTTTTAAGGGTGATCTCAGTTTGAAGCAAGGTCAAAGAAAAGGGGTGAAGGAGAGGGAAAAAATGGATAAGCCCACTTCCGGCTTTGGCTACAACAAAATGAAAGGAAAAGAAAGGGTGTTCTTGACTTATTTTCGGCAAGAGACTAAGGGAAAATAAAAATAGAAGAAGCAAGAACTTTTAGTGAGGGAGAAAGCAAATGGTGAATGAACAATGAGCACCTCCCCCCCTATTTATACTATTCGGCCAAGCTCCAAGCTCCCAAAAAAAAACCTAAAATCTCTCCTAAAACACCTCCCTTCCATCCATTCAAAATAATTTGAATGGGTCAAACTTACCTAGCCAAATTTAAAAGAGAAGACCAAGTCTTCCTCCACCTTTCAAGCCTCCCAAAACCGTCCAATACCCCTCCTCCATGACGCCAAAAAAAAAAAAAAAAACAACCCACAATGCCATCCTTGCAACTCGAACACCGGCCCCTTCCCTTCAAGTGGCGTCACTTCTCCATGCTCTAAGTGGCGCCTCCGGCCACTCTGCCACTCCAATCTTGGTGCCAAAACCCCACCAAAAATTCTCTTAAGGCCCTCTCCATCCAAACTCCCCCTTTTAGCCCCTAAACTAAAAATTTACCAAAGCAACCTACCACCACCTAGGGTTCTCAAGACCCCTAAAACTTACCCAAACACACACTGAAGTGTGCCAACACCCGAGCTAAGCACCAAAAATCTAACCCCTAAAACCAGGGTGTTACAAGGAGGGCTCGGTCATAGGCTAAACACAATGATTAAAACCCGAAAAGGGAATTAGCCTTGTTTTTCGAAATAGAATGAAACAACAAACCCTAATGTTTTCAAAACTTGTGCAATAACTTTCTCAAATCCTAGAACATTACTTTTACAACGTTTTTCTCGAAAAACTTGACTTGTGAAAAATTACGTAAATACCTTAGGAGTAAAATTACCAAAATGCCCACGACCCATAAAATATTAATTCAATGGTTTTGCCCAAAAATTTCAATGATTTTATAGACATTCAAAACCTTGCTTTGAAAATCATCAGCAAAATATTTTGGTTCTGGAAAATTACTAAAATACCCCGTGTAGGGAAAAAGACGAAAATACCTCGGGTTAGAAATGGGCGAAATGTCCGATGAGCGAATAGGTATGGAAAGTATTAAGGAATGGATGCATGAACTTCTTTGTGTGAACTAGGATAGGAAATCGAAACATTGTTTGCTCGAAAGAATCTACGATTAAACCTTATCCATAAAATTTCTTCATGAGTAATAAAGTGAAACAAATGCTAACGCATAAAATTTTTCTTAATCGATTAAAAGCGCGGTAGATAGAATGAGTTCTAGAGGACGTGGGACGCCGTGGACGTGGTAGGGGTAGGATGACGGTGTCTACGAACCCGTCAGTCGGGACAAGGTTCGAAAATGAGGTACCATCGCCACCACCACCTCCTACTTTTTAGAGTGAGGAGCCGGATCGCCGGTGGTGAGGCGGTATCGCAAGTCGCTTTGGCGAGTCTTGGAGATGGTGGTCGGGCTGGTGGAAATGTGGGAGCTCGTAAATCTGTTCGAGCGACTCCGATCTAACGGAGCGGAGGTATTCCGAGGTGTGTCGAGTGGCACCAGTCTGCAGCATCATCTTTGGCTAGAGTCAATCGAAAGAATCATGGATGACCTTGACCGACCGAGGAAGAAAAGCTGAAAGGGGCGTGTCGCTTCTAAAGGATGAAGCGATCGGTGGTGGCTTACGGTTCGAGATGGGGCTACAAGCAGATGATTTGACTTGGGAGTATTTGAGAACCACCTATCGGAAGAAGTATGTGGGCACCGGCTACACCGACGCGCAGAGAAAGGCTTTTTCGGGATTAGTGCAAGGAACTAAGTCCGTGTCGGAATATGAGGCGCGAATTTTTAAGGTGAGTAGGTATGCTAGAGGCATCGTGGCTACCGAACATGAGCGCCGTGTCCGCTTTGAGGACGGACTCGAGATGATTTGAGGTTACCGATTGCCCCACAAAGCAGTTCGTGAGTTCTCATCTTTAGTGGAGAAGGCTAAGGTAGCCGAAGGGATCAAGGAGGCCGTGAGGCAAAGCTATAGTAGGAATAATCGAAGAGAGGGTTTGGGTCATTTGGATCAAGCGGTAGTGCTCGAGAAAAGGCTAGGCCGAGAGGGCCAAATCAAAGCGGCAAGGCCCACGACTACTAATCGAGGCCGACTCGGTGTAACCATTGTGGAAAGACCCATTGGGGAGGTTGTTGGACCGATGATAAAGGATGTTTTGAGTGTGGGTCTTTGGAGCATCGTGTCGAGATTGTCCCGGAAACTAGCTAAGAATCACGGAGGCGTAATCGCACTCAAAATAGAAGTGTGGGACCACGAGAGGGTCGTGGTAATGGTAGAGGAAACAACGGTCCTAACCGAGGTCGTGGAACTCAAGGCAGAGGTTCAGGCAACACAGAGGCTAGGCGGCTGGCTTAGTTTACGCAGCGAGGTGTCGCGAGGAAGGTGACGCACCGGATGTCATAACCGGTACGTTTCTAATTTTTGGTTTTCCTTATGTTGCATTGATTGATGTGGGCTCGACGCACTCGTACATTGCTAGTAGTGTGGTAGGAACTATGGACCTAAACTCAAACCGCTTCTAGGAGATGATCGTAGTTAGCCCTTTAGGTCACTCTGTAATAGTAGACAAACTTTATAGAGGCGTACCCCTAGAACTTCAAGGGGTAGTATTTGTAGCTGATCTGATGGAACTACCGTTTGGGGAGTTCGATTTGATCCTCGGTATGGATTGGTTGGTTAAGTACCAAGCGAGGTTGGATTGCGTTGCAAAGCGCATGGTCCTTAAGGGGGCTGAAGGGGACGAAGTGGTTATGTTTGGTAATAGAAGGAATTACCTGTTCAATGTGGTGTCTGCCTTAAAGGCTGAAAAGATGGTCAGGAAGGGTTGTGAGGCGTATTTGGTTCAAATCTGTGCTTTGGAAGCTAAGGGGTTAGTAGTTGAAAAGGTCCGAACGGTTGGGGAATTTGCTGATGTGTTCCCAGAAGAACTTCCGTCCGCCTCCGGATCGGAAGTCGAGTCAGTATAGACTTGCTACCGAACGGCACTGTGTCTATAGCACCATACCGAATGGCACCAAAGGAATTGGTGGAGCTAAAGGCTCAAATTCAGGAGCTCTTGGATAGAGGGTTTATTCGACCAAGTATATCTCCGTGGGGAGCACCTGTGTTGTTTGTCAAGAAGAAGGACGGTTCTATGCGGATGTGCATCGACTACCGTCAGTTAAACAAGTTAACGATCAAAAACAAGTACCCGTTGCCTCGGATCGATGATTTGTTTGACCAACTGAAAGGTGCGCGTCGGTATTCTCAAAGATTGACCTTAGGTCGTTATCATCAATTAAGGGTGAAGGAGGTCGATGTTCACAAGGCGGCATTCGAACTCGGTATGGGCATTTCGAGTTCTTGGTGATGCCATTTGGTGACCAATGCACCGCGGCATTTATGGACTTAATGAATAGGGTATTTCAACAAGATACTTGGACCAATTCGTCGTGGTGTTCATAGACGACATATTGGTTTATTCAAAGACGTAAGAGGAGCATGACAAGCATTTACGGATAGTTTACGCAAGTATTGAGGAGAAGTAGTTATATGCCAAATTCAGTAAGTGCGAATTTTGGCTGAGGGAAGTGGCTTTCTTAGGGCACGTGGTCTCGGCGGAAGGAATTAGAGTAGACCCTCGCAAGATTGAAGCAGTATTGGAGTGGAAACCACCTAGGTCGGTGGGTGAAAATACGAAGTTTTCTGGGTTTAGCAGGGTACTATCGGAGATTCGTGGAAGGATTCTCTCTAATAGCAGCGCCGTTAACCAAGTTACTAAGGAAAGGTGTTCCATTTGTATGGACGGAGAAGCAGCAAGGAAGCTTTGATAAGCTAAGGAAAATTTTGACGAAAGCTCGGTTTTAGTAGTCTGACTGAAGCAGAAAGTTATTCACCGTCTATTGTGTGATGCATCTCACCTTTGGTTTGGGATGTGTGTTGATGCAGGATGGGAAGGTAGTAGCCTATGCATCCCGTCAGTTAAGACCGCATGAGGTTAACTACCCAACGCACGACTTGGAGTTAGCGGCAGTCGTCTTTGCTCTGAAGATATGGAGACATTACCTGTATGGGGAGAAGTCGATAGTCTACACGGATCACAAAAGCTTGAGGTATCTTCTGACTCAAAAGGATCTGAATCTGAGACAGCGTCGGTGGATTGAACTACTAAAGGACTACGATTGTTCAATCGAGTACCATCCGGGTAAGGCTAATGTGGTAGCTGACGCATTGAGCCGGAAGGTGGTGACGGACTTAAGAGCAATGTTCGCTCGGTTGAGTCTATATGATGATGGGAGTCTTTTGGCGGAGCTTCAAGTAAAGCCAACATGGATTGAGGAGATTAAGGAAAAGCAGTTAGTGGATGAAGGCTTGAGCGCTAAGAGGGTACAAGTTCAGGATGGTGGCTGGAAAGGGTACAGCCGTCTAGTGATGGAGTGCTTTGTTTTCAAGGACGAGCTTGTATGCCAAGGGATACAGAATTAAGGCAGAAAATTCTCCAAGATGCACATAGCAGCCCATACGCTATGCATCCTGGGGGCAGCAAAATGTATGGAGACTTGCGGAAAGCTTGATTCGGTGGCCGGGGTTGAAGCGTGAGATAACCGAGTTCATGAGGAAGTGTCGACGTGCAAAGCAGTTAAGGCTGAACATCGAGTTACCATCGGGACTACTCCAACCGATAAAGATCCCTCAATGGAAATGGGAGAGGATCACCATGGATTTCGTTAGTGGGCTACCCCTTACGCCCAACAAGAAGGATGCAGTTTGGGTAATTGTGGATCGCCTGACTAAATCAGCTCACTTCATGCCGGTGAGAATGGATTACTCACTCCAGAAGCTAGCGAAGCTGTATGTGGGTGAAATAGTGAGGTTGCATGGTGTGCCAGTATCGATTATCTCGGATAGGGATCCCAGATTCACGTCAAGGTTTTGGAAAGCGTTGCATCAAGCTTTGGGTACACGGTTAGATTTTCAAGACGGCTTTCCATCCACAACTCGACGGACAATCGGAAAGGGTGATACAGATTTTGGAAGACATGTTAAGAGGTTGTGTCTTGGATTTTAGTGGTAGTTGGGAGGAGTACCTACCATTAGCGGAATTCGCTTATAACAATAGTTATCAAGCGAGTATTCAAATGGCTCCATACGAGGCCCTATATGGACGAAAGTGCCGTACTCCTACATGTTGGACGGAGTTGGGAGAACGACAAGTTCGGGTCCAGATTGGTATGCAGACCGAAGACAAAGTCAAGGTGATTAGGTCTCGTCTCAAGGAAGCATCGGATAGGCGTAAGTCTTATGCCGATCTCAAACGCAAGGAAATGGAGTATCTTTGTGGGAGACAAGGTCTTTCTCGAAAGTGTCGCCTTGGAAAAAGGTGTTGAGATTTGGACGAAAAGGAAAGCTGAGCCCAAGGTTCATCGGGCCATATCTGATGTTGTAAAGCGAGTAGGACCGGTAGCTTATCGGCTAGAGTCGCGCAGAATCGAATCGATTCATGACGTCTTTCATGTATCAATCTTTGAGCGGTATCGGCCAGATCCTTCGCACGTTGTGCGAGAGAGAGAGATTGAGGTGAACTCGGATTTATCTTTTGAAGAGGAACCGGTTCAGATTGTAGACCGAGATGTGAAGGTTCTACGTAGGAAGGCGGTGCCTTTAGTGAAAGTGATATGGCGGAACCACGGAGTGGAAGAAGCTACGTGGGAGCCCGAGGAGGTGATGCGGCAAAGCAATACCCCATCTCTTTTGATCAAGGAATTTCGAGGACGAAATTTATTTTAAGGGGGTAGAATCGTAACATCCCAAAAATGGGGTTATTTGGAATTTAATTATTTTTCTTATTATGAGCTCATTTGTGATATTATTTATGGAATGTTAAGGCTTAATTATGGATTTTTAGTAAGCTCGAGTAGTGGGAAAAATATTATTTTCAAGCTTTGAGGTAGGGAGCCTTAACAAGTGGGGTTATAAGAATAAATGGGGATAATTTGGACATAAGATGAGCCTAGAATAAGTGGCAAAGTAAGCCCACTTAAGAGCTAACATGTGACGCCACATCAAGCAAGGGGATCCTGGGTTCGAGTCACAAAATTCCCTTTCTTTTTGCACTATGTTTGGGACGGCACAAGTGGGAGAATTTTTCTCCTTCAAACTCTTTTATTAAATATTATTATTAAAGGATAATATGAGAGTTTTATTTGTTTAATTATAGTGATAATAAGAGGATATTCATGGATAATTGATGGATTATTATGAGACTATTATTGAGTATTCAAAATTATTCAAATATTTTCGAATGGGTGGCCTAGAGAAAAACTAGGTGTTTGCCGAATTTGGAACTCCTTGGATGGGAGTGGACGGCAAGAAGCTTCCTAAGGGAGGCCGAATTTGTTTAGTAAACCATTTTGCTAATTTCGGCTAAGCACTCCCCCATGGTTCAACTCTCCTCTTCTTTTCAACCTTGAGCAAAACCGATAACAATAAACCCTCTCATTCTTCTTCTTCTTTTATTTCCTTTCTTCACAAAACTCTTGTGCCGAAATCTACCCTACTGAATCCTCTCTTCTCTTAACCCCATTAGCCGAATATACATCATATTCTTGTGCCGAAACTTCTTTCTCTGATTTGGAGGTCTCTAGCCGAATCTTCTGTTCACTTCTTTAGCTTTGGCCGAATATCAAAGTGGTTAGATCCCTTCAAGTTATTTGTTGTCAGTCGATTTGGAAAAGGTGAGTAGCCATAGCCGAATGCTATTCTTCTCTCTTCTCTTATATGGATTTAAGGAAAGCCGAAATCCGACATACTCTAATGGTTGGCTAAACTTTCTTTTGAAGCCGATTCACCTAAGACTCCAGGATCTCAAAACAGTGGATCTGAACCATTTGTCTTTGTCAATCAAATTGGTAAGTAAGTGGTAAGTACCTACTCATAAGGAAATTACTCTTCTAGTTAAGAAAAGCCGAAGGCTATTAAGAGGCTACTAATAGTTGCCGATTTCAGGGAAGCCAAACCATTTGGAGTATAGTGACTTGGGTTCAAAGATATTCAGGTAAGATTTCGGGTTCACAAGGAACCCCTCTCTAATAATTTAATTTGGCCGAATAGGCCATAAGACTAACCCATAAATTTGGCCGAATATAGGACAAGTAGATCTGTGGAGACCAACTTTCTTTTCGGGATTTAGTCTATTCAGTGGTGACAGGTGTGTACATACACACGTATAATCATTTAAATGTGCTGAGTGTTTTGTATGCTAACTCTGATTTGTGTAGCATCGGATTAATACCATAACGGTATGAGTGGTGGTTCTGAGTAAGTACTGTTAATATGAATGTGTTATTGATGCTTTTGGGAAGCATGGCTTATTGATACATGTGATAAATGCATGAGATCCGTTGATAACCTGTTTATCTACTGTGGGTTAAATGAGTGGAGGGGGCGGTGATATTTCGTGGCCGACGAGCACCGTTGTTTTGGTAACACTGCGTGACTATATGTCACCAGAGGTTTGGTACCTCCAGAGGTTTGGTACCTCATAGCGACTCGTCCCTGGTTAACACCACCGTGGGTTGGCCCCACTTGAGATATGGGATAAATCGCGCTGATTTGGTATCACACGATGGGTTGGCCCCATCACCCGATTTGTGTCCACGGACACCGTTGTTTTGGTAACACATCGTGACTATATGTCACCAGTGGTTTGGCACCACCAGTGTTTTGGTAACACATTGTGACTACGGTCACCAGTGGTTTGGTACCACATGGGGTAGACAAAGGCGTTTGGTTGGCTAGGTTGGGGCACATAATATTCTGCATATTAACTGTTATATGTTGTGTATGGAAATTTTTTTTAAACGGGGGAAGGGTTACATACTGAGTCTTGGTGACTCACCTTCTCCTTTAACATTTTTCAGGTGACTCGTAGATGGCGGTTGAGGAGCCGGTTGGACTCGAGGTGGCCATGCAGTGGACTTGCATAAACTGAACTTTAAACTTAGCTATTTTATTTTACTATTGGGTTATTTTTATTTTGGTTGTAATAAGGCCTCCATAAACTTTACTTTTGTTATTTCTCATATGTTGGACACTTTATTTAAACTATATTATTAAAATTAAATTAAAATCACATGTTTTCTTAAATTAACACGAAAATGTTTTATCGTGCCATCGGGCACATTCAAAATTTGTATAATAACCGGACTCAATTAAATTTCCAAATTAAATCTAAGTATGGTTTCGGCAAGATAACCAAAAACGAGAAGTTTTCAACAAAACTTAAATTGGTTTAAAAATGGTTTCAAAAGATTTTTCCTCCGTAACAAATCAAATTCGGTCGTAATGTTTGGGCCGGGTTCGGGTTGTTACATCATTCACCATTTGGAACATAATGTATACTTTACCCAAACCATATTTATAATCATAGATAACATATATGTAATTTCATGATTTAAGCTCACCAAAAGAAGCTTTCCACAAAATCGAACCCTCACAAATATTATCATCTTACTCAATAATTTAAAACCAACCCAACCCAAAACATATATAACCAACTCAAGCATAGAAGCAAAGCCATTTTCGAATGGCATTCAAATACATACACATTTACATCATTTGAATCCAAAAAAAATAGTTTAGCCTATACATGCCATAGACTTAAAAATTCATTCACAAAAAGGTACCAAAATATAGTGGATAGTGTGATTGACTTGGTGATGATCCTCGAGCTTGAGCTAGAAATCCGAAATCTATAAAATAGACAAATAAACACATGGAGTAAGCTTATAAAGCTTAGTAAGTTTCAAGCAATTAACTCACATATAAACTTTATCAAAGTCAAATAATTCATTAGTATCATATTCCCATTGCCGAACAGTCAATCACTCAAGAAACAAATTGCTTAACTACATTAAATGCATGTACAAAAATATATATACTCTTACACCACATTCGCATCAATAAAAATGAACAGCATATATTTTCTTTACTAACCATAATCTCTATTTTACAATCTAACCCTTCTTCAATCGTAACGTGTCATAAATAGTACATACCTTTAGTTTACTTATCCATCCAACTTACCGATCGTGCTTAACAAGTAATAATGCACTCCTACATCCCGAATACAAAATATCTTTAATAATAGAAATCTTTTAACAAACCTCGTACTTACACACTTGTTAATAAGGCTTAGTAACGTATCGCTCACATAGATCCGTTACTTTAATACTTCTCGTAACGTATCGCTCACATAGAGCCGTTACTTTTATACTTCTCGTAACGTATCGCTCACATAGAGCCGTTACTTTTATACTTCTCGTAACGTATCGCTCACATAGAGCCGTTACTTTAATACTTCTCGTAACGTATCACTCACATAGAGCCGTTACTTTACTACTTCTCGTAACGTATCGCTCACATAGAGCCGTTACTTTAATACTTCTCGTAACGTATCGCTCACATAGAGCCGTTACTTTTCAAATTTCCACTTCATTCTCATAAACATAGATTATCACATCTAAACTAAGATACAAAACATCATAGATATACATGATCGATACTAACTATCCCTCCCATGAAGTCATACCATATTCGGCTTTAGAAGGCAATTACATACTCTCATCAATTCAATACCATAATCATACATTATAAATCTATACACAATCCCACCTTAATCAAACATCATTTATTCAAAGCTAATAAGAGCACTAAGCTCATATTCGGCAAACACATGAATATATATATTTTCATGTTACCATTTCACATTCGGCCACATACAAATAATTATATTTATCCTTGCTTAACAATTGTAATTCATATAATCAATTTCAATTTAACCAAATTGCTTAAAACTTACCTCGGAAGTCGATAAATTTGAATTTCTCGATTATTTGTTTAGTTTAGCTTTGCCCGATCCGTTTCCAATTCTTTTTTCCTTGATCTAAACACAAATTTAAAAGAGTTCATTCAAATAAATTTCATTCATTTTAATCAAACACATAATTGTACCCTTCTTCCAATCTATCACTCATAGTTTGAAATTCTTACAATTTAACATTATTTCTTTTCACTCATTCGAAAATATAACCATTCATACCCCCTTGAACTATAGTCGAATACTCCTCAAACTCGTTTAAACCCCCTTATTACAATAAAATTTATCGTAACAATATAATTTACAAATTTATAAATTTACCCCTCTAATTTTACTTTCTTGCAATTTAATCCCCAAAACATAGAACACAAGAAAAATTACATGTGATTCAAATTAATACCTTGAGGACCGGATTTTATTCATCTTAATACAAGTCCATATACAACATCTATTCTTGCATTTATGACCTCAACTCTTATTTTCATAATTTAAGCCACTAAGCATCCGTTTCTTCTAAGTTTTCTACTCAAAACACATTAGTACCCAAACCTATACTTAATATTCTTCCATCAAGCAAAATGAAACCAACGATCTCATCTATGGCCGAAACTAGAGCATGCATCAAATTCCAAAAATTCTCACATAGAGTTGATAGTATTCAAGAAAACTAACACAAACATGCAAAAATCTATAAAAATTAAGCTTATTTTCTCACCTCAAATAGACATGCAAAAGCCGAATGGAGATGAAGGTTTTTAGCTTCCCTTTTCTTTGTATTTTCGATGAAAGAGATGTTGGAGAGGAAAGAGATGAAAGTAGAAAAAAAATGTTTTCTTTTTAATAATATTTCCCTTGCTTGCATAATATCCCACTATCCTATTTTAATATAATAAAAAATATCCACTAACAATTCATCCCCATGCTTGCCGTCCAATATCACTAATAATTGGCAAAATAGCAACTTAGATTACGACAAAAGAAAAACCATTCAATTTGGCCTTAATTTCCATAATAGTTATTTTACATACTTTCCCAAATTTTTTATCCTTCACTTAATTCAGTCACTCAATCATGCAATTAATCCTACGATATCTTAACACATGCTCAAAACACATAACATAAATCAAATAAACTCGGATTCGTGGTTCCAAAACCACTGTTCCGATTAGGGTCGTAATCGGGTTGTTACAACTCTCCCCCCTAAATAAATTTTCGTCCCGAAAATTCTTACCAGTGAGTAAATATGGGTAACGTTCCTTCATAGATTCTTCGGTTTCCCATGTTGCCTCCTCTATCCCGTGCTTAAGCCACATTACTTTAACTAGTGATATCTTCTTGTTTCGCAATTCTTTCACTTCACGGGCTAAGATGCAAATCGATTCTTCCTCATAAGTCAAATCGGATTGAATCTCAATCTCGGAGGGACTGATCACATGAGAAGGATCAGATCTATACCGTCGAAGCATCGACACATGGAAAACATTATGAATTTTATCTAACTCAGATGGTAAACTCAATCTGTATGCAACCGGCCCAATACGCTCAATAACCTCATACGGTCCAATAAATCTTGGACTCAGCTTTCCCTTGCGACCAAATCTAAGTATCTTTTTCCACGGCGATACTTTCAAGAACACTCGATCACCTATCTGGAACTCAATGTCCTTACATTTCAAATCTGCGTAAGACTTTTGACGATCCGATGCCGCTTTCAAACTATCACGAATTACTGCCACTTTTTGTTCAGTTTCCTTAATCAAATCAACCCCGTGTATCTTGTTTTCTCTGAGCTTGGTCCAGTACAACGGTGTACGACATTTATGACTGTACAAAGCTTCGTAGGGTGCCATTTTGATACTAGATTGAAAGCTATTATTATACGCAAATTCAATCAAAGGCAAGTATCGTTCCCACGTACCCTCAAACTCAAGAACGCAACACCTCAACATATCCTCGAGTATTTGGATAACACGCTCGGATTGACCATCCGACTGAGGGTGAAAAGCTGTACTAAAATGTAACTTGGTACCTAAAGCATCTTGCAGTTTCCTCCAAAACCGCGATGTGAACCTCGGATCTCTATTCGAAACAATAGAAATAGGTACTCCGTGTAACTGTACAATCTACGATACGTACAACTCAGCCAACTTATCAAGTGAGAAATCCGTTCGTACCGGAATAAAATGAGCCGATTTTGTCAATCTATCTACAATAACCCAGATTGAATCTTTTTTACTTGGCGACAAAGGTAAACCCGATACGAAGTCCATGGTGACTCGATCCCACTTTCATTCAGGAATCAAAATCGGTTGAAGTAGTCCCGAAGGCATTTGATGCTCAGCCTTCATTTGTTGACATACTAAAAACTTCGACACATAGTCTGAGATGTCTCGCTTCATACCGTGCCACCAATAATGCTATTTCAGATCTGTAACATCCTAAAATTGGGGCTATTTGTGATTAAATGATTTTTTCTTGTGTTTGAATTGCTATGGTATTATTTATGGAATAATAAGGCTTAATTAAGGGTCTTGGGTAGGCTCGGTTTAGTAGAAAATTTCATTTTTGAACTTTAAAGGTAAGGAGCCTTAACAAGAAGGGGTTACAAGAATAAATAGAGGATTTATTGACATAAAAATCAGGTTGGTAAAGTGGCAAAAGGAGGGCCACTTAGGAGTTACATGTGACGCCACAAGGGATAAGGGAGAGCCTTGGTTCGAGTCACAAAAATCCCCTTTTTACTCTTAATTATGGACGGCATAGGGGGAGAGATTTTCTCTCCTTAAACTTTCTTTTTTTTTATAAGATAATAGGATAATAAGGGATAATCAAGGACATTATTCTAAATGGATTATTATGTGATTATTATTCAAATTATTTGAATAATTTCAAACAAGTGGCCTAGAATTGTTTTGGGTATTTGTCGAATTTTGAACTCTTTGTTCAAAGAGAGTGGACGGCAAGGGAGACTAGGAAAAGGGGAGGGTGCTGAATTCTTCTTCAAGGCATCCATTCATCTTTTATTTTCTTTTTGGCAATAGCCGAATTTCCCTCTTCTCCATATTCCATCTTTCAAATCTTTTTCGCTCCCTTTTCAACCTCTATCAAAACCGAAAACTCTCTCTACTTCTCCTTGCCGAATCCCCATCCTCAATCTCCCTTTTCTTTTATTTCTTTGCTGGCCGAACATCCACTCCTTATTGCTGAAACTCTAACACTCTTCTTTTTCTCATTATTTTTCTCTCTAGCCGAACATACATCTCATCTTTGTGCCGAAATTTCTTTCCCTTATCTTGAAGCACCTTGGCCGAATAATAAAAGTAGAATAGATCTCGTTGGATCCTCGTTGTCAATTGATTTGGTGAAGGTAAGATTATGCCGAAACTCCATGGTTTTCCCTCTCTATTCCTTTTCGATTTCTATTAAGGGGTAAGTGCCGATTTCGGCAAAGGTTAACAAGGCTTCTAAACGTTTTGGTAAACGATCTCTCCTAGGTACCCCAAGTTCGTGAAGCAGTCGACCCAAGCTCCTAATCTCTAGCATTCAGCTTTGGTAAGTGGTGGTAAGGGCCTATTGTTAATAGATTGTTCTTTTAAGTGATTAAGCGAGAAGGCTACTAACTTGGTTGAGTGCCGATTTTAGGGTGGTGAAACAAAAGGCTAGTACTCAAAACACGCGGGTAAGGTTTTGGGATCCATAGGAGAACCCTCTTAAATTTTGGGTTTGGCCGAATAGGCCATAATACTAACCCAAGTGTTGGCCGAATATAGGGACAAGTAGATCTAGGGAGGCCGACTTCTCTTTTCGGGATTTAGACTTCTCATCAACATCAGGTGTGTACATACACACTTATAATTAATTAAATGTACTAAACTGTTGTGTGTGCTAACCGGATCTGTGTAGATTCGGGATTAATACCATGAATGGTATAAGCAAGGAACCAGGTAAGTCCTTGTTGACTATGAAGTATTTTAAGATGCTTTTGGGAAGCATGGTGTGACTAGTACACGTTGCTTATTGCTGATGATAAAACCTGTACATGTGATAAGTATATGGTAGCATAAATTATGTGATATAAATGTTGATGTGGGATTGATGAGTGGGGGGCGGTGATATTTCGTCTTGTCGACGAGCACCGGTGTTTTGGTAACACACCGTGACTATATGTCACCAGAGGTTTGGTACCTCCAGAGGTTTGGTACCTCATAGCGACTCGCCCCTCGTGGTTAACACACCACCGTGGGTTGGCCCCACTTGAGATATGGGATCGTCTGCGCGGTGATTTGGTATCACACGATGGGTTGGCCCCATCACCCGATTTGTGTCCACGGACACCGATGTTTTGGTAACACATCGTGACTATATGTCACCGGTGGTTTGGCACCACCAGTGTTTTGGTAACACATTGTGACTACGGTCACCAGTGGTTTGGTACCACATGGGGTAGACAAAGGCGTTTGGTTGGCTAGGACGGGTGCATGACTTAGTACATGATGATTGATTATATGCTGTGTATGAAATTGTTTACATACGGGGGAAGGGTTACATACTGAGTCTTGGTGACTCACCTTCTCCTTTAACAATTTTTTCAGGTGACTCGTAGATGGCGGTTGAGGAGCCGGTTGGACTCGAGGTGGCCATGCAGTGGACTTAAATATATTGAACTTTAAACTTAGCTATTTTATTTTTATTATTGGGTTATTTTTATTTTGGTTGTAATAAGGCCTCCATAAACTTTACTTTTGTTATTTCTGATATGTTGGATACTTTGTTTAAACTATATTATAAAACTGTATTAAAATCACCTGTTTTCTTAAATTAACACGAAAATGTTTTATCGTGCCATCGGGCACATTCGAAATTTGTATAATAACCTGACTCAATTAAATCTCCAAATTAAATCTAAGTACAGTTTCGGCAAGATAACCAAAAACGAGAAGTTTTCAACAAAACTTAAATTGATTTCAAAAAGTTTTTCTCCGTAACAAATCAAATTCGGTCGTAATGTTTGGGCCGGGTTTGGGTTGTTACAAAATTGGTATCAGAGCCCAGTTCAAAGCTCGGCTGTGGGGGCCCAAGGCCCAAAAATGTTTTAGTAGGCCTTATGGAATGATTTTTGGTTTTTTTTAGCAGCATGGCCCGAGTCTCCGGCACCAATCCGCCCAGGTAAGTATATCTAAACCTCTTGGTGAATTATATTCTGTAGAAGGGTAGGAAGCATGGAACGTAGATAGACTTATAGGACTTGGACCCTAAGGTTAGATTACTCAAACACAAACGAAGCATAAGACTTAAGGAACTAAACCAACCTATGACTTAGTCGGTGAGCTAGGGTGTGGTAACCCCCTGCACGCATGTCTAGGATTGGATCCGGAAGAGCACGGTATTTAAGCGGTCCTCGTGACTCACCTCCTCTTCGCGGGTATCCCACCCAGTGCGTAGCTTCCGGTTCACCCTAACTCAGAGGGCTCAGTGGTGTGGTAACCTCTGTGCGCATGTCTAGAAAGGTTCAGTGAGAGCTTGGTATTTAAGCGGTCCGTGTGACCCACCTCCTCTTCACTCGAATTTTGCCTGGTGCGTAGCTTTGGTTCACCCTGACCAGGAGGGCTCGGTCATAGGCTAAACACAATGATTAAAACCCGAAAAGGGAATTAGCCTTGTTTTTCGAAATAGAATGAAACAACAAACCCTAATGTTTTCAAAACTTGTGCAATAACTTTTTCAAATCCTAGAACATTACTTTTACAACGTTTTTCTCGAAAAACTTGACTTGTGGAAAATTACAGAAATACCCTTAGGAGTAAAATTACCAAAATGCCCCTGACCATAAAATATTAATTCAATGATTTTGCCCAAAAATTTCAACTATTTTACAGAAATTCAAAAACCTTGCCTTGGAAATCATCAGCAAAATATTTTGGTTCTAGAAAATTACGAAAATACCCCTGTAGGAAAAAGACGAAAATACCCCTGGGTTAGAAATGGGCAGAAATGTCCGATGAGCGAATAGGTATGGAAAGTATTAAGGAATGGATGCATGAACTTCTTTGTGTGAACTAGGATAGGAAACTGAAACATTGTTTGCTCGAAAGAATCTCTGATTAAACCTTATCCATAAAATTTCTTCGCGAGTAATAAAGTGAAACAAATGCTAACGCATAAAATTTTTCTTAATCAGATTAAAAGCGCGGTAGATAGAATGAGTTCTAGAGGACGTGGACGCCGTGGACGTGGTAGGGGTAGGATGACGGTGTCTGAACCCGTCAGGTCAGGACAAGGTTCTGAAAATGAGGTACCACTGCCACCACCACCTCCTACTTTTAGAGTTGAGGAGCCGGATCGACCGGTGGCGAGGGTGTATCGCAAGTCGCTTTGCGAGTCTTGGAGATGGTGGTCGGGTGGTGGAAATGTGGGAGCTCGGAAATCTGTTCCCGAGCGACTCGATCTAACGGAGCGGAGGTATTCCGAGGTGTGTCGAGTGGCACCCGGTGCGTGAGAATCTTGGCTAGAGTCAATCGAAAGAATCATGGATGACCTTGACTGGACCGAGGAAGAAAAAGTCGAAAGGAGGCGTGTCGCTTCTAAAGGATGAAGCGTATCAATGGTGGCTTACGGTTCGAGATGGGGCTACAGCAGATGATTTGACTTGGGAGTATTTCAGAACCACCTATCAGAAGAAGTATGTGGGTACCAGCTACACTGACGCGCATAGAAAGGCTTTTCGGGATTAGTGCAAGGAACTAAGTCCGTGTCGGAATATGAGGCGGAATTTTTAAGGCTGAGTAGGTATGCTAGAGGCATCGTGGCTACCGAACATGAGCGTTGTGTCCGCTTTGAGGACGGACTCGAGATGATTTGAGGTTACCGATTGCCCCACAAAGAGAGTTCGTGAGTTCTCATCTCTAGTGGAAAAGGCTAAGGTAGCCAAGGGATCAAGGAGGTCGTGAGGCAAAGCTATAGTAGGAATAATCGTAAGAGAGGATTTGGGTCATTTGGATCAAGCGGTAGTGCTCGAGAAAAAGGCTAGGCCGAGTGGGCCAAATCAAAGCGGCAAGGCCACGACTACTAATCAGAGGCCGACTCGGTGTAATCTTTGTGGAAAGACCCATTGGGGAGGTTGTTGGACCCGGTGATAAAGGATGTTTCGAGTGTGGGTCTTTGGAGCATCGTGTCGAGATTGTCCCCTGAACTAGCTAAGAATCACCGGAGAGGCGGTAATCGCACTCGTAATAGAAGTGTGGGACCACAGAGGGTCGTGGTAATGGCAGAGGAAACAACGGTCCTAACCGAGGTCGTGGAACTCAAGGTAGAGGTTCAGCAACACGAGGCTAGGCGGCTGGCTTAGTTTACGCAATGAGGTGTCGCGAGGAAGGTGACGCACCGGATGCCATAACCGAGACGTTTCTAATTTTTGGTTTTCCTTATGTTGCATTGATTGATGTGGGCTCGACGCACTCGCACATTGCTAGTAGTGTGGTAGGAACTATGGACCTAAACTCAAACCGCTCCTAGGGAGATGACCGTAGTTAGCCCTTTAGGTCACTCTGTAGTAGTAGACAAACTTTATAGAGGCGTACCCTAGAACTTCAAGGGGTAGTATTTGTAGTCGATCTAATGGAACTACCGTTTGGGAGTTCGATTTGATCCTTGGAATGGACTGGTTGGTTAAGTATCAAGCGAATTTGGATTGCGCTGCCAAGCGCATGGTTCTTAAGGCAGTGAAGGTGATGAAGTGGTTATGATAGGAGATAGAAGAAACTACCTATCCAACGTAGTGATCGCCTTGAAGGTGAAAAGATGGTCAAGAAGGGTTGTGAGGCGTATTTGGTTCAAATCGTGCTTTGGAAGCTAAGGGGTTAGTAGTTGAAAAGGTCCGAACGGTTGGGGAATTTGTTGATGTGTTCCCTGAAGAACTTCCGGTCCGCCTCCGGATCGAGAAGTCGGTCGGTATAGACTTGCTACGGGCGCACTGTGTGTCTATAGCACCATACCGAATGGCACCAAAGGAATTGGTGGAGCTAAAGGCTCAAATTCGAGGAGCTCTTGGATAGAGGGTTTATTCGACCAAGTATATCCCCGGGGAGCACACCGTGTTGTTTGTCAAGAAGAAGGGCGGTTCTATGCGGATGTGCATCGACACGCTGGATTGAACAAGCTAACGATCAAGAACAAGTATCCGTTGCCTCGGATCGATGATTTGTTTGATCAACCCGAAAGGTGCGTCGGTATTCTCAAAGATTGACCTTAGGTCGTTATCATCAATTAAGGGTAAAGGCGGTGACGTTCACAAGGCGGCATTCGAACTCGGTATGGGCATTTCGAGTTCTTGGTGATGCCATTCGGTGACCAATGCACCGGCGGCATTTATGGACTTAATGAATAGGGTATTTCAACAAGACTTGGACCAATTCGTCGTGGTGTTCATAGACGACATATTGGTTTATTCAAAGACGAGAGGAGGAGCATGACAAGCATTTACGGATAGTTCGCAAGTATTGAGGAGAAGCGGTTATATGCCAAATTCGATGAAGTGCGAATTTTGGGTGAGAGAAGTGGCTTTCTTAGGGCATGTAGTCTCGGCGGAAGGAATTAGAGTAGACCCTCGCAAGATTGAAGCAAGATTGGAGTGGAAACCACCTAGGTCGGTGGGTGAAATACGAAGTTTTACGGGTTTAGCAGGTACTATCGGAGATTCGTGGAAGGATTCTCTCTAATAGCGGCGTTAACCAAGTTACTAAGGAAAGGTGTCCCATTTGTATGGACGGAGAAAGCGAAGGAAGCTTTGATAAGCTAAGGAAAATTTTGACTAAGCTCCGGTTTTGGTACACTGAAGCAAGAAAGTTATTCACGATCTATTGTGATGCATCTCACATTGGTTTGGGATGTGTGTTGATGCAGGATGGGAAGGTAGTAGCCTATGCATCCCGTCGATTAAGACCGCATGAGGTTAACTACCCAACGCACGACTTGGAGTTAGCGGCGATGCGTCTTCGCTCAAGATATGGAGACATTACGTATGGGGAGAAGTCGATAGTCTACACGGATCACAAAAGCTTGAGGTATCTTCGACTCAAAAGGATGCGAATACGAGACGGCGTCGGTGGATTGAACTACTAAAGGATTACGATTGTTCAATCGAGTACCATCCGGTAAGGCTAATGTGGTAGCCGACGCATTGAGCCTAAGGTGGTGACGGACTTAAGAGCAATGTTCGCTCGGTTGAGTCTATATGATGATGGGAGTCTTTTGGCGGAGCTTCAAGTAAAGCCAACATGGATTGAGGAGATTAAGGAAAAGCGATTAGTGGATGAAGGCTTGAGCGCTAAGAGGGTACAAGTTCGGGATGGTGGCTTGGAAGGGTACGATCTGTCTAGTGATGGAGTGTTTGTGTTTTCAAGGACGAGCTTGTATGCCAAGGATACAGAAATAAAGCGCAAAAATTCTCCAAGATGCACATAGCAGCCCATACGCTATGCATCCCGGGGCAAGAAATGTATGGAGATTTGCAATGATTACAGGTGGCGTGGGGTTGAAGCGTGAGATAACCGAGTTCGTAGGGAAGTGTCCGACGTGCCAGCAAGTTAAGGTGAACATCGATTACCATCGGGACTACTTCAACCGATAAAGATCCTCAATGGAAATGGGAGAGGATCACCATGGATTTAGTTAGTGGGCTACCCTTACGCCCAACAAGAAGGATGCGATTTGGGTAATTGTGGATCGCCGACTAAATCACTCACTTCATGCGGTGAGAATGGGTTACTCACACCGAAGCTAGCTAAGTCGTATGTGGGTGAAATAGTGAGGTTGCATGGTGTGCGAGATCGATTATCTCGGATAGGGATCCCGATTCACGTCAAGGTTTTGGAAAGCGTTGCATCAAGCTTTGGGTACGGTTAGATTTCAAGACGGCTTTCCATCCACAAATCGACGACGGACGATCGGAAAGGGTGATACTGATTTTAGAAGACATGTTAAGAGGTTGTGTCTTGGATTTTAGTGGTAGTTGGGAGGAGTACCTACCATTAGCGGAGTTCGCTTATAACAATAGTTATCAAGCGAGTATTCAGATGGCTCCATACGAGGCCCTATATGGACGAAAGTGCCGTACTCCTACATGTTGGACGGAGTTGGGAGAACGACAAGTTCAGGTCCGTAATTGGTATGAGACCGAAGACAAAGTCAAGGTATTAGGTCTCGTCTCAAGGAAGCATCGGATAGGCAGAAGTCTTATGCCGATCTCAAGCGCAAGGAAATGGAGTATCCTTGTGGGAGACAAAGTCTTTCTGAAGGTGTCGCCTTGGAAAAAGGTGTTAAGATTTGGACGAAAAGGAAGCTAAGCCCAAGGTTCATCGGACCATATACAGTGGTAAAGCGAGTGGGACCGGTAGCTTATCGCCTAGAGTGCGGCAGAATCGAATCAGATCCATGATGTCTTTCATGTGTCGATGTTGAGACAAGATCGGTCGAGATCCTTCGCATGCGTTGTGCCGATGAGCGAGATTGAGGTGAACTCAGATTTATCTTTTGAAGAGGAACCGGTTCAGATTGTAGACCGAGATGTGAAGGTTCTACGTAGGAAGGCAGTGCCTTTAGTGAAAGTGATATGGCGAGAACCACTGAGTGGAAGAAGCTACGTGGAGCCCGAGGAGGTGATGCGGCAAAGCAATACCCCATCTCTTTTGATTAGGTAATTTCGGGACGAAATTATTTTAAGGGGTAGAAGCGTAACATCCTAAAATTGGGGCTATTTGTGATTAAATGATTTTTTCTTGTGTTTGAATTGCTATGGTATTATTTATGGAATAATAAGGCTTAATTAAGGGTCTTGGGTAGGCTCGGTTTAGTAGAAAATTTCATTTTTGAACTTTAAAGGTAAGGAGCCTTAACAAGAAGGGGTTACAAGAATAAATAGAGGATTTATTGACATAAAAATCAGGTTGGTAAAGTGGCAAAAGGAGGGCCACTTAGGAGTTACATGTGACGCCACAAGGGATAAGGGAGAGCCTTGGTTCTGAGTCACAAAAATCCCTTTTACTCTTAATTATGGATTGGCATAGGGGAGAGATTTTCTCTCCTTAAACTTTCTTTTTTTATAAGATAATAGGATAATAAGGGATAATCAAGGACATTATTCTAAATGGATTATTATGTGATTATTATTCAAATTATTTGAATAATTTCAAACAAGTGGCCTAGAATTGTTTTGGGTATTTGTCGAATTTTGAACTCTTTGTTCAAAGAGAGTGGACTGACAAGGAGACTAGGAAAAGGGAGGGTGCCGAATTCTTCTTCAAGGCATCCATTCATCTTTTATTTTCTTTTGGCAATAGCCGAATTTCCCTCTTCTCCATATTCCATCTTTCAAATCTTTTCGCTCCCTTTTCAACCTCTATCAAAACCGAAAACTCTCTCTACTTCTCCTTGCCGAATCCCCATCCTCAATCTCCCTTTTCTTTTATTTCTTTCTTTGGTCGAACATCCACTCCTTATTGTTGAAACTCTAACACTCTTCTTTTTCTCATTATTTTCTCTCTAGCCTAACATACATCTCATCTTTGTGTGCGAAATTTCTTTCCCTTATCTTGAAGCACCTTGGCCGAATAATAAAAGTAGAATAGATCTCGTTGGATCCTCGTTGTCAATTGATTTGGTGAAGGTAAGATTATGCCGAAACTCCATGGTTTTCCCTCTCTATTCCTTTTCGATTTCTATTAAGGGGTAAGTGCCGATTTCGGCAAAGGTTAACAAGGCTTCTAAACGTTTTGGTAAACGATCTCTCCTAGGTACCCCAAGTTCGTGAAGCAGTCGACCCAAGCTCCTAATCTCTAGCATTCAGCTTTGGTAAGTGGTGGTAAGGGCCTATTGTTAATAGATTGTTCTTTTAAGTGATTAAGCCGAAGGCTACTAACTTGGTTGAGTGCCGATTTTAGGGTGGTGAAACAAAAGGCTAGTACTCAAAACACGCGGGTAAGGTTTTGGGATCCATAGGAGAACCCTCTTAAATTTTGGGTTTGGCCGAATAGGCCATAATACTAACCCAAGTGTTGGCCGAATATAGGGACAAGTAGATCTAGGGAGGCCGACTTCTCTTTTCGGGATTTAGACTTCTCATCAACATCAGGTGTGTACATACACACTTATAATTAATTAAATGTACTAAACTGTTGTGTGTGCTAACCGGATCTGTGTAGATTCGGGATTAATACCATGAATGGTATAAGCAAGGAACCAGGTAAGTCCTTGTTGACTATGAAGTATTTTAAGATGCTTTTGGGAAGCATGGTGTGACTAGTACACGTTGCTTATTGCTGATGATAAAACCTGTACATGTGATAAGTATATGGTAGCATAAATTATGTGATATAAATGTTGATGTGGGATTGATGAGTGGAGGGGGCAGTGATATTTCGTGCTGACGAGCACCAGTGTTTTGGTAACACACCGTGACTATATGTCACCAGAGGTTTGGTACCTCCAGAGGTTTGGTACCTCATAGCGACTCGTCCCTGTGGTTAACACCACCGTGGGTTGGCCCCACTTGAGATATGGGATCGTCGCGGTGATTTGGTATCACACGATGGGTTGGCCCCATCACCCGATTTGTGTCCACACGACACCGGTGTTTTGGTAACACATCGTGACTATATGTCACCAAAGTGGTTTGGCACCACCAGTGTTTTGGTAACACATTGTGACTACGGTCACCAGTGGTTTGGTACCACATGGGGTAGACAAAGGCGTTTGGTTGGCTAGGACGGGTGCATGACTTAGTACATGATGATTGATTATATGCTGTGTATGAAATTGTTTACATACGGGGGAAGGGTTACATACTGAGTCTTGGTGACTCACCTTCTCCTTTAACATTTTTTTCAGTGACTCGTAGATGGCGGTTGAGGAGGTTGGACTCGAGGTGGCCATGCAAAGTGGACTTAAATATATTGAACTTTAAACTTAGCTATTTTATTTTTATTATTGGGTTATTTTTATTTTGGTTGTAATAAGGCCTCCATAAACTTTACTTTTGTTATTTCTGATATGTTGGATACTTTGTTTAAACTATATTATAAAACTGTATTAAAATCACCTGTTTTCTTAAATTAACACGAAAATGTTTTATCGTGCCATCGGGCACATTCGAAATTTGTATAATAACCTGACTCAATTAAATCTCCAAATTAAATCTAAGTACAGATTTTTAAGATAACCAAAAACGAGAAGTTTTCAACAAAACTTAAATTGATTTCAAAAAGTTTTTCTCCGTAACAAATCAAATTCGGTCGTAATGTTTGGGCCGGGTTTGGGTTGTTACAAGATCATTATACATTTTCGTGCTACCCGAATGAATTGAGTATCTACTATTATGAGCTTCGTTGCAAATCATCTGAATCAAATCAGGGTTCTTTGGCACACATATTCGATCCTTGAACCATAAACATCCTTTAGCATCAATCTGGAAGTCTGAATTCATACATGGGTCACAATGGCTTTTCTTTGATTTTAGATTGACATCAACTTCTTGGGCTTCTCGAATCTGTTGTTCAAACAATGGTCTCACTCTCAACTCAGCAATGATCGCACCATCCTCATTCATAGCGATATTTGTATTCATTGCTCGTAGAGCAAATAGTGACTTTCAGCTAAGCGCATCGGCAACCACATTAGCCTTTCCTAGGTGATAATCAATCACGAGCTCATAATCTTTTAACAACTCCAACCATCATCGCTGTCTCAAATTTAGATCCCTTTGAGTCATTAAGTACTTTAGACTCTTGTGATCCGAATAGACGTGGCATTTCTCTCTGAAAAGGTAGTGACGCGAAATCTTCAAAGTAAAGACTATAGCGGCCAACTCGAGGTTTTGCGTCGGATAATTTCGTTCATACGGTTTCAACTGTCTCGAAGCGTAGGCTACAACTTTACCTTCTTGCATCAACACGCAACCCAGCCCATTTAAAGATGCATCACTGAAAATAACAAACTCTTTACCCGATTCTGGCTGAACGAGCACCGGAGCCTCCGTTACCAAAGTCTTTAGTTGATCAAAACTCTTCTGACACCTTTCTGACCACTCAAATTTCACATCTTTCTGTAGCAGCCTTGTCATCGGTGTTGCTATCATTGAGAATCCTTTCACGAAGCGTCTGTAGTATCCAACAAGTCCTAAAAAGCTACGAATCTCAGAGATGTTCCACGGGGGTTTCCAATCAAGTATGGCCGAAACTTTACTCGGGTCAACCCGAATACCCGAAGCTGAAATGACATGCCCTAGGAAGCCAACTTCATTCAACCAAAACTCACATTTGCTGAATTTCGCGTATAATTGCTTTTCACGCAAAATCTGTAGCACTAACCTCAAATGCTCAGCATGCTCAGTTTCATCTCGGGAGTAGATCAGTATATCATCTATAAATACAACCACAAACCGATCCAAATACGGTCTGAACACCCTATTCATTAAGTCCATGAAAATAGCAGGGCATTAGTGAGCCCAAACGGCATCACCAAGAACTCATAGTTATCATATCTTGTTCGAAAAGCATTCTTTGGTATGTTCGATTCTCTAACTCGCAACTGATAATATTCGGACCTCAGATTAATCTTCGAGAACACCGAGGCTCCCTTAAGCTGATCGAACAAATCGTCGATACGTGGCAGCGGGTATTTGTTCTTTACGGTCACTTTGTTGAGCTGTCGATAGTCAATGCACATTCTCAAAGTTCCGTCTTTCTTTTTCACGAATAGAACGGGCGCACCCCATGGAGAAAAACTCAGTCGGGCAAAACCTCTGTCCGTCAATCCTTGCCTGCAATCGCGCTTTCAACTCTTTTAATTCAGTCGGTGCCATTCTATACGGAGCTATTGAGATTGGAGTCGTCCCTGACACTAGCTCAATACCGAACTCTACTTCCCGAACAGGTGGCAATCCCGGCAATTCTTCTGGAAACACATCTAGATATTCACATACAACTGGTACTGATTCAATCTTCTTTTCGGCCACTTTACTAATAATCACATAAGCAAAGTAAGCTTCGCAACCCTTTCTCAAACACTCTCGAGCCAACATCGAGGATATCACTGCTGGTAGCCCATTCAAATCCGCAGACTCTAATCGTACTATCTCGTTATTCTGACATCTCAACTCAATAGTCTTTCGTCTGCAATTCACTACCGCATCATGAACGGTCAACCAATCCATACCAAGAATAATGTCAAACTCATCAAAAGGTAATAGCATCAGATCCGCTGGAAAACACATATCTCGAATCATCAAAGGGCAGTTCTTGCAAACTTTATCCACTAATACACATCGACCCAGGGGGTTTGAAACCCGAATCACATACTCAGTAGACTCAACAGGTAGAGTCTTACTGGATACTAAAGTTTCGTACACATATGAATGAGTTGAACCGGGATCAATCAAAGCAGTTACACTAGCATCAAAAAGTAAAAATACCGGTAATGACGTCTGGAGCTGAGGCTTCCTCTCTGGCACGGATGCCGTAAGCTCTAGCTGGTACACGGGCATCTGATCGAGCAATCACATCTGTAGCCCCCCTCTGTACTCCACTCCTACCTCCCCAAAACGAGATGGTCTTCCTCGAGCTGTAGTGCCGCTCGGTCTCATACTCTGAACAGTACCCCTTTCAGCGGTCTCCGGGCAATCTCGAATGAAATGGTCCTGCGAGCCACACTTATAACAAGTGCGGGAAATAGATTTACCCCAACACTCTCCAAGATGTCGTCTGCCACACTGCTGACACTCAGGTTTGCTCGATCTCTCATTGCCAACACTAGCAACTGATGTAGCCCGAGAACTTACTGGTGGTCGTTCTCGTATAGAAATCCCAGAGTTAGATTTGGATCGACTACCATCATTCTTGAACTTCTTTATTACCATCTGCGAGAATTTACCCGCAGATCTCTTTCGGAAATCTTTATATTCGAGCTCAGCTTTCCCTTTTTCTTTCCCCAATTCTTCAGCTTTACAAGCTCTTTCAACTAGTACCACGAACTCATTAATTTCAAGAATGCCAACCAGAAGCTTTATATCTTCATTCAAACCACCCTCAAACCTCCGGCACATAGCAGCCTCCGATGAAACACACTCGCGAGCATAGCGACTAAGTCGCACAAATTTGCATTCATATTCGGATACGGTCATACGACCCTGTTTAAGCTCAAGAAATTCCTTGCGCTTAGAATCTATAAAGCGTTGGCTTACATATTTCTTACGAAATTCCATCTGAAAGAAATCCCAAGTAACCCTTTCTCTCGGAACAACTGATACTAGTGTATTCCACCAGTAATAAGTAGAATCTCGTAATAATGATATGGCACACTTCAAACACTCATCCGGTGTGCAAGATAACTCATCGAAAACACGAACAGTATTATCGAGCCAAAATTTAGCTCGCTCCGCATTGTCATCATCCTCGGCTCTAAATTCTTGAGCTCCGTGTTTTCTAATGCGATCAACCGGAGGCTTGTTTATTCTCTCAGGATTCACAATCGGGGGTATTACCAGTACTACAGGGGGATTACTCGAATTCAGGGGTGGTTGAACAGCCGGATTGGTTCGTATATACTGACTGAACCAATCATTCATCATACTATAAAAGGCTTGTCTAACCCCTTCATCCGGATTACTAGTAGCCGGTCGAGATTCCTCTGGCGCGGGAGTGGGCGCCACACTCTCAACGTCATCAGCTGCTGCTCGCTCGGGGTCAGGATCCATTACTATATAAGAAAATGAATACATTTCACTGTCAGAACTCATCACACTATCACAGCATAAACTATGGCATGTATAGCTAGACTCACACGCGCTACGTTAGTCCAAGAATCGACTAAACCGTAGCTCTGATACCAATCAAATGTGACACCCCTTAACCCGTATCCGTCGTCGGATTAGGGTTATGAGGCATTACCTAACCAACCACAAGTCCACACACACTAAATGAATCTTATTACATTAATTAATACATAATCAAAACATGATATTAATAAAATGTAGATACCACCAAACATTATTACTAGTGTCATTTAAAAACCAATTCCATTCAATTAGCAAAATCACTATTCCCCAAATCAGCATATGCATTATAAACGAATATATGCAATTCAAATACATAACCTTTGATGTCATTTATCCCTAAACATATGTGTTATAAATAAAAGCATACGGATATGTTAGTACTAAATATTTCTATGTTAATTTAACTCAAGTCAAATAAAAACTCATATCCAAATATTTTACAGATGCTATGACTGGATCTATTCAATGAATATACCACAATATAAATTTTAGTATATCACATCCATTATCCACCTATGTAAAATATAAGGTAGATGTCTCAAAATTTAACTTAACATGTAAGTACATACGTATATTTATATACATAAGATCATTCACCATTAGGAACATAATATATACTTTACCCAAACCATATTTATAATCATAGATAACATATATGTAATTTCATGATTTAAGCTCACCAAAAGAAGCTTTCCACAAAATCGAACCCTCACAAATATTATCATCTTACTCAATAATTTAAAACCAACCCAACCCAAAACATATATAACCAACTCAAGCATAGAAGCAAAGCCATTTTCGAATGGCATTCAAATACATACACATTTACATCATTTGAATCCAAAAAAAATAGTTTAGCCTATACATGCCATAGACTTAAAAATTCATTCACAAAAAGGTACCAAAATATAGTGGATAGTGTGATTGACTTGGTGATGATCCTCGAGCTTGAGCTAGAAATCTGAAATCTATAAAATAGACAAATAAACACATGGAGTAAGCTTATAAATCTTAGTAAGTTTCAAGCAATTAACTCACATATAAACTTTATCAAAGTCAAATAATTCATTAGTATCATATTCCCATTGCCGAACAGTCAATCACTCAAGAAACAAATTGCTTAACTACATTAAATGCATGTACAAAAATATATATACTCTTACACCACATTCGCGTCAATAAAAATGAACAGCATATATTTTCTTTACTAACCATAATCTCTATTTTACAATCTAACCCTTCTTCAATCGTAACGTGTCATAAATAGTACATACCTTTAGTTTACTTATCCATCCAACTTACCGATCGTGCTTAACAAGTAATAATGCACTCCTACATCCCGAATACAAAATATCTTTAATAATAGAAATCTTTTAACAAACCTCGTACTTACACACTTGTTAATAAGGCTTAGTAACGATCGCTCACATAGATCCGTTACTTTAATACTCTCGTAACGATCGCTCACATAGAGCCGTTACTTTTATACTTCTCGTAACGACGCTCACATAGAGCCGTTACATTTTTATACTTCTCGTAACGTTATCGCTCACATAGAGCCGTTATTTTTATACTTCTCGTAACGTATCGCTCACATAGAGCCGTTGCTTTACTACTTCTCGTAACGTGACGCTCACATAGAGCCGTTGCTTTACTACTTCTCGTAACGTATCGCTCACATAGAGCCGTTATTTTTAATACTTCTCGTAACGTATCGCTCACATAGAGCCGTTACTTTTCAAATTTCCACTTCATTCTCATAAACATAGATTATCACATCTAAACTAAGATACAAAACATCATAGATATACATGATCGATACTAACTATCCCTCCCATGAAGTCATACCATATTCGGCTTTAGAAGGCAATTACATACTCTCATCAATTCAATACCATAATCATACATTATAAATCTATACACAATCCCACCTTAATCAAACATCATTTATTCAAAGCTAATAAGAGCACTAAGCTCATATTCGGCAAACACATGAATATATATATTTTCATGTTACCATTTCAAATTCGGCCACATACAAATAATTATATTTATCCTTGCTTAACAATTGTAATTCATATAATCAATTTCAATTTAACCAAATTGCTTAAAACTTACCTCGGAAGTCGATAAATTTGAATTTCTCGATTATTTGTTTAGTTTAGCTTTGCCCCGATCCGTTTCCAATTCTTTTTTTCCTTGATCTAAACACAAATTCGAAAAGAGTTCATTCAAATAAATTTCATTCATTTTAATCCGAAACACATAATTGTACCCTTCTTCCAATCTATCACTCATAGTTTGAAATTCTTACAATTTAACATTATTTCTTTTCACTCATTCGAAAATATAACCATTCATACCCCCTTGAACTATAGTCGAATACTCCTCAAACTCGTCTAAACCCCCTTATTACAATAAAATTTATCGTAACAATATAATTTACAAATTTATAAATTTACCCCTCTAATTTTACTTTCTTGCAATTTAATCCCCAAAACATAGAACACAAGAAAAATTACATGTGATTCAAATTAATACCTTGAGGACCGGATTTTATTCATCTTAATACAAGTCCATATACAACATCTATTCTTGCATTTATGACCTCAACTCTTATTTTCATAATTTAAGCCACTAAGCATCCGCTTTTTCTTCTAAGTTTTCTACTCAAAACACATTAGTACCCAGCCTATACTTAATATTCTTCCATCAAGCAAAATGAAACCAACGATCTCATCTATGGTCGAAACTAGAGCATGCATCAAATTCCAAAAATTCTCACATAGAGTTGATAGTATTCAAGAAAACTAACACAAACATGCAAAAATCTATAAAAATTAAGCTTATTTTCTCACCTCAAATAGACATGCATATGTTTCGAATGGAGATGAAGGTTTTAGCTCCCCTTTTCTTTGTATTTTCGATGAAAGAGATGATGGAGAGGAAAGAGATGAAAGTAGAAAAAAAATGTTTTCTTTTTAATAATATTTCCCTTGCTTACATAATATCCCACTATCCTATTTTAATATAATAAAAAATATCCACTAACAATTCATCCCCATGCTTGCCATAGTCAATATCACTAATAATTGGAAAAATAGCAACTTAGATTACGACAAAAGAAAAACCATTCAATTTGGCCTTAATTTCCATAATAGTTATTTTACATACTTTCCCAAATTTTTTATCCTTCACTTAATTTAGTCACTCAAACATGCAATTAATCCTACGATATCTTAACACATGCTCAAAACACATAACATAAATCAAATAAACTCAGATTCGTGGTTCCAAAACCACTGTTCTGATTAGGGTCGTAATCGGGTTGTTACAAGATCGCAACACTAGATTCACGTTGTGGCAGATAAAGATGCAGGCAGTTCTTGCATAGATGGATTTAGAGGAAGCCCTGCTAGGGGTAGATAAGATGCCTTCGACATTGACGGAGGAAGAGAAGAAGCGCAAGGATCGAAAGGCGTTAACACAGTTACATCTGCATTTGTCTAACGAAATTTTGCCGGATGTGATGAAGGAGAAGACCGCCACTGCATTATGGAAGAGGCTAGAACAAATATGTATGTCGAAAACTCTAACCAGCAAGTTGCATATGAAGCAACGTCTTTATGCTCATCGTTTGGAGGAAGGTGCATCTGTGCACGAACACTTAACAGTGTTTAAAGAAATTCTCTCAAACTTGGAGGCCATGGAGGTTCAGTATGATAAGGAAGATCTAGGGTTGATTCTACTTTGTTCGTTGCCCCCGTCTTATTCAACTTTCAGAGACACAATTTTATGTAGCCGTGAGTCTCTCACAGTTGATGAGGTTTATGATTCTTTGACCTCGTATGATAAGATGAAGCATCTTGTGGTTAAACCCGACTCTCAAGGAGAGGGTCTCATTGTTCGTGGGAGACAAGATCGGAATGCTGATGATGATCGTGGAAGGACACGGGAACAGATTCCTCGCGGTAAATCTAAGGGTAGATCGAAGTCTTCAAACAGAGGTAAAACTTGCAACTTCTGCAAGAAGAAAGGGCACATTAAATCTGAATGCTATAAGCTACAGAACAAGATTAAAAGGGAGGCTACGAATCAAAAGGGAAAACAACCAGAAAATTCTGGTGAAGCTGATGTTGTTGAAGACTACAGCGATGGTGAACTTCTTGTCACATCTGTCAACAATTCTAAAGTGAGCGAGAAGTGGATACTTGATTCAGGCTGCACCTTCCACATGAGTCCCAATCGGGATTGGTTTACAACTTACGAAACAATGTCTGAAGGTGTTGTTTTGATGGGAAATAATGCTTCGTGTAAAATCGCAGGTGTTGGAACAATTAAAGTTAAGATGTTTGACGGAGTTGTCAGAACACTTAGTGACGTATGACATGTTCCAGAATTGAAGAGAAATTTAATTTCGTTAAGTACTCTTGATTCAAAAGGGTACAAATACACAAATCGAAAGTGGGATTTTGAAGATTTCCAAAGGTTCCCTCGTTGTGATGAAAAGGCGTAGAAAGACCGCCAAGTTATATGTTTTGTGTGGTTCTATCATATTGGTGATGCAAATTGTCGCTTCCTCTTCCTTGTTAGATGATGATATTACTAAACTTTGGCATATGCCCCTAGGGCGTATGAGTGAGAATGGCATGGCAGAATTGAGCAAAAGAGGACTTCTTGATGGGCAAGGAATTTACAAACTGAAGTTCTGTGAGCATTGCGTTTTTGGGAAGGAAAAGAGAGTTCGATTCACCAGAGGAATCCATAACACGAAGGAAACGTTGGAGTATATTCATTCTGATCTGTGGGGGCCATCAAGAGTGCCTTCAAGAGGTGGAGCTAATTATATGCTAACTTTTATTGATGATATTTCCAGAAAAGTTTGGGCATTCTTCCTGAAGCAGAAAAGCGATGTGTTTTTTGCATTTAAGTATTGGAAAACTATGATTGAAAAACAGACAGGAAAACAAATAAAATACCTCCGCACAGACAATGGCTTAGAGTTTTGTTCAAATGAGTTTAATAAACTATGCAAGTCAGAAGGGATCGTGAGACACTTGACAGTTCGTCATACTCCACAGCAAAACGGCATTGCAGAACGAATGAACAGAATGATCATGGAGAAGGTTCGATGTATGTTGTCAAATTCCAACTTACCAAAGTCATTTTGGACCGAAGTAGCCTCTACTGCATGTTTTTTGATCAACCGATCTCCATCCGTTGCCATTAAGAAAAAGACTCCACAAGAGGTATAGTCTGGTAATCCTGCTAATTATTCTGATTTAAAGATCTTTGGGTGTCCTGCATATGCTCATGTTGATAATGGAAAATTAGAACTAAGATCCATTAAATGTGTTTTTCTTGGTTATAAACCTGGTGTAAAAGGGTATAAGTTATGGTGTCCTGAAAATAGAAAAGTTGTGATTAGCAGAGATGTTGTTTTTGAAGAAACTGCTATGCTACCTAACTTATCTCTTAAAGACTCTTCCAATAAAGAAAATCAAAAGCAGGTGAAGCATCAGATTAATACAGAGTCGACTCCTCAAGCCAGTTCAAAAATTGAGAATAGAGTTGCTTCTTCACCACAATACTATATCGCCAAAAACAGAACTAGAAGAGAAATTAAGCCTCCAAAGAAGTATGCTGAGGCTGATCTAGTTGCTTATACTTTAAATGTGGCTGAAGATATAGATGCAAACCAAGAGCCGTCTAATTATTCTCGAGGCTGTTAGAATGTGAAGACTCAGAAAATTGGATGTTTGCTATGCAAGAGGAGATGGAATCACTCCACAAAAATAGAACATGGGATCTTGTGAAACTTCCTAAAGGTAAAAAGGCTGTTCGCTATAAATGGGTGTTTAAAAAGAAAGAAGAGACTCCAGGAGTTGAAGAATCAAGATATAAAGCAAGGCTTGTTGTAAAGGGTTACAGTCAAATTCCAGGAGTGGACTTCATAGATGTGTTCTCCCCAGTTGTGAAGCATAGTTTGGTTCGTGATATTATTGGTCGTGGTGATATTGTTGTGAGCAAAATTAGTACTCATGAAAATCCTGCAGATATGATGACTAAGTCACTTCCTATAATAAAGTTTGAGCATTGCTTAGATTTGGTTGGTGTTCATTGTTAAAGTTGAACCCTTAAGGGGTTTTATGGAAGAGGTGGAGAACTTGTTCGTTGAGAGTTCGCGATGAAGAACTTGTATGTTGAGAATTCGTGTCAAGGTGGAGATTGTTAGAGTTGTGTGACCCAAATTCTAAGATATTGCTTGCAAGTCAAGTTAAACAAAACATATCTTCTTTCTAGAAGATTTAGTATTTATGAGTATAATATATTTAGCATTTATTAGCATAATATATTTTTACTTTGATTAGAATTAGGTTTTACAAGCCTATAAATAGACATAGTCTATTCCTCTTGTAATGGGTTCGAATTCGACATAGTGAATTTTTCTTCTCCTCTGCCCGTGGTTTTTTCCTGAAAGGGTTTCCACGTCAAATCTATGTGTTCTTTATTTTATTTCTCTTTTCTTTGCGATATATATTGTCATTACCGACATTTATATTTTTCACAGTTATCAGCTTCAACATGTTCAATCCATGTTACCTTTGACCCTCTATTGCCCACTTCTTGGATTACACAACCTGATGGCCTTCTTCGAAATTGTACTTGTTGATATGGGAATAAACTCTCCAAGGAAACATCAACCACTCCCCATGTTCCATTTGTGTGCTTTTTACAGTACCTTACGAAATAGCTTTGTCTTGCTGGTATTAATGGTGTACACTGATGAAACTCTGCTGACATCTGATGAGAAAACAAATAAAATGGATTTTGGAAGACTAGTTACTATATGAATATATTAATTATTAGAGAAAAAAAAACAAAGAAATCGATCGTGAAGAATATTTTAGGAATTATAACGGCATCTAATGATACCCCTAAACACTAAAACAAATAAAACGGATTTTTTGAAGAGAACCATTAGCTAGTTACTAAATATAGGCAACGCAAATACGTAATTATATCGAACATATTAATTATAAGAGAAAAAACAAGAAAATGAATCGTAATAAATATATTAACCGTAAGAGAAAAACAAACTAATGGATCATAGTCAAGTATATGAAATATCAGAGGAAAAACAAAGAAATAATCCATCATGAAGAATATTAAAAACTATAATCGCATTTAATGATTTTCATAAACCATAAAGCGAAACCTCGTAGTTAACAAAAAAGTATTCAACTATGAAACAACTCTTTCCTTGAATTTGTATGAGAATATTCTTTCTTTTCGTATATGAATCATTGCAATCACTTTCTTTAAAGTAAGATTCTATAAAACAATAAAGCTACTAAATAAATGTTTCAATATCAATATGTATGTTAAGCAAAACGATAGTGAATTTTTGTACTAAATTTTAATGCATAGAATATTGTTGAGATATCAATAGGGTAATGAATCAAGTAAAATTAGATATAAAATGGATAAATATCAAAATTATACATGAACTTTCTATACAATGTGATACATTGATTTTGATTTTGAGCAATTTATACATAAAATTTTGATTCAAACCATTAAAGACTATTATCGACTATACGTCTATTATTGTATAGATAAATAATTATATTCATCGAATGTAAAAACAAATGAATGTAGTTATTTTTAAAAATATATACAATTGAATCAAATCAAAGTTTCACGTGTCTAATTAAACCAAAATAAAAGCTTCATGTGTGTATATAATTGTAGCAAATCAAATTCATGTATCACATTCCACATTTAATCGAAGTCAAAGTGTAAATTTTAGATTAAAATGAAGATGATGCTTGGGGTTTACCACTTGAAGAACTCCATTATAGCTCCCATCAACGTTTTCTAATATAACTCCTAACAATGTTGTCCTCGAGACAATGCTGTAAAATGTTGTCGCCCATTGTTTCTAATCACAAGAACATGGAAAATGTTAATTCATTAATAACTTCATAAATGAGTAAACTTACATAATGAAATGGAACAAGGGGAAACAAAATCCCCTCATGTATCCATGAGCAATTGGGACGATGTTCATAGGGTTCATCTCAACAAATGCGGTCTCTCGAGAAGTTTCAATATTCAAAGGCTCGAAATTGAGTTTCGAAAAGGATGAGGGGACATCTTGATCAAAGTTACAGTTGCAATCAGAGCTTAGGAAACATTGGGGTTCACCAACTTCAACCATCCTCATTATCTGTTCCATTGTTGCATCAAAGCTACCAAATTCCCTCAAGTATTGAAACCCATTTAGAGTCTCCATTCCACCATTTCCATTGTGTTTCCATAGTGGTTCACCCATTATTGCCAACTTAAACAGCTCTTCCATGGCTTCCACAGCTTGTTCGATGATTTTGTTCTTGTTCAGATCAACTCCTATCGAGACCGCCATAAGAAGATCACTTGCTCGGTTCATATGATTGGGTGTAGCATTCGTCGATGATTCCGAGCCCGGTGAATTTTGTGGGGATGGAGGATTATACAATAAAGGGGAGCCAGAATTTTCATTATTTTGTACAAAATAATCCTCCTGGGAAATAAAACATCAACAAGTGATCGAGATAATAAGGAGAAAATGGCTTAACTTCTCATTGTATTATGTTTCCATCATAATGAAATGGACTTCAAAATATAGTATTATTATTTTTATACTATTTTCTTTTCTAATGAAATAAACAGGCCTCAACTTCATGATTTTCTATTCAAAATGATGTTTCTTTTCAAATAGAATTCAAAATCTAAAGTTATTTTAATACTATTTTCATTTCTATTGAAATAATTAGGTTTCAACTTTCTACTTTTCTTCTCGAAATGATAATTATTTTGGTCATCATCAAATAAACTTCAAAATGTAGGGTCTTTTCATTCTACTTTCATTTGTATTTAAATAAACAGGTTTGTTTTTCTTTTAAAAATGATATTGGTCATCATCAAATAGACTTTAAATTCTAGGGTTTTTTTGTACTCTAAAGAAATTTGGGTTTCTTTTTTTTTTTTTGGAAAAAGTGATTAGCATGAACCTTAGCTTCGTAGATTTGATTTAGGAATGGCTAGAAATATTCTTTTTCTTTTTCTTTTTCTTTTTCTTTTTTTTTTTTTTTTTGAAAAAAGTGGTTAACATGAACCTTAGCTTCATAGATTTGCTTTAAGAATGACTAGAAATATTTTATGTTTAGCAAATTAGATCGATTAAACTTACGAAAAATAATACATTTTCTAACAAAGTATCAAAAACATGAACAAAATAAAAAGAAAAAGAAAAATTACCATTGGATTTATTTCGGGAGGAGGATTTGCCCCAAAGCGGTTGTAATTAACCTCAATTTCATACCAGTGCTTCTTGTAATCCCACCATAGGACTAATTGCCAAAAGAAAAGAAGAAGAAGAAATTAAACGCTTGCCAAATGTAACAGCCCAATTTCGACCCTATTCGGAACGGTGGTTTCGAGACCACGAATCCAAATCGGATTAATATTTTAATATTTTTTTATTTTTTTTATTTTTTATATATATATATTATTTTCTATGATTTTATATGTGAATTATTGTGTGTGAAAAATTTCGTATAATAATAATTGTTTCAGTGCTTAATTTTGAATAAAGGATTAGATTGCATAAAAAGATAGTAGGATAATTGAAGAGGTAAGTATTAAATTGATGATGGCTTCTTAAGTGAGGGATTGAAAGTGCAAATTAGCCAAAAGTGTAGTTAGTGCCGGCCATCATTTGCATGTAATAGTGATTGACAAATTTCCATTATCTTAATATATTAACTATTATTTTTAATTGAATGAAATAATAATAAACTAAGAAAAGATGAAGGGTGTTCATCTTTTCTTCTTCAAGTGACTGAAATTGTTAAAGAAAAAGAGAAAAAGAAGAGTTCAAGCTCTCTCCATTTTCGGCACATGCATGATCAAATAAGGTTAGTAATTAAACTTAGTTTTTGTTAATTTCAACAGTTTTGAGATTGTTGTCATGCACATTAACTAGCCCATATTCAAATTTGTGTTTTGGTTGTATGTTTCGAATGTGGCCATGGATAGAAATTGGGTGATTGTTTGATTTACGATGGTACATGTTATAAGTGAGCTAGATTAATAAGATTTCTTTAGAACTTTAGATGGATTTTGGTATAAGTATGTTTTGATAAAAAGGAAATTTTAGAAAGGAATAAATAGAAAAATAAATGGAAGAAATGAGTTGGAAAAAGGGTAATGAACATTCGGCCCTTGATGGAGATTGTTAAATTGTTGATATTTTTTGTGTTTTGGGCTATATGGACTAAATTGTAAATAACTTAAATATTGGGGGTAAAAATGGTAATTTGTATAATTATGTATTTTGGATTAAATTGAATGGAAATGTATTTGAATGGGTTTAATTTGTAACTATTTAGATCAAGAACAAAAAGGAAAGGAATTGGATCGGGGAAAGGCAAAATTAAACGAGTAGCCGGGAAGCTTAATTTGTCAACTTTTGATGTAAGTTTTAAGCAATTGGAAAGAATTGAAATTTAGCCTATATCGATATACATGTGTTAAATGTTATTAAGTATGTTTTATTTCAAATTACCGAATGTATAATTATTTTTTTAGTATGGATTGGTTGATGGTACATTGGTTAGTATATGACTTGATACAAGCATTGATATTTGATTTGGATGAGCTTGTATGTAAAGAGGTTAAGGTAAATAATTATATTCGAATAGGTGATTATGTATTTTTATGGGCATTAATGGTTGCCGAATATGATGGGTTGTGATAGAAGAATGATTTATGTATATTAGATGTTTTAATTGAGTATAGATAATGTTGATAATGAAATTATATATACTTATGTGATTGAGGAAATATTCGGTTAAGGGCACTATGTGTGTGAGTTTTATCACAGAGCACTGTGTGTGCGAAATCGGTCAATTGGCACGAAATGTGCGGAAAATACGCAATGGCACTAAGTGTGCGATACATTGCAAGTAATGGCACTAAGTGTGCGATACATTACTGGTATTTAGCACTATGTGTGCTCATTATCTAAGCAATGGCACTAAGTGTGCGATACATTGCAAGCAATGACACTAAGTGTGTGATACATTGCAAGTAATGGCACTAAGTGTGCGATACATTACTGGTATTTAGCACTACGTGTGCTCATTATCTAAGCAATGGCACTAAGTGTGCGATACATTGCAAGCAATGGCACTAAGTGCGCGATACATTGCAAGTAACGGCACCAAGTGTGCGATACGTTACGTAAAAATTTGCACTACATGTGCGGGTGGTTAAATTGACTAGAGACCTTGATAATTGAATGAAAGAAATCGAGACATGGTATACAGGTAAGTAATATATGATAGTTGAATGCTTAAAGCTAATGAGGTAAGTTGTTTCGAGTTCATGAATATTTGCAATAAGGTGAGTTCATTAATTTTGGTTTTGATCGGATGGGATATATAGTACATGACTATTCAGGTTGGAACTACTTGAGTATGTGATAAATGTTAAACATTGGAACATGATATATATATATATATATCTATGTGATTATGTGTTAGTTAAAAATTAGGAGTAAGTTGTTTAAATTCGAAATAAGTATTAGGTGTATATGATTACCATTGCTTATTACTTACTAAGCTAAGATAGCTTACCATTTGTGTTGAATTGGCTATTTTATAGATCTTCGAAGACTAGCTCGTGCTCGGGGATCTTCTTCAGTGACGATCACATTATCACTTAATTTTGGTATTTCATAAGTTGTATCTCTTTTGAATTTATGGCATGTATAGTCTAAGTTTCTTAAGTGGTTCGAATGATATGTATATGTTTGCATGCCATGCGAAAATGGCTTATCCCTTTTGGCTTAAACTTATTTGTATATGTTTCTTTATTTAAGTTGGGTTGAGCTCATTTGAATTATGAATTTGTTAATTGAATATCTTAGTATACTTACATATTAAAAGACCATTTCATGATAGGTCTATGTCAGTTTGACTTACTAGATAAGGAATAAATATTTATATGTATATATATATATATATATATATATATAGATACATGCATGGATGAGGTTTGGATGATTATTTGTTTCGGCATATTTGTTTGAAAGCATTAAAGTGATTAAACATAGATGGAATATATTACATCATGTGCATGTGTAATTAAGGTGAGATCTTAAAGAGTTATCAAAAGTGTATTTTTTGTGAATATTCGGTTAAGGCATATTTTATTTAGGACATTAAATTTTTCATCTTTGAGAGATGTTATAATTTTTGATATGTGTTAATAATAGCTAGTTCATTGTTATGATATTAATAAGGTATACTTGTATTGATGTATATATATTTAATGCATATGGCTTAAAATGTTATATGCTCGATTGTATATGATAATGGAAATGAATTATGTGTTTTGTAAGGACCAATGAATGGTATTTTACTATATGTTTATATTTAGGCAATATTTGTTGTAAATAAATAATTTGATAATAGACGGGCTATACATGTGTAATTGAAATATTATGAAATGGTATGAAAATTTGTTCATGATAGTTCGAGAGAATTGCATAGATTTGGTATTTGGTTTTGTGATGTCTGTAACCCTAATCCGAAGACGGATACGGGTTAAGGGTGTTACACCAAATCCATTTTTCAAAGAAAAATCCCTGGGAAAAGTTAAGAATAATTAAGAAATACTTACACTTCATCCCCTGCTACAACTATATTTTGAATGTTCTCAAAATAACCATTGCTGAACACTTCCAAAATATTATTTTGTTGGATATCATCACTCTTGTTTTCACCATTTTCACCTATATTGGCCATCTAAAAAAAAAGATTTTTTTAGTTTAGTTTACCAAGTTTATCTATCTTTCTATCCATCTATAAAATTTTAAATTCTTTTTCCCCTGAATCAACATCAATCAAAATGATAGAAAAACCTTGGAAAAATGCAAAATAAAAAATTGGAAGAAAAAAGGATAGAATCATCTATAAATGTTTAATAAAACTAAAAAAATAGTTTAATTTACCTAATAATCTATCTATCGAAATAATTAGGCTTCAACTTTTTGATTTTCTTTTCAAAATGATATAAACTTCAAAATGTAGGGTCTTTTAATTCCGTTTTCATTTGTATTGAAATAAACAGGTTTGATTTTTTTTCAAAATGATAGTGCTCATCTTCAAATGGACTTTAAATTCTGGGTTTTCTTTTCTACTCTAAAGAAATGGTTTTTTTTTTTCGAAAAAAAGTGATTAACATGAACCTTAGCATCATAGATTTGCTTTAGGAATGACTAGAAATATTTTATGTTTAACAAATTAGATCAGACTAAACTTCTAAAAAGTATAAAAAAATGAACAAAACAAAGAAAATGAAAATTTACCACTGGATTCATTTCAGAAGGAGGATTTGCCCCAAACTGGTTATAATTAACCTCAATGTCATACCCAGTAGCTTCTTGTAATCCCACAATAGGACTAATTGCCAAAACAAAAGAAGAAGAAGAAATTAAACTCTTGCCAAATCCATTTTTGAAAGAAAAATCCCTGGGGAAAATTAAGAATAATTAAGAAACACTTACACACACTTCATCCCCTGCTACAACTATATTTTGAATCTTCTCAAAATAACCATTGTTGAACACTTCCAAAATATTATTTTGTTGGATATCATCACTCACATTTTCACCATTTCCACCAATATTGCCCATCTTAAAAAAGTTTTTTAGTTTAGTTTATCTATCTTTCTGTCTATCTATAAATTTTAATTTCTTTTTTCTGAATCAACATCAATCAAAATGATAGAAAATCCTTTCAAAAATACAAAATAAAAAATTTGAAGAAAAAAGGATAGAATCATCAATAATTGTTTATTAAACTCAAAAAAAAAAAAGAGAGAGAGTGTAATTTACCTAATAATCTATCTATCTACAAATTTTTAAATTCTTTTTTCCCTAAACCAACATCAATCAAAATGATAGAAAAATATTTGAAAAATACAAAAATAAATTAAAAAAGCACAAGGATAAGTATTTTTTTTAAAAAAAATAAAAATCATCCATAAATGTTTTATCTGTAAGTGCCTTTGAAATAAATCTTTCAAAAAGAAAAAAGAAATTCATACCTTAAACAAAAAGTGACAAATTTGCCTTCTTCCTCAGGAGTACAACATAAAATTTATCATCTTCCTCAGGAGTACAACACTAAATTTGTATACATATATTTCAGAGGAAAAGTAAATGGTGAGTAAGAAAGGAGTGCCAGGAGAAGAATGTTAAAAACTACTGCTGAGGGTAAATAGACAGTTCATGAAAGTGTGTGTGTGTGTTTTTGTGTTTTTCCGTCAATCAGGTTTTTTTTTGGGTTCTTTCTCAGGTGTACAACACTATATATATTTGAGGGGAAAAAAATAAATGGAAAAGAGTGTTGAAATGTTGAGGGTATTTGCTGACGTGGCACTTCTTTAAAATATGGACAGTTCATGAAAGTGTGTGTGTGTGTGTGTTCTTTTTTTGCTTTCTATTCTCTGTCATTTTTTTTTGGTGAAACATAAAATTGAAATTCTTAAACCCTAATTTTTTATACTTTTTCTTTTATTTTATTTTAAATGTTTTTTCATATTAGTTTAATTAAGAAATTGCGAACAATTTCGAGCATAAAATTATATAAAAATATTTTTCAATATATGTATATATACCTGCGATAATTGTTAGGGTTGAATGTAGGCAATATTGAGTATTCGATTATTAGGGATTGGATAAAGATAATTGAGAGTAGGGAAGTGGGTGAGATTGAAGGATCTTGTGTGCATATTTTATCTAAGCATCCAAGCTTAAGGGATTATTATTCAAAAGGTGTGATTTTGGGATAACTTTGTTTTTCCTTCTAGTGGTGGCATTTTGTTTTCAGTATGATATCAAAATTCTCTATGAAAGGTAGTGATTTATGTAATAATCTGGTCGTGTTGAAATGTACGTGAATTAATAGTAATTTTGTGTGGGTTATGGAGATTGTGTTTACCATTAGGAGCAGAAGATGAGTCCGTTCTTGAGGAATGGTTATTCTGGGGTTGAGATGATAGAAGAGGCTGTGGGGAGTTCTCCTGGGGTTGCCGCAGTACTACAAGCTGCAACAAATAGCCCTCAGTCTGATAGATTAAAGCAGATACTCAATATCACACCTAGGCTTCTTCATATGTATTTTACTGTTGCTTTGCGCGATGCAAATAACTGTATGTTTTATTTTTATTTTTTTTAAATCCATTTGATATCCTTTTTAGTGCTTTTATAACTCTATCTGCAGGATGTAGCTTTAGTTTAAGTGTCGATACTCATTGCTTGTATCTTAATTTGTGTTCTTGCCTCTCTTTTATAGCATTAATCTTTGCATTAATTCCCATTCTGATGGCTAGAAATTCTACATTATTTCCTGAGAAGAACTATATGTATGAGGTTTGTATACATTAATTATTTGGGTCCATACTGAAGTGCTTATGTTAGGCAAATGAAATGGTTTTGTATGGATTCAAAGCTTTTCTTGTAAATGTCCATGTAATAGGACATCAATTTAGATGCTGAGATTGGAATGGCTTGTATTTCTGAGAAGCTATATTTGTGCAGGTTTGCAGAAGGCTCCTAGAATTCATGCTTGCTTCGTTTCAGCGTTCTCCGGATTTTATTGCACTTTTGAGGGTATTATTCACTCAAGTTTCTCCATAGATTTTGGTTTCCCAACTTGTATTAAGCATCTACATTAATTGTTACTGAAATTGATTTTTAAAGGATTGCAATCCTTCTGTCCTTTATTTTGTATAAGTTATTGTCCATTTAACCTTCTGCAGAAGCCTATAGTTGACAGACTCGGGTAAGCATATGACAGCCCAGAAAAGGTCAATAATTACATCCTGTGTTTCGCTTTTCACGCATTAGGGATCTGACTTCATATGTCTTTTCTTCCTTAAATAGACAGAATTGGCGTTACAATTGTGTTGGGCTGTTGGAGAGCATGGCGGGGGTGGTGGGTCGCACAAAGATGCAGCTAGGGAACTTTTGAAAGTCCAGAGCTACTTTTGTATGAAAACCTTTCATCTAGGTAATATTTTCGTTTTCTCAAACAAAATTTCTTTCTAATGTTGGTTGTTATATGCTGACTTTAATCTCGGTTTCGGAAGTCGTCTAGGTCTGAGGCAGGAGTCTGTCAACTCTGACTGCAGGAACTTCAGAAAGTCATCACAGTCGAGGCTTCTGTGTTTTGTTATCACAGCTATTGCAAAGCTTGCTACATATCACCACTATCCATTGCCGAGGGCACGTGTAGCCTTGGGCAAGGTTGTCTGAATCCAATTTTGGACACTTACTTTGGTCAAATATTTGTAAAGGAGGAAATGAATTTTCTAACTTAATAATGTTGCTTTTCGCTAACAATTCATATTCAGGTTGCTCGATTTCAAATATCAGATTCAAGGGTTTGGTGGTGAACTCGTGATTATTTGGGATTAATGGATGACCTCGCTATCTGTCTGTCTGTCTTGGAACCTTTCAGGCCTTCACATGGGACCCCACACAATCCAGGCACGGTCAATTGGAATGATGGAGGCACAAAAATAATTGCGCATATCCAATTTTACATTCTTGGTGAGCAGGAAGGTAAGAGACCATGCCACTTACCCTCCCCCTTGCGTACTACTTTCTTCTGCTTTTGAACAGATGAAACCAATAGGGTTCGGCTCTCTTCCATTACAATCTTCGAGTAACTTTATTGTTTTGGATGCAGTCCACCCTTCCATGATTTTTCGTTTCTGAGATATTCTTCCGAGAAGAAGATAGCAATGACCTTATCCTATAGAAAGGCATCTCTGGAGTCCCTAATTTTATTGGAGTTTCCAGTTTTTAGATTCATCTTGTAAGTTTATTTTGATTATGGATTTTACTGTTAGCACATTATGGTGCATTCAAGCGATGATGATGTATCATAGAATCATAGAACATAAATGGTGTAACTCTACTTCAAAGTTGAACTCTTTGTATACAAGGTGAAAATCGGTGATAAAAGATCGACTTGCTTCACATTTTTTTCTTTTTAATTTCACATTATTAACTTCAATTTTGGAGTTAATTGTGCCTCTTTATTCCTTTTCAATATATTTATTTCTTATTTTGATATTTCATTATTTTCTTAGGGAATAAATCTGAATTTTGGTTGAACGTGAATTGATAGCGGGATAAATGATTTGATGAAGATAATGGCTTTAATGACGCCCACTCCACCAAAGCATTTCTCCACCTAATTAGTTACCAACATTTTTTTTTTGTTGCCTAAAACTCATTCCACAAATCATCTTAGCTACATCCAACCATACATTACATCATTCACGGTTAATATATTCGATGTCTTTTTACGAATAAATTCATTCAATTCCATCCTATAGTTGACAAAATGTTTAATTAAACTAAAAAAAAAAAGAGTTTAAATTTACCTAATAATCTATCTATACGCAAATTTTTGAAATTTTTTTTTTTTTTTTACAGAACCAACATCAATCAAAATGATAGAAAAATATTTGAAAAATACAGAAAATGAATTAGAAAAGCACAATGATATGGATTTTGAAAAAAGATAAAATCATCCATGAATGTTTCCATGCATTATCTCTGAGTGTTTTTGAAACTAAAACCTTTCATGAAGAAAAAAGAAAACCATACCTTAAACAAAATGTGATGAACAGATTTGTCTTCTTTCTAAGGAGTACAACATTGAATATATATATATATATATATATATATATATATTTGAGAGGGAAAATAAATGGTAAGTAGGAAATGAGCACTAGAAGGGTACATGGGACAAGAGTGTTAAAAATTGTTGAGGGTATCTGCTGACTGACACTTCTTTGAAATATGATTGGTTAAAGGTTTTAATGAACAATTTACGAGAGTGTGTGCATTTTTTGTTTTTGCTTTATGTTCTCACTCAATGCTTTTTTTTGGTGAAACATAAATTAGAAATTATTAAACCATTATTTTTATACTATTTCCTTCTTTTATATTAAATGCTTTCTCATATTAGCTTAATTAATAAATTTTGAATAGTTTTGAGCATAAATTTATATAAAAATATTTTTATATACATGCTATAATCGTTAGGGTTGAATGCAGGTAATAATGAGGATTTGATTATTAGAGATTAGACAAATAATTGAGAGTAGGGAAGTGGGTGAGACGGAAGGATCTTGTGCGCAGATTTAAGTGTGGCATCCAAGCTTATGCAACTATTATTCGAAAGGTATGGTTTGGGGATTTCCCCTTCTAGTGGTGACATTTTGTTTTCAGGATGAAACCATTTTTTAAGTTGTGATTTCTGTAATAATATGGTCGGTATGTGAATTAATAGTGATTTTGTGTGGGTTTTGGTGATTGTGTTTACCACGAGGAGTAGTGGATTCATGAGGAATGGTTATTTTGGGGTGGCTTTTATCTTGAGATGATAGAAGGGGCTGTGGGGATTGAAGGTCTTTGTGTCACTTGCCAATGATTAAAAGGGTGGTTTTGTTGCTCTGATTTAGTTAAAGTGTGTTTGATGTGATGTCAATTTTGAATTTGAGTCTTCTGGTATAGTAGGAAACTAAGTGGATTGTGAGATCAATTTTTATTCCATTTGATGGAGATTAGTTTTGGTAAAGGGGAGGTTTCTCTTCAGATTGTGCTTCTCAAGTATAGCGGTGTTTTTGATGGGTAAGCTATCAAGATTGTAATTACAACTTAGAGTCAATTAGCCTTTAACTAGTCCCTTGCGTTGGCATTAATTGAACCGGTATCAAGGGAGTGGTGGAAAATCCAATCAGGTGTATTGTACCATTGGCCCCTGTGTGGTGCTCAAGCTCATCATTCATCCTGTGGAAAATTGCAGTGCGGATAGTGTAAGATGTAAATTCCTAGCACTAATCGACATCCATTGTATCAATACAAATAGATTCATGTCTCCAATTTGAAACTTATGGCTAGTTTTTAAATTTTATTTTACTGTTGTTATTGCCATATAAAATAGGCTAATTTGAGAAGTGGATTTAATTCCTTTTAAGTAAACATATATTTTTATTATCAGATTTAAGTAAACATATATCATTTATAAATATATATATATATATATTATTTATAAATATATATCATGTAAATGTCAAATTATGTGTTCACTCCATAAGTTTAAACCAAATTAATATCTAATAACAAAATATTTTATTTAAATTTAATTATAAATGTTGGTACAAAAAATAAAATTTTCGACGCATATGATTTTCAAAATAGCAAAATTTACAATTTAACCGCTATCATTTAAGTTGACTGAATTTTCAAAGATCGAAAAATATAGAGACTTAAACTAGAAACTAGTGAAATTAAAGTACAAGATTAAATCCTCAACTCTAACAAAAATACATAAACTAGACTGAATATGTAATTACCTTTTCTTAACAATACGAGATTATTTATCAACAGGGTGTATGAACCGAAAAAAAAAAACACCACAATGTCCTGGTTTCATGATAAGTTTTAACAAATTCAACAGGCTAGGAGATAATGACAAAATTCTTAACTGAATATTCGATATTATCTCATGATTTTCTGTACTCCTTAGAATTTTTTTGTACTTCCTCATAATTTTTTTGATACCCCTCATAATTTTTTATACTATTTTATATTACATGTTTCGAAATTATGTTTTGCCATGAGAAATCAATTTTTAGAGGTAGAAAATTATTATTTTTGCATACTAATAAAATTTATTATATACACTAATAACTTTGAACATATTGAAAGTAAATAACTAAAGCAATTTTTTTAAGATGAGCCGGTATTTAGTACTTTGGTGACAAACAAATAATCCATCATTTCTTATTTAATTTCAAACCATCATCATATAAATTAACCAAACAAGTAACCCATTATTTTTTTTTTCTGACTATATGAGCTCATGAAAGCCAAAATCCAAATCAAGCAAGTGATTCAATCCAAATCCAAAATTAAAACTCTCAACTTCCTCTTAAATTCTTGAACAATTAACAACAACATAATAAAGAAGTCTAAAAGCGTGGATTGGTTTCTATGAGCCCATTGCTCAACAAAGAGTCCTATCAAAAGCTCTTCTAAAACATTCCTTTAAGAAAGCTACGGTTTATGAGATAATATTATATTGAAGTTTCTATTTGAACTCCTTGGTTACATAACTTACGTTTCAACAACTTCAAAAGAAACCATTAATACACGCAACTCATAAAGCAAATATAAATCCATCAGTACCTGCAGCAACATACCAACAAAAAGAAAAGCTCAAGACTTAGCAATGGCATGACCTTATGCCAAATGGCATAGCATCCTTGATCGAAGCAACGGTTGTTGATAAGATAGCATCAATGATTTTGAGCGTCGACAAAGGCATATATTCCTTGTTGCTTAATCTGTCGACGCTTTGAAACGCTAGGGTTAAGATACTTCCCACGGCTCCATCTCCTTGCCCAGGTGCCTTATCAGGCATAATGCTGAACCCTGATGGCAAAATAGATACAAATTTTGGGTTACCACCATTCAAGATTTTTGACATGGCCATGATATCCATCGGCGCGTATACTATGTACGAGCCAGTTTCATCGGTGTAGCTTTCTTGGAGATATAGTATCTCGATCTTGTTTGGCGATGACTGCAAATTTATTAGTATGCTTATTAGTTAGTTCATGGAGGAAATTGTGATGAGAAAAGAAAAGGAAATGATCGAAACACTTACATTCACTTGCATAATGGAAACTCGATTTTTAGGATTTTCCCATTACCGACATAGACAAGTTCTCGGACATGTCGTTGGTTTGAAAGCAAATCCCATCGCATAATTATACACCCTAATCCATCCATGAAAAGTTACACGCTCGGTGGAGTAATATATATACACACATATATGTTTGTATACATGCATGCATTCGAGACAATGAGGACAAGAAAATACCCTAAAAAATTAAACACGTATATATATAAGTTTTACATACCTGTTTCTTATGCGTTCATGAAGAAAATCAAGCAGAACCTCCATCGGAACCGAATTTGAATTGAAGTAGTGAAGATTATAATGTTACAGAAGGCTTCGGGAACCTTTAATATATTTCCGTATCTCAACCTAACATCTTGAGCAAAGCAAAGTTTTGAGGTAACCCCGACCATACATTCTCGAACATGAATTAAAATTGTTGAAAAAATTCTTAGTCATCTTTTCAGTCAATTTCAAAGTGAGACTCTCCTCCCTTCTTGTGGTATTAAAACTGTTTTTCCAAACAAATCAAATTACATCAACAAGTGTTCATTAAGTTGGCGCATGTAATGTAAATAGAAAGCAGGAATGAATTAAAATTTTTACCCCATCAATTGTAGGAGCGGTTCTAGACATTGAAGTTGTGAGCCATTGGCAATGCACATTGATGGTTGCAATCCATCGTTTGGCACTAAATGCAAAACCCGAGCTAACAATGGGACGAAAAAGAGAGGGTGAAGTGATTTGTTATCAACTTCAACATGTTCAATCCATGTTACCTTTGACCCTCTATTGCCCACTTCTTGGATTACACAACCTGATGGCCTTCTTCGAAACTGTACTTGTGGATATGGGAATAAACTCTCCAAGGAAACATCAACCACTCCCCACGTTCCATTTGTGTGCTTTTTACAGTACCTTGCGAAATAGCTTTGTCTTGCTGGTATTAATGGTGTACACTGATGAAACTCTGCTGACATCTGATGAGAAAACAAATAAAATGGATTTTGGAAGACTAGTTACTATATGAATATATTAATTATTAGAGAAAAAAAAACAAAGAAATATATCGTGAAGAATATTTTAGGAATTATAACGGCATCTAATGATACCCCTAAACACTAAAACAAATAAAACGGATTTTTTGAAGAGAACCATTAGCTAGTTACTAAATATAGGCAACGTAAATACGTAATTATATCGAACATATTAATTATAAGAGAAAAAACAAGAAAATGAATCGTAATAAATATATTAACCGTAAGAGAAAAACAAACTAATGGATCATAGTCAAGTATATGAAATATCAGAGGAAAAACAAAGAAATAATCCATCATGAAGAATATTAAAAAACTATAACTGCATTTAATGATTTTCATAAACCATAAAGCGAAACCTCGTAGTTAACAAAAAAGTATTCAACTATGAAACAACTCTTTCCTTGAATTTGTATGAGAATATTCTTTCTTTTCGTATATGAATCATTGCAATCACTTTCTTTAAAGTAAGATTCTATAAAACAATAAAGCTACTAAATAAATGTTTCAATATCAATATGTATGTTAAGCAAAACGATAGTGAATTTTTGTACTAAATTTTAATGCATGGAATATTGTTGAGATATCAATAGGGTAATGAATCAAGTAAAATTAGATATAAAATGGATAAATATCAAAATTATACATGAACTTTCTATACAATGTGATACATTGATTTTGATTATGAGCAATTTATACATAAAATTTTGATTCAAACGATTAAAGACTATTATCGACTATACGTCTATTATTGTATAGATAAATAATTATATTCATCGAATGTAAAAACAAATGAATGTAGTTATTTTTTAAAAATATATGCAATTGAATCAAATCAAAGTTTCACGTGTCTAATTAAACCAAAATAAAAGCTTCATGTGTGTATATAATTGTAGAAAATCAAATTCATGTATCACATTCCATATTTAATCGAAGTCAAAGTGTAAATTTTAGATTAAAATGAAGATGATGCTTGGGGTTTACCACTTGAAGAACTCCATTGTAGCTCCCATCAACGTTTTCTAATATAACTCCTAACAATGTTGTCCTCGAGACAATGCTGTAAAATGTTGTCGCCCATTGTTTCTAATCACAAGAACATGGAAAATGTTAGTTCATTAACAACTTCATAAATGAGTAAACTTACATAATGAAATGGAACAAGGGGAAACAAAATCCCTACTGTATCCATGAGCAATTGGACGATGTTCATAGGGTTCATCTCAACAAATGCGGTCTCTCGAGAAGTTTCAATATTCAAAGGCTCGAAATTGAGTTTCGAAAAGGATGAGGGGACATCTTGATCAAAGTTCTGATTGCAATCAGAGCTTAGGAAACATTGGGGTTCACCAACTTCAACCATCCTCATTATCTGTTCCATTGTTGCATCAAAGCTACCAAATTCCCTCAAGTATTGAAACCCATTTAGAGTCTCTATTCCACCGTTTCCATTGTGTTGCCATAGTGGTTCACCCATTATTGCCAACTTAAACAGCTCTTCCATGGCTTCCACAGCTTGTTCGATGATTTTGTTCTTGTTCAGATCAGCTCCTATCGAGACCGCCATAAGAAGATCACTTGCTCGGTTCATATGATTGGGTGCAGCATTCGTCGATGATTCCGAGCCCGGTGAATTTTGTGGGGATAGAGGATTATACAATAAAGGGGAGCCAGAATTTTCATTATTTTGTACAAAATAATCCTCCTGGGAAATAAAACATCAACAAGTGATCGAGATAATAAGGAGAAAATGGCTTAACTTCTCATTGTATTCTGTTTCCATCATAATGAAATGGACTTCAAAATATAGTATTATTATTTTTATACTATTTTCGTTTCTAATGAAATAAACAAGCCTCAACTTCATGATTTTCTATTCAAAATGATGTTTCTTTTCAAATAGAATTCAAAATCTAAAGTTATTTTAATACTATTTTCATTTCTATTGAAATAATTAGGCTTCAACTTTCTACTTTTCTTCTCGAAATGATAATTATTTTTGTCATCATCAAATAAACTTCAAAGTGTAGGGTCTTTTCATTCTACTTTCATTTGTATTTAAATAAACAGGTTTGATTTTCTTTTCAAAATGATATTGGTCATCATCAAATAGACTTTAAATTCTAGGGTCTTTTTGTACTCTAAAGAAATTTGGGTTTCTTTTTTTTTTTTTTTTTTGAAAAAGTGATTAGCATGGACCTTAGCGTCGTAGATTTGATTTAGGAATGGCTAGAAATATTCTTTTTATTTTTCTTTTTTTTTTTTTTGAAAAAGTGATTAACACGAACCTTAGCTTCATAGATTTGCTTTAAGAATGACTAGAAATATTTTATGTTTAGAAAATTAGATCGATTAAACTTACGAAAAATAATACATTTTCTAACAAAGTATCAAAAATAATGAACAAAATAAAAAGAAAAAAAAGAAAAATTACCACTGGATTTATTTCAGGAGGAGGATTTGCCCCAAACTGGTTGTAATTAACCTCAATTTCATACCCAGGTGCTTCTTGTAATCCCACCATAGAACTAATTGCCAAAAGAAAAGAAGAAGAAGAAATTAAACGCTTGCCAAATCCATTTTTCAAAGAAAAATCCCTGGGAAAAGTTAAGAATAATTAAGAAATACTTACACTTCATCCCCTGCTACAACTATATTTTGAATGTTCTCAAAATAACCATTGCTGAACACTTCCAAAATATTATTTTGTTGGATATCATCACTCATATTTTCACCATTTTCACCTATATTGGCCATCTAAAAAAAAGATTTTTTTAGTTTAGTTTACCAAGTTTATCTATCTTTCTATCCATCTATAAAATTTTAAATTCTTTTTCCCCTGAATCAACATAAATCAAAATGATAGAAAAATCTTGGAAAAATGCAAAATAAAAAAATTGAAGAAAAAAAGGATGGAATCATCTATAAATGTTTAATAAAACTAAAAAAATAGTTTAATTTACCTAATAATCTATCTATTGAAATAATTAGGCTTCAACTTTTTTATTTTCTTTTCAAAATGATATAAACTTCAAAATGTAAGGTCTTTTAATTCTGTTTTCATTTGTATTGAAATAAACATGTTTGATTTTTTTTTCAAAATGATAGTGCTCATCTTCAAATGGACTTTAAATTCTGGGTTTTCTTTTCTACTCTAAAGAAATCTGGGTTTTTTTTTTTTTGAAAAACTGGATTCATTTCAGAAGGAGGATTTGCCCCAAACTGGTTATAATTAACCTCAATGTCATACCCAGTAGCTTCTTGTAATCCCACAATAGGACTAATTGCCAAAACAAAAGAAGAAGAAGAAATTAAACTCTTGCCAAATCCATTTTTGAAAGAAAAATCCCTGGGGAAAATTAAGAATAATTAAGAAACACTTACACACACTTCATCCCCTGCTACAACTATATTTTGAATCTTCTCAAAATAACCATTGTTGAACACTTCCAAAATATTATTTTGTTGGATATCATCACTCACATTTTCACCATTTCCACCAATATTGCCCATCTTAAAAAAAGTTTTTTTAGTTTAGTTTATCTATCTTTCTATCTATCTATAAATTTTAATTTCTTTTTTCCTGAATCAACATCAATCAAAATGATAGAAAATCCTTTCAAAAATACAAAATAAAAAATTTGAAGAAAAAAGGATAGAATCATCAATAATTGTTTATTAAACTCAAAAAAAAAAAAGAGAGAGAGTGTAATTTACCTAATAATCTATCTATCTACAAATTTTTAAATTCTTTTTTCCCTAAACCAACATCAATCAAAATGATAGAAAAATATTTGAAAAATACAAAAATAAATTAAAAAAGCACAAGGATAAGTATTTTTTTTAAAAAAAATAAAAATCATCCATAAATGTTTTATCTGTAAGTGCCTTTGAAATAAATCTTTCAAAAAGAAAAAAGAAATTCATACCTTAAACAAAAAGTGACAAATTTGCCTTCTTCCTCATGAGTACAACATAAAATTTATCATCTTTCTCAGGAGTACAACACTAAATTTGTATACATATATTTCAGAGGAAAAGTAAATGGTGAGTAAGAAAGGAGTGCCAGGAGAAGAATGTTAAAAACTACTGCTGAGGGTAAATAGACAGTTCATGAAAGTGTGTGTGTGTTTTTGTGTTTTTCCAGTCAATCGAGTTTTTTTGGGGTTCTTTCTCAGTGTACAACACTATATATATTTGAGGGGAAAAAATAAATGGAAAAGAGTGTTGAAATGTTGAGGGTATTTGTTTGACGTGGCACTTCTTTAAAATAGTGACAGTTCATGAAAGAGTGTGTGTGTGTGTGTTTTTTTTTTTTTGCTTTCTATTCTCTGTCATTTTTTTTTGGTGAAACATAAAATTGAAATTATTAAACCCTAATTTTTTATACTTTTTCTTTTCTTTTATTTTAAATGTTTTTTCATATTAGTTTAATTAAGAAATTGCGAACAATTTCGAGCATAAAATTATATAAAAATATTTTTCAATATATGTATATATACCTGCGATAATTGTTAGGGTTGAATGCAGGCAATATTGAGTATTCGATTATTAGGGATTGGATAAAGATAATTGAGAGTAGAGAAGTGGGTGAGATTGAAGGATCTTGTGTGCATATTTTATCTAAGCATCCAAGCTTAAGGGATTATTATTCAAAAGGTATGATTTTGGGATAACTTTGTTTTTCCTTCTAGTGGTGGCATTTTGTTTTCAGTATGATATCAAAATTCTCTATGAAAGGTAGTGATTTATGTAATAATCTGGTCGTGTTGAAATGTACGTGAATTAATAGTAATTTTGTGTGGGTTATGGAGATTGTGTTTACCATTAGGAGCAGAAGATGAGTCCGTTCTTGAGGAATGGTTATTCTGGGGTTGAGATGATAGAAGAGGCTGTGGGGAGTTGAGTGACCCAAGGTTTTTGTGTCACTTGCCGGCCAATGATTGAAAGGGTGGTTTTTATTCCCTTTTATTTGTTTTGTGCTCTATACCCATTCAGCTGGTTTGTTGTACGATGAAGTGAATTTTTTTTATTTCTTCATAAACTAATTATGCTTTCTGCCTTTTGTTTGTCAACATTAGTCTTGGTTGTCGCATTGGAAAAGGTAGAACGAAGCTCAGGGTGACTAAGAGGAAGCAGTATAGCCTCTATCCAGAAAAGTGCGGCTCCTGAGGTTATATGTGGGACTTTATAAATTGTGTATTTGAAGTAAAAACTCCTTAAGTAGTGCAAATGGTAAAACTCCCTTATATGATACGGATCCTACTTGCACTCATGGATGAAACCTATACAGGTTCTACCATTGGAGATGGAGGAGGAGACTCTGGGTCCGAGGAAAGCTGTACGACTGATGTCGCTGATCCTGTGTTTCTGGAACTTCTTAAGGATGAAAATGATGGCCTTGCTGTATGGTCTTCTATTGATAAAACTCCATTTACAATTAGATGAAAGCAGTTACAAACATAGTATTACTAGAGGAAAGTATAGTTTTCTAACGATTACAGGCTTTTTAATTAGGAATTTGTTTCTCAGTGCTCTTGTGGAGTGCTTTGCTTTTTAATTTTTAGATTGTTCATTTTCTCTGTATCAAGTATTTTGAATTTCTATTACTGCAAGTAAATGCAACACTTTGCATTTCTAAATTAAGGCTAGCTTACTTTAATATTGTACGCTCTTCCAATAGTACAATATCATATTTTTGAGCTATGAATTGTGTATATAACTAGGCTAACCTGGTTTTTGTTTGTTTTGTAACTAATATCCCTTTTTTTCTGTAGTTTGAAATAAGTCGACACTTGACAGAAGATTGATTGTTTCAGGAACGCCATTGGACTTCTCCTGGGGTTGCCGCAGTACTACAAGCTGCAACAAATAGCCCTCAGTCTGATAGATTAAAGCAGATACTCAATATCACACCTAGGCTTCTTCATATGTATTTTACTGTTGCTTTGCGCGATGCAAATAACTGTATGTTTTATTTTTATTTTTTTTAAATCCATTTGATATCCTTTTTAGTGCTTTTATAACTCTATCTGCAGGATGTAGCTTTAGTTTAAGTGTCGATACTCATTGCTTGTATCTTAATTTGTGTTCTTGCCTCTCTTTTATAGCATTAATCTTTGCCTTAATTCCCATTCTGATGGCTAGAAATTCTACATTATTTCCTGACAAGAACTATATGTATGAGGTTTGTATACATTTTCGAAATATTAGTTCTGTTATTGTATTTCTTGTGGGGCTGCTACCTTGCGGTTATGTACTACCCTCTAGATACATTAATTATTTGGGTCCATACTGAAGTGCTTATGTTAGGCAAATGAAATGGTTTTGTATGGATTCAAAGCTTTTCTTGTAAATGTCCATGTAATAGGACATCAATTTAGATGCTGAGATTGGAATGGCTTGTATTTCTGAGAAGCTATATTTGTGCAGGTTTGCAGAAGGCTCCTAGAATTCATGCTTGCTTCGTTTCAGCGTTCTCCGGATTTTATTGCACTTTTGAGGGTATTATTCACTCAAGTTTCTCCATAGATTTTGGTTTCCCAACTTGTATTAAGCATCTACATTAATTGTTACTGAAATTGATTTTTAAAGGATTGCAATCCTTCTGTCCTTTATTTTGTATAAGTTATGGTCCATTTAACCTTCTGCAGAAGCCTATAGTTGACAGACTCGGGTAAGCATATGACAGCCCAGAAAAGGTCAATAATTACATCCTGTGTTTCGCTTTTCACGCATTAGGGATCTGACTTCATATGTCTTTTCTTCCTTAAATAGACAGAATTGGCGTTACAATTGTGTTGGGCTGTTGGAGAGCATGGCGGGGGTGGTGGGTCGCACAAAGATGCAGCTAGGGAACTTTTTGAAAGTCCAGAGCTACTTTTGTATGAAAACCTTTCATCTAGGTAATATTTTCGTTTTCTCAAACAAAATTTCTTTCTAATGTTGGTTGTTATATGCTGACTTTAATCTCGGTTTCGGAAGTCGTCTAGGTCTGAGGCAGGAGTCTGTCAACTCTGACTGCAGGAACTTCAGAAAGTCATCACAGTCGAGGCTTCTGTGTTTTGTTATCACAGCTATTGCAAAGCTTGCTACATATCACCACTAACCATTGCCGAGGGCACGTGTAGCCTTGGGCAAGGTTGTCTGAATCCAATTTTGGACACTTACTTTGGTCAAATATTTGTAAAGGAGGAAATGAATTTTCTAACTTAATAATGTTGCTTTTCGCTAACATTGCTCGATCTCAAATATCAGATTCAAGGGTTTGGTGGTGAACTCGTGATTATTTGGGATTAATTGATGACCTCGCTATCTGTCTGTCTGTCTTGGAACCTTTCAGGCCTTCACATGGGACCCCACACAATCCAGGCACGGTCAATTGGAATGATGGAGGCACAAAAATAATTGCGCATATCCAATTTTACATTCTTGGAGAGCAGGAAGGTAAGAGACCATGCCACTTACCCTCCCCTTGCGTACTACTTTCTTACGCTTTTGAGCAGATGAAACCAATAGGGTTCGGCTCTCTTCCATTACAATCTTGAGTAACTTTATTGTTTTGGATGCAGTTCACCCTTCCATGATTTTTCGTTTCTGAGATATTCTTCCGAGAAGAAGATAGCAATGACCTTATCCTATAGAAAGGCATCTCTGGAGTCCCTAATTTTATTGGAGTTTCAGTTTTTAGATTCATCCTGTAAGTTTATTTTGATTATGGATTTTCTTTGTTAGCACATTATGGTGCATTCAAGCGATGATGATGTATCATAGAATCATAGAACATAAATGGTGTAACTCTACTTCCAGGTTGAACTCTTTGTATACAAGGTGAAAATCAGTGATAAAAGATCTGACTTGCTTCACATTTTTTTTCTTTTTAATTTCACATTATTAACTTCAATTTTTGGAGTTAATTGTGCCTCTTTTATTCCTTTTCAATATATTTATTTCTTATTTTGATATTTCATTATTTTCTTAGGGAATAAATCTGAATTTTGGTTGAACGTGAATTGATAGCAGCATAAATGATTTGATGAAGATAATGGCTTTAATGACGCCCACTCCACCAGCATTTCTCCACCTAAATAGTTACCAATATTTCTTTTTGTTGCCTAAAACTCATTCCACAAATCATCTTAGCTACATCCAACCATACATTACATCATTCTGGTTAATATATTCGATGTCTTTTTACGAATAAATTCATTCAATTCCATCCTATAGTTGACAAAATGTTTAATTAAACTAAAAAAAAAGAGTTTAAATTTACCTAATAATCTATCTATCGCAAATTTTTGAATTTTTTTTTGTTTTTACTGAACCAACATCAATCGAATGATAGAAAAATATTTGAAAAATACAGAAAATGAATTAGAAAAGCACAATGATATGGATTTTGAAAAAAGATAAAAATCATCCATAAATGTTTCCATGCATTATCTCTGAGTGTTTTTGAAACTAAAACCTTTCATGAAGAAAAAAGAAAACCATACCTTAAACAAAATGTGATGAACAGATTTGTCTTCTTTCTAAGGAGTACAACATTGAATTTATATATATATATATATATATATATATATATATTTGAGAGGGAAAATAAATGGTAAGTAGGAAATGAGCACTAGAAGGGTACATGGGACAAGAGTGTTGAAAATTGTTGTGGGTATCTACTGACTGACACTTCTTTGAAATATGATTGGTTAAAGGTTTTAATGGACAATTTACGAGAGTGTGTGCATTTTTTGTTTTTGCTTTATGTTCTCACTCAATGCTTTTTTTGGTGAAACATAAATTTGAAATTATTAAACCATTATTTTTATACTATTTCCTTCTTTTATATTAAATGCTTTCTCATATTAGCTTAATTAATAAATTTTGAATAGTTTTGAGCATAAATTTTAATAAAAATATTTTTATATACATGCTATAATTGTTAGGGTTGAATGCAGGTAATAATGAGGATTTGATTATTAGAGATTAGACAAATAATTGAGAGTAGGGAAGTGGGTGAGACGGAAGGATCTTGTGTGCAGATTTAAGTGTGGCAACCAAGCTTATGCAACTATTATTCGAAAGGTATGGTTTGGGGATTTCCCCTTCTAGTGGTGACATTTTGTTTTCAGGATGAAATCATTTTTTAAGTTGTGATTTCTGTAATAATCTGGTCGGTATGTGAATTAATAGTGATTTTGTGTGGGTTTTGGTGATTGTGTTTACCACGAGGAGCAAAGTGGATTCATGAGGAATGGTTATTTTGGGGTGGCTTTTATCTTGAGATGATAGAAGGGGCTGTGGGGATTGAAGGTCTTTGTGTCACTTGCCAATGATTAAAAGGGTTGTTTTGTTGCTCGATTTAGTTAAAATGTGTTTGATGTGATGTCAATTTTGAATTTGAGTCTGCTTTGGTATAGTTGGAAACTAAGTGGATTGTGAGATCAATTTTTATTCCATTTGATGGAGATTAGTTTTGGTAAAGGGAGGTTTTAATTTTTGAAAGTGTGCTACTTAATTTCTCTTGATTGTGCTTCTCAAGTATAGCGGTGTTTTTGATGGGTAAGCTATCAAGATTGTAATTGAAACTTAGAGTCAATTAGCCTTTAACTATTCCCTTGCGTTGGCGTTAATTGAATCGGTATCAAGGAGTGGTGGAAAATCCAATCGTGTGTATTGTACCATTGCCCCCCTGTGTGGTGCTCAAGCTCATCATTCATCCTGTGGAAAATTGCGGTCTGCGGATAGGGTAAGATGCAAATTCCTAGCACTAATCGACATCCATTGTATCAATACAAATAGATTCATGTCTCCAATTTGAAACTTATGGCTAGTTTTTAAATTTTATTTTATTGTTGTTATTGCCATATAAAATAGGCTAATTTGAGAAGTGGATTTAATTCCTTTTAAGTAAACATATATTTTTATTATCGATTTAAGTAAACATATCTCATTTATAAAATATATATATATATATATTATTTATAAATATATATCATGTAAATGTCAAATTATGTGTTCACTCCATAAGTTTAAACCAAATTAATATCTAATAACAAAATATTTTATTTAAATTTAATTATAAATGTTGGTACAAAAATAAAATTTTCGACGCATATGATTTTGAAATAGCAAAATTTACAATTTAACCGCTATCATTTAAGTTGACTGAATTTTCAAAGATCGAAAAATATAGAGACTTAAACTAGAAACTAGTGAAATTAAAGTACAAGATTAAATCCTCAACTCTAACAAAAATACATAAACTAGACTGAATATGTAATTACCTTTTCTTAACAATACGAGATTATTTATCAACAGGGTGTATGAACCGGAAAAAAAAAACACCACAATGTCCTGGTTTCATGATAAGTTTTAACAAATTCAATGAGCTAGGAGATAATGACAAAATTCTTAACTGAATATTCGATATTATCTCATGATTTTCTGTACTCCTTAGAAATTTTTTGTACTTCCTCATAATTTTTTTGATACCCCTCATAATTTTTTATACTATTTTATATTACATGTTTCGAAATTATGTTTTGCCATGAGAAATCAATTTTTAGAGGTAGAAAATTATTATTTTTACATACTAATAAAATTTATTATATACACTAATAACTTTGAACATATTGAAAGTAAATAACTAAAGCAATTTTTTTAAGATGAGCCGGTATTTAGTACTTTGGTGACAAACAAATAATCCATCATTTCTTATTTAATTTCAAACCATCATCATATAAATTAACCAAACAAGTAACCCATTATTTCTTTTTTCTGACTATATGAGCTCATGAAAGCCAAAATCCAAATCAAGCAAGTGATTCAATCCAAATCCAAAATTAAAACTCTCAACTTCCTCTTAAATTCTTGAAAAATTAACAACAACATAATAAAGAAGTCTAAAACTGTGGATTGGTTTCTATGAGCCCATTGCTCAACAAAGAGTCCTATCAAAAGCTCTTCTAAAACATTCCTTTAAGAAAGCTACAGTTTATGAGATAATATTATATTGAAGTTTCTATTTGAACTCCTTGGTTACATAACTTACGTTTCAACAACTTCAAAAGAAGCCATTAACACGCAACTCATAAAGCAAATATAAATCCATCATGCACTGCAGCAACATACCAACAAAAAGAAAAGCTCAAGACTTAGCAATGGCATGACCTTATGCCAAATGGCATAGCATCCTTGATCGAAGCAACGGTTGTTGATAAGATAGCATCAATGATTTTGAGCGTCGACAAGGGCATATATTCCTTGTTGCTTAATCTGTTGACGCTTTGAAACGCTAGGGTTAAGATACTTCCCACGGCTCCATCTCCTTGCCCAGGTGCCTTATCAGGCATAATGCTGAACCCTGATGGCAAAATAGATACAAATTTTGGGTTACCACCATTCAAGATTTTTGACATGGCCATGATATCCATCGGCGCGTATACTATGTACGAGCGGTTTAAATCGGTGTAGCTTTCTTGGAGATATAGTATCTCGATCTTGTTTGGCGATGACTGCAAATTTATTAGTATGCTTATTAGTTAGTTCATGGAGGAAATTGTGATGAGAAAAGAAAAGGAAATAATCGAAACACTTACATTCACTTGCATAATGGAAACTCGATTTTTAGGATTTTCACCATTCTCGACATAGACAAGTTCTCGGACATGTCGTTGGTTTGAAAGCAAATCCCATCGCATAATTATACACCCCTAATCCATCCATGAAAAGTTACACGCTCGGTGGAGTAATATATATACACACATATATGTTTGTATACATGCATGCATTCGAGATGCAAAGAGACAAGAAAATACCCCTAAAAAATTAAACACGTATATATATAAGTTTTACATACCCTGTTTCTTGTACGTTCGTGACGAAGAAAATCAAACAGAACCTCCATCGGAACCGGAATTTGAATTGAAGTAGTGAAGATTATAATGTTACCAGAAGGCTTCCCAGGAACCTTTAATATATTTCCGTATCTCAACCTAACATCTTGAGCAGCAAAGTTTTGAGGTAACCCCGACCATACATTCTCAGAACATGAATTAAAATTGTTGAAAAAATTCTTAGTCATCTTTTCAGTCAATTTCAGCAGACTCTCCCTCCCTTCTTGTGGTATTAAAACTGTTTTTCCAAACAAATCAAATTACATCAACAAGTGTTCATTAAGTTGGCGCATGTAATGTAAATAGAAAGCAGGAATGAATTAAAATTTTTACCCCCATCAATTGTAGGAGCGGTTCTAGACATTGAAGTTGTGAGCCATTGGCAATGCCTGTTGATGGTTGCAATCCATCGTTTGGCACTAAATGCAAAACCTGAGCTAACAATGGGACGAAAGAGAGGGTGAAGTGATTTGTTATCAACTTCAACATGTTCAATCCATGTTACCTTTGACCCTCTATTGCCCACTTCTTGGATTACACAACCTGATGGCCTTCTTCGAAACTGTACTTGTGGATATGGGAATAAACTCTCCAAGGAAACATCAACCACTCCCCACGCTCCATTTGTGTGCTTTTTACGAAGACCTTGCGAAATAGCTTTGTCTTGTTTGGTATTAATGGTGTACACCGATGAAACTCTGTGACATCCGATGAGAAAACAAATAAAATGGATTTTGGAAGACTAGTTACTATATGAATATATTAATTATTAGAAAAAAAAACAAAGAAATCGATCGTGAAGAATATTTTAGGAATTATAACGGCATCTAATGATACCCCTAAACACTAAAACAAATAAAACGGATTTTTGAAGAGAACCATTAGCTAGTTACTAAATATAGGCAACGCAAATACGTAATTATATCGAACATATTAATTATAAGAGAAAAAACAAGAAAATGAATCGTAATAAATATATTAACCGTAAGAGAAAAACAAACTAATGGATCATAGTCAAGTATATGAAATATCGGAGGAAAAACAAAGAAATAATCCATCATGAAGAATATTAAAAACTATAATCGCATTTAATGATTTTCATAAACCATAAAGCGAAACCTCGTAGTTAACAAAAAGTATTCAACTATGAAACAACTCTTTCCTTGAATTTGTATGAGAATATTCTTTCTTTTTCGTATATGAATCATTGCAATCACTTTCTTTAAAGTAAGATTCTATAAAACAATAAAGCTACTAAATAAATGTTTCAATATCAATATGTATGTTAAGCAAAACGATAGTGAATTTTTGTACTAAATTTTAATGCATGGAATATTGTTGAGATATCAATAGGGTAATGAATCAAGTAAAATTAGATATAAAATGGATAAATATCAAAATTATACATGAACTTTCTATACAATGTGATACATTGATTTTGATTATGAGCAATTTATACATAAAATTTTGATTCAAACGATTAAAGACTATTATCGACTATACGTCTATTATTGTATAGATAAATAATTATATTCATCGAATGTAAAAACAAATGAATGTAGTTATTTTTAAAAATATATGCAATTGAATCAAATCAAAGTTTCACGTGTCTAATTAAACCAAAATAAAAGCTTCATGTGTGTATATAATTGTAGCAAATCAAATTCATGTATCACATTCCATATTTAATCGAAGTCAAAGTGTAAATTTTAGATTAAAATGAAGATGATGCTTGGGGTTTACCACTTGAAGAACTCCATTGTAGCTCCCATCAACGTTTTCTAATATAACTCCTAACAATGTTGTCCTCGAGACAATGTTTGTAAAATGTTGTCGCCATTGTTTCTAATCACAAGAACATGGAAAATGTTAGTTCATTAACAACTTCATAAATGAGTAAACTTACATAATGAAATGGAACAAGGGGAAACAAAATCCCTCATCTGTATCCATGAGCAATTGGACGATGTTCATAGGGTTCATCTCAACAAATGCGGTCTCTCGAGAAGTTTCAATATTCAAAGGCTCGAAATTGAGTTTGAAAAGGATGAGGGGACATCTTGATCAAAGTTACATTGCAATCGTGAGCTTAGGAAACATTGGGGTTCACCAACTTCAACCATCCTCATTATCTGTTCCATTGTTGCATCAAAGCTACCAAATTCCTCAAGTATTGAAACCCATTTAGAGTCTCTATTCCACCGTTTCCATTGTGTTGCCATAGTGGTTCACCCATTATTGCCAACTTAAACAGACTCTTCCATGGCTTCCACAAACTTGTTCGATGATTTTGTTCTTGTTCGGATCAGCTCCTATCGAGACCGCCATAAGAAGATCACTTGCTCGGTTCATATGATTGGGTGCGGCGATTCGTCGATGATTCCGAGCCGGTGAATTTTGTGGGGATGGAGGATTATACAATAAAGGGGAGCCAGAATTTTCTTTATTTTGTACAAAATAATCCTCGGGAAATAAAACATCAACAAGTGATCGAGATAATAAGGAGAAAATGGCTTAACTTCTCATTGTATTCTGTTTCCATCATAATGAAATGGACTTCAAAATATAGTATTATTATTTTTATACTATTTTCGTTTCTAATGAAATAAACAAGCCTCAACTTCATGATTTTCTATTCAAAATGATGTTTCTTTTCAAATAGAATTCAAAATCTAAAGTTATTTTAATACTATTTTCATTTCTATTGAAATAATTAGGCTTCAACTTTCTACTTTTCTTCTCGAAATGATAATTATTTTTGTCATCATCAAATAAACTTCAAAGTGTAGGGTCTTTTCATTCTACTTTCATTTGTATTTAAATAAACAGGTTTGATTTTCTTTTCAAAATGATATTGGTCATCATCAAATAGACTTTAAATTCTAGGGTCTTTTTGTACTCTAAAGAAATTTGGGTTTTTTTTTTTTTTTTTGGAAAAAGTGATTAGCATGAACCTTAGCGTCGTAGATTTGATTTAGGAATGGCTAGAAATATTCTTTTTCTTTTTCTTTTCTTTTTTTTTTTTGAAAAAAGTGATTAACACGAACCTTAGCTTCATAGATTTGCTTTAAGAATGACTAGAAATATTTTATGTTTAGAAAATTAGATCGATTAAACTTACGAAAAATAATACATTTTCTAACAAAGTATCAAAAATAATGAACAAAATAAAAAGAAAAAAAAGAAAAATTACCACTGGATTTATTTCAGGAGGAGGATTTGCCCCAAACTGGTTGTAATTAACCTCAATTTCATACCCAGGTGCTTCTTGTAATCCCACCATAGGACTAATTGCCAAAAGAAAAGAAGAAGAAGAAATTAAACGCTTGCCAAATCCATTTTTCAAAGAAAAATCCCTGGGAAAAGTTAAGAATAATTAAGAAATACTTACACTTCATCCCCTGCTACAACTATATTTTGAATGTTCTCAAAATAACCATTGCTGAACACTTCCAAAATATTATTTTGTTGGATATCATCACTCATATTTTCACCATTTTCACCTATATTGGCCATCTAAAAAAAAGATTTTTTTAGTTTAGTTTACCAAGTTTATCTATCTTTCTATCCATCTATAAAATTTTAAATTCTTTTTCCCCTGAATCAACATAAATCAAAATGATAGAAAAATCTTGGAAAAATGCAAAATAAAAAAATTGAAGAAAAAAGGATAGAATCATCTATAAATGTTTAATAAAACTAAAAAAATAGTTTAATTTACCTAATAATCTATCTATTGAAATAATTAGGCTTCAACTTTTTTATTTTCTTTTCAAAATGATATAAACTTCAAAATGTAAGGTCTTTTAATTCTGTTTTCATTTGTATTGAAATAAACATGTTTGATTTTTTTTTCAAAATGATAGTGCTCATCTTCAAATGGACTTTAAATTCTGGGTTTTCTTTTCTACTCTAAAGAAATCTGGTTTTTTTTTTTTTTTTCTGAAAGAAAAAGTGATTAACATGAACCTTAGCATCATAGATTTGCGTTAGGAATGACTAGAAATATTTTATGTTTAACAAATTAGATCAGACTAAACTTCTAAAAAGTATAAAAAAATGAACAAAACAAAGAAAATGAAAATTTACCACAGGATTCATTTCAGAAGGAGGATTTGCCCCAAGCTGGTTATAATTAACCTCAATATCATACCGAAGAGCTTCTTGTAATCCCACAATAGGACTAATTGCCAAAACAAAAGAAGAAGAAGAAATTAAACTCTTGCCAAATCCATTTTTGAAAGAAAAATCCACGGGAAAATTAAGAATAATTAAGAAACACTTACACACACTTCATCCCCTGCTACAACTATATTTTGAATCTTCTCAAAATAACCATTGTTGAACACTTCCAAAATATTATTTTGTTGGATATCATCACTCACATTTTCACCATTTCCACCAATATTGCCCATCTTAAAAAAAGTTTTTTTAGTTTAGTTTATCTATCTTTCTGTCTATCTATAAATTTTAATTTCTTTTTTCCTGAATCAACATCAATCAAAATGATAGAAAATCCTTTCAAAAATACAAAATAAAAAATTTGAAGAAAAAAGGATAGAATCATCAATAATTGTTTATTAAACTCAAAAAAAAAATAGAGTGTAATTTACCTAATAATCTATCTATCTACAAATTTTTAAATTCTTTTTTTCCCTAAACCAACATCAATCAAAATGATAGAAAAATATTTGAAAAATACAAAAATAAATTAAAAAAGCACAAGGATAAGTATTTTTTAAAAAAAAATAAAAATCATCCATAAATGTTTTATATCTGTAAGTGCCTTTGAAAAAATCTTTCAAAAAGAAAAAGAAATTCATACCTTAAACAAAAAGTGACAAATTTGCCTTCTTCCTCGTGAGTACAACATAAAATTTATCATCTTTCTCAGAGTACAACACTAAATTTGTATACATATATTCCAGAGGAAAAGTAAATGGTGAGTAAGAAAGGAGTGCAGGAGAAGAATGTTAAAAACTACACTTTGAGGGTAAATAGACAGTTCATGAAAGTGTGTGTGTGTGTTTTTGTGTTTTTCGTCAATCGAGTTTTTTTGGGTTCTTTCGTGTGTGCAACACTATATATATTTGAGGGGAAAAAAATAAATGGAAAAGAGTGTTGAAATGTTGAGGGTATTTGCTGACGTGGCACTTCTTTAAAATATGGACAGTTCATGAAAGTGTGTGTGTGTGTGTTTTTTTTTTTTTTTTTTTGCTTTCTATTCTCTGTCATTTTTTTTTGGTGAAACATAAAATTGAAATTATTAAACCCTAATTTTTTATACTTTTTCTTTTCTTTTATTTTAAATGTTTTTTCATATTAGTTTAATTAAGAAATTGCGAAAAACTTCGAGCATAAAATTATATAAAAATATTTTTCAATATATGTATATATACCTGCGATAATTGTTAGGGTTGAATGCAGGCAATATTGAGTATTCGATTATTAGGGATTGGATAAAGATAATTGAGAGTAGGGAAGTGGGTGAGATTGAAGGATCTTGTGTGCAGATTTTATCTAAGCATCCAAGTTTAAGGGATTATTATTCAAAAGGTATGATTTTGGGATAACTTCGTTTTTCCCTCTAGTGGTGGCATTTTGTTTTCAGTATGATATCAAAATTCTCTATGAAAGGTAGTGATTTATGTAATAATCTGGTCGTGTTGAAATGTACGTGAATTAATAGTAATTTTGTGTGGGTTATGGAGATTGTGTTTACCATTCGGAGCAGAAGATGAGTCCGTTCTTGAGGAATGGTTATTCTGGGGTTGAGATGATAGAAGAGGCTGTGGGGAGTTGAGTGACCCAAGGTTTTTGTGTCACTTGCCGGCCAATGATTGAAAGCGTGGTTTTTATTCCCTTTTATTTGTTTTGTGCTCTATACCCATTCAGCTGGTTTGTTGTACGATGAAGTGAATTTTTTTTATTTCTTCATAAACTAATTATGCTTTCTGCCTTTTGTTTGTCAACATTAGTCTTGGTTGTCGCATTGGAAAAGGTAGAACGAAGCTCAGGGTGACTAAGAGGAAGCAGTATAGCCTCTATCCAGAAAAGTGCGGCTCCTGAGGTTATATGTGGGACTTTATAAATTGTGTATTTGAAGTAAAACTCCTTAAGTAGTGCAAATGGTAAAACTCCCTTATATGATACGGATCCTACTTGCACTCATGGATGAAACCTATACGGGTTCTACCATTGGAGATGGAGGAGGAGACTCTGGGTCCGAGGAAAGCTGTACGACTGATGTCGCTGATCCTGTGTTTCTGGAACTTCTTAAGGATGAAAATGATGGCCTTGCTGTATGGTCTTCTATTGATAAAACTCCATTTACAATTAGATGAAAGCAGTTACAAACATAGTATTACTAGAGGAAAGTATAGTTTTCTAACGATTACAGGCTTTTTTAATTAGGAATTTGTTTCTCAGTGCTCTTGTGGAGTGCTTTGCTTTTTAATTTTTAGATTGTTCATTTTCTCTGTATCAAGTATTTTGAATTTCTATTACTGCAAGTAAATGCAACACTTTGCATTTCTAAATTAAGGCTAGCTTACTTTAATATTGTACGCTCTTCCAATAGTACAATATCATATTTTTGAGCTATGAATTGTGTATATAACTAGGCTAACCTGGTTTTTGTTTGTTTTGTAACTAATATCCCTTTTTTTTCTGTAGTTTGAAATAAGTCGACACTTGACAGAAGATTGATTGTTTCAGGAACGCCATTGGACTTCTCCTGGGGTTGCCGCAGTACTACAAGCTGCAACAAATAGCCCTCAGTCTGATAGATTAAAGCAGATACTCAATATCACACCTAGGCTTCTTCATATGTATTTTACTGTTGCTTTGCGCGATGCAAATAACTGTATGTTTTATTTTTATTTTTTTTAAATCCATTTGATATCCTTTTTAGTGCTTTTATAACTCTATCTGCAGGATGTAGCTTTAGTTTAAGTGTCGATACTCATTGCTTGTATCTTAATTTGTGTTCTTGCCTCTCTTTTATAGCATTAATCTTTGCATTAATTCCCATTCTGATGGCTAGAAATTCTACATTATTTCCTGACAAGAACTATATGTATGAGGTTTGTATACATTAATTATTTGGGTCCATACTGAAGTGCTTATGTTAGGCAAATGAAATGGTTTTGTATGGATTCAAAGCTTTTCTTGTAAATGTCCATGTAATAGGACATCAATTTAGATGCTGAGATTGGAATGGCTTGTATTTCTGAGAAGCTATATTTGTGCAGGTTTGCAGAAGGCTCCTAGAATTCACGCTTGCTTCGTTTCAGCGTTCTCCGGATTTTATTGCACTTTTGAGGGTATTATTCACTCAAGTTTCTCCATATATTTTGGTTTCCCAACTTGTATTAAGCATCTACATTAATTGTTACTGAAATTGATTTTTAAAGGATTGCAATCCTTCTGTCCTTTATTTTGTATAAGTTATGGTCCATTTAACCTTCTGCAGAAGCCTATAGTTGACAGACTCGGGTAAGCATATGACAGCCCAGAAAAGGTCAATAATTACATCCTGTGTTTCGCTTTTCACGCATTAGGGATCTGACTTCATATGTCTTTTCTTCCTTAAATAGACAGAATTGGCGTTACAATTGTGTTGGGCTGTTGGAGAGCATGGCGGGGGTGGTGGGTCGCACAAAGATGCAGCTAGGGAACTTTTTGAAAGTCCAGAGCTACTTTTGTATGAAAACCTTTCATCTAGGTAATATTTTCGTTTTCTCAAACAAAATTTCTTTCTAATGTTGGTTGTTATATGCTGACTTTAATCTCGGTTTCGGAAGTCGTCTAGGTCTGAGGCAGGAGTCTGTCAACTCTGACTGCAGGAACTTCAGAAAGTCATCACAGTCGAGGCTTCTGTGTTTTGTTATCACAGCTATTGCAAAGCTTGCTACATATCACCACTAACCATTGCCGAGGGCACGTGTAGCCTTGGGCAAGGTTGTCTGAATCCAATTTTGGACACTTACTTTGGTCAAATATTTGTAAAGGAGGAAATGAATTTTCTAACTTAATAATGTTGCTTTTCGCTAACAATTCATATTCAGGTTGCTCGATCTCAAATATCAGATTCAAGGGTTTGGTGGTGAACTCGTGATTATTTGGGATTAATTGATGACCTCGCTATCTGTCTGTCTGTCTTGGAACCTTTCAGCCTTCACATGGGACCCCACACAATTCAGGCACGGTCAATTGGAATGATGGAGGCACAAAAATAATTGCGCATATCCAATTTTACATTCTTGGAGAGCAGGAAGGTAAGAGACCATGCCACTTACCCTCCCCCTTGCGTACTACTTTCTTCTGCTTTTGAACAGATGAAACCAATAGGGTTCGGCTCTCTTCCATTACAATCTTCGAGTAACTTTATTGTTTCGGATGCAGGTCCACCCTTCCATGATTTTTCGTTTACAGATATTCTTCCGAGAAGAAGATAGCAATGACCTTATCCTATAGAAAGGCATCTCTGGAGTCCCTAATTTTATTGGAGTTTCCAGTTTTTAGATTCATCTTGTAAGTTTATTTTGATGATGGATTTTACTATTAGCACATTATGGTGCATTCAACTGATGATGATGTATCATAGAATCATAGAACATAAATGGTGTAACTCTACTTCCAGGTTGAACTCTTTGTATACAAGGTGAAAATCAGTGATAAAAGATCTGACTTGCTTCACATTTTTTTCTTTTTAATTTCACATTATTAACTTCAATTTTTGGAGTTAATTGTGCCTCTTTTATTCCTTTTCAATATATTTATTTCTTATTTTGATATTTCATTATTTTCTTAGGGAATAAATCTGAATTTTGGTTGAACGTGAATTGATAGCAGGATAAATGATTTGATGAAGATAATGGCTTTAATGACGCCCACTCCACCAGCATTTCTCCACCTAAATAGTTACCAACATTTCTTTTTGTTGCCTAAAACTCATTCCACAAATCATCTTAGCTACATCCAACCATACATTACATCATTCTGGTTAATATATTCGATGTCTTTTTACGAATAAATTCATTCAATTCCATCCTATAGTTGACAAAATGTTTAATTAAACTAAAAAAAAAAGAGTTTAAATTTACCTAATAATCTATCTATCTGCAAATTTTTGAATTTTTTTTTTTGTTTTTACTTGAACCAACATCAATCAAAATGATAGAAAAATATTTGAAAAATACAGAAAATGAATTAGAAAAGCACAATGATATGGATTTTGAAAAAAGATAAAATCATCCATAAATGTTTCCATGCATTATCTCTGAGTGTTTTTGAAACTAAAACCTTTCATGAAGAAAAAAGAAAACCATACCTTAAACAAAATGTGATGAACAGATTTGTCTTCTTTCTAAGGAGTACAACACTGAATTTATATATATATATATATATTTGAGAGGGAAAATAAATGGTAAGTAGGAAATGAGCACTAGAAGGATACATGGGACAAGAGTGTTGAAAATTGTTGTGGGTATCTACTGACTGACACTTCTTTGAAATATGATTGGTTAAAGGTTTTAATGGACAAGTTACGAGAGTGTGTGCATTTTTTGTTCTTTGCTTTATGTTCTCACTCAATGCTTTTTTTGGTGAAACATAAATTTGAAATTATTAAACCATTATTTTTATACTATTTCCTTCTTTTATATTAAATGCTTTCTCATATTAGCTTAATTAATAAATTTTGAATAGTTTTGAGCATAAATTTATATAAAAATATTTTTATATACATGCTATAATTGTTAGGGTTGAATGCAGGTAATAATGAGGATTTGATTATTAGAGATTAGACAAATAATTGAGAGTAGGGAAGTGGGTGAGACGGAAGGATCTTGTGTGCAGATTTAAGTGTGGCAACCAAGCTTATGCAACTATTATTCAAAAGGTATGGTTTGGGGATTTCCCCTTCTAGTGGTGACATTTTGTTTTCAGGATGAAATCATTTTTTAAGTTGTGATTTCTGTAATAATCTGGTCGGTATGTGAATTAATAGTGATTTTGTGTGGGTTTTGGTGATTGTGTTTATAACGAGGAGCAGTGGATTCATGAGGAATGGTTATTTTGGGGTGGCTTTTATCTTGAGATGATAGAAGGGGCTGTGGGGATTGAAGGTCTTTGTGTCACTTGCCAATGATTAAAAGGGTTGTTTTGTTGCTCTGATTTAGTTAAAGTGTGTTTGATGTGATGTCAATTTTGAATTTGAGTCTGCTGGTATAGTTGGAAACTAAGTGGATTGTGAGATCAATTTTTATTCCATTTGATGGAGATTAGTTTTGGTAAAGGGGAGGTTTTAATTTTTGAAAGTGTGCTACTTAATTTCTCTTCAGATTGTGCTTCTCAAGTATAGCGGTGTTTTTGATGGGTAAGCTATCAAGATTGTAATTGAAACTTAGAGTCAATTAGCCTTTAACTATTCCCTTGCGTTGGCGTTAATTGAATCGGTATCAAGGGAGTGGTGGAAAATCCAATCAGGTGTATTGTACCATTGGCCCCTGTGTGGTGCTCAAGCTCATCATTCATCCTGTGGAAAATTGCAGTGCGGATAGGGTAAGATGCAAATTCCTAGCACTAATCGACATCCATTGTATCAATACAAATAGATTCATGTCTCCAATTTGAAACTTATGGCTAGTTTTTAAATTTTATTTTACTGTTGTTATTGCCATATAAAATAGGCTAATTTGAGAAGTGGATTTAATTCCTTTTAGGTAAACATATATTTTTATTATCAGATTTAAGTAAACATATCTCATTTATAAATATATATATATTATTTATAAATATATATCATGTAAATGTCAAATTATGTGTTCACTCCATAAGTTTAAACCAAATTAATATCTAATAACAAAATATTTTATTTAAATTTAATTATAAATGTTGGTACAAAAATAAAATTTTCGACGCATATGATTTTTTAAATAGCAAAATTTACAATTTAACCGCTATCATTTAAGTTGATTTGAATTTTCAAAGATCGAAAAATATAGAGACTTAAACTAGAAACTAGCGAAATTAAAGTACAAGATTAAATCCTCAACTCTAACAAAAATACATAAACTAGACTGAATATGTAATTACCTTTTCTTAACAATACGAGATTATTTCTCAACAGGTGTATGAACCAGGAAAAAAACACCACCATGTCCTGGTTTCATGATAAGTTTTAACAAAATCAACAGGCTAGGAGATAATGACAAAATTCTTAACTGAATATTCGATATTATCTCATGATTTTTCTCACTTCTTAGAAATTTTTGTACTTCCTCATAATTTTTTGATACCCTCATAATTTTTTATACTATTTTATATTACATGTTTCAAATTATGTTTTGCCATGAGAAATCAATTTTTAGAGGTAGAAAATTATTATTTTTACATACTAATAAAATTTATTATATACACTAATAACTTTGAACATATAGAAAGTAAATAACTAAAGCAATTTTTTTAAGATGAGCCGGTATTTAGTACTTTGGTGACAAACAAATAATCCATCATTTCTTATTTAATTTCAAACCATCATCATATAAATTAACCAAACAAGTAACCCATTATTTCTTTTTCGACTATATGAGCTCATGAAAGCCAAAATCCAAATCAAGCAAGTGATTCAATCCAAATCCAAAATTAAAACTCTCAACTTCCTCTTAAATTCTTGAAAAATTAACAACAACATAATAAAGAAGTCTAAAAAATCGTGGATTGGTTTCTATGAGCCCATTGCTCAACAAAGAGTCCTATCAAAAGCTCTTCTAAAACATTCCTTTAAGAAAGCTACAGTTTATGTGATAATATTATATTGAAGTTTCTATTTGAACTCCTTGGTTACATAACTTACGTTTCAACAACTTCAAAAGAAGCCATTAATACCGCAACTCATAAAGCAAATATAAATCCATCATTAGACTGCAGCAACATACCAACAAAAGAAAAGCTCAAGACTTAGCAATGGCATGACCTTATGCCAAATGGCATAGCATCCTTGATCGAAGCAACGGTTGTTGATAAGATAGCATCAATGATTTTGAGCGCCGACAAAGGCATATATTCCTTGTTGCTTAATCTGTCGACGCTTTGAAACGCTAGGGTTAAGATACTTCCCACGGCTCCATCTCCTTGCCCAGGTGCCTTATCAGGCATAATGCTGAACCCTGATGGTAAAATAGATACAAATTTTGGGTTACCACCATTCAAGATTTTTGACATGGCCATGATATCCATCGGCGCGTATACTATGTACGAGCGTTTTCATCGGTGTAGCTTTCTTGGAGATATAGTATCTCGATCTTGTTTGGCGATGACTCGCAAATTTATTAGTATGCTTATTAGTTAGTTCATTGAGGAAATTGTGATGAGAAAAGAAAAGGAAATGATCAAACACTTACATTCACTTGCATAATGGAAACTCGATTTTTAGGATTTTCACCATTACATCGACATAGACAAGTTCTCGGACATGTCGTTGGTTTGAAAGCAAATCCCACTACATAATTATACACACCCGGAATCCATCCATGAAAAGTTACACGCTCGGTGGAGTAATATATATACACACATATATGTTTGTATACATGCATGCATTGCATACAGGACAAGAAAATACCCCTAAAAATTAAACACGTATATATATAAGTTTTATATACCTGTTTCTTGTATGCTCATGACGAAGAAAATCAAACAGAACCTCCATTGGAACCGAATTTGAATTGAAGTAGTGAAGATTACAATGTTACTGTAAGGCTTCCAGAACCTTTAATATATTTCCGTATCTCAACCTAACATCTTGAGCAGCAAAGAAAGTTTGAGGTAACCCGACCATACATTCTCGAACATGAATTAAAATTGTTGAAAAATTCTTAGTCATCTTTTCACCAATTTCAGCAGACTCTCCTCCCTTCTTGTGGTATTAAAACTGTTTTTCCAAACAAATCAAATTACATCAACAAGTGTTCATTAAGTTGGCGCATGTAATGTAAATAGAAAGCAGGAATGAATTAAAATTTTTACCCCATCGGTTGTAAGAGCGGTTCTAGACATTGAAGTTGTGAGCCATTGGCAATGCTCGTTGATGGTTGCAATCCATCGCTTGGCACTAAATGCAAAACCCGAGCTAACAATGGGACGAAAGAGAGGGTGAAGTGATTTGTTATCAACTTCAACATGTTCAATCCATGTTACCTTTGACCTCTATTGCCCACTTCTTGGATTACACACAACCCGATGGCCTTATTCAAATCTGTACTTGTGGATATGGGAATAAACTCTCTAAGGAAACATCAACCACTCCTCACGCTCCATTTGTGTGCTTTTACGCACCTACGAAATAGCTTTGGCTTGTTTGGTATTAATGGTGTACACCGATGAAACTCTGTGACATCCGATGAGAAAACAAATAAAATGGATTTTGGAAGACTAGTTACTATATGAATATATTAATTATTAGAGAAAAAAACAAAGAAATCGATCGTGAAGAATATTTTAGGAATTATAATGGCATCTAATGATACCCCTAAACACTAAAACAAATAAAACGGATTTTTGAAGAGAACCATTAGCTAGTTACTAAATATAGGCAACGCATAAATACGTAATTATATCGAACATATTAATTATAAGAAAAAACAAGAAAATGAATCGTAATAAACATATTAACCGTAAGAGAAAAACAAACTAATGGATCATAGTCAAGTATATGAAATATCGGAGGAAGAACAAAGAAATAATCCATCATGAAGAATCTTAAAAACTATAAATCGCATTTAATGATTTTCATAAACCATAAAGCTAAACCTCGTAGTTAACAAAAAGTATTCAACTATGAAACAACTCTTTCCTTGAATTTGTATGAGAATATTCTTTCTTTTCAGTATATGAATCATTGCATTCACTTTCTTTAAAGTAAGATTCTATAAAACAATAAAGCTACTAAATAAATGTTTCAATATCAATATGTATGTTAAGCAAAATGATAGTGAATTTTTGTACTAAATTTTAATGCATGGAATATTGTTGAGATATCTATAGGGTAATGAATCAAGTAAAATTAGATATAAAATGGATAAATATCAAAATTATACATGAACTTTCTATACAATGTGATACATTGATTTTGATTTTGAGCAATTTATAAATAATCCAAAATAAAAGTTTCACGTGTCAAATTTTACCCCCATCGCTTGTAGGAGCGGTTCTAGACATTGAAGTTGTGAGCCATTGGCAATGCTCGTTGATGGTTGCAATCCATCGCTTGGCACTAAATGCAAAACCCGAGCTAACAATGGGACGAAAGATAGGGTGAAGTGATTTGTTATTGTTAGAGTTGTGTGACCCAAATTCTAAGATATTGCTTGCAAGTTAAGTTAAACAAAATATATCTTCTTTCTAGAAGATTTAGTATTTATGAGTATAATATATTTAGCATTTATTAGCATAATATATTTTTACTTTGATTAGAATTAGGTTTTACAAGCCTATAAATAGACATAGTCTATTCCTCTTGTAATGGGTTTGAATTCGACATAGTGAATTTTTCTTCTCTCTCGCCTCGTGGTTTTTTCTCGAAAGGGTTTCCACGTAAAATCTGTGTGTTCTTTATTTTATTTCTCTTTTCTTTGCGATATATATTGTCATTACCGAAATTTATATTTTTCACAAATTGGTATCAGAGCTTCCGGTTTTTTCATCTCGATCACGGTAATGGCGTCTTTGAAGTATGAAATTTCGCTATTGGATCGCAACACTAGGTTCACGCCAGGCGTATAAAGATGCAGGCAGTTCTTGCATAGATGGATTTAGAGGAAGCCCTGCTAGGGGTAGATAAGATGCCTTCGACATTGACGGAGGAAGAGAAGAAACGCAAGGATCGAAAGGTATTAACACAGTTACATCTGCATTTTTCTAACGAAATTTTGCAGGATGTGATGAAGGAGAAGACCGCCGCTGCATTATGGAAGAGGCTAGAACAAATATGTATGTCCAAAACTCCAACCAGCAAGTTGCATATGAAGCAACGTCTTTATGCTCATCGTTTGGAGGAAGGTCCATCTGTGCACGAATACTTAACAATGTTTAAAGAAATTCTCTCAAACTTGGAGGCCATGGAGGTTCAGTATGATAAAGAAGATCTAGGGTTGATTCTACTTTGTTCGTTACCCCCGTCTTATTCAACCTTCAGAGACACGATTTTATATAGCCGTGAGTCTCTCACAGTTGATGAGGTTTATGATTCTTTGACCTCGTATGATAAGATGAAGCATCTTGGAGTTAAACCCGACCCTCAAGAGAGAGGGTCTCATTGTTCGTGGGAGACAAGATCGTAATCGATGATGATCGTGGAAGGACACAGAACGGAATCCTCGCAGAAAATCTAAGGGTAGATCGAAGTCTTCAAACAGAGGTAAAACTTGCAACTTCTGCAAGAAGAAAGGGCACATTAAATCTGAGTGCTATAAGCTATAGAACAAGATTAAAAGGGAGGCTACGAATCAAAAGGGAAAACAACCAGAAAATTCTGGTGAAGCTGATGTTGTTGAAGACTACAGCGATGGTGAACTTCTTATCGCTTCTGTTAACAATTCTAAAGTGAGCGAGAAGTGGATACTTGATTCAGGCTGCACCTTCCACATGAGTCCCAATCGGGATTGGTTTACAACTTACGAAACAATGTCTGAAGGTGTTGTTTTGATGGGAAATAATACTTCGTGTAAAATCGCAGGTGTTGGAACAATTAAAGTTAAGATGTTTGACGGAGTTGTCAGAACACTTAGTGACGTATGACATGTTCCAGAATTTAAGAGAAATTTAATTTCTTTAAGTACTCTTGATTCAAAAGGGTACAAATACACAGCTGAAAGTGGGATTTTGAAGATTTCCAAAGGTTCCCTCATTGTGATGAAAGGGCAGAGAAAGACTGCCAAGTTATATGTTTTGTGTGGTTCTCATGTTATTGGTGATGCAGCTGTCGCTTCCTCTTCCTTGTCAGATGATGATATTACTAAACTTTGGCATATGCGCCTAGGGCGTATGAGTGAGAATGGCATGGCAGAATTGAGCAAAAGAGGACTTCTTGATAGGTAAGGAATTTGCAAACTGAAGTTCTGTGAGCATTGCGTTTTTGGGAAGGAAAAGAGAGTTCGATTCACCAGAGGAATCCATAACACGAAGGAAACGTTGGAGTATATTCATTCTGATTTGTGGGGGCCATCAAGAGTGCCTTCAAGAGGTGGAGCTAATTATATGCTAACTTTTATTAATTATTTTTCCAGAAAAGTTTGGGCATTCTTCTTGAAGCAGAAAAGCGATGTGTTTTCTGCATTTAAGTCTTAGAAAACTATGATTGAAAAATAGACAGGAAAACAAATAAAATACCTCTACACACACAATGGCTTAGAGTTTTGTTCAAATGAGTTTAATAAACTATGCAAGTCAGAAGGGATCGTGAGACACTTGATGATTCGTCATACTCCACAAAGAAACGGCGTTATGCAACGAATGAACAGAACGATCATGGAGAAGGTTCGATGTATGTTGTCAAATGCCAACTTACCAAAGTCGTTTTGGGTCGAAGCAGCCTCTACTGCATGTTTTTTGATCAACCGATCTCCATCCGTTGCCATTGAGAAAAAGACTCCACAAGAGGTATGGTCCGTAATCCGTTAATTATTCTAATATAAAGATCTTTGGGTGTCCTGCGTATGCTCATGTTGATAATGGAAAATTAGAACCGAGATCCATTAAATGTGTTTTTCTTGGTTATAAAGCTGGTGTAAAAGGGTATAAGTTATGGTGTCCTGAAAATAGAAAAGTTGTGATTAGCAGAGATGTTGTTTTTGATGAAACTGCTATGCTACCTAACTTATCTCTTAAAGACTCTTCCAATAAAGAAAATCAAAAGCAGGTGGAGCATCAGATTAATACAGAGTCGACTCCTCAAGCCAGTACAAAAATTGAGAATAGAGTTGCTTCTTCACCACAATACTCTATCGCCAAAAACAGAACTAGAAGAGAAATTAAGCCTCCAAAGAAGTATACTGAGGCTGATCTAGTTGCTTATGCTTTAAATGTGGCTGAAGATATAGATGCAAACCAAGAGCCGTCTGATTATTTTGAGGCGGTTAGCTGTGAAGACTCAGAAAATTGGATGTTTGCTATGCAAGAGGAGATGGAATCACTCCACAAAAACAGAACATGGGATCTTGTGAAACTTCCTAAAGGTAAAAAGGCTGTTCGCTATAAATAGGTGTTTAAAAAGAAAGAAGGGACTCCAGGAGTTGAAAAACCCAGATATAAAGCAAGGCTTGTTGTAAAGGGTTCTGATCAAATTCAGAGTGGACTTCATAGATGTATTCTCCCCAGTTGTGAAGCATAGTTTGGTTCGTGATATTATTGCTCGTGGTGATATTGTTGTAAGCAAAATTAGTACTCATGAAAATCCTGCAGATATGATGACTAAGTCACTTCCTATAACAAAGTTTGAGCATTGCTTAGATTTGGTTGGTGTTCATTGTTAAAGTTGAACCCTTAAGGGGTTTTATGGAAGAGGTGGAGAACTTGTTCGTTGAGAGTTCGCGATGAAGAACTTGTTTGTTGAGAATTCGTGTCAAGGTGGAGATTGTTAGAGTTGTGTGACCCAAATTCTAAGATATTGCTTGCAAGTCAAGTTAAACAAAATATATCTTCTTTCTAGAAGATTTAGTATTTATGAGTATAATATATTTAGCATTTATTAGCATAATTATTTTTACTTTGATTAGAATTAGGTTTTACAAGCCTATAAATAGACATAGTCTATTCCTCTTGTAATGGGTTGAATTCGACATAGTGAATTTTTCTTCTCCTCTCGCTCGTGGTTTTTTCCGAAAGGGTTTCACATAAAATCTGTGTGTTCTTTATTTTATTTCTCTTTTCTTTGCGATATATATTGTCATTACCGACATTTATATTTTTCACAGTTATCAACTTCAACATGTTCAATCCATGTTACCTTTGACCCTCTATTGCCCACTTCTTGGATTACACAACCTCGATGGCCTTCTTCAAACCTGTACTTGTTGATATGTGAATAAACTCTCCAAGGAAACATCAACCACTCCCCACGTTCCATTTGTGTGCTTTTTACAAGACTTGCGAAATAGCTTTGTCTTCTTTGGTATTAATGGTGTACACCGATGAAACTCACTGACATCTGATGAGAAAACAAATAAAATGGATTTTGGAAGACTAGTTACTATATGAATATATTAATTATTAGAGAAAAAAAACAAAGAAATCGATCGTGAAGAATATTTTAGGAATTATAACGGCATCTAATGATACCCTAAACCCTAAAACAAATAAAACGGATTTTTTGAAGAGAACCATTAGCTAGTTACTAAATATAGGCAACACAAATACGTAATTATATCGAACATATTAATTATAAGAGAAAAAACAAGAAAATGAATCGTAATAAATATATTAACCGTAAGAGAAAAACAAACTAATGGATCATAGTCAAGTATATGAAATATCAGAGGAAGAACAAAGAAATAATCCATCATGAAGAATATTAAAAACTATAACTGCATTTAATGATTTTCATAAACCATAAAGCGAAACCTCGTAGTTAACAAAAAAGTATTCAACTATGAAACAACTCTTTCCTTGAATTTGTATGAGAATATTCTTTCTTTTCGTATATGAATCATTGCAATCACTTTCTTTAAAGTAAGATTCTATAAAACAATAAAGCTACTAAATAAATGTTTCAATATCAATATGTATGTTAAGCAAAACGATAGTGAATTTTTGTACTAAATTTTAATGCATGGAATATTGTTGAGATATCAATAGGGTAATGAATCAAGTAAAATTAGATATAAAATGGATAAATATCAAAATTATACATGAACTTTCTATACAATGTGATACATTGATTTTGATTTTGAGCAATTTATACATAAAATTTTGATTCAAACCATTAAAGACTATTATCGACTATACGTCTATTATTGTATAGATAAATAATTATATTCATCGAATGTAAAAACAAATGAATGTAGTTATTTTTTAAAAATATATACAATTGAATCAAATCAAAGTTTCACGTGTCTAATTAAACCAAAATAAAAGCTTCATGTGTGTATATAATTGTAGCAAATCAAATTCATGTATCACATTCCACATTTAATCGAAATCAAAGTGTAAATTTTAGATTAAAATGAAGATGATGCTTGGGGTTTACCACTTGAAGAACTCCATTGTAGCTCTCATCAAGGTTTTCTAATATAACTCCTAACAATGTTGTCCTCGAGACAATGCTGTAAAATGTTGTCGCCCATTGTTTCTAATCACAAGAACATGGAAAATGTTAGTTCATTAATAACTTCATAAATGAGTAAACTTACATAATGAAATGGAACAAGGGGAAACAAAATCCCTACTGTATCCATGAGCAATTGGACGATGTTCATAGGGTTCATCTCAACAAATGCGGTCTCTCGAGAAGGTTCAATATTCAAAGGCTAGAAATTGAGTTTCGAAAAGGATGAGGGGACATCTTGATCAAAGTTACAGTTTCAATCAGAGCTTAGGAAACATTGGGGTTCACCAACTTCAACCATCCTCATTATCTGTTCCATTATTGCATCAAAGCTACCAAATTCCCTCAAGTATTGAAACCCATTTAGAGTCTCCATTCCACCGTTTCCATTATGTTGCCATAGTGGTTCACCCATTATTGCCAACTTAAACAGCTCTTCCATGGCTTCCACAGCTTGTTCGATGATTTTGTTCTTGTTCAGATCAGCTCCTATCGAGACCGCCATAAGAAGATCACTTGCTTGGTTCATATGATTGGGTGTAGCATTCGTCGATGATTCCGAGCTGTGTGAATTTTGTGGGGATGGAGGATTATACAATAAAGGAGAGCAGAATTTTCATTATTTTTACAAAATAATCCTCCCGGGAAATAAAACATCAACAAGTGATCGAGATAATAAGGAGAAAATGGCTTAACTTCTCATTGTATTCTGTTTCCATCATAATGAAATGGACTTCAAAATATAGTATTATTATTTTTATACTATTTTCGTTTCTAATGAAATAAACAGGCCTCAACTTCATGATTTTCTATTCAAAATGATGTTTCTTTTCAAATAGAATTCAAAATCTAAAGTTATTTTAATACTATTTTCATTTCTATTGAAATAATTAGGCTTCAACTTTCTACTTTTCTTCTCGAAATGATAATTATTTTGGTCATCATCAAATAAACTTCAAAATGTAGGGTCTTTTCATTCTACTTTCATTTGTATTTAAATAAACAGGTTTAATTTTCTTTTCAAAATGATATTGGTCATCATCAAATAGACTTTAAATTCTAGGGTTTTTTTGTACTCTAAAGAAATTTGGGTTTCTTTTTTTTTTGGAAAAAGTGATTAGCATGAACCTTAGCTTCGTAGATTTGATTTAGGAATGGCTAGAAATATTCTTTTCTTTTTTTTCTTTTCTTTTTTTTTTTTTTGAAAAAGTGATTAACATGAACCTTAGCTTCATAGATTTGCTTTAAGAATGACTAGAAATATTTTATGTTTAGCAAATTAGATCGATTAAACTTACGAAAAATAATACATTTTCTAACATAGTATCAAAAACATGAACAAAATAAAAAAAAATTGCCACTGGATTTATTTCAGGAGGGGGATTTGCCCCAAACTGGTTGTAATTAACTTCAATTTCATACCCAGGTGCTTCTTGTAATCCCACCGTAGGACTAATTGCCAAAAGAAAAGAAGAAGAAGAAATTAAACGCTTGCCAAATCCATTTTTCAAAGAAAAATCCCTGGGAAAAGTTAAGAATAATTAAGAAATACTTACACTTCATCCCCTAGCTACAACTATATTTTGAATGTTCTCAAAATAACCATTGCTGAACACTTCCAAAATATTATTTTGTTGGATATCATCACTCATGTTTTCACCATTTTCACCCATATTGGCCATCTAAAAAAATATATATTTTTTTAGTTTAGTTTACCAAGTTTATCTATCTTTCTATCCATCTATAAAATTTTAAATTCTTTTTCCCCTGAATCAACATCAATCAAAATGATAGAAAAATCTTGGAAAAATGCAAAATAAAAAATTTGAAGAAAAAAGGATAGAATCATCTATAAATGTTTAATAAAACTAAAAAAATAGTTTAATTTACCTAATAATCTATCTATTGAAATAATTAGGCTTCAACTTTTTGATTTTCTTTTCAAAATGATATAAACTTCAAAATGTAGGGTCTTTTAATTTGTTTTCATTTGTATTGAAATAAACAGTTTGATTTTTTCAAAATGATAGTTCTCATCTTCAAATGGACTTTAAATTACAGGTTTTCTTTTCTACTCTAAAAGAAATCGGGTTTCTTTTTTTCGAAAAAAAAAAAAGTGATTAACATGAAGCTTAGCATCATAGATTTGCTTTAGGAATGACTAGAAATATTTTATGTTTACAAATTAGGTCGACTAAACTTCTAAAAAGTATAAAAAAATGAACTAAACAAAGAAAATGAAAATTTACCATTGGATTCATTTGTAAGGAGGATTTTCCCAAAGCTGTTATAATTAACCTCAATGTCATACCCAGTAGCTTCTTGTAATCCCACAATAGGACTAATTGCCAAAAGAAAAGAAGAAGAAAAATTAAACTCTTGCCAAATCCATTTTTGAAAGAAAAATCTCTGGGAAAATTAAGAATAATTAAGAAACACTTACACACACTTCATCCCCTGCTACAACTATATTTTGAATCTTCTCAAAATAACCATTGTTGAACACTTCCAAAATATTATTTTGTTGGATATCATCACTCACGTTTTCACCATTTCCACCAATATTGGCCATCTTAAAAAAGTTTTTTAGTTTAGTTTATCTATCTTTCTGTCTATCTATAAATTTTAAAATTCTTTTTCCTGAATCAACATCAATCAAAATGATAGAAAATCCTTTCAAAAATACAAAATAAAAATTTGAAGAAAAAGGATAGAATCATCAATAATTGTTTATTAAACTCAAAAAAAAAAAAAAAAAAAGTAATAATTTACCTAATAATCTATCTATCTACAAATTTTTAAATTCTTTTTTCCCTAAACCAACATCAATCAAAATGATAGAAAAATCTTTGAAAAATACAAAAATAAATTAAAAAGCACAAGGATAAGTATTTTTTAAAAAAATAAAAATCATCCATAAATGTTTTATCTGTAAGTGTCTTTGAAAAAATCTTTCAAAAGAAAAAGAAATTCATACCTTAAACAAAAAGTGACAAACTTGCCTTCTTCCTCAGGAGTACAACATAAAATTTATCATCTTTCTCAGGAGTACAACACTAAATTTATATACATATATTTCAGAGGAAAAGTAAATGGTGAGTAAGAAAGGAGCGCCAGGAGAAGAATGTTAAAAACTACTGCTGAGGGTAAATAGACAGTTCATGAATGTGTGTGTGTGTGTTTTTGTATTTTTCCGTCAATCAGGTTTTTTTTTTTGGGTTCTTTCTCAGGTGTACAACACTATATATATTTGAGGGGAAAAAATAAATGGAAAAGAGTGTTGAAATGTTGTGGGTATTTGCTGACGTGGCACTTCTTTAAAATATGGACAGTTTATAAAAGTGTGTGTGTCTGTGTTTTTTTTTTTTCCTTTCTATTCTCTGTCATTTTTTTTTTGGTGAAACATAAAATTGAAATTATTAAACCCTATTTTTTTATACTTTTTCTTTTCTTTTATTTTAAATGTTTTTTCATATTAGTTTAATTAAGAAATTGTGAACAATTTCGAGCATAAAATTATATAAAAATATTTTTCAATGTATGTATATATACCTGCGATAATTGTTAGAGTTGAATTCAGGCAATATTGAGTATTCGATTATTAAGGATTGGATAAAGATAATTGAGAGTAGGGAAGTGGGTGAGATTGAAGGATCTTGTGTGCAGATTTTATCTAAGCATCCAAGCTTAAGAGATTATTATTTAAAAGGTATGATTTTGGGATAACTTTGTTTTTCCTTCTAGTGGTGGCATTTTGTTTTCAGTATGATATCAAAATTTTCTATGAAACGTAGTGATTTATGTAATAATCTGGTCGTGTTGAAATGTACGTGAATTAATAGTAATTTTGTGTGGGTTATGGAGATTGTGTTTACCAGGAGCAAAAGATGAGTCCGTTCTTGAGGAATGGTTATTCTGGGGTTGAGATGATAGAAGAGGTTGTGGGGAGTTGAGTGACCCAAGGTTTTTGTGTCACTTGCCGGCCAATGATTGAAAGGGTGGTTTTTATTCCCTTTTATTTGTTTTGTGCTCTATACCCATTCAGCTGGTTTGTTGTACGATGAAGTGAATTTTTTTTATTTCTTCATAAACTAATTATGCTTTCTGACTTTTGTTTGTCAACATTAGTCTTGGTTGTCGCATTGGAAAAGGTAGAACGAAGCTCAGGGTGACTAACAGAAAGCAGTATAGCCTCTATCCAGAAAAGTGCGGCTCCTGAGGTTATATGTGGGACTTTATAAATTGTATATTTGAAGTAAAAACTCCTTAAGTAGTGCAAATTGTAAAACTCCCTTATATGATACGGATCCTACATGCACTCATGGATGAAGCCTATACGGGTTCTACCATTGGAGATGGAGGAGGAGACTCTGGGTCCGAGGAAAGCTGTACGACTGATGTCGCTGATCCTGTGTTTCTGGAACTTCTTAAGGATGAAAATGATGGCCTTGCTGTATGGTCTTCTATTGATAAAACTCCATTTACAATTAGATGAAAGCAGTTACAAACATAGTATTACTAGAGGAAAGTATAGTTTTCTAACGATTACAGGCTTTTTTAATTAGGAATTTGTTTCTCAGTGCTCTTGTGGAGTGCTTTGCTTTTTAATTTTTAGATTGTTCATTTTCTCTGTATCAAGTATTTTGAATTTCTATTACTGCAAGTAAATGCAACACTTTGCATTTCTAAATTAAGGCTAGCTTACTTTAATATTGTACGCTCTTCCAATAGTACAATATCATATTTTTGAGCTAACCTGGTTTCTGTTTGTTTTTCTGTAGTTTGAAATAAGTCGACACTTGACAGAAGATTGATTGTTTCAGGAACGCCATTGGACTTCTCCTGGAGTTGCCGCAGTACTACAAGCTGCAACAAATAGCCCTCAGTCTGATAGATTAAAGCAGATACTCAATATCACACCTAGGCTTCTTCATATGTATTTTACTGTTGCTTTGCGCGATGCAAATAACTGTATGTTTTATTTTTATTTTTTTAAATCCATTTGATATCCTTTTTAGTGCTTTTATAACTCTATCTGCAGGATGTAGCTTTAGTTTAAGTGTCGATACTCATTGCTTGTATCTTAATTTGTGTTCTTGCCTCTCTTTATAGCATTAATCTTTGCATTAATTCCCATTCTGATGGCTAGAAATTCTACATTATTTCCTGACAAGAACTATATGTATGAGGTTTGTATACATTTTCGAAATATTAGTCCTGTTATTGTATTTCTTGTGGGGCTGCTACTGTTGAAGAATGGCCTCCCATGCAACCCATGCAATGTCCAGAAGCAGCACGTGCAGACTTGCTATGCTGGAACCATTATTTTATGGGCACTAAGTGCTTATTTTTGTTGTTTTGTAATCCCATGATAATGTAACTTAGTTTGGTTAACTTTGAACTATGTTAGGTTATTATTTTATGTCATTTTGATGGTGATTGAGCTGGTTATATCAGCTATACAAAGTGTACAAGTTATTACTTTCTAGTTTCCATAAAATTTAGTGGGATTAGGTAAGTATTAGGTGATGATTTGCTATGATTTGTATTATCTATAGCGGTATATGTAATGGCAAAGTGTATCAATGATGTTTTTAATGAAAATCATTAGTTTTCATTCAAATTTTATGCTCATTTTCTTGCTCTTATAGTTTTCTCAAGCCAAATTCCTTGTTCTTTTTTTCTTTCTTCTGCTGAAAGCATCGAGCCTTCTTTGCTCAAGCTTGACTATAATTGCCATTTGTTGTCCAAAGTTCCAACAATTGGTATCTAGAGCTTCTATCTTGGAGGACTGTTATTTGAAAGCTTGAAATCGAATGGCTACACCTAGTTATACACCACCGCACCACCTGGGTCTTTAATGGTGACAATTTCCACATATGGCAAAGTTAAGATGAGGACTTACCTGCAGGCCTTCGATTTGTGGGAAGTGGTGACTTCAGACGTTGAGCCAAGACCCCTTCGAGCCAATCCAACCGTGGCTCAGATAAGATAACATTCTGATGAGAGGACCAAGAGGCACGGGGCTATGTCATGCACCTGCACTGTGTGTCGATGTGATCTTCACAAGGATAATGGCTTGTGAGACACCTAAGCAAGCCTGGGACAAGTTGAAGGAAGAGTTCCAAGGGTCCGATAGAACTGCATGAGCAGCAGCAGCTCTTGAACTTGAGAAGGGACTTCAAAACTCGAAGATGAAAGAAAAGGAGACTGTGGAAACGAAGACTCGAGACAGAATAATGGTTGTTGTAAATGACATAAGGCTCCTAGGTGAGCAGTTCAATGAAGCAAGGATAGTTGAGAAAGTGCTATCTACCTTACTCGAAAGGTATGAAGCAAAAATATCCTCCTCGAGGACTCAAGGGACCTCTCCAAAGATCTCCTAATCGAGTTGATTAATGCTTTATGTGCCCAAGAGCAAAGGAGGGCAAGTAGGAATGAGGACCACCAAGAAGGTGCTTTCCAAGCCAAGGCTAGGACTTCCTCGAGCACTTCTACCTACAGAGGCAAGAGGACATGGAAAAAACAGCCTAAGCCTCGTTGCTTCAGGAGCAATAAACCACTTTGCAAATTTTGCAAGAAGCACTGGTCATCCGTAAGAAAGATCTTTGGTTCGGGCGGATGCAACATGCCAACATTGCAAGAAGAAGGGACATATTGAAAAGGTTTGCAAAAGTAAGGCCAAACCAAGACAAGCACAAGTACAACAAACCAAAAGTCGAGGCTCGAGTGGTCAAGAAGGCAAAGTGACCATGAGGAGCAAGTCTTTCTTTGTGTCATGTTCTAGTGGGCAAAAGAAAGGTTCTGGAAGGATGGCTCTAGACAAAGTGGTTGCACTAACCACATGTCACCTAATGCAACCATCCTCAAGACCTTGGACAGAGCTTTCAAACCAAGGTCAAGGTTGGAAATGGGCGTTCATAAAGGCTGAAGGCAAAGGGGATGTCTTGATATCCACTCCAACAGTAACAAGCTCATTACAAATGTGCTCCTTGTGCTGAAATTGACATGAACTTGCTTAGCATAACACAACCTCTTTGGACAAGGGCTTCTCAAGAGAGTTTAAAGGCAAGAAATGTCGGGTTGTTGATCCAAGTGGGTCAAAGATCATGGCGATCACTATGATCGACAAGTGTTTTGAAGTAAACTGGTCATATGTCTCAAGCTCACCTATACACCTCGATTGATAAGTCCAAACTATGGCATCAAAGACTTGGACATGCAAATTTCAAATCGATGTCCAAAATGATCGATGAAAGTCTAGTGGACAACTTCACCAACTCGTTGATCAATGAAGGTGTTTGTGAAGTGTGCCAATTAGGAAAACAAACCGGGCATCCATTCCCTTGAATCAGGCTCGAGAGCATCGACAAGCTTCAACTTGTGCACACCGATGTGTGTGGACCAAATGAAGACAGAATCACTCGATGGTAACAAGTACTTTATCTTGTTCATTGATGACTTTACAAGATATTGTTATATTTATTTTATGAAGCACAAATCGAGGTAGCTCAAGTGTTCTTGAAATACAAAACTCAAGTTGAGACAAACAGTTGTAAAATAAAGACCATAAGGTCAGATAATGGAGCCGAGTACACTTCACTCGGTTCTGTGCTAGTTGCATTGAAGTTTGGAATCAAACAACAACTTACAAATGTTTATACTCCCGAACAAAATGGAGTTAATGAAAGGAAGAATAGAACCTTGATGAATATATGGGTGTGTCTATTGTTTGAGAAGAATGTTCCCAAAAACATGTGGGTCAAGCGTTGAACAACGCTGTGTATCTACAAAATAGACTTCCCTCTAAGGCCCCCGGCTCAAAAACACCATTTGAAGCTTTGGTTGGGTTTAAGCCATCATTGGCTCACCTTAGAACCTTTGGTTGCTTATGTTATACACAGTTCCACTGCTAAAAGAAGCAAGCTTGATGAGAGAGCTCAAGCAGCATACTTGTTGGCTATAGCTTAATCAAAAAGGGCTATAGAATTTCGATTCCTCGACAAACAAAGTTTCGGTCAATAGGATTTGGTGTTCAATGAAAAGGCAAGTGGGACTGGAAGAAAAATGAACCCGAGGCAACTTCTCAAGAGCAAACAGTTGACCAAGTAGAACTCGATCAAGTGGAACTCTGAAATGGACTTTGATGATGCTCCACTGTGTGGGTACAAGGTCCTTGGCGAGAAATCTATGAGAGGGCACAAGTAGCTATTGTCGAGCCAACTCGCTTTGAAGAAGCTCAAACACACAGTGGTTGGCAACAAGCTATGCTTGATGAAATTCACATGATCGAGAAGAACCAAACACAGGAGTTGGTTGAAAAGCCTTCAAACAGAAAGATAATAGGTGTGAAGTGGGTCTATCGTGCAAGCTGCACGTCGATGGGAGCTTAAACAAGCTAAAAGCCAGCTAGTTGTCAAGGGTTTCACTTAAAAGTATGGCCTAGACTACATGGAGACCTTTGCTCCAAAGAGCTGTGCTTGATACCATAAGAATTTGGTAGCTTTATTTTGCGCACGTAACGAGTGGATGATTCACCAATTAGATGTGAAGTCCGCCTTCTTAAATGGCCTTCTTGAGGAAGAAATTTACATAGATCAACCTCAAGGTTTCATTGTTCCTGGTAAGGAATATATGGTCTATAGGCTCAAAAGGCACTTTATGGCCTAAAACAAGCCCCTAGAGCATGGTATGCTAGAATTGTGATCATCTCTTTGAATTTGGGATTTGAGAGAAGTGCCGGTGAACCAACATTGTATGTAATGAAGAACAAAGGCGAAACACAGCTCATAGTGTCCCTTTATGTTGATGATCTCTTGGTGATAGGAGGAGAAAATAATGCTTTGAATGACTTCAAAACCAAGATGAAGGAGGTATTCGAGATGTCAGACTTGGGCCACATGACCTATTTCCTTGGAATGGAAGTGAGTCAAATTGAAGGAGAAATCTTCCTAAGTCAGCAAGCATTTGCTAAAAAGATTCTAAATAAATTCTCTATGCAGAACAGCAAACCAACGAGCACTCCTATGGCTGTTGGAGTGAAACTGTCAAGCCAAGGTGACTATGATCTTATAGATGAGTCTGCCTACAGAAGCTTAGTGGGATGTCTGCTTTATTTAACAGCAAGCAGGCCAGACATTATGTTTGCTGTGAGTATGCTATCAAGATTCATGCATTGCTCCAACAGGCAGCATCTTCAAGCTGGAAAGAGAGTGCTTAGGTACATCAAAGGGACCCTTAGTTATGGCTTAAAGTTTAGCAAAGCTAAAAACATGAAGCTTGTAGGCTATACAGACAGTGATTGGGCAGGATCAAAGGATGACATGAAGAGTACCTCAGGCTATGCCTTCACACTTGGTTCAAAGAATGTTTTCTTTGGTGCTCGAAGAAGCAAAACACGGTGGCTAAATCAAGCTGCGAAGCTGAGTATGTTGCTACTGCTGCTGCTGTGAATCAAGCCATATGGCTAAGGAAATTGCTTGCTGATTTGAACCTACAACAAGAGGGAGCAACAGAGATTTTATGTGACAACAAATCGGCTGTTGCAATTGCAAAGAATCCTGTCTTCCATGGCAGAACTAAACATTTCAACATTAAACTTCATGTGGTAAGGGAGATGGAACAAGCTGGAATGATTGAGCTGATTCGTTGCAATTCTGAAAGTCAGATTGCTGATATTTTTACCAAGGCCCTCAATGCAACAAGGTTTATCGAACTAAGGAAGAAGCTAGGAGTATGCAGCATGGAGTCCAAGGAGGAGTGTTGAAGAATGGCCTCCCATGCAGCCCATGCAATGTCCGAAGCAAAGACGTGCGGACTTGCTATCTTTGGAACCATTATTTTATGGGCACTAAGTGCTTATTTTTGTTGTTTTGTAATCCCATGATAACGTAACTTAGTTTGGTTAACTTTGAACTATGTTAGGTTATTATTTTATGTCATTTTGATGGTGATTGAGCTGATTATATCAGCTATACAAAGTGTACAAATTATTACTTTCTAGTTTCCATAAAATTTAGTGGGATTAGGTGAGTATTAGGTGATGATTTGCTATGATTTGTATTATCTATAGCGGTATATGTAATGGCAAAGTGTATCAATGATGTTTTGTAATGAAAATCATTAGTTTTCATTCAAATTTTATGCTCATTTTCTTGCTCTTATAGTTTTCTCAGCCAAATTCCTTGTTCTTTCTTTTTTTCTTCTCTTTGAAAGCATCGAGCCTTCTTTGCTCAAGCTTGACTATAATTGCCGTTTGTTGTCCAAAGTTCCAACAGACTACCTTGTGTTATGTACTACCCTCTAGATACATTAATTATTTGGGTCCATCTTTGAAGTGCTTATGTTAGGCAAATGAAATGGTTTTGTATGGATTCAAAGCTTTTCTTGTAAATGTCCATGTAATAGGACATCAATTTAGATCTTTGAGATTGGAATGGCTTGTATTTACGAGAAGCTATATTTGTGCAAAGTTGCGTGAAGGCTCCTAGAATTCATGCTTGCTTCGTTTCAAAGCGTTCTCCGGATTTTATTGCACTTTTGAGGGTATTATTCACTCAAGTTTCTCCATAGATTTTGGTTTCCCAACTTGTATTAAGCATCTACATTAATTGTTACTGAAATTGATTTTTAAAGGATTGCAATCCTTACATCCTTTATTTTGTATAAGTTATGGTCCATTTAACCTTCTGCGAAGCCTATAGTTGTGATTCGGGTAAGCATATGACAAATTTTAAAAGGTCAATAATTACATCCTGTGTTTCACTTTTCACGCATTAGGATCCGACTTCATATGTCTTTTCTTCCTTAAATAGACAGAATTGGCGTTACAATTGTGTTGGGTGTTGGAGAGCATGGCGGGGTGGTGGGTCGCACAAAGATGCAACTAGGGAACTTTTTGAAAGTCCAGAGCTACTTTTGTATGAAAACCTTTCATCTAGGTAATATTTTCGTTTTCTCAAACAAAATTTCTTTCTAATGTTGGTTGTTATATCTTCGACTTTAATCTCGGTTTTGAAGTCATCTAGGTCCGAGGAGGTGAGAGTCTGTCAACTCGATTGTAGGAACTTGAGAAAGTCATCACGATCGAGGCTTCGTGTTTTGTTATCACACTATTGCAAAGCTTGCTACATATCACTACTAACCATTACCGAGGGCACGTGTAGCCTTGGGCAAGGTTGTTCGAATCCAATTTTGGACACTTACTTTGGTCAAATATTTGTAAAGAAGGAAATGAATTTTCTAACTTAATAATGTTGCTTTTCGCTAACAATTCATATTCAGGTTGCTCGATCTCAAATATCGATTCAAGGGTTTGGTGGTGAACTCGTGATTATTTGGGATTAATGGATGACCTCGCTATCTGTCTAGCGGTCTTGGAACCTTTTTGAGCCTTCACATGGGACCCCACACAATCCAGGCACGGTCAACTGGAATGATGGAGGCACAAAAATGATTGCGCACATTCAATTTTACATTCTTGGTGAGCAGGAAGGTAAGAGACCATGCCACTTACCCTCCCCCTTGCGTACTACTTTCTTCTGCTTTTGAACAGATGAAACCAATAGGATTCGGCTCTCTTCCATTACAATCTTCGACTAACTTTATTGTTTCGGATGCAGGTCCACCCTTCCATGATTTTTTGTTTATAGATATTCTTTCGAGAAGAAGATAGCAATGACCTTATCCTATAGAAAGGCTGTTGGGCCTAAATTATGCCCAGGCCCAGCACCAGTTTAAACCAAATCCAAATAAATAAAACAGAAACCCAAATTTAATTAAATAAAATAATCCAGGCCCAATAACTAACCCTAGCCCACTACCCAAATCACAAGAGAACAGAAAAACCCTAAATCTGCTGTAACAACCCGAACCCGGCCCAAACATTATGACCGAATTTGGTTTGTTACGGAGAAAACTTTTTGGAAACCATTTTAAAACCAATTTAAGTTTTGTTGAAAACTTCTCGTTTTTGGTTATCTTGCCGAAACCATACTTAGATTTAATTTGGAAATTTAATTGAGTCAGCTTATTATACAAATTTCCAATGTGCCCGATGGCACGATAAAACATTTTCGTGTTAATTTAAGAAAAACATGTGATTTTAATTCAATTTTAATAATATAGTTTAAAACAAAGTATCCAACATATAAGAAATAACAAAAGTAAAGTATATGGAGGCCTTATTACATCCAAAACAAAAAAATAAACCAATAATAAAATAAAATAGCTAAGTTTAAAGTTCAATTTATTCGAGTCCACTGCATGGCCACCTCGAGTCCAACCGGCTCCTCAACCGCCATCTACGAGTCACTGAAAAATGTTAAAGGAGAAGGTGAGTCACCAAGACTCGATATGTAACCCTTCCCCGTATTTAAACAATTTCATACCTGACATATAATCAATCATCATGTACTAAGTCATGCACCCGACCTAGCCAACCAAACGCCTTTGTCTCACCCCATGTGGTACCAAACCCTTTGGTGACCGTAGTCACAATGTGTTACCAAAACACTGGTGGTGCCAAACCACTGGTGACATATAGTCACAGATGTGATGCCAAATCACTGGAGGTGCCAAACCTCTGGTGTCCGTAGACACAATCGATTGATGGGGCCAACCCATCGTGTGATACCAAATCACTTTGGCGAGACGATCCCATATCTCAAGTGGGGCCAACCCACGGTGGTGTTAACCACAGGGACGACTCGTTATGAGGTACCAAACCTGCGAGGTACCAAACCTCGGTGACCGTAGTCACAAAGTGTGTTACCAAAACACCGGTGCTCGTCGGCACAAAATATCACCGCCCCTCCACTCATTTAACCCACAATAGTCAAATAATCATGAATAGATCTCATACATTTATCACATGTAACATATGAACCATGCTTCCCAAAAGCATAATAATCTCAGTATTAACAGAGACTTACGGAATCCTCGCTTGTACCCTTGAGGTACTAGATCCGTATCTATATCAAGCGATTTACAGCAACATATATTTAACACAAACATTAAGCGCTATAAGTGTGTATGTACACACTGTTATTGATGATAGTCCTAAGTCCCGAAAAGAGGAGTCGGCCTCCTAGATCTCTCTGCACCTATATTCGCCAACCTTAGAATTAGCACTATGGCCTAATCGGCCAAACCAAATATTTAAAAGGGTTCTCCTTTTGAACCCGAATCCTTACCCGAGTGCCTTTGAATAACTACTCCAAGCGTTACGCTTTCCTATTAATCGGCAACCTTATGTTAGTAGTCTTGGCTTAAACACTAACTAAATAACTTGCTTAAATTAGATCTTACCATTACTTACCAAAAACGAACACTAGGGATTAGAGGCTTGGGTCGATCGCTTAAAATTCTCGAGTACCTAAAAGAGATTGATTATCGAGAAGTGTTTAGAGGCTTCATAATCAATTGCCGAAATTGGCACTTTTCCTTATAAAAGTCGATGAGAACATTAAAGAGAAAATCCACAGGTATTCGGCCATACACTTACCCTTCCCAAGTCGATTGACCACCAAAAATCAAGAGATTTATCCACTTAATATTCGGCCAATACCATAAAATAGAGGAGGGAATTTCGCAACCAAAGGTGTGGTTTTGGCTATTGGAAAAGAAGAATAAAACAAGTGGGAGAAGAAGATGGAGTTTCGGCAACAAGAGAGGGAATATTCGGCCAAGAGGAGGTGATGAGGATGCAACTCGAGTCAAAGAAGAGGAGAAGAGTTTTTGGTTTCTTTGAGAAGATGAGAGTGGAGAGAAAATAATGGAGGAGGAGGGAGTGAAGAAGAAATTCGGCTACTACTAAAAATGTCTAAAAGAAAAATCAAGATGGTAGCTAAGGGTTTATAAAGGATTTCGGCACCCCCCTCTTATTGCTTGCCGTCCACTCTTCATAGAAAGAGTTTAAATTTCGGCAACACACTCCAAGTTACTCTTGGCCACACATTTGAACTAATTCAAAATAATTTAAATTAATCTCCTAATAATCCACTTTTAATCTCTTAATAATCCAAATAATACCAAGTAATATCCTCTTTATCTAAATAAAAATTAAGAGTTTAAAGAGAGAAAGTCTCTCCCTCCCTATTGCCATCCACTGCCTGCCCAGCTGCTGCAAAATAAAAGAAAAACCACCCGCTGCCCATAGGTCTTGAACATGGGACCTGTTAGAACCCATGCAGCCAAGTAACGCCCCGAGCCACTTGGGCCAAAGCATTGTTTTGTGATACAAACGCGCCATAATTTCTTTTAGGCCTTCCTCCTTAGTTCCCTTCTAACGCTAAAAGCAGAAAAAGATAAAATCCCCACTGCCGCGCCGGTTCGAACGCGGGACCTACTACCGCATGACCCTCTCTTCCACGTCCCTAGCCACCTCTTTCAGCCCGACTTCCATGCCAATTTACCCCACCATTTATTTATAAGACCTCCCGGGCCGTTTACCCAAAAATTAAAAATGCCAAACGTTGCTCCAAAGAAAGCTCGAACATGCGCCCAACAACCTCCAAGCGGCGCCTCCACGCCACTTTGCGGATCCTTTCTTGTGTTTTAAACTCCCCAATTTATTTTTAAGGCCTTCCTGCCCATTTTCCCCTTTATACCCTAAAAATCAAAAATTTTCCAAAGCCTTTCCCTTTCATCCAAGCATTCTTAGAACCTCTAAAACTCATCCAAGCACTCCCAAAACCTACTAACACTTGATTTATACCAATATGCACAAATTTCTAAACCAGGTGTTACAATTCTACCCCCTTAAAAATAATTTCGTCCTCGAAATTACTTATCGTCGTCCAATCGTGCATCCTTAACTCATCACACTACGCTCATCGCTGCGCAGACTGATCTTAAAGAACTATCATACTCCTTAGAAACATTCCCACGCTCATAATCCAAGTTCCATACACTTTACTAGCAACCTAAGAGTGAATTAACGTAACCATAACCAAGACAAATAAGGGCATTCCAAAATAAGAAACTTACCCGTTGTCAAGTCCGCACATCTTCCTCCTCACGACGACCAACTGCATAAACCAACCTTGGTTGCCTCGCCTCTGCACCTTCAGTACCTCGACCACGCCCGTTACCATTATCATTACCTCTAGCTGCACCTCGACCCCTCTGTGGTGGTCCTTCGTTTCTATCCTGAGCACGGTTTCGACCCTCTGGTTGATTTTTAGCTAACTTCCGAGGACAGTCCCTTACACGGTGATCAAACGATCCACATTCAAAGCACCCTTTACTTCCACCAAACATTGTCCTCGAATGGGATTTCCGCATCTAACACACCGAGGTGGCCAGCGAAAGCGAGCTTTGTGGTTCTTTCTGATTCCCCAAATCTAGCCCTCTTTTCCACATTACTGCCCGATCCAGGCGATCCAAAGCCTCTCTTCTGGTTGTTCCTATCATGCTTCTGTCTTACGGTCTCCTTGATCCCTTCGGCTACCTTAGCCTTTTCCACTAGAGACGAAAACTCACGAACTCTTTGTGGGGCAATCGGCAACCTCAAATCATCTCTAAGCCCATCCTCAAAGCGGACACGGGCGCTCATGTTCGAGAGCCACAATGCCTCGAGCATATCTACTCACCTTAAGAATTCGCCTCATATTCGACATCGACTTAGTTCCTTGCACTAACCCGAAAAGCTTTCCTCCGAGCATCGGTGATAGCTGGTGCCCCATACATACGCTTCTCCGAAAAGCAACTCTAAAATAGTCCCATGTAAGATCATCCGCCGTGGCACCATCTCGAACAATGAGCCACCAGCGATATGCTTCATCCTTCGTAAGCGACACGGCTCCTTTCGACTTCTCCTCATTAGACAGTCAAGATCGTCCATAATCCTTTCCAGTAGATTCTAGCGGTGATTCCACAGCCTTTGGGTGCTACGCGACACACACCCGGAATACCTCACTCGTTAGACCGACCGCTGGGAGCAGATTTTCGAGCTCCTAAATTTCCACCACCCCGACCACAATCTCCGAACTCGCAATACTGACTTGCGTCATCGCCTCACCACCGGCCCGATCTCGCTCCTCGGCTCTAAAAGTAGGAGGTGGTGGTGGCGGTACTTCATTTTCGTAACCCCGTCTCGACCCGACGTGTTCGACACGATCATCCTACCCTACAAGCGTCCACGGCGCCCACGACCTCTAGAACTCATTCTATCTCTGCGCTTTTAATCTGATTAAGAAAAATTTTATGCATTAGCGTTTGTTCCACTTGATTAGTCGCGAAGGAATTTTATGAAAGAATTTTAATTAGAGATTCTTTCGAGCAAACAAGGTTTCAGATTTCCTACCCTAGTTCGCACAAAGAAGTTCATGCATCCATTCCTTAATACTTTCCATACCTATTCGCTCATCGGACATTTTCGCCATTTCTAACCCAGAGGTATTTTCGTCTTTTTCCTACTGTGGTATTTTTCGTAATTTTCCGAACCAAAATATTTTGATGATGATTTCCAAAGCTAAGTTGTTGAATATTTGTAAAATAGTTGAAATTTTTGAGCAAAACCATTGAACTGATATTTTATGAACCGAGGGCATTTTAGTAATTTTACCCCTAAGGGCATTTACGTAATTTTCCACAATCAAGTTTTTCAAAAACGTTGTAAAAATAACGTTCGGATTTGAAAAAAAGTTATTGCACAAGTTTTGAAAACATTAGGGTTTGTTGTTTCATTCTTTTTTGAAAACATGGCTAATTCCCTTTTCTGATTTTAATCATTGTGTTTAGCCTATGACCGAGCCCTCCTAGTCGAGGGTGAACCAAAGCTACGCACTAGGCGTAAGTCGAGTGAAGAGGAGGTGGGTCACGCGGACCGCTTAAATACCAAGCTCTCACCGAACCTTTCTAGACATGCGCATGCAGAGGTTACCACACCACCGAGCCCTCCGAGTTAGGGTGAACCGGCTACGCGCACTGCAGGATACTGCGAAGAGGAGGTGAGTCACGAGGACCGCTTAAATACTGTGCTCTTCCTGGGATCCAATCCTAGACATGCGCATGTGGGTTACCACACCCTAGCTCATTGACTAAGTCATAGGTTGGTTTAGTTCATTAAGTCTTATGTCCTGTTTGTGTTTGAGTAATCTAACCTTAGGGTCCAAGTCCTATAAGTCTATCTACGTTCCATGCTTCCTACCCTTCTACTGAATATAATTCACCAAGAGGTTTAGATATACTTACCTTGGCAGATTGGTGCAGGAGACTCGGGCCATGCCGCTTAAAAACCCAAAAACAATTCGTAAGGCCTACTAAAACATTTTTGGGCCTTGAGCCACACACACCGAGCTTTGAACTGGCTCGATACCAATTTTGTAACAACCCGAACCCGCCCAAACATTATGACCGAATTTGGTTTGTTACTGGAGAAAACTTTTGGAAACCATTTTAAAACCAATTTAAGTTTTGTTGAAAACTTCTCGTTTTTGGTTATCTTGCCGAAACCATACTTAGATTTAATTTGGAAATTTAATTGAGTCAGCTTATTATACAAATTTCCAATGTGCCCGATGGCACGATAAAACATTTTCGTGTTAATTTAAGAAAAACATGTGATTTTAATTCAATTTTAATAATATAGTTTAAAACAAAGTATCCAACATATAAGAAATAACAAAAGTAAAGTATATGGAGGCCTTATTACATCCAAAACAAAAAAAATAAACCAATAATAAAATAAAATAGCTAAGTTTAAAGTTCAATTTATTCGAGTCCACTGCATGGCCACCTCGAGTCCAACCGGCTCCTCAACCGCCATCTACGAGTCACTGAAAAATGTTAAAGGAGAAGGTGAGTCACCAAGACTCGAAGATGTAACCCTTCCCCGTATTTAAACAATTTCATACATTGCATATAATCAATCATCATGTACTAAGTCATGCACCCGACCTAGCCAACCAAACGCCTTTGTCTACCCTATGTGGTACCAAACCATCGGTGACCGTAGTCACAATGTGTTACCAAAACACCGGTGGTGGTGCCAAACCACCGGTGACATATAGTCACGAGATGTGATGCCAAATCACCGGAGGTGCCAAACCTCACGGTGTCCGTGAGACACAATCGATTGATGGGGCCAACCCATCGTGTGATACCAAATCACCGCAGACGATCCCATATCTCAAGTGGGGCCAACCCACGGTGGTGTTAACCACAGGGACGAGTCGCTATGAGGTACCAAACCTCTGGAGGTACCAAACCTCTGGTGACCGTAGTCACAGTGTGTTACCAAAACACTGGTGCTCGTCAGCACAAAATATCACTGCCCCCTCCACTCATTTAACCCACAATAGTCAAATAATCATGAATAGATCTCATACATTTATCACATGTAACATATGAACCATGCTTCCCAAAAGCATAATAATCTCAGATAACAGAGACTTACCGGAATCCTCGCTTGTACCCTTGAGGTACTAGATCCGTATCTATATCAAGCAGATTTACAGGCAACATATATTTAACACAAACATTAACTGCTATAAGTGTGTATGTACACACCTGTTATTGATGATAGTCCTAAGTCCCGAAAAGAGGAGTCGGCCTCCCTAGATCTCTCTGCACCTATATTCGGCCAACCTTAGAATTAGCACTATGGCCTAATCGGCCAAACCAAATATTTAAAAGGGTTCTCCTTTTGAACCCGAATCCTTACCCGAGTGCCTTTGAATAACTACTCCAAGCGTTCGCTTTCCTATTAATCGGCAACCTTATGTTAGTAGTCTTGGCTTAAACACTAACTAAATAACTTGCTTAAATTAGATCTTACCATTACTTACCAAAAACGAACACTAGGGATTAGAGGCTTGGGTCGATTGCTTAAAATTCTGAGTACCTAAAAGAGATTGATTATCGAGAAGTGTTTAGAGGCTTCATAATCAATTGCGAAATTGGCACTTTTCCTTATAAAAGTCTCCATTAACATTAAAGAGAAAATCCACAGTATTGGCCATACACTTACCCTTCCCAAGTCGATTGACCACCAAAAATCGAAGAGATTTATCCACTTAATATTCGGCCAATACCATAAAATAGAGGAGGGAATTTCGGCAACCAAAGGTGTGGTTTTGGCTATTGGAAAAGAAGAATAAAAACAGTGGGAGAAGAAGATGGAGTTTCGCAACAAGAGAGGGAATATTCGCCGAAGAGGAGGTGATGAGGATGCAACTCGAGTCAAAGAAGAGGAGAAGAGTTTTTGGTTTCTTTGAGAAGATGAGAGGAGAGAAAATAATGGAGGAGGAGGGAGTGAAGAAGAAATTCGGCTACTACTAAAAATGTCTAAAAGAAAAATCAAGATGGTAGCTAAGGGTTTATAAAGGATTTTTGCACCCCTCTCTTATTGCTTGTCGTCCACTCTTCATAGAAAGAGTTTAAATTTAAGCAACACACTCCAAGTTACTCTTGGCCACACATTTGAACTAATTCAAAATAATTTAAATTAATCTCCTAATAATCCACTTTTAATCTCTTAATAATCCAAATAATACCAAGTAATATCCTCTTTATCTAAATAAAAATTAAGAGTTTAAAGAGAGAAAGTCTCTCCCTCCCTATTGCCATCCACTGCCTGCCCAGCTGCTGCAAAATAAAAGAAAAACCACCCGCTGCCCATAGGTCTTGAACATGGGACCGTTAGAACCCATGCAGCCAAGTAACGCCTGTGCCACTTGGGCAAAGCGTTGTTTTGTGGTACAAACGCGCCATAATTTCTTTTAGGCCTTCCTCCTTAGTTCCTTCTAACGCTAAAACAGAAAAAGATAAAATCCCCACTTCGCCGCCGGTTCGAACGCAGGACCTACTACCGCAGCCCTCTCTTCCACGTCCCTAGCCACCTCTTTTCACCCGACTTCCATGCCAATTTACCCCACCATTTATTTATAAGACCTCCTGTGCCGTTTACCCAAAAATTAAAAATGCCAAACGCTGCTCCAGCAGCTCGAACATGCGCCCAACAACCTCCAAGCAGCGCCTCCACGCCACTTTGCCAGATCCTTTCTTGTGTTTTAAACTCCCCCAATTTATTTTTAAGGCCTTCCTGCCCATTTTCCCCTTTATACCCTAAAAATCAAAAATTTTCCAAAGCCTTTCCCTTTCATCCAAGCATTCTTAGAACCTCTAAAACTCATCCAATCACTCCCAAAAACCTACTAACACTTGATTTATACCCAATATGCACAGCCCCTAAACCAGGGTGTTACATCTGCTGCGCCGCACGCCCACGTCAGCAAGATCTTCCTTCCGAACTCTCCGCATCGTGCGTCTCCACGCCTCTGGTGGTTGAACCTACAAAACAGGAAGCAATACAACACGGAAAAGGAAGTGTAGTTGGAATGGGACTCTATTATATTTTGGGGGGATTTTTTAGGCAATAAAAAGGGGAATAATCAAATGTAACCGGGGGGATTTTTGTTTTAAAAATAGGAGAGCAAAGAAACGCAGATTGTCAAAAGGAAATCCACTAATGGTTTTTTTTTTGCATTTTTTCCCTTCTTTTTCTGTTTTTTTTCTTGTTTTCGACATTTTTTTATATTTTTATTTTTTCTACTGTATATATATTAGAAACAGAGTATAAAAATAAAAATAAAAAAAACCTACCTTTTTGCGAATTTTGGCCACCGTGTGCGGTGGCCGGCGGCGGCGTCGGCGGTGGCATCGCGGCAGTCCGGCGACCGGATCTGGGCCTGAACTCGGAATGGGGGAGAGCATTTTAGTTTTTTTTTCCTTCTCCTCCTGCTGAAATGAAAGAAATGGGATTTTTGTAAAAAAATCACTTTTTATATCTTTATAATATACTGCTGCCGCTTTGCTTGAGGGGGTCGAGGCCAAAACAAAGACCGCTTTGGGCTCTCGACCCGTGACCCAACCCGCATGAGGCAAGGATCCACGTTTTTTTAAGGGAGGGACTAATTGCGCATTTTGCCCCTCCGCTTTTTCATGGTTTTACAATCAAGTTTTTTTATTCCCGATTTGGCCCAAAGTTTCTGTTTTTGATTCAATTTGGTCCGTTTTTGATTATTTTGCTATTTTACCATTAAGTTAATTATTTCTTTATTTTTATTACCTCTTATTTTTATTACCTTTTTTTAATATGTATATTATTATTATATTTCTATTATATTTACTATTGTTATATATATTCTTGTTTACTTTAAATTTTTTTTATATATTATGATTATATCCATTATTTTCATTATTATTTTAATACTTACACCTTTTATTATTATTATATTCATTAATTTTATTACTATATATTATTATTACCGCCATTATTATTACTTTTTATTATACTTATTATTTTATTATTACCCTTATTTTTATCATTACTATAATTATATTTATTATTAATATTATATTTATTATTATACCATTCTATTACTGATATTTTTACCACTATTATTTTATTACTATCGTATTTTATTATACACATTATTATTCTTATAATTATATTTATTATTATTTTTATTTTTATTTTTATTGTTATTATACCTATATTTTATTATTGCCCCTATTTTACATATATTATTATTATTAAAATTGTTTTTTTCCTTTTATTTTTATTGTCAATATTTTTTTTAACTTTCTTCATTATTATTATTACTATTTTCCATAACTGTTATTTAATTTTTTAATACTATTATATTTTTTTAGCCTATTATTATTATTATTATTATTATTATTATTATTCTTTTATTATTTGTTTATTGGTATATTTCATAGTTATTATTATCATTGCCTTTTCGTTACTATTTTCTTTTATTTCATTTTGTTTGCTTATTTTACTTTTTTATCGTATTTTATTTCTACCTTTATTATTGTTATTCATATTCGATCACCGTAATGTTGTTATATAAACTAGCATAGCAACTCGTTTTACATTTTATTTTATTCGATCCATTACGGTTTTCGTTTCAAAACAAGCAAACCCTCCATGTTCTAAGGTTCGAAAGGAGTCGCACCTAACTTATCGGGTTTCGGTTTCTCTTTTCGAGTCTAAAGAACCTATTACTTTCTTTTAAAAGTTGAACAAAAACTTATCCTCGAGAATTCAAAATCGTCGTGTCCTAACTCACTGGATGGGACGTTTTGTTATCTCGAGATAAGGATTTCAAAAAACAAAGGCAATATTCCGTGTTTGGTATTTTGGGAAATCGAGCCCTAACTTACTGGGTTTCGATTTTTCATTAGACCCCAAATAACCGAGTATCCTTCTTCGATTTAAACACATTAATTTTGAAAGTCAAAGGACAAGCTCAATTTCGGGGATTTGAAATGTTGTACCCTAACTTATTGGGCGTGACATTTTACTTCCTCGAGATTAGAGGGTCTGATTGCTCATATTTTATTCAAGTTTTTTTCTTTAAAATAGAAAGAATCGTATTTTAAAATCTTTCAAATTTTCGATATTAGGACATTAATTAATCAATTAGGTACCAATTAGGGGCGTCACGAGGGTGCTAATCCTTCCTCGTGCGTAACCGACTCCCGAACCTATTTTCTTAAAATTCGTAGACCAAAATGTTTTATAAGGTGGCCCAATCACACTTCAAAAAAGATTGGTGGCGACTCCATTTTCCTTTTTAAAGTCGGCCCGTTTTCCAAACAAAAAAATGGTTTCGACAGCTTGGCGACTCCACTGGGGACCAATAAGAGAGTCAAGCCGTTAGAATTGATTGATTAATGTCCCTTTATTAAAAATTAAAATTTGATTTTGTTTCTTTTTCATTGCATGAGTTTGGGTCGTGTCTTATGTTTATTGTGATTTAAGTGTCTAGGGTACTCTTGCATCATATTGCATGACCGTTGTGGTCACACATTTTAAGTGAGAGTGAGAAGCTACTCCTTCGTGAGGTTTTCACCTCCGTGCAGGATAGTGAATCGCCGGGATACATCCGCATTCTATGTCTTCGTGAGGTTTTCACCTCCGTGCACCATAGGGAAATGTATTCCTCGAATCGAACTCGGTCCATATGAGCCTATAATGGGTGAGGATCGAGGAATCTGCTGGTTCAGGTACCCTTGCTTTAGAGCCAAACCACATATAGAGAGCCCTAGGAACTTACCCTAGGTAGAGCTATGCCAAACCCTAGCAATCACCCAGATAGGTGCTGTATTATTTTTTCATATGCTTTGAATTTTATCGTTGCTACATGATACTGACTTGTTGCGTTTTGTGATTGCATGTCATTTCATTTTAAAGAGGTTTCGGTTCACGTTCGGTTACTAAATTAGGAGGCTTATTATGGAAAACGGATTCCTTGATAAAATAGAGGATAATGCGACCGTCCGAATATGGTCAGAGCAAACGCAATTAGGAAAATGGGACATCTTAGCCGAGGGATATACATCTGAGTTATGTGACTACACCCACATTAGTGTGACGCAAAATAACCTTCGGGAATTAAAAGAGATATGGGACCAGTGGGATGAAGAGGCTAAGCAGTTTTTCTATGGTAATTATGGGGATTTGCCTTACTTACTTGACATCAAGGTGGACGAGCATTTATTTCGGGCCCTCACGCAGTATTTGAATCCTGCCTATAGTTGTTTTACCTTTGGGAGGGTAGATTTGGTACCCACTGTAGAAGAATATACAGCTTTACTTCATTGCCCGAGGGTCCAAGTTGACAAGGCCTATTCAAGAGCCGCTTGTGTCCCAACTTTTTTGAGAAGGTTGATAAATATTACAGGGATGAGTGAACAGTGGATTGCAGCGAGGGTCAAGCAAAAGGGTGAGTATAAATGCATCTCATGGAGGATTTTAAAGATTTGATTCTAGTGCATCCTGATGCGAAGAAGAGAGTTGACGTTTTTGCTTTGAGCATCTATGGTTTGATGGTTTTCCCTATGGCATTAGGGTATGTAGATGAGGCAGTCTCGGATCTCTTCGACCGACTTGACAAAGAGGTCACACCCGTCCCTACAATCCTTACCGAAATATTCAGATCTTTGAGCACTTGTCGGAGGGTAGGTGAAGGCAGATTTATAGGATGTGCGCAGTTATTATTGGTTTGGTTCCATAGCCATTTCTGGAAGGTGGATAAGGTTTCTTATCGAGTTTTTTTCCAAGAATTACTCTCTGTTAAAGGAGTTAGCAGTCACGCCCAAGAGAGATGACATATCAGAAGAAAACTGGATCGCACTTCTTCAGAATCTACAAGAGGAGGACGTTGAGTGGAGAGCTCCTTGGTTGGTTCCCGACGAAATTCTTTACCAATGTGGGAGTTTTGATTGGGTCCCTCTGTTGGGAATCTGGGGAGGCGTTGGGTATGCTCCTTTGCTCGTGCTGAGGCAATATAGGTCAAAGTAATTTATACCCTGTGACATGGGCTAGCTCAGTGTGAATTTACGTATGGAGGAGATAAGTACAAGAAAAGGGTTAAAGAGATTTCTAATGCATGGAATTAGACTCGACGGATGAAAAGAGTTGTCGTAGGTCTCATGACGACCCTCGAATATAATGCTTGGTGGAGTAGGAGAATCAATAATGTCCCCAGACCGACACAAGATGGTGCTCGATCGATAGAGGAATACCTGCAAGTAGTCCCTTCCGCGTTAGAAATCATGAAACAAGACTTCGAAGGTAAAAATCTGGAGTTAGAGAAAAAGATAGAGCAACTCGAAGAGGAAAAAATGCACTTGAGGTTAGATATTGATGTCCAGAAATCAGAGGCTGAGAAATTGAGGAAAGAGAAAAGAAAGGCCGAAGAAGATTTGGACAGTTTGAAGACTGACTACAAAAAATTGCATTTATCGATAAGGAATGCTGGGTTGGGCAAAACCTCAGAGCAATGGCGTCAAGAAATTCAAGAGGAGAGGGCCAAGGTCGATCAGTGGAAGAAGAGGTTTCATGATGCTCAAGCACAAAAGGACACGCTGAAAAAGACCGTGGGTGAGAGCCAAAGCGAAAATGAGATGTTAAGAGCTCGAGTAATAGAACTAGAGAGGGCATTGTGTCGAAGCCGCAACTCTATGGTGAAGTTGGAATCAAGCATAAACCAGATTGAAGAGTTGAAAGGAAAAGTGGTAGAGCTCGAAACGGCGCTGCAAAATAGTGAGCTTCGGATCCAACTATTGGAGGCAAACAACGAGCGATGGAAAGAACAACTTCAACGATCTCAGAACCAAGTCAGAGAAAGAGACTACGTTATGGGCAAAGCTGTGGTTCAGATACGAGAAGTGGCCGATCATCTACAAACCTTAGCGGTTCAGGCTGATGTGTTAAGTATAGTATATGAGTCAGAGTCAGACCGAGGTCGAGAGTTAGCTTCGCTTCTTAAGAAAGTTAAAGCTTTGGGCATAAGGGCTAGGTCGTATATGTGACTCTGTTTTATGTAAAGGATTTTGTTTTTTAAATAAGTATTTTAAAAGAAATTGAACCAGAATCGACTCCTCTTATTTTTGCATTCATATCATGCATCTGCATTGCATCATATCATATGCATTCAATATCACAAAAACCCTATTAACTAAAGATCATATTATAGTTATCCTTGAACATCACTACTACACTCGAAGAAAAACGAAAGTCATGGATCAAAGGTTAGAGAGGTTAGAGCAGATGCAGAAAGAGATGCATGACCAACTGCAAACTCAGATGCAAGAGCAATTGGCCAAGATCCAACAAGATATGAGGGATCAAATGCTAGAATCCCAGAGAAGTATGATGAGCCAGTTGACACAATTGTTGACTGGAGGGCAGGATAAAGGAAAAGGACCTATGGCTGACACTGGAGGCGGTATTGAAGACTCTACTTATCCTCAAGGCTTGGCCCCAAAAAATTCTCAGGTACAACCACCAAGAGTGTCTGTCAATATCAGGCCTCAATATCAATCCGGTACCTCAGCACTGGTAAACTTCCCAACAGGCTCGAGCTCCAACCTTGGAGGCAGTTTGGAAAAACCGACGGTCCCTAATTTCGATGACGCAACAGAAGGGGAAAAAGCAAAGGCGGAACTCCCAAAAGAGTTTGAGGATCGATGCAAATGGCTGGAAGAGAAGTTCAGAGCATTGGAAAGTGCTGATTACCAATGCGAGGTAGATGCTAAGAAGTTGAGTTTGGTCCCTGATTTGGTACTCCCACCAAAGTTCAAGATGCCGAAATTCAAAAAATATAACGGGACCAGCTGCCCTGAGGCCCACATTACAATGTTCTGTCGGAGAATGACGAGATATGTCAGTAACGACCAGTTGTTGATCCACTGTTTCCAGGATAGCTTGACTGGGGTTGCAGTAAAATGGTACAACCAGCTGAGTTGTACTCAAATCAAATCATGGAAAGATTTAACACAGGCCTTCATGAAACATTATGGCCATGTGGCTGATATAGCACCTGACAGGATCACACTACAAAACATGGAGAAAAAGTCAGGTGAAAGTTTTAGGAAATATGCCCAGAGGTGGAGGGAAGTCGCTACACAAGTCCAACTGTAACATCCTGAAAAGGGCCTATGCATTTTTGGTTTAATTGTACGAAATGACATATCTTATGTGTTATGAATATATTTAGAACACTTTTGGAAACCTGGAAATGTATGGAAATGTTAAGTTTAAAAGAGGAAAGTGAACATTTTTAGAACCTTGGAAATGTAAGGAAATGTCTTGTAAGGAAATGTCATGGAAATGTAAGGAAATGTCTTGGATATGTAAGGAAATGTCTTGTAAGGAAATGTCATGGAAATGTAAGGAAATGTCAAGTTTACAAAGCCGATCGAAAATTTTTGGAAACTTAGAAATGACCTAGAAATGACGAGTTTTAAGGTTTAAAAGGGGAAATTAAGGCAAGGTGGCCTTAAAAGAAAAAGTTTGTGAAATTTGACACCCAAATAGGCTTGGAAAAGTGGCCTGAAGATGGCACTTAGGGCCTATGGAAATGGCGCCATATGCAAGAGGAATGGGCCTAAGTTCGAGTCACATGGGAAGCAAATAAAAGAAATTTTATTTTGCTACAAGGAGCAGAGAGGTGGACGGCACATGGCTATAAATTAGGAGCTTTTATTATTTTATAAATAGTGGATAAATAAGGGATTTATTTATCATTATTTTCAAGAGATAATTTTTGGATTAAATTCTTTTAATTTGAATAAAGAGATAAAGAGGAAAATAAGGGAGAAGTGATGGCCAATTAAGGGACTTTGAGTTTAATAATTTCGGCTAAGTAAGGATAGTTGCTGAATTATCTTTTAATTTAAGTGATAATTAAAGGATAAAGTTATCAGATAGAGGAGTGGTGGCCAAGTAAGGGACTCCTTAGATGATAATTTCGGCTATAAAAGGAAGGAAGGAGGGCTACTCATCAATTTGTGCTTCCTCCTTTCTCTGCCGAATTCTTAGTGCTCTCTTCTCTTCTTTTCTTTCTTTTCTTTTGTCAAGTCGAGATTAAGTAATTGTTGGAACCTAGCCGAATATTTTCCTCTCCATTAAAAGCCATAGCCGAATCCTCCATCTTTATTCTTCCTTCTCTTTTCTTTCCAATCCATCAAAAGCTGAATCTTTAAGGGGCTTCAAGCATAGGTGCTGTCGAATTCTTCAAGGAGATCTTTCGAGATTTACTAAGTGTCGACTACAAGGAAGGAGAAGTTCTTTTCCCGAAGGTACACCATAGGCCGCGTGTTCCCTAGTTATTCGGTGAGTTTTGAATTTAGAATCCACAAGGTAAGTGTCTATAGCATTCGGCCAAGGCCATGTTTGGTATTCTAGATCTATTTCTCATATGTTTTAAGAGCAGAAAACTAACTAGTTAGGAGTTTTGGTGGCTAGCCGATTTCAAGAAGGAACTCAGCAAGTTTTCAGGATTTGATTTTTAATCCAATCGGCACAAGGTAAGTTTAAGTATACTAATCCTACTAGGATTTGGATTTATGGCCGAATGGCTTTTTATTAAATTAGTAAGTGATTAATCAAATGTAGGGATTAAGGATCTAAGCGGTAGATCAGATTTCGGGATTTCAAGGAAATTGTTAAGCAAATCAGGTGTGTACCCCACACTATCTCATAATATGTTTTATGGCATGATTAATTAATATATGTGATATTAAGTATATGAAAGTGGCTAAGGTACCATGTTATGGTACAAAGTACTCAGGTACGTTTCCTACTCCTACTAGGATTATGAAATATGTTATATGTAACATGAGAATAATGATAAGAATGTGAACTTTGGCATGTTAATGCATAATATGATATGGGGCATATGGGTTATTGAAAGGGGAAGTGAATGTGGTGACTAAAGACAACGAACACGGTGACCTAAGACCGTGATATCTGAAAGTGGTGACCTAAGACCACAGTAATCTGAAAGTGGTGACCTAAGACCACAGTATGCGGTGACCTAAGACCGCAATATGGAGTGTAGCGGAAGGAGGGTCGACTTAGTAGTCCCCACGGTGTGACTGGCAGGTACGGGGGTGTGTAGCGGATGGACAATTAGGTTTGGGTTTGGGAATGCATCATAATTTGTATGCTATGATATGAATGCGTAACATTTGTATGCCTGATTCTATTTTGATTTAGTGTTTGTGTACACATTGAGTCTGTTTGACTCACTCGTTGGGGAATATTTTTCGTGTGATGATCAGTGATGGACAGGGACGGCAGAACTTGTGGTGGCCATGCTCAGCTTGAAGTTTTTGTTTTTTTTAATGAACATTTCTATTCCATTTAAGTACTCTGAATTATATGGATTTATAAGGCCATAAGGCCACTGTTGAACTATTTTATTTTTTTTATGTTTGCAAACTTTATTAAGTTAAAGATTAAGAAATTTTCATTTAATATACTCTATATATTTATCTTTTAAAATTAAAAAAAGGGTTTCCAATATAAAAATTGAATTCGTTTTCATCATAAGCCCAACCCAAACAATATTTTTTTAAAATCACACAAGTTTTCCCTAAGTAACAAAAGAACTTTGAACCGGTCTACTTGAGGAACATACCAAATCTGGTCAAAGCTCGTGGGCCGGGTTTGGGGTGTTTCAGTTTGGTATCAGAGCCCAGTTTTAAACTCTCGGCCTGTGGGCTAAGGCCCAAAACGTTTTCAAGTTGAGCCCAAATGAGTTTTATGAAAGTATTTTTGAAGATGAGCAGGTTTTCTGGCATGGCACCTAAGTCTCGACCATGATCCACTGTAAGTACCCCTATCTATTATGTGATTTATATTATGATTTGTAGAAGGGTAGAAGTGGAATGGAACGTAGAATAGCATGATAGGTACTTGAACCCTAGGACTAGTCTACCCCAACTATTGCATAAGACTTAAGGACCATTAAACAAACCTATGACTAAGACGCGAGAGTTAGGGTGTGGTAACCATTGTGCACATGTTTAGGATTGGATCCGGAAGAGCACGGTACTTAGCGCAGCCCTAGTGACTCACCTCCTCTTCACTGGAATCCTGCAGTGCGTAGCTTCGGCTCACCTACGACCAAGAGGACTCGGTCATAGGCTAAACACAATGACTAAAACCCGAAAGGGAACTAGCCGTGTTTTTATAAACCCTAGTTTTAAAACTCTTAAAATTACCTTTTTAATTTGTGAGAACTATTTTTACAAAATTCTTTCGAAAAATTTTTGATTTACAAAATTACAAAAATGCCCCTGTATTGTAAATTACTAAAATACCCTTAGTTTTTAAGATTTTCAAAAATACCCTCGACTTTTGTTAAAATATTTCTGCTTTACAAAGATATCAAAAACTTCTGTTTTACAAATAACAAGATACCCTAATTTGGAAAATTTACGGAACTGCCCCTAACTTCCAAAATTATCGAAATAACCTCGATTTCTGAAATTTTTGCAACACCTCTGATTTGGAAAACAAAATAACCCAGAGATTTTGTAAATTCTGAAATACCTTTAATTTGAAAAATATTTTTGAATTGACCCCGTTTTATTACCAAAATACCCTTGTAGGGGAAAAGACGAAATTACCCCTTGGTAGGGAAATGGATGGAATGGCCATAAAAGTGTAGTGAATGATGTTGTGAATGAATGTGACTTCATGTGTCTCTGCTTATGAATGTGAATGTGACTCCCTGATTTAGAGTAGTGAACTTGAACTAGAAACTTTGGTTGATCGAAAGAACTACTTCAACATCTCTTTTCATAAAACCGTTCGCGAATAATCGTGGAACAAAATTTTCGATGCATAAAACTTTTAATCAGATTAAATCGCGACGTTAGAAATGAGTTCTAGGGACGTGAACTTAGAGACTGTGCCTAGAAAGTATGATGGTTCTATTAAGATCAGAGTGCGCATGACATAAGCGTAGTCGTGGTGAGTTAAGATGTACGATTATTCGTTAATAAGTAATTTCGAGGACGAAATTATTTTTAAGGAGGGTAGAACCGTAACATCCTCGAAAAGGGCCTATGCATTTTTGGTTTAATTGTACGAAATGACATATCTTATGTGTTATGAATATATTTAGAACACTTTTGGAAACCCGAAATGTATGGAAATGTTAAGTTTAAAAGAGGAAAGTGAACATTTTTAGAACCTTGGAAATGTAAGGAAATGTCTTGTAAGGAAATGTCATGGAAATGTAAGGAAATGTCTTGGAAATGTAAGGAAATGTCTTGTAAGGAAATGTCATGGAAATGTAAGGAAATGTCAAGTTTACAGAGCCGATCGAAAATTTTTGGAAACTTAGAAATGACCTAGAAATGACGAGTTTTAAGGTTTAAAAGGGAAATTAAGGCAAGGTGGCCTTAAAAGAAAAAGTTTGTGAAATTTGACACCCAAACAGGCTTGGAAAAGTGGCCTGAAGATGGCACTTAGGGCCTATGGAAATGGCGCCATATGCAAGAGGAATGGGCCTAAGTTCGAGTCACATGGGAAGCAAATAAAAGAAATTTTATTTTGCTACAAGGAGCAGAGAGGTGGACGGCACATGGCTATAAATTAGGAGCTTTTATTATTTTATAAATAGTGGATAAATAAGGGATTTATTTATCATTATTTTCAAGAGATAATTGTTGGATTAAATTCTTTTAATTTGAATAAAGAGATAAAGAGGAAAATAAGGGAGAAGTGATGGCCAAGTAAGGGACTTTGAGTTTAATAATTTCGGCTAAGTAAGGATAGTTACTGAATTATCTTTTAATTTAAGTGATAATTAAAGGATAAAGTTATCAGATAGAGGAGTGGTGGCCAAGTAAGGGACTCCTTAGGTGATAATTTCGGCTATAAAAGGAAGGAAGGAGGGCTACTCATCAATTTGTGCTTCCTCCTTTCTCTGCCGAATTCTTAGTGTTCTCTTCTCTTCTTTTTTTTCTTTTCTTTTGTCAAGTCGAGATTAAGTAATTGTTGGAACCTAGCCGAATATTTTCCTCTCCATTAAAAGCCATAGCCGAATCCTCCATCTTTATTCTTCCTTCTCTTTTCTTTCCAATCCATCAAAAGCCGAATCTTTAAGGGGCTTCAAGCATAGGTGCTGTCAAATTCTTCAAGGAGATCTTTCAGGATTTACTAAGTGTCGACTACAAGGAAGGAGAAGTTCTTTTCCCGAAGGTACACCATAGGCCGCGTGTTCCCTAGTTATTCAGTGAGTTTCGGGATTTAGAATCCACAAGGTAAGTGTCTATAGAATTCGGCCAAGGCCATGTTTGGTATTCTAGATCTATTTCTCATATGTTTTAAGAGCCGAAAACTAACTAGTTAGGAGTTTTGGTGGCTAGCCGATTTCAAGAAGGAACTCAGCAAGTTTTCAGGATTTGATTTTTAATCCAATCGGCACAAGGTAAGTTTAAGTATACTAATCCTACTAGGATTTGGATTTATGGCCAAATGGCTTTTTATTAAATTAGTAAGTGATTAATCAAATGTAGGGATTAAGGATCTAAGCGGTAGATCAGATTTCAGGATTTCAAGGAAATTGTTAAGCAAATCAGGTGTGTACCCCACACTATCTCGTAATATGTTTTATGGCATGATTAATTAATATATGTGATATTAAGTATATGAAAGTGGCTAAGGTACCATGTTATGGTACAAAGTACTCAGGTACGTTTCCTACTCCTACTAGGATTATGAAATATGTTATATGTAACATGAGAATAATGATAAGAATGTGAACTTTGGCATGTTAATGCATAATATGATATGGGGCATATGGGTTATTGAAAGGGGAAGTGAATGTGGTGACTTAAGACCACGAACACGGTTACCTAAGACCGTGATATCTGAAAGTGGTGACCTAAGACCACAGTAATCTGAAAGTGGTGACCTAAGACCCACGGTGATGCAAGTGACCTAAGACCGCAATATGGAGTGTAGCGGAAGGAGGGTCGACTTAGTAGTCCCACGGTGTATTTGGCGAGTACGGGGTGTGTAGCGGATGGACAATTAGGTTTGGGTTTGGGAATGCATCATAATTTGTATGCTATGATATGAATGCGTAACATTTGTATGCTGATTCTATTTTGATTTAGTGTTTGTGTACACATTGAGTCATTTGACTCACCCGTTGGGGAATATTTTTCGTGTGATGATCGGTGATGGACCGGGACGGCGAGAACTTGTGGTGGCCATGCTCGGCTTGAAGTTTTTGTTTTTTTAATGAACATTTCTATTCCATTTAAGTACTGAATTATATGGATTTATAAGGCCATAAGGCCACTGTTGAACTATTTTATTTTTTTTATGTTTGCAAACTTTATTAAGTTAAAGATTAAGAAATTTTCATTTAATATACTCTATATATTTATCTTTTAAAATTAAAAAAAGGGTTTCCAATATAAAAATCGAATTCGTTTTCATCATAAGCCCAACCCAAACAATATTTTTTTAAAATCACACAAGTGTTCCCTAAGTAACAAAAGAACTTTGAACCGGTCTACTTGAGGAACATACCAAATCTGGTCAAAGCTCGTGGGTCGGGTTTGGGGTGTTTCACCAACCGCCGATGTTGGAAAAAGAAATGACCATGCTCTTCGTTAATACCCTAAAAGCACCTTTTATCAACCACATGTTGGGGAGTGCCACTAAGAGTTTCGCAGACATAGTAATGTCTGGGGAAATGATAGAGAACGCGATAAGGTGTGGGAAAATAGAAGCCGGAGAAGGCACGAAAAGATCAGCTCTGAGAAAAAGGGAGAATGAAGTAGGCAATGTGAACTCAGGTTATTCAAAACCCGTTACTGTCAGTCAACCGAGAGCAGTACCTGCGTGCCAGCAGGCCTCACCAAGAGAAGAGCCCGACACGAGGCAGAATGCCGAGAAATTCCAGTTTACTCCCATACCGGTGACGTATAGGGAGTTGTATAAAACTCTGTTCGATGCGCACGTTGTAGCCCCTGTCTACTTGAAACCGTTGCAACCCCCATATCCTAAGTGGATGACACCAAGGTTCAGTGTGAATACCATGCGGGAGTAGCAAGACACTCCATAGAAAATTGTACCTCATTCAAAAGGCTAGTCGAAAGGCTTATCAAAGCAGATGTTGTGAAATTCGACGACGCACCTGGTGTGAGAAATCTATTGCCTAGTCATACTGATAAAGGGGTAAACGCGATAGTCGAGAGCATGGGGAGGAAAATCAAGCAGATGGTTGCTGAAGTAAGAACCCCATTGAAGGAGGTTTGGAAGGAAATGCAAAAAAGAGGGTTAGTTCCAAAAGGGCTGGAGAGCAAATCCCAAGGTGCGAGAAACTACTGTGAGTTTCACGATAAAAAGGACCACGAGATCCAGCAATGCAGTGAATTCAGGGCCCTAGTACAAGGGTTAATGGATAACAAGGAGCTGAAGTTCTTTGACTCTATTGAAGAAGAGGACGTATGTACCACAGAAGGAGGATCTGTAGAGAAGGGCCCTAGGGTCAATCACCCAGTAGTGATTATCACACGACCGAGGATCAACGAAATAGGAGCGAAAATGACATTGAGAGTTGTAATTCAAAAACCCGTGACCTTTCCTTATAAAGATAGCAAGAGGGTACCTTGGGATTACAATTGCACCGTGACAGTTTTAGGGAAGGAGAGTTCAGCCGACATGCCAAACTCAGAAGCCTAACACATGGAAAGGAAATCCTCCGTGATCAGAGGGGGAAACGAGAAGACAGAGCCACTGGTTAATGAACCAGTAACAGAAAGTGGAGCCAAAGAGTTTCTAAAGTTCCTGAAGCACAGTGAGTACAGTGTGGTGGAACAATTACACAAATAGTCCGCACGTATATCGGTACTAGCTTTACTTTTAAACTCGGAGGCACATCGTAGCGCGCTACTGAAGGTGTTGAATGAGACCTATGTCACCGGGGATATTTCGGTGAACAAGTTAGATCGCCTTGTTAGTAACATAAGCGCAGACAATTTCATCTCCTTCAATGACGATGAAATTCCACCAGGAGGTATGGGTTCCACCAAGGCTTTGCACATCACTACTCGATGCAAGGGGTATACACTACCGGGGGTATTAATTGACAACGGATCAGATCGAACGTCTTGCCCCTATCTACATTGAACAAGGTTGTTGTTGAGACGGCTCTCATATGAAAGCATGCCAAAATATAGTGAGAGCATTCGATGGCACTGAAAGAAAAGTGATGGGGAGGATTGAGATACCCCTCCTGATCGGGCCAAATACGTACGAGGTAGACTTTTTCGTGATGGACATCAAGCCCTCTTATAATTTCTTATTGGGGAGGCCCTGGATCCACTCAGCGGGAGCCGTACCACATCATTGCACCAAAAGTTAAAGTTGGTGACAGAGGGCCGGTTGATAATTATAAATGCAGAGGAGGACATCATCGCTTCTGTTACTAGTGATGCGCCATACATCGAAAATGATACTGAGGCAATAGAGTGTTCCTTCCGATCATTAGATTTTGTAAATGCCACTTTCATCATCGAAGGAAGCAGGATCCCGGTGCCCAAAATCTCCGAGGCAACAAGGATGGGCCTACAGCTGACAGTAGGAAAAAGAGCATTGCTTGGGAAGGGACTCGAAAAATACCTTCAGGGACGGGTTGAAGTACCGGGTTTGGTTGACAAGCACGATCGTTTTGGTTTGGGGCATAGGCCAGATGCCCAACAAAGAAAAGAGGAATTAGAAAGGAAACGTGAGAGACGGAGGGCACGATTAAATGGTGTTGAGGTTAAATGGGGATCAATGACTTTTCCCCATATATCTAATACCTTCGTGTCGGGAGGAATCATTTATTCGAGTACGCAGAAAATATCAATAAAGAAACGGTGAAGATATGATGAGAGCTTTGAGCATCAACGCTGTGTCTGAAGAGAGTCAAAAGGAAGGGAACTTGGCGGGTATTCGCCCCTGTGAGCCTGGAAGTGTTCTGGACAACTGGACTGCGGAAGAAATTCCTGTAGTTTTTAGGACTAAAACAGAGTAATGTTCAAAACACACTTGTTGTTTCAAGCCTAGGAACAATAAGAATCTTTTGTGAAATAGGCTCATGTTCAAGCATCTTTACTTTCAATAAAAGTGCATTTTCCTTTCATACCGTGCAATTATTCTTTTCCTTCCCTTTCATTCCATTCATAATCATAACACATAAATAAATTATTCTTAGATTCACTGGGTATTCTTTCGTACCTGCCATAGGTCCCCAGATATCGATGTCATGAGTAGCGCTGCTACGGACCCAGAATTCCCTGATGAGTAAGACATGTGCCTAGAGGGATCTTGGGATTTTACAGATGACGAAGATTATAGTTTATACCCGGATTTGTTAAGGATGGTAGAGCGGGAAGAAAAGCTAATCATACCTCACAAAGAGACAATTGAGAATGTGACTCTGGAAGAGGGGAAAGAGGTGAAAATTGGCACTTGCATAAATGAGGAAACAAGGCAAGATCTCATTAAACTTCTGCTAGAGTTCAAAGATGTCTTCGTGTGGTCATATCAAGACATGCCGGATCGGAGTGGCTGGCGATATTATGGTACAACCGTATTCCCATAAGAGAAGAATGTAAGCTGGTTCAACAGAAGCTCCGAAGGATGAGACCCGATGTTGCAGTAAGGATAAGAGAGGGGGTCAAGAAGCAATTTGATGCCGGGTTCTTACAAGTTGTGAATTACTCAGAATGGGTAGCCAATGTCGTCCCGGTTCCTAAGAAAGATGGGAAAGTACGGATGTGTGTCGATTACAGAGATTTAAACAAGGCTAGCCCAAAGGACAACTTCCCACTGCCTCACATCGACACTTTGGTGGATAACACGGCAGGGTATTCATTATTCTCCTTCATGGATGGGTTCTCTGGATACAATCAAATAAAGATGCATCCTGAAGACATGGAAAAGACCACATTCATAACCTTATGGGGAACATTTTGTTACAAAGTGATGCCATTCGGGTTAAAGAATGCGGGAGTAACATACCAAAGAGCCATGGTAAACTTGTTTCACGACATGATGCACAAGGAGATTGAGGTCTACGTCGACGACATGATCGCGAAATCCCGAACAGAAAAAGAGCATATACAGGTTTTGAGAAAACTGTTCTTGAGGTTGAGGAAATTTCAGCTGAAGATCAATCCAACCAAGTGTACTTTTGGGGCTAGATCAGGAAAACTGCTCGGTTTCGTAGTCAGTGAAAGAGGAATTGAGGTTGACCCGGATAAAGTCAAGGCCGTACAAAAATTACCTCCGTCGCGCACTCAAAAGGAAGTCCGAGGCTTTCTAGGGAGACTAAATTATATTGCCCGGTTCATTTCACAATTGACTGAGAAATGTGACCTAATATTTCGTTTTCTTAAGAAACACAACCCCGGTATCTGGGACGACGAATGCCAGAAGGCTTTTGACAAGATTAAATGATACTTTTCTAATACTCCAGTGTTAATACCGCCCAGCCCTGATAGACCGTTGATTCTGTATTTGACGGTATTCGACAATTCAATGGGATGTGTGCTCGGTTAACATGATGAGACAGGAAGGAAAGAAAAGGTGATATATTACCTCAGTAAGAAATTCACTGAGTGTGAAATGAGATACTCGCCAATTGAGAAATTATGTTGTGCCTTGGTCTGGACAACTCGGAGGTTGAGGTAGTACATGTTGTACCATACGACTTGGTTAATCTCGAAACTAGACCCTCTTAAGTACATGATGGAGTCAGCCGCCTTGAATGGAAGAATGGCCCGATGGCAAATTTTGCTCTCCGAATTTGACATAGTCTATGTGAACCAGAAGGCTGTGAAGGGGAGTGCAATAGCTGATTTTCTAGCCAGTAGAGCGCTAGACGACTATGAGCCCTTGAACTTTGATTTTCCCAATAAAGATCTGATGTTTGTAGCGACAACTGAAGAAGATACCCTAGAAGATCATCCTTGGAATTTGAACTTCGATGGAGCGTCAAATGCTATTGGTAATGGAGTTGGGGCAGTCCTGATATCCCTAAACGGAGACCATTATCCTTTCACTTGCAAGTTGGATTTTGACTGCACGAACAATATGGCAGAATACGAGGCATGTATCATAGGAATTCGAGCAGCCATAGACCGCAAAGTCAAGGTACTAGAGGTGTATGGAGACTCCACGTTGGTGATATATCAGCTCAAAGGAGAATGGGAAACGAGAGATCCTAAATTGATCATTTACCGAAAGTTAGTGTTGGAGCTAATTGAGGAGTTTGATGATATCACATTCTTTTATCTCCTGCGTGATGAAAACCAGATGGCTGACGCCTTGGCCACGTTAGCTTCTATGATCAGAGTAAATGAGCAGGAGAGTATGAAGCCTATCCAAATAAGTATCTGTGAGGCTTCGACTCACTGCTGCAATATCGATGAAGAGGAGGAGAGAGTTTATAATCCTTGGTATCATGACATTCTGCGATATGTAAAGAGCAGTGAATACTCTGATCAAGCAACATAAAATGACAAGAGAACACTGCGAAGACTTGCCAATGATTATGTCTTAGACGGAGAGATCCTGTATAAAAAGAGGAAGGATCAGGTGCTGTTAAGATGCGTCGATGCCGTCGAGGCTAGGAAAATTTTGGAAGAAGTTCATGAGGGTATTTGTGGGACCCATGCCAACAGATTTACAATGGCCAGACAGATTATGAGATTCGGGTATTACTGGTCCACGATGGAAGGAGATTGCATCTGTTACGCCAAGAAGTGCCACAAGTGCCAGATTTACGGGGACAAAATTCATGTGCCTCCTTCACCTCTTCATGTTATGACTTCTCCGTGGCCTTTCTCAATGTGGGGCATGGACGTTATTGGGCCGATCTCGCCAAAGGCTTCTAATGGACATCGATTCATTTTCGTGGTCATCGATTACTTCACCAAATGGGTAGAAGCAGCTTCATATGCCAGTGTCACGAAGATGGCAGTTAGCAAGTTTTTGAAGAAAGAGATCATATGTCGTTACGGTATGCTAGAAAGGATCGTATCTAACAACGCGTTAAACTTGAACAACAGCACGATAGCGGAAGTCTGCAGTCAGTTCAACATTAAGCACCATAACTCGTCGCCATATCGCCCAAAAATGAATGGCGCCGTTGAGGCAGCTAATAAAAATATCAAGAAAATTGTGGGGAAAATGACTGAGACCTACAAGGATTGGCATGAAAAGTTACCACTTGCCCTCTACGCCTATCGAACATCGGTTAGAACCTCCACCGGGGCAACACCTTTCTCGTTGGTTTATGGGATGGAAGAAGTCTTGCCCATCGAAGTTGAAATTCCTTCTCTCCGTGTTTTGTCAGAGCTGAAGTTGGATGAAGCGGAATGGGTTCAGTCTCGATACGATCAGCTGAATCTAATTGAGGAAAAAATATTAAGAGCCATCCGTCATGGTCAAATGTACCAGAAGCGAATGATGCAGTCTTACAACAAAAAGGTCCACCTGCAGTATTCCATGAGGAGACTTGGTGTTGAAAAAGATCCTCCCTATGCAAAAGGACTTCAGAGGAAAGTGGATGCCTAATTGGGAAGGACCTTATGTTGTAAAGAAGGCCTTCTCTGGAGGAGCATTGATACTCGCCGAGATGGACGGTAAAAGTCTACCAAATCCAGTTAATGCAGACTTAGTCAAGAAGTATTTCGCTTAGGAAGGAAATGGGCCAAGGAGAAAACCCGCAAAGGGCGTCTTGAGTTCAAAAAAAAAAACGGAGAGGCCAAGGTGAAAACCGGCAAAGGGCACCTTGAGACCAAATGAGCTTTGAATTGAAAACCCGTAAAGGGCGATTCAAATGTTTGGGGCATGCGCTAGCCATCCTATACCTGAATTAACAAAGAGGAGATATGCTACATCTGCGGGGCATTGACAAAGTACCACAGATCTCTTAGACACATGTTGAACTCGGAATGGTCTTCAAAAGTTTGTACAGAGAAGCTCAGGCTGTGATATCTGGGGCACCAATTCCACCCTTTTTCATTTTTTGTACCTTAGCAAAATTTGTTTCCTTTGTTCAATCCATTCTTCACGGGTTTTGTCCCGAATAAATTTTAGTTTCATTCATCTCTATAATTTTTTTTTCAAGCATTTCATATTGAAATAATGATTAATAAACTCGTAACGCTTTCACAAAGGAAGTTTTGCGTATTACTCTGAAAGTCTCTAAATAATACAAGGATCTGAAACATGACAATTATTTAGAATTCACCAGGCTTAAAGGGCTCGGAACCCCTGAAGTAAGAGTCTAAGCAATGACGACATCTTTAGATTCTCTGTTAGAAGTATCAACTGAGCAAGACGACATACGCCACGGGTATCACCTTAACAAATGGCGAATAATGATAGCCCAAAAATTAAAAATTGGATCATGCTCATGACATTTTACATCCATTCATATAGAATTCCTAATAGTTAGGAGCATATTTCGGTCATGACATCCTAATCATTTGGCATAAGCATAGACCCCATGAAGTCAATATTACAGGTAGGTTCCCCAGAGGACAATGTAGCAAAGTTGATGGGAGATCGAAGACGATGAGGCTTAACCCCCTAAGCAGTAGGGTAATAGGCTGAAAATTACAGATCTTAATTCCCTAAGCAGTAGGGTAACAGATCGAAGACGATGAGCCTTAACCCCCTAAGCAGTAGGGTAACAGGCCAAAAATTACAGATCTTAATTCCCAAGCAAAGTAGGGGTAACAGATCGAAGACGATGAGCCTTAACCCCTAAGCGAAGAAGGTAACAGCCGAAAATTACAGATCTTAATTCCCTAAGCAGTAGGGTAACAGATCGAAGACGATGAGCCTTAACCCCTAAGCAGTAGGGTAATAGGTCGAAAATTACAGATCTTAACTCCCTAAGCAGTAGGGTAACAGATCGAAGACGATGAGCCTTAACCCCCTAAGCAGTAGGGTAACAGGCCAAAAATTACAGATCTTAAATCCCTAAGCAGTAGGGTAACAGATCGAAGACGATGAGCCTTAACCCCTAAGCAGTAGGGTAACAGGCCAAAAATTACAGATCTTAATTCCTAAGCGGTAGGGTAACAGATCGAAGACGATGAGCCTTAACCCCTAAGCGAGGGTAACAGCCAAAAATTACAGATCTTAATTCCCTAAGCGGTAGGGTAGCGGATCGAAGATGACAAGCTTTAATTCCCTAAGCGTAGGGGTAACAGTCAAGATAGCAGATCTTATCTCCTCCGAGCGATAGTGGAGCAGATCAAAGCGGCCACCTAATCCCTAGCGAAGAGGGGCGACAGTGAAAATCACAGATCTTATCTCCACGGCGAGCAGAGGAGCGGATAACAAGTCTTGTCTCCATGTATCGGCAATGGAGCGGACTAAAGATTACAGATCATATCTCCTTAAGCATTAGGGGAGCGAATCGAAACAAAATTCCTATACCCTCAAGATGCAAAGTGGATGGAATGAAGATACTCGAAGAATGAAGCTACAAGAAACCAAGATTCCACTAGACCGGGCAAAATTGGCCCTTTTAAAGTCTTTGCTCTATTCTCGTTACACCGACAACGAGCAAAGAGGGGCGGTGTTGGGCCTAAATTATGCCCTGCCCAAACACTAGCTTAAACCAAATCCAAATAAATAAAACAGAAACACAAATTTAATTAAATAAAACAATCCAGGCCCAATAACTAACCCTAGCCCACTACCCAAATCATAGGAGAACAGAAAACCCTAAATCTGCTGCGTCGTACGCCCACGTCAGCAAGACCTTCCTTCCGAACTCTCCGCATCGTGCGTCTCCACGCCTCCGGTGGTTGAACCTACAAAACAGGAAGCAATACAACACGGAAAAGGAAGTGTAGTTGGAATGGGACTCTATTATATTTTGGGGGGATTTTTTAGGCTATAAAAAGGGGAATAATCAAATGTAACCGGGGGGATTTTTGTTTTAAAAATAGGAGAGCAAAGAAACGCAGATTGTCAAAAGGAAATCAACTAAAGGTTTTTTTTTTTTTTTTTTGCATATTTTTTCCCTTCTTTTTCTGTTTTGTTTTTCTTATTTTCGACATTTTTTTATATTTTTATTTTTTCTACTGTATATATATTAAAAACAGAGTATAAAAATAAAAAAAAAAAAAGAAAACCTACCTTTTTTATAATTTCGCCACCGTGTCCCGGTGGCGCAAGCGCGCGTCGGCGGTGGCATCGTGTGGTCCCGCGACCGGATCTGGGCCTGAACTCGGAATGGGGGAGAGCATTTTAGTTTTTTTTTTCCTTCTCCCCCTGCGGAAATGAAAGAAATGGGATTTTTGTAAAAAAAAAAATCAGCTTTTATACTGTTATAATCTGTGCGTTTTGCTTTTGCTTGAGCGGGTAAGAGGCCAAAACGGCGTGCGTTTTGGGCTCTCGACCCGTGACCCGACCCGCATGAGGCAAGGATCCGCGTTTTTTTAGGGTGGGACTAATTGCGTATTTTGCCCCTCCGCTTTTTATGGTTTTACAATCAAGTTTTTTATTCCCGATTTGGCCCAAAGTTTTACATTTTTGATTCAATTTGGTCCTTTTTGGTTATTTTGCTATTTTACCATTAAGTTAATTATTTCTTTATTTTTATTACCACTTATTTTTATTACCTTTTTTTATATGTATATTATTATTATATTTCTATTATATTTACTATTGTTATATATATATTCTTGTTTACTTTAATTTTTTTATATATTATGATTATATCCATTATTTTCATTATTATTTTAATACTTACCCCTTTTATTATTATTATATTCATTAATTTTATTACTATATATTATTATTACCTGCCATTATTATTACTTTTTTATTATACTTATTATTTTATTATTACCCTTATTTTTATCATTACTATAATTATATTTATTATTAATATTATATTTATTATTATACCATTCTATTACTGATATTTTTTACCACTATTATTTTATTACTATCACTATTTTATTATACACATTATTATTCTTATAATTATATTTATTATTATATTTATATTTATATTTATTGTTATTATACCTATATTTTATTATTGCCCCTATTTTACATATATTATTATTATTAAAATTGTTTTTCCTATTATTTTTATTGTCAATATTTTTTTTAACTTTCTTCATTATTATTATTACTATTTTCCATAACTGTTATTTAATTTTTTAATACTATTATATTTTTTTAGCCTATTATTATTATTATTATTATTATTATTATTATTATTATTTTATTATTATTTGTTTATTGGTATATTTCATAGTTATTATTATCATTGCCTTTTCGTTACTATTTTCTTTTATTTCATTTTGTTTGCTTATTTTACTTTTTTATCGTATTTTATTTCTACCTTTATTATTGTTATTCATATTCGATCACCGTAATGTTGTTATATAAACTAGCATAGCAACTCGTTTTACATTTTATTTTATTCGATCCATTACGGTTTTCGTTTCAAAACAAGCAAACCCTCCATGTTCTAAGGTTCGAAAGGAGTCGTACCCTAACTTACTGGGTTTCGGTTTCTCTTTTCGAGTCTAAAGAACCTATTACTTTCTTTTAAAAGTTGAACAAAAACTTATCCTCGAGAATTCAAAATCTTCGTGTCCTAACTCACTGGATGGGACGTTTTGTTATCTCGAGATAAGGATTTCAAAAAACAAAGGCAATATTCCGTGTTTGGTATTTTGGGAAATCGAGCCCTAACTTACTGGGTTCCGATTTTTCATTAGACCCCAAATAACCGAGTATCCTTCTTCGATTTAAACACATTAATTTTGAAAGTCAAAGGACAAGCTCAATTTCGGGGATTTGAAATGTTGTACCCTAACTTACTGGGCGTGACATTTTACTTCCTCGAGATTAGAGGGTCTGATTGCTCATATTTTATTCAAGTTTTTTTCTTTAAAATAGAAAGAATCGTATTTTAAAATCTTTCAAATTTTCGATATTAGGACATTAATTAATCAATTAGGTACCAATTAGGGGCATCACGAGGGTGCTAATCCTTCCTCGTGCGTAACCAACTCCCGAACCTATTTTCTTAAAATTTGTAGACCAAAATGTTTTATAAGGTGGCCCAATCACACTTCAAAAAAGATTGGTGGCGACTCCATTTTCCTTTTTAAAGTCGGCCCGCTTTTCCAAACAAAAATGGTTTCGATGACTTGGCGACTCCACGGGGACCAATAAGAGAGTCAAGCCGTTAGAATTGATTGATTAATGTCCCTTTATTAAAAATTAAAATTTGATTTTGTTTCTTTTTCATTGCATGAGTTTGGGTTGTGTCTTATGTTTATTGTGATTTAAGTGTCTAGGGTACTCTTGCATCATATTGCATGACCGTTGTGGTCACACATTTTAAGTGAGAGTGAGAAGCTACTCCTTCATGAGGTTTTCACCTCAGTGCGTGATAGTGAATCGCTTTGGGATACATCTGTACCTATGTCTTCGTGAGGTTTTCACCTCCGTGCAGCCATAGGGAAATGTATTCCCCTGAACTGAACTCGGTCCATATGAGCCTATAATGGGTGAGGATCGAGGAATCTGCTGGTTCAGGTACCCTTGCTTTAGAGCCAAACCACATATAGAGAGCCCTAGGAACTTACCCTAGGTAGAGCTATGCCAAACCCTAGCAATCACCCAGATAGGTGTTGTATTATTTTTTCATATGCTTTGAATTTTATCGTTGCTACATGATACTGACTTGTTGCGTTTTGTGATTGCATGTCATTTCATTTTAAAGAGGTTTCGGTTCACGTTCGGTTACTAAATTAGGAGGCTTATTATGGAAAACAGATTCCTTGATAAAGTAGAGGATAATGCGGCCGTCCGAATATGGTCAGAGCAAACGCAATTAGGAAAAGGTGGCCCAATCACACATCAAAAAAGATTGGTGGCGACTCCATTTTCCTTTTTAAAGTCGGCCCGTTTTCCAAACAAAAAAATGGTTTCGACAAAGGCATCTCTGGAGTCCCTAATTTTATTGGAGTTTCCAGTTTTTAGATTCATCTTGTAAGTTTATTTTGATTATGGATATTACTGTTAGCACATTATGGTGCATTCAACTAATGATGATGTATCATAGAATCATAGAACATAAATGGTGTAACTCTACTTCCAGGTTGAACTCTTTGTATACAAGGTGAAAATCAGTGATAAAAGATCTGACTTGCTTCACATTTTTTTTCTTTTTAATTTCACATTATTAACTTCAATTTTTTGAGTTAATTGTGCCTCTTTTATTCCTTTTCAATATATTTATTTCTTATTTTGATATTTCATTATTTTCTTAGGGAATAAATCTGAATTTTGGTTGAACGTGAATTGATAGCAGCATAAATGATTTGATGAAGATAATCGCTTTAATGACGCCCACTCCACCAGCATTTCTCCACCTAAATAGTTACCAACATTTCTTTTTGTTGCCTAAAACTCATTCCACAAATCATCTTAGCTACATCCAACCATACATTACATCATTCTGGTTAATATATTCGATGTCTTTTTACGAATAAATTCATTCAATTCCATCCTATAGTTGACAAAATGTTTAATTAAACTAAAAAAAAAAAGAGTTTAAATTTACCTAATAATCTATCTATCTGCAAATTTTTGAATTTTTTTTTGTTTTTACCTGAACCAACATCAATCAAAATGATAGAAAAATATTTGAAAAATACAGAAAATGAATTAGAAAAGCACAATGATATGGATTTTGAAAAAAGATAAAAATAATCCATAAATGTTTCCATGCATTATCTCTGAGTGTTTTTGAAACTAAAACCTTTCATGAAGAAAAAAGAAAACCATACCTTAAACAAAATGTGATGAAACAGATTTGTCTTCTTTCTAAGGAGTACAACATCAATTTTATATATATATATATATATATATATATTTGAGAGGGAAAATAAATGGTAAGTAGGAAATGAGCACTAGAAGGGTACATGGGACAAGAATGTTGAAAATTGTTGAGGGTATCTGCTGACTGACACTTCTTTGAAATATGATTGGTTAAATATTTTAATGGACAATTTACTTAGAGTGTGTGCATTTTTTGTTTTTGCTTTATGTTCTCACTCAATGCTTTTTTGGTGAAACATAAATTTGAAATTATTAAACCATTATTTTATACTATTTCCTTCTTTTATATTAAATGCTTTCTCATATTAGATTAATTAATAAATTTTGAATAGTTTTGAGCATAAATTTATATAAAAATATTTTTATATACATGCTATAATCGTTAGGGTTGAATGCAGGTAATAATGAGGATTTGATTATTAGAGATTAGACAAATAATTGAGAGTAGGGAAGTGGGTGAGACGGAAGGATCTTGTGTGCAGATTTAAGTGTGGCATCCAAGCTTAAGCAACTATTATTCGAAAGGTATGGTTTGGGGATTTCCCCTTCTAGTGGTGACATTTTGTTTTCAGGATGAAATCATTTTTTAAGTTGTGATTTCTGTAATAATCTGGTCGGTATGTGAATTAATAGTGATTTTGTGTGGGTTTTGGTGATTGTGTTTACCACGAGGAGCAGTGGATTCATGAGGAATGGTTATTTTGGGGTGGCTTTTATCTTGAATGATAAAATGGGCTGTGGGGATTGAAGGTTTTTGTGTCACTTGCCAATGATTAAAAGGGTGGTTTTGTTGCTCTGATTTAGTTAAAGTGTGTTTGATGTGATGTCAATTTTGAATTTGAGTCTGATGGTATAGTTGGAAACTAAGTGGATTGTGAGATCAATTTTTATTCCATTTGATTGAGTTTAGTTTTGGTAAAGGGGAGGTTTTAATTTTTGAAAGTGTGCTACTTAATTTCTCTTCAGATTGTGCTTCTCAAGTATAGCGGTGTTTTTGATGGGTAAGCTATCAAGATTGTAATAGAAACTTAGAGTCAATTAGCCTTTAACTAGTCCCTTACGTTGGCGTTAATTGAATCGGTATCAAGGGAGTGGTGGAAAATCCAATCAGGTGTATTGTACCATTGGCCCCAGTGTGGTGCTCAAGCTCATCATTCATCCTGTGGAAAATTGCAGTGCGGATAGTGTAAGATGCAAATTCCTAGCACTAATCGACATCCATTGTATCAATACAAATAGATTCATGTCTCCAATTTGAAACTTATGGCTAGTTTTTAAATTTTATTTTACTGTTGTTATTACCATATAAAATAGGCTAATTTGAGAAGTGGATTTAATTCCTTTTAAGTAAAAATATATTTTTATTATCAGATTTAAGTAAACATATCTCATTTATAAATATATATATTATTTATAAATATATATCATGTAAATGTCAAATTATGTGTTCACTCCATAAGTTTAAACCAAATTAATATCTAATAACAAAATATTTTATTTAAATTTAATTATAAATGTTGGTACAAAAAATAAAATTTTCGACGCATAAGATTTTCGAAATAGCAAAATTTACAATTTAACCGCTATTATTTAAGTTGACTGAATTTTCAAAGATCGAAAAATATAGAGACTTAAACTAGAAACTAACGAAATTAAAGTACAAGATTAAATCCTCAACTCTAACAAAAATACATAAACTAGACTGAATATGTAATTACCTTTTCTTAACAATACGAGATTATTTATCAACAGGGTGTATGAACCGGAAAAAAACACACCACCATGTCCTGGTTTCATGATAAGTTTTAACAAATTCAACAGGCTAGGAGATAATGACAAAATTCTTAACTGAATATTCGATATTATCTCATGATTTTCTGTACTCCTTAGAAATTTTTTGTACTTCCTCATAATTTTTTTGATACCCCTCATAATTTTTTATACTATTTTATACATGTTTCGAAATTATGTTTTGCCATGAGAAATAAATTTTTAGAGGTAGAAAATTATTATTTTTACATACTAATAAAATTTATTATATACACTAATAACTTTGAACATATTGAAAGTAAATAACTAAAGCTATTTTTTTAAGATGAGCCGGTATTTAGTACTTTGGTGACAAACAAATAATCCATCATTTCTTATTTAATTTCAAACCATCATCATATAAAATAACCAAACAAGTAACCCATTATTTCTTTTTTCTGACTATATGAGCTCATGAAAGCCAAAATCCAAATCAAGCAAGTGATTCAATCCAAATCCAAAATTAAAACTCTCAACTTCCTCTTAAATTCTTGAACAATTAAAAAGAACATAATAAAGAAGTCTAAAAGCGTGGATTGGTTTCTATGAGCCCATTGCTCAACAAAGAGTCCTATCAAAAGCTCTTCTAAAACATTCCTTTAAGAAAGCTACAGTTTGCAGATAATATTATATTGAAGTTTCTATTTGAACTCCTTGGTTACATAACTTACGTTTCAACAACTTCAAAAGAAGCCATTAATACCTGCAACTCATAAACCAAATATAAATCCATCAGTACCTGCAGCAACATACCAACAAAAAGAAAAGCTCAAGACTTAGCAATGGCATGACCTTATGCCAAATGGCATAGCATCCTTGATCGAAGCAACGGTTGTTGATAAGATAGCATCAATGATTTTGAGCGTCGACAAAGGCATATATTCCTTGTTGCTTAATCTGTCGACGCTTTGAAACGCTAGGGTTAAGATACTTCCCACGGCTCCATCTCCTTGCCCAGGTGCCTTATCAGGCATAATGCTGAACCCTGATGGCAAAATAGATACAAATTTTGGGTTACCACCATTCAAGATTTTTGACATGGCCATGATAATCCATCGGCGCGTATACTATGTACGAGCAGTTTCATCGGTGTAGCTTTCTTGGAGATATAGTATCTCGATCTTGTTTGGCGATGACTGCAAATTTATTAGTATGCTTATTAGTTAGTTCATTGAGGAAATTGTGATGAGAAAAGAAAAGGAAATCATCGAAACACTTACATTCACTTGCATAATGGAAACTCGATTTTTAGGATTTTCACCATTACTGACATAGACAAGTTCTCGGACATGTTGTTGGTTTGAAAGCAAATCCCACTGCATAATTATACACCCCGAAATCCATCCATGAAAAGTTACACGCTCAGTGGACTAATATATATAAGCACATATATGTTTGTATACATGCATGCATTCAGACAGCAGGACAAGAAAATAACCCTAAAAAACTAAACACGTATATATATAAGTTTTACATACCCTGTTTCTTGTACGTTCATGACGAAGAAAATCAAACAGAACCTCCATCGGAATCGGAATTTGAATTGAAGTAGTGAAGATTACAATGTTACCAGAACGCTTCCCAGGAACCTTTAATATATTTCCGTATCTCAACCTAACATCTTGAGCAGCAAAGTTTTGAGGTAACCCCGACCATACATTCTCAGAAGATGAATTAAAATTGTTGAAAAAAATTCTTAGTCATCTTTTCAGCCAATTTCAGCAGACTCTCCCTCCCTTCTTGTGGTATTAAAACTGTTTTTCCAAACAAATCAAATTACATCAACAAGTGTTCATTAAGTTGGCGCATGTAATGTAAATAGAAAGCAGGAATGAATTAAAATTTTTACCCCCATCAGTTGTAGGAGCGGTTCTAGACATTGAAGTTGTGAGCCATTGGCAATGCCTGTTGATGGTTGCAATCCATCGTTTGGCACTAAATGCAAAACCTGAGCTAACAATGGGACGAAAGAGAGGGTGAAGTGATTTGTTATCAACTTCAACATGTTCAATCCATGTTACCTTTGACCCTCTATTGCCCACTTCTTGGATTACACAACCTGATGGCCTTCTTCGAAACTGTACTTGTGGATATGGGAATAAACTCTCCAAGGAAACATCAACCACTCCCCACGTTCCATTTGTGTGCTTTTTACAGTACCTTGCGAAATAGCTTTGTCTTGCTGGTATTAATGGTGTACACTGATGAAACTCTGCTGACATCTGATGAGAAAACAAATAAAATGGATTTTGGAAGACTAGTTACTATATGAATATATTAATTATTAGAGAAAAAAAACAAAGAAATCGATCGTGAAGAATATTTTAGGAATTATAACGGCATGTAATGATACCCCTAAACACTAAAACAAATAAAACGGATTTTTTGAAGAGAACCATTAGCTAGTTACTAAATATAGGCAACACAAATACGTAATTATATCGAACATATTAATTATAAGAGAAAAAACAAGAAAATGAATCGTAATAAATATATTAACCGTAAGAGAAAAACAAACTAATGGATCATAGTCAAGTATATGAAATATCAGAGGAAGAACAAAGAAATAATCCATCATGAAGAATATTAAAAAACTATAATTGCATTTAATGATTTTCATAAACCATAAAGCGAAACCTCGTAGTTAACAAAAAAGTATTCAACTATGAAACAACTCTTTCCTTGAATTTGTATGAGAATATTCTTTCTTTTCGTATATGAATCATTGCAATCACTTTCTTTAAAGTAAGATTCTATAAAACAATAAAGCTACTAAATAAATGTTTCAATATCAATATGTATGTTAAGCAAAACGATAGTGAATTTTTGTACTAAATTTTAATGCATGGAATATTGTTGAGATATCAATAGGGTAATGAATCAAGTAAAATTAGATATAAAATGGATAAATATCAAAATTATACATGAACTTTCTATACAATGTGATACATTGATTTTGATTTTGAGCAATTTATACATAAAATTTTGATTCAAACCATTAAAGACTATTATCGACTATACGTCTATTATTGTATAGATAAATAATTATATTCATCGAATGTAAAAACAAATGAATGTAGTTATTTTTTAAAAATATATACAATTGAATCAAATCAAAGTTTCACGTGTCTAATTAAACCAAAATAAAAGCTTCATGTGTGTATATAATTGTAGCAAATCAAATTCATGTATCACATTCCACATTTAATCGAAGTCAAAGTGTAAATTTTAGATTAAAATGAAGATGATGCTTGGGGTTTACCACTTGAAGAACTCCATTGTAGCTCCCATCAAGGTTTTCTAATATAACTCCTAACAATGTTGTCCTCGAGACAATCTTTGTAAAATGTTGTCGCCATTGTTTCTAATCACAAGAACATGGAAAATGTTAGTTCATTAACAACTTCATAAATGAGTAAACTTACATAATGAAATGGAACAAGGGGAAACAAAATCCCTACTGTATCTATGAGCAATTGGACGATGTTCATAGGGTTCATCTCAACAAATGCGGTCTCTCGAGAACTTTCAATATTCAAAGGCTCGAAATTGAGTTTCGAAAAGGATGATGGGACATCTTGATCAAAGTTACAGTTGCAATCAGAGCTTAGGAAACATTGGGGTTCACCAACTTCAACCATCCTCATTATCTGTTCCATTGTTGCATCAAAGCTACCAAATTCCCTCAAGTATTGAAACCCATTTAGAGTCTCCATTCCACCGTTTCCATTGTGTTGCCATAGTGGTTCACCCATTATTGCCAACTTAAACAGCTCTTCCATGGCTTCCACAGCTTGTTCGATGATTTTGTTCTTGTTCAGATCAGCTCCTATCGAGACCGCCATAAGAAGATCACTTTCTCGGTTCATATGATTGGGTGTAGCATTCGTCGATGATTCCGAGCCCGGTGAATTTTGTGGGGATGGAGGATTATACAATAAAGGGGGGCCAGAATTTTCATTATTTTGTACAAAATAATCCTCCTGGGAAATAAAACATCAACAAGTGATCGAGATAATAAGGAGAAAATGGCTTAACTTTTTATTGTATTATGTTTCCATCATAATGAAATGGACTTCAAAATATAGTATTATTATTTTTATACTATTTTCATTTCTAATGAAATAAAACAGCCTCAACTTCATGATTTTCTATTCAAAATGATGTTTCTTTTCAAATAGAATTCAAAATCTAAAGTTATTTTAATACTATTTTCATTTCTATTGAAATAATTAGGCTTCAACTTTCTACTTTTCTTCTCGAAATGATAATTATTTTGGTCATCATCAAATAAACTTCAAAATGTAGGGTCTTTTCATTCTACTTTCATTTGTATTTAAATAAACATGTTTGATTTTCTTTTCAAAATGATATTGGTCATCATCAAATAGACTTTAAATTCTAGGGTCTTTTTGTACTCTAAAGAAATTTGGGTTTTTTTTTTTTTGGAAAAAGTGATTAGCATGAACCTTAGCTTCGTAGATTTGATTTAGGAATGGCTAGAAATATTCTTTTTCTTTTTCTTTTCTTTTTTTTTTTGAAAAAAGTGATTAACATGAACCTTAGCTTCATAGATTTGCTTTAAGAATGACTAGAAATATTTTATGTTTAGAAAATTAGATCGATTAAACTTACGAAAAATAATACATTTTCTAACAAAGTATCAAAAACATGAACAAAAAAAAAAAAAAAAAAAGAAAAATTACCCATCGGATTTATTTCGGGAGGAGGATTTGCCCCAAACCTGGTTGTAATTAACCTCAATTTCATACCTAGGTGCTTCTTGTAATCCCACCATAGGACTAATTTCCAAAAGAAAAGAAGAAGAAGAAATTAAACGCTTGCCAAATCCATTTTTCAAAGAAAATCCTCGGGAAAGTTAAGAATAATTAAGAAACACTTACACTTCATCCCTGCTACAACTATATTTTGAATGTTCTCAAAATAACCATTCTTTGAACACTTCCAAAATATTATTTTGTTGGATATCATCACTCATGTTTTCACCATTTTCACCTATATTGGCCATCTAAAAAAAAAAAAAGATTTTTTAGTTTAGTTTACCAAGTTTATCTATCTTTCTATCCATCTATAAAATTTTAAATTCTTTTTCCCTGAATCAACATCAATCAAAATGATAGAAAAATCTTGAAAAATGCAAAATAAAAATTTGAAGAAAAAGGATAGAATCATCTATAAATGTTTAATAAAACTAAAAAAATAGTTTAATTTACCTAATAATCTATCTATTGAAATAATTAGGCTTCAACTTTTTGATTTTCTTTTCAAAATGATATAAACTTCAAAATGTAGGGTCTTTTAATTGTTTTCATTTGTATTGAAATAAACATGTTTGATTTTTTTTTTTCAAAATGATAGTGCTCATCTTCAAATGGACTTTAAATTCTGGGTTTTCTTTTCTACTCTAAAGAAATCTGGATTTCTTTTTTATTTTTTTTCTGAAAAGAAAAAGTGATTAACATGAACCTTAGCATCGTAGATTTGCTTTAGGAATGACTAGAAATATTTTATGTTTAACAAATTAGATCAGACTAAACTTCTAAAAAGTATAAAAAAAATGAACAAAACAAAGAAAATGAAATTTTACCACTGGATTCATTTCAGAAGGAGGATTTGCCCCAAACTGGTTATAATTAACCTCAATGTCATACCCAGTAGCTTCTTGTAATCCCACAATAGGACTAATTGCCAAAAGAAAAGAAGAAGAAAAAATGAAACTCTTGCCAAATTCATTTTTGAAAGAAAAATCCCTGGGGAAAATTAAGAATAATTAAGAAACACTTACACACACTTCATCCCCTGCTACAACTATATTTTGAATCTTTTCAAAATAACCATTGTTGAACACTTTCAAAATATTATTTTGTTGGATATCATCATTCACGTTTTCACCATTTCCACCAATATTGGCCATCTTAAAAAAAGTTTTTTTAGTTTAGTTTATCTATCTTTCTGTCTATCTATAAATTTTAAAATTCTTTTTTCCTGAATCAACATCAATCAAAATGATAGAAAATCCTTTCAAAAATACAAAATAAAAAATTTGAAGAAAAAAGGATAGAATCATCAATAATTATTTATTAAACTAAAAAAAAGAGTGTAATTTACCTAATAATCTATCTATCTACAAATTTTTAAATTCTTTTTTTTTTCCCTAATCCAACACCAATCAAAATGATTGAAAAATTTTTGAAAAATACAAAAATAAATTAAAAAAGCACAAGGATAAGTATTTTTAAAAAAAAAATAAAAATCATCCATAAATGTTTTATCTGTAAGTGTCTTTGAAAAAAATCTTTCAAAAAGAAAAAAAGAAATTCATACCTTAAACAAAAAGTGACAAATTTGCCTTCTTCCTCAGGAGTACAACATAAAATTTATCATCTTTCTCAGGAGTACAACACTAAATTTGTATTCATATATTTCAGAGGAAAAGTAAATGGTGAGTAAGAAAGGAGCGCCAGGAGAAGAATGTTAAAAACTATTGCTGAGGGTAAATAGACAGTTCATGAAAGTGTGTGTGTGTGTGTTTTTGTATTTTTCCGTCAATTAGGTTTTTTTTTTGGATTCTTTCTCAGGTGTACAACACTATATATATTTGAGGGGAAAAAAATAAATGGAAAAGAGTGTTGAAATGTTGAGGGTATTTCGCTGATGTGGTACTTCTTTAAAATATGAACAGTTCATGAAAGTGTGTGTGTGTGTGTGTTTTTTTTTTGCTTTCTATTTCTATTCTCTGTCTTTTTTTTTTGGTAAAACATAAAATTGAAATTATTAAACCCTAATTTTTTATACTTTTTCTTTTCTTTTATTTTAAATGTTTTTTCATATTAGTTTAATTAAGAAATTGCGAACAATTTCGAGCATAGAATTATATAAAAATATTTTTCAATATATGTATATATACATGCGATAATTGTTAGGGTTGAATGTAGGCAATATTGAGTATTCGATTATTAGGGATTGGATAAAGATAATTGAGAGTGGGGAAGTGGGTGAGATTGAAAGATCTTGTGTGCAGATTTTATCTAAGCATCCAAGCTTAAGGGATTATTATTCAAAAGGTATGATTTTGGGATAACTTTGTTTTTCCTTCTAGTGGTGGCATTTTGTTTTCAGTATGATATCAAAATTCTCTATGAAAGGTAGTGATTTATGTAATAATCTGGTCGTGTTGAAATGTACATGAATTAATAGTAATTTTGTGTGGGTTATGGAGATTGTGTTTACCATTAGGAGCAGAAGATGAGTCCGTTCTTGAGGAATGGTTATTCTGGGGTTGAGATGATAGAAGAGGCTGTGGGGAGTTGAGTGACCCAAGGTTTTTGTGTCACTTGCCGGCCAATGATCGAAAGGGTGGTTTTTATTCCCTTTTATTTGTTTTGTGCTCTATACCCATTCAGCTGGTTTGTTGTACGATGAAGTGAATTTTTTTTATTTCTTCATAAACTAATTATGCTTTCTGCCTTTTGTTTGTCAACATTAGTCTTGGTTGTCGCATTGGAAAAGGTAGAACGAAGCTCAGGGTGACTAAGAGGAAGCAGTATAGCCTCTATCCAGAAAAGTGCGGCTCCTGAGGTTATATGTGGGACTTTATAAATTGTGTATTTGAAGTAAAAACTCCTTAAGTAGTGCAAATGGTAAAACTCCCTTATATGATACGGATCCTACTTGCACTCATGGATGAAACCTATACGGGTTCTACCATTGGAGATGGAGGAGGAGACTCTGGGTCCGAGGAAAGCTGTACGACTGATGTCGCTGATCCTGTGTTTCTGGAACTTCTTAAGGATGAAAATGATGGCCTTGCTGTATGGTCTTCTATTGATAAAACTCCATTTACAATTAGATGAAAGCAGTTACAAACATAGTATTACTAGAGGAAAGTATAGTTTTCTAACGATTACAGGCTTTTTTAATTAGGAATTTGTTTCTCAGTGCTCTTGTGGAGTGCTTTGCTTTTTAATTTTTAGATTGTTCATTTTCTCTGTATCAAGTATTTTGAATTTCTATTACTGCAAGTAAATGCAACACTTTGCATTTCTAAATTAAGGCTAGCTTACTTTAATATTGTACGCTCTTCCAATAGTACAATATCATATTTTTGAGCTATGAATTGTGTATATAACTAGGCTAACCTGGTTTTTGTTTGTTTTGTAACTAATATCCCTTTTTTTTCTGTAGTTTGAAATAAGTCGACACTTGACAGAAGATTGATTGTTTCAGGAACGCCATTGGACTTCTCCTGGGGTTGCCGCAGTACTACAAGCTGCAACAAATAGCCCTTAGTCTGATAGATTAAAGCAGATACTCAATATCACACCTAGGCTTCTTCATATGTATTTTACTGTTGCTTTGCGCGATGCAAATAAATGTATGTTTTATTTTTATTTTTTTTAAATCCATTTGATATCCTTTTTAGTGCTTTTATAACTCTATCTGCAGGATGTAGCTTTAGTTTAAGTGTCGATACTCATTGCTTGTATCTTAATTTGTGTTCTTGCCTCTCTTTTATAGCATTAATCTTTGCATTAATTCCCATTCTGATGGCTAGAAATTCTACATTATTTCCTGACAAGAACTATATGTATGAGGTTTGTATACATTTTCGAAATATTAGTTCTGTTATTGTATTTCTTGTGGGGCTGCTACCTTGCGGTTATGTACTACCCTCTAGATACATTAATTATTTGGGTCCATACTGAAGTGCTTATGTTAGGCAAATGAAATGGTTTTGTATGGATTCAAAGCTTTTCTTGTAAATGTCCATGTAATAGGACATCAATTTAGATGCTGAGATTGGAATGGCTTGTATTTCTGAGAAGCTATATTTGTGCAGGTTGGCAGAAGGCTCCTAGAATTCATGCTTGCTTCGTTTCAGCGTTCTCCGGATTTTATTGCACTTTTGAGGGTATTATTCACTCAAGTTTCTCCATAGATTTTGGTTTCCCAACTTGTATTAAGCATCTACATTAATTGTTACTGAAATTGATTTTTAAAGGATTGCAATCCTTCTGTCCTTTATTTTGTATAAGTTATGGTCCATTTAACCTTCTGCAGAAGCCTATAGTTGACAGACTCGGGTAAGCATATGACAGCCCAGAAAAGGTCAATAATTACATCCTGTGTTTCGCTTTTCACGCATTAGGGATCTGACTTCATATGTCTTTTCTTCCTTAAATAGACAGAATTGGCGTTACAATTGTGTTGGGCTGTTGGAGAGCATGGCGGGGGTGGTGGGTCGCACAAAGATGCAGCTAGGGAACTTTTTGAAAGTCCAGAGCTACTTTTGTATGAAAACCTTTCATCTAGGTAATATTTTCGTTTTCTCAAACAAAATTTCTTTCTAATGTTGGTTGTTATATGCTGACTTTAATCTCGGTTTCGGAAGTCGTCTAGGTCTGAGGCAGGAGCCTGTCAACTCTGACAGCAGGAACTTCAGAAAGTCATCACAGTCGAGGCTTCTGTGTTTTGTTATCACAGCTATTGCAAAGCTTGCTACATATCACCACTAACCATTGCCGAGGGCACGTGTAGCCTTGGGCAAGGTTGTCTGAATCCAATTTTGGACACTTACTTTGGTCAAATATTTGTAAAGGAGGAAATGAATTTTCTAACTTAATAATGTTGCTTTTCGCTAACTATTCATATTCAGGTTGCTCGATCTCAAATATCAAATTCAAGGGTTTGGAGGTGAACTCGTGATTATTTGGGATTAATGGATGACCTCGCTATCTGTCTGTCTGTCTTGGAACCTTTCAGGCCTACACATGGGACCCCACACAATTCAGGCACAGTCAACTGGAATGATGGAGGCACAAAAATGATTGCGCATATTCAATTTTACATTCTTGGTGAGCAGGAAGGTAAGAGACCATGCCACTTACCCTCCCCCTTGCGTACTACTTTCTTCTGCTTTTGAATAGATGAAACCAATAGGGTTCGGCTCTCTTCCATTACAATCTTCGAGTAACTTTATTGTTTCGGATGCAAGTCCACCCTTCCATGATTTTTCGTTTACAGATATTCTTCCGAGAAGAAGATAGCAATGACCTTATCCTATAGAAAGGCATCTCTGGAGTCCCTAATTTTATTGGAGTTTCCAGTTTTTAGATTCATCTTGTAAGTTTATTTTGATTATGGATTTTACTGTTAGCACATTATGGTGCATTCAACTGATGATGATGTATCATAGAATCATAGAACATAAATGGTGTAACTCTACTTCTAGGTTGAACTCTTTGTATACAAGGTGAAAATCAGTGATAAAAGATCTGACTTGCTTCACATTTTTTTTCTTTTTAATTTCACATTATTAACTTCAATTTTTGGAGTTAATTGTGCCTCTTTTATTCCTTTTCAATATATTTATTTCTTATTTTGATATTTCATTATTTTCTTAGGGAATAAATCTGAATTTTGGTTGAACGTGAATTGATAGCAACATAAATGATTTGATGAAGATAATGGCTTTAATGAGCGCCCACTCCACCCAGCATTTCTCCACCTAAATAGTTACCAACATTTCTTTTTGTTGCCTAAAACTCATTCCACAAATCATCTTAGCTACATCCAACCATACATTACATCATTCTGGTTAATATATTCGACGTCTTTTTACGAATAAATTCATTCAATTCCATCCTATAGTTGACAAAATATTTAATTAAACTAAAAAAAAAAAATAGAGTTTAAATTTACCTAATAATCTATCTATCTGCAAATTTTTGAATTTTTTTTTTTGTTTTTACCTGAACCAACATCAATCAAAATGATAGAAAAATATTTGAAAAATACAGAAAATGAATTAGAAAAGCACAATGATATGTATTTTGAAAAAAGATAAAAATCATCCATAAATGTTTCCATGCATTATCTCTGAGTGTTTTTGAAACTAAAACCTTTCATGAAGAAAAAAGAAAACCATACCTTAAATAAAATGTGATGAACAGATTTGTCTTCTTTCTAAGGAGTACAACACTGAATTTATATATATATATTTGAGAGGGAAAATAAATGGTAAGTAGGAAATGAGCACTAGAAGGGTACATGGGACAAGAGTGTTGAATATTGTTGAGGGTACCTGCTGACTGACACTTCTTTGAAATATGATTGGTTAAAGGTTTTAATGGACAATTTACGAGAGTGTGTGCATTTTTTGTTTTTGCTTTATGTTCTCACTCAATGCTTTTTTTGGTGAAACATAAATTTGAAATTATTAAACCATTATTTTTATACTATTTCTGTAACACCCCAAACCCGACCCATGCGTTATGAGGGGATTTGGTATGTCACACGAGCAAAACATGTTAAACCCCTTTTTTTATTACTAAAATAGGTATTGCTTTGTTAAAATCAAGAAAACAAGTTTGATTTGAAATATTTGATAAAATACTACTAACCTCGAAGATTATTTGATAAATCGATAAATTTGAACTAATGATCTTACAAAATCGTGACTTTTGAAAACAACGTTGAAAATTCGAAAGAGAATCCGAGTCTTTTGAAAATATCGTTAATAGTTCGAGAGAAAATATCCGTGTTAAAAATATTTGTAAAAGTTTATTTTGAAATCCATTTGTTAATCCATTTTAGAAAAATCTTTATTTAAGTTTTTAGAAAAATCTCATTTAAAGTAATTTGAGCAAAAATATAGGTACGTCAAACAATAAGCAAAACAAAATAAACCAGAGGCCTTATTACATCATTTAACTCAAAATAGTAAAGTAATAAAGTGAACGAAATAGAAACCTAAGTCCAAATAAACCATTTCTGAAGTATGACCTCCACCCGAGTCATCCATGGCCCAAGTCTCCATCATTGATCATTACCTGAAAGGAATAAGGAAAACGGGGGTGAGTTACTAGAACTCAGTGTGTAACCCACTTACCGTTGTCCACTGGGCAAAAATCCATTAAGCCATTGTTTGGGCCGAAGCCCATTCATAATAATAAAAATGTATCGAATATAATATGTATATGAAATGCAATTCCCAAACCAAACCTAGTTTTCCATCAGCTACACACCACCCGTACCAACCAACACACATGTGGGTGATCTTTAGTCATCCCACCCCGCCAACACACCAAACGTAGGCATTAAGCCATTTATATCAAATTTGTGGACAAGCCACCAGATTAACAGAATTTACATGGCATTGCCATTTTTCAGATTTGTGACAAAGCCACGGATTTATGTAGCGAGCTACGAACTTCTCTTCATCATTATCCCATCCCATGCAAATCATGTATATAATGCATAACAAATCACAATATAATAACAGTAATTTATTCGGATATTTATTACAAAATTATGGCCCATTACAACAATTAATCAAAAGGCCCATTAAGCAAAATATCAGATTTGGCCCATTTAGCAAAATATCAGATTGGCCCATATAGCAAAATATCAGATTGGCCCATTTATCAAAATATCAGATTGACCCATTTATCAAAATATCAGATCGGCCCATTAAACAATTTCGTAATTCGGCCCTTTAGGGGCATTTTCATAATTCGGCCCTTTAGGGGCATTTTCGTAATTTCGACCCATAGGGGCATTTTTGTAATTTCGATAATTTACCCACTAAGGGTAATTCGGTAATTTCGCAACCTAAGGGTATTTTGGAAATTTCGCAACCTAGTCTTAACTACTAATGTGGAGCATAAAAATCGAAACTGTCCATCTGCATCGTACTAACTAAATTGACTATAACTTGAGTTAGGAATCTCGAAATCTAACTCCGTAAATTTTCATTGATTTTCCAAAATTTTTGACTTAGCCATTTAGTACAGTTTATTCCTTAAAGATTCCCTTGTTTCACTGACCAACAATTCTGACCTCTCTTACCCAAAATTCAAATATCTCACTGTACAGTTTTCATATATTGCTCCTACTTGTTTCTATTGAAAATAGACTCACTAAGGAATCTGTACATATAAACTATAACTCATAATTCACTTTGTACAATTTTATAAGATTTTTCCAAGACAGATCAGGGAGCCACGAAGTCATTCAGAACCAGTCTCACTAAAATTAAGATATCTCAAAATATAAAATTCCTTTTCCTTCTCCGTTTCTTCCATATCAAAATAGACATAGTAAGCTTTAATCTGATATCTTATTCACTTTGTAATTCCTTTTCTCCTATTTTTCGTGATTTTTCAAATACACATCACTGTTTCTGACTGAAACTGTTTTATTACAACATACGTTTACCACTACGATCATGCGCACGCCCGAGTGATCACGGATGCCAGTTTTCGGTTTTCTTCGGTATTCCAACCGATTCAAAAATATTTCATACAAACTTTCAAAGAAGTGTGAGATTACACACCAGTTCAGATATGTATACGGAAGATACGGGATTACACACCTGATTTTGATTTCCTAAAGAACCACTCGTCGATGACCTAGAACAATACCAACCAAAAGTTAGCCTCGGATTTCTAAAAGATTTCGTATCACTTACACTTGAATCACTTACCACTATGTCCGAAGGTAGAATATATCGAGTGATTTCGTCCCTAAAACATAATCGATTAGTCACAACCACTATTATCCTTTAAACGAATAAAGAACGATTTCAAATAATCTATGAAGAACTCCTTACCTTATCGATATTGGATCCAATTTCCACCGTTTGACTTAGGGCTAGAATGATACACGGCCACCCACTTAGAACACTACGAAAAAGAGGGTGATTACAATATGAAGGAATGGAAGATAACACCATTTCGGTTAAGATCAAGATTTACAACCGAATAGTGATAAATACCTATTCGGCTAGAAAGAAAAGAATATGAACATAGAAAAGAATTCACTTACTGATTCAATCGAAGAAAAGAGTGTCAACCCACTTGAGAAAATGATAAAGAAGAGATGAATGAACAAATTTTGGTCTCAATGGTTTGGGTACATTCGGCAACAAGAAGAAAGAAAAGAAGAGAATATGTTCACTAATGGCTTGTAATTTCGGCACAATGCAAAAGAAGAGATTTGGAGAAAACACAAAATTGTGCAAGAGTAGATTTTGGCCTAACAAACACAAAAATTCTATCAAAAGGAAAAGGAGAAATTCGGCTAAGAGAATAGTAATTTGGAGAAAATGGCACACTTGATGCTAAAGGAATTTGACCAAAACAAGGACTAAAGCTTTACCAAAACACCAACAAAAATTCGGCTACCCCCCTTACACATAAAACCGTCCACATACATGGCCATAATGGTCAAATTTTGGCCATCCAAACTTTCCATAACACTCTCCTCTTTTTGTGCCAACATGTTCCCTATACTTGCCTTTTTCTTTTGATTCCTTTCCTTACCTTCATCCTTTCCTTGTTTCCTTAGCTATCATACCATAATTAAAAAGTCTTACTTACCATATTTAAGCCTTGGCCGACACTTACCATATAGAACAAAAAATTAATCCAAAATATTTGCACTAGGTGGGATTCGAACCTTAGATCATTAGTACACTCCACACGACACTTGCCACTTTACCAATTAACTCCTTGTGCTAGTAAAATGCACACTTATTTCCTTAAGTCTAGATGCTACTTGCCTACTCTCCTTAAATGCTTAAACACAAAATTTTTCCTATAGCCCATCTTGAACCCGGAACTTCCTAGAAACCTCGTAACCTTCCAAATTAACTTAACTAATAAGTCCCACTTGAAATAATGTCATTCTCTTATTCTCAAAATTTTAAAACGCTTCTACGCTCAAGGCCCAATGGGCCCAATCCTACTAGGCCCAATTTCGGGATGTTACAATTTTCTTCTTTTATATTAAATGCTTTCTCATATTAGCTTAATTAATAAATTTTGAATAGTTTTGAGCATAAATTTATATAAAAATATTTTTATATACATGCTATAATCGTTAGGGTTGAATGCAGGTAATAACGAGGATTTGATTATTAGAGATTAGACAAATAATTGAGAGTAGGGAAGTGGGTGAGACGGAAGGATCTTGTGTGCAGATTTAAGTGTGGCATCCAAGCTTATGCAACTATTATTCGAAAGGTATGGTTTGGGGATTTCCCCTTCTAGTGGTGACATTTTGTTTTCGTGGATGAAATCATTTTTAAGTTGTGATTTCTGTAATAATCTGGTCGGTATGTGAATTAATAGTGATTTTGTGTGGGTTTTGGTGATTGTGTTTTTACCACGAGGAGCAAAGTGGATTCATGAGGAATGGTTATTTTGGGGTGGCTTTTATCTTGAGATGATAGAATGGGCTGTAGGGATTGAAGGTTTTTGTGTCACTTGCCAATGATTAAAAGGGTGGTTTTGTTGCTCGATTTAGTTAAAGTGTGTTTGATGTGATGTCAATTTTGAATTTGAGTCTCTTTGGTATAGTTGGAAACTAAGTGGATTGTGAGATCAATTTTTATTCCATTTGATGGAGATTAGTTTTGGTAAAGGGAGGTTTTAATTTTTGAAAGTGTGCTACTTAATTTCTCTTGATTGTGCTTCTCAAGTATAGCGGTGTTTTTGATGGGTAAGCTATCAAGATTGTAATTACAACTTAAGTCAATTAGCCTTTAACTAGTCCCTTGCGTTGGCGTTAATTGAATCGGTATCAAGGGAGTGGTGGAAAATCCAATCAGGTGTATTGCACCATTGGCCCCTGTGTGGTGCTCAAGCTCATCATTCATCCAGTGGAAAATTGCAGTACGGATAGTGTAAGATGCAAATTCCTAGCGCTAATCGACATCCATTGTATCAATACAAATAGATTCATGTCTCCAATTTGAAACTTATGGCTAGTTTTTAAATTTTATTTTACTGTTGTTATTGCCATATAAAATAGGCTAATTTGAGAAGTGGATTTAATTCCTTTTAAGTAAACATATATTTTTATTATCAGATTTAAGTAAACATATCTCATTTATATATATATATATATATCATGTAAATGTCAAATTATGTGTTCACTCCATAAGTTTAAACCAAATTAATATCTAATAACAAAATATTTTATTTAAATTTAATTATAAATGTTGGTACAAAAAATAAAATTTTCGACGCATATGATTTTCGAAATAGCAAAATTTACAATTTAACCGCTATCATTTAAGTTGACTGAATTTTCAAAGATCGAAAAATATAGAGACTTAAACTAGAAACTAGCGAAATTAAAGTACAAGATTAAATCCTCAACTCTAACAAAAATACATAAACTAGACTGAATATGTAATTACCTTTTTCTTAACAATACGAGATTATTTATCAACAGGGTGTATGAACCGGAAAAAAAAACACCACCATGTCCTGGTTTCATGATAAGTTTTAACAAATTCAACAGGCTAGGAGATAATGACAAAATTCTTAACTGAATATTCGATATTATCTCATGATTTTCTGTACTCCTTATACTATTTTATATTACATGTTTCGAAATTATGTTTTGCCGTGAGAAATCAATTTTTAGAGGTAGAAAATTATTATTTTTACATACTAATAAAATTTATTATATACACTAATAACTTTGAACATATTGAAAGTAAATAACTAAAGTAATTTTTTTAAGATGAGCCGATATTTAGTACTTTGGTGACAAACAAATAATCCATCATTTCTTATTTAATTTCAAACCATCATCATATAAAATAACCAAACAAGTAACCCATTATTTCTTTTTTCTGACTATATGAGCTCCTGAAAGCCAAAATCCAAATCAAGCAAGTGATTCAATCCAAATCCAAAATTAAAACTCTCAACTTCCTCTTAAATTCTTGACCAATTAACAACAACATAATAAAGAAGTCTAAAACTGTGGATTAGTTTCTATGAGCCCATTGCTCAACAAAGAGTCCTATCAAAAGCTCTTCTAAAACATTCCTTTAAGAAAGCTACAGTTTGCAGATAATATTATATTGAAGTTTCTATTTGAACTCCTTGGTTACATAACTTACGTTTCAACAACTTCAAAAGAAGCATTATTAATACCGCAACTCATAAAGCAAATATAAATCCATCATTACTGCAGCAAGATACCAACAAAAAGAAAAGCTCAAGACTTAGCAATGGCATGACCTTATGCCAAATGGCATAGCATCCTTGATCGAAGCAACGGTTGTTGATAAGATAGCATCAATGATTTTGAGCGTCGACAAAGGCATATATTCCTTGTTGCTTAATCTGTCGACGCTTTGAAGCGCTAGGGTTAAGATACTTCCCACGGCTCCATCTCTCCTGCCCGGGTGCCTTATCGGGCATAATCTTTGAACCACGATGGCAAAATAGATACAAATTTTGGGTTACCACCATTCAAGATTTTTGACATGGCCATGATATCCATCGGCACAGATATACTATGTACGAGCAGTTTCATCGGTGTAGCTTTCTTGGAGATATAGTATCTCGATCTTGTTTGGCGATGACTGCAAATTTATTAGTATGCTTATTAGTTAGTTCATGGAGGAAATTGTGATGAGAAAAGAAAAGGAAATGATCGAAACACTTACATTCACTTGCATAATGGAAACTCAATTTTTAGGATTTTCACCATTACTGACATAGACAAGTTCTCGGACATGTCGTTGATTTGAAAGCAAATCCCACTGCATAATTATACACCCCGGAATCCATCCATGAAAAGTTACACGCTCAGTGCAGTAATATATATACACACATATATGTTTTTATACATGCATGCATTCAAACAGCAGGACAAGAAAATAACCCTAAAAAATAAACACGTATATATATAAGTTTTACATACCCTGTTTCTTGTACGTTCATGACGAAGAAAATCAAACAGAACCTCCATCGGAACTGGAATTTGAATTGAAGTAGTGAAGATTACAATGTTACCAGAAGGCTTCCCAGGAACCTTTAATATATTTCCGTATCTCAACCTAACATCTTGAGCAGCAAAGTTTTGAGGTAACCCCGACCATACATTCTCAGAACATGAATTAAAATTGTTGAAAAAATTCTTAGTCATCTTTTCAGCCAATTTCAGCAGACTCTCCCTCCCTTCTTGTGGTATTAAAACTGTTTTTCCAAACAAATCAAATTACATCAACAAGTGTTCATTAAGTTGGCGCATGTAATGTAAATAGAAAGCAGGAATGAATTAAAATTTTTACCCCCATCAGTTGTAAGAGCGGTTCTAGACATTGAAGTTGTGAGCCATTGGCAATGCCTGTTGATGGTTGCAATCCATCGTTTGGCACTAAATGCAAAACCTGAGCTAACAATGGGACGAAAGAGAGGGTGAAGTGATTTGTTATCAACTTCAACATGTTCAATCCATGTTACCTTTGACCCTCTATTGCCCACTTCTTGGATTACACAACTGATGGCCTTCTCAAAGCTGTACTTGTGGATATGGGAATAAACTCTCCAAGGAAACATCAACCACTCCCCACGTTCCATTTGTGTGCTTTTTACAGTACCTTGCGAAATAGCTTTTTCTTGCTGGTATTAATGGTGTACACTGATGAAACTCTGCTGACATCTGATGAGAAAACAAATAAAATGGATTTTGGAAGACTAGTTACTATATGAATATATTAATTATTAGAGAAAAAAAAAACAAAGAAATCGATCGTGAAGAATATTTTAGGAATTATAACGGCATGTAATGATACCCCTAAACACTAAAACAAATAAAACGGATTTTTTGAAGAGAACCATTAGCTAGTTACTAAATATAGGCAACGCAAATACGTAATTATATCGAACATATTAATTATAAGAGAAAAAACAAGAAAATGAATCGTAATAAATATATTAACCGTAAGAGAAAAACAAACTAATGGATCATAGTCAAGTATATGAAATATCAGAGGAAGAACAAAGAAATAATCCATCATGAAGAATATTAAAAAACTATAACTGCATTTAATGATTTTCATAAACCATAAAGCGAAACCTCGTAGTTAACAAAAAAGTATTCAACTATGAAACAACTCTTTCCTTGAATTTGTGTGAGAATATTCTTTCTTTTCGTATATGAATCATTGCAATCACTTTCTTTAAAGTAAGATTCTATAAAACAATAACGCTACTAAATAAATGTTTCAATATCAATATGTATGTTAAGCAAAACGATAGTGAATTTTTGTACTAAATTTTAATGCATGGAATATTGTTGAGATATCAATAGGGTAATGAATCAAGTAAAATTAGATATAAAATGGATAAATATCAAAATTATACATGAACTTTCTATACAATGTGATACATTGATTTTGATTTTGAGCAATTTATACATAAAATTTTGATTCAAACCATTAAAGACTATTATCGACTATACGTCTATTATTGTATAGATAAATAATTATATTCATCGAATGTAAAAACAAATGAATGTAGTTATTTTTTTAAAAATATATACAATTGAATCAAATCAAAGTTTCACGTGTCTAATTAAACCAAAACAAAAGCTTCATGTGTGTATATAATTGTAGCAAATCAAATTCATGTATCACATTCCACATTTAATCGAAGTCAAAGTGTAAATTTTAGATTAAAATGAAGATGATGCTTGGGGTTTACCACTTGAAGAACTCCATTGTAGCTCCCATCAAGGTTTTCTAATATAACTCCTAACAATGTTGTCCTCAAGACAATGCTGTAAAATGTTGTCGCCCATTGTTTCTAATCACAAGAACATGGAAAATGTTAGTTCATTAACAACTTCATAAATGAGTAAACTTACATAATGAAATGGAACAAGGGAAACAAAATCCCTACTGTATCCATGAGCAATTGGACGATGTTCATAGGGTTCATCTCAACAAATGCGGTCTCTCGAGAACTTTCAATATTCAAAGGCTCGAAATTGAGTTTCGAAAAGGATGATGGGACATCTTGATCAAAGTTACAGTTGCAATCAGAGCTTAGGAAACATTGGGGTTCACCAACTTCAACCATCCTCATTATACATTTCCATTGTTGCATCAAAGCTACCAAATTCCCTCAAGTATTGAAACCCATTTAGAGTCTCCATTCCCGTTTCCATTGTGTTGCCATAGTGGTTCACCCATTATTGCCAACTTAAACAGCTCTTCCATGGCTTCCACAGCTTGTTCGATGATTTTGTTCTTGTTCAGATCAGCTCCTATCGAGACCGCCATAAGAAGATCACTTTCTCGGTTCATATGATTGGGTGTAGCATTCGTCGATGATTCCGAGCCCGGTGAATTTTGTGGGGATGGAGGATTATACAATAAAGGGGGGCCAGAATTTTCATTATTTTGTACAAAATAATCCTCCTGGGAAATAAAACATCAACAAGTGATCGAGATAATAAGGAGAAAATGGCTTAACTTTTTATTGTATTATGTTTCCATCATAATGAAATGGACTTCAAAATATAGTATTATTATTTTTATACTATTTTCATTTCTAATGAAATAAACAGGCCTCAACTTCATGATTTTCTATTCAAAATGATGTTTCTTTTCAAATAGAATTCAAAATCTAAAGTTATTTTAATACTATTTTCATTTCTATTGAAATAATTAGGCTTCAACTTTCTACTTTTCTTCTAAATGATAATTATTTTGGTCATCATCAAATAAACTTCAAAATGTAGGGTCTTTTCATTCTACTTTCATTTGTATTTAAATAAACATGTTTGATTTTCTTTTCAAAATGATATTGGTCATCATCAAATAGACTTTAAATTCTAGGGTCTTTTTGTACTCTAAAGAAATTTGGGTTTTTTTTTTTTTTTTTTTGGAAAAAGTGATTAGCATGAACCTTAGCTTCGTAGATTTGATTTAGGAATGGCTAGAAAATATTCTTTTTCTTTTCTTTTTTTTTTTTTTGAAAAAAGTGATTAACATGAACCTTAGCTTCATAGATTTGCTTTAAGAATGACTAGAAATATTTTATGTTTAGAAAATTAGATCGATTAAACTTACGAAAAATAATACATTTTCTAACAAAGTATCAAAAACATGAACAAAATAAAAAGAAAAAAAAAAGAAAAATTACCACTGGATTTATTTCAGGAGGAGGATTTGCCCCAAACTGGTTGTAATTAACCTCAATTTCATACCCAGGTGCTTCTTGTAATCCCACCATAGGACTAATTTCCAAAAGAAAAGAAGAAGAAGAAATTAAACGCTTGCCAAATCCATTTTTCAAAGAAAAATCCCTGGGGAAAGTTAAGAATAATTAAGAAACACTTACACTTCATCCCCTGCTACAACTATATTTTGAATGTTCTCAAAATAACCATTGCTGAACACTTTCAAAATATTATTTTGTTGGATATCATCACTCATGTTTTCACCATTTTCACCTATATTGGCCATCTAAAAAAAAAAAGATTTTTTTAGTTTAGTTTACCAAGTTTATCTATCTTTCTATCCATCTATAAAATTTTAAATTCTTTTTCCCCTGAATCAACATCAATCAAAATGATAGAAAAATCTTGGAAAAATGCAAAATAAAAAATTTGAAGAAAAAAGGATAGAATCATCTATAAATGTTTAATAAAACTAAAAAAATAGTTTAATTTACCTAATAATCTATCTATTGAAATAATTAGGCTTCAACTTTTTGATTTTCTTTTCAAAATGATATAAACTTCAAAATGTAGGGTCTTTTAATTACATTTTCATTTGTATTGAAATAAACAGTTTGATTTTTTTCAAAATGATAGTGCTCATCTTCAAATGGACTTTAAATTCAGGTTTTCTTTTCTACTCTAAAGAAATATAGATTTCTTTTTTTTTTTTTTCGAAAGAAAAAGTGATTAACATGAACCTTAGCATCGTAGATTTGCTTTAGGAATGACTAGAAATATTTTATGTTTAACAAATTAGATCAGACTAAACTTCTAAAAAGTATAAAAAAAATGAACAAAACAAAGAAAATGAAATTTTACCACTGGATTCATTTCAGAAGGAGGATTTGCCCCAAACTGGTTATAATTAACCTCAATGTCATACCCAGTAGCTTCTTGTAATCCCACAATAGGACTAATTGCCAAAAGAAAAGAAGAAGAAAAATTAAACTCTTGCCAAATCCATTTTTGAAAGAAAAATCCTGGGAAAATTAAGAATAATTAAGAAACACTTACACACACTTCATCCCTACTACAACTATATTTTGAATCTTCTCAAAATAACCATTGTTGAACACTTTCAAAATATTATTTTGTTGGATATCATCATTCACATTTTCACCATTTCCACCAATATTGGCCATCTTAAAAAAGTTTTTTAGTTTAGTTTATCTATCTTTCTGTCTATCTATAAATTTTAAAATTCTTTTTCCTGAATCAACATCAATCAAAATGATAGAAAATCCTTTCAAAAATACAAAATAAAAATTTGAAGAAAAAAGGATAGAATCATCAATAATTGTTTATTAAACTAAAAAAAAAGAGTGTAATTTACCTAATAATCTATCTATCTACAAATTTTTAAATTCTTTTTTTTCCCTAAACCAACACCAATCAAAATGATAGAAAAATCTTTGAAAAATACAAAAATAAATTAAAAAAGCAAGGATAAGTATTTTTTTTTTAAAAAATAAAAATCATCCATAAATGTTTTATCTGTAAGTGTCTTTGAAAAAAATCTTTCAAAAAGAAAAAAGAAATTCATACCTTAAACAAAAAGTGACAAATTTGCCTTCTTCCTCAGGAGTACAACATAAAATTTATCATCTTTCTCAGGAGTACAACACTAAATTTGTATACATATATTTCAGAGGAAAAGTAAATGGTGAGTAAGAAAGGAGCGCCAGGAGAAGAATGTTAAAAACTACTGCTGAGGGTAAATAGACAGTTCATGAAAGTGTGTGTCTGTGTTTTTGTATTTTTCCGTCAATCAGGTTTTTTTTGGGTTCTTTCTCAGGTGTACAACACTATATATATTTGAGGGGAAAAAAATAAATGGAAAAGAGTGTTGAAATGTTGAGGGTATTTGCTGATGTGGTACTTCTTTAAAATATGAACAGTTCATGAAAGTGTGTGTGTGTGTGTGTTTTTTTTTTTGCTTTCTATTCTCTGTCATTTTTTTTTGGTAAAACATAAAATTGAAATTATTAAACCCTAATTTTTTATACTTTTTCTTTTCTTTTATTTTAAATGTTTTTTCATATTAGTTTAATTAAGAAATTGCGAACAATTTCGAGCATAAAATTATATAAAAATATTTTTCAATATATGTATATATACCTGCGATAATTGTTAGGGTTGAATGCAGGCAATATTGAGTATTTGATTATTAGGGATTGGATAAAGATAATTGAGAGTAGGGAAGTGGGTGAGATTGAAAGATCTTGTGTGCAGATTTTATCTAAGCATCCAAGCTTAAGGGATTATTATTCAAAAGGTATGATTTTGGGATAACTTTGTTTTTCCTTCTAGTGGTGGCATTTTGTTTTCAGTATGATATCAAAATTCTCTATGAAAGGTAGTGATTTATGTAATAATCTGGTCGTGTTGAAATGTACATGAATTAATAGTAATTTTGTGTGGGTTATGGAGATTGTGTTTACCATTAGGAGCAGAAGATGAGTCCGTTCTTGAGGAATGGTTATTCTGGGGTTGAGATGATAGAAGAGGCTGTGGGGAGTTGAGTGACCCAAGGTTTTTGTGTCACTTGCCGGCCAATGATTGAAAGGGTGGTTTTTATTCCCTTTTATTTGTTTTGTGCTCTATACCCATTCAGCTGGTTTGTTGTACGATGAAGTGAATTTTTTTTATTTCTTCATAAACTAATTATGCTTTCTGACTTTTGTTTGTCAACATTAGTCTTGGTTGTCGCATTGGAAAAGGTAGAACGAAGCTCAGGGTGACTAATAGGAAGCAGTATAGCCTCTATCCAGAAAAGTGCGGCTCCTGAGGTTATATGTGGGACTTTATAAATTGTATATTTGAAGTAAAAACTCCTTAAGTAGTGCAAATGGTAAAACTCCCTTATATGATACGGATCCTACTTGCACTCATGGATGAAGCCTATACGGGTTCTACCATTGGAGATGGAGGAGGAGACTCTGGGTCCGAGGAAAGCTGTACGACTGATGTCGCTGATCCTGTGTTTCTGGAACTTCTTAAGGATGAAAATGATGGCCTTGCTGTATGGTCTTCTATTGATAAAACTCCATTTACAATTAGATGAAAGCAGTTACAAACATAGTATTACTAGAGGAAAGTAAAGTTTTCTAACGATTACAGGCTTTTTTAATTAGGAATTTGTTTCTCAGTGCTCTTGTGGAGTGCTTTGCTTTTTAATTTTTAGATTGTTCATTTTCTCTGTATCAAGTATTTTGAATTTCTATTACTGCAAGTAAATGCAACACTTTGCATTTCTAAATTAAGGCTAGCTTACTTTAATATTGTACGCTCTTCCAATAGTACAATATCATATTTTTGAGCTATGAATTGTGTATATAACTAGGCTAACCTGGTTTTTGTTTGTTTTGTAACTAATATCCCTTTTTTTTTCTGTAGTTTGAAATAAGTCGACACTTGACAGAAGATTGATTGTTTCAGGAACGCCATTGGACTTCTCCTGGGGTTGCCGCAGTACTACAAGCTTCAACAAATAGCCCTCAGTCTGATAGATTAAAGCAGATACTCAATATCACACCTAGGCTTCTTCATATGTATTTTACTGTTGCTTTGCGCGATGCAAATAACTGTATGTTTTATTTTTATTTTTTTTAAATCCATTTGATATCCTTTTTAGTGCTTTTATAACTCTATCTGCAGGATGTAGCTTTAGTTTAAGTGTCGATACTCATTGCTTGTATCTTAATTTGTGTTCTTGCCTCTCTTTTATAGCATTAATCTTTGCATTAATTCCCATTCTGATGGCTAGAAATTCTACATTATTTCCTGACAAGAACTATATGTATGAGGTTTGTATACATTTTCGAAATATTAGTTCTGTTATTGTATTTCTTGTGGGGCTGCTACCTTGCGGTTATGTACTACCCTCTAGATACATTAATTATTTGGGTCCATACTGAAGTGCTTATGTTAGGCAAATGAAATGGTTTTGTATGGATTCAAAGCTTTTCTTGTAAATGTCCATGTAATAGGACATCAATTTAGATGCTGAGATTGGAATGGCTTGTATTTCTGAGAAGCTATATTTGTGCAGGTTGGCAGAAGGCTCCTAGAATTCATGCTTGCTTCGTTTCAGCGTTCTCCGGATTTTATTGCACTTTTGAGGGTATTATTCACTCAAGTTCCTCCATAGATTTTGGTTTCCCAACTTGTATTAAGCATCTACATTAATTGTTACTGAAATTGATTTTTAAAGGATTGCAATCCTTCTGTCCTTTATTTTGTATAAGTTATGGTCCATTTAACCTTCTGCAGAAGCCTATAGTTGACAGACTCGGGTAAGCATATGACAGCCCAGAAAAGGTCAATAATTACATCCTGTGTTTCGCTTTTCACGCATTAGGGATCTGACTTCATATGTCTTTTCTTCCTTAAATAAACAGAATTGGCGTTACAATTGTGTTGGGCTGTTGGAGAGCATGGCGGGGGTGGTGGGTTGCAGAAAGATGCAGCTAGGGAACTTTTTGAAAGTCCAGAGCTACTTTTGTATGAAAACCTTTCATCTAGGTAATATTTTCGTTTTCTCAAACAAAATTTCTTTCTAATGTTGGTTGTTTTATGCTGACTTTAATCTCGGTTTCGGAAGTCGTCTAGGTCTGAGGCAAGAGTCTGTCAACTCTGACTGCAGGAACTTCAGAAAGTCATCACAGTCGAGGCTTCTGTGTTTTGTTATCACAGCTATTGCAAAGCTTGCTACATATCATCACTAACCATTGCCGAGGGCACGTGTAGCCTTGGGCAAGGTTGTCTGAATCCAATTTTGGACACTTACTTTGGTCAAATATTTGTAAAGAAGGAAATGAATTTTCTAACTTAATAATGTTGCTTTTCGCTAACAATTCATAGTCAGGTTGCTCGATCTCAAATATCAGATTCAAGGGTTTGGAGGTGAACTCGTGATTATTCGGGATTAATGGATGACCTCGCTATCTGTCTGTAACACCCCTAACTAAATATGTACAAGCTTTACTCTCTTTTTTTAAAAAAAAAAAACAAGTTATCTATCACTCAAAAACAATTGTACTTGTACCAATTTCAAGATCCCTTTTTCCATTGTCAAAAACAATGAATATTTTGAACTATATCCCCTACTAAAGAACCCTAACCTATATATATATTAATTTAGGGGTACATATTTTGGGTTTAGTGTTTTGAGTGCAGTGTGTGTATGATGTAGGTGCAGGGTTTAAGATTTAATAACTTAAGACTTAAAAGGTTTTAGGGTTTAAAATTTGTGGATTAAATGTTAGGGTTTAGTGGTTTAGGTTTTATACCCCTAAATATATGTACATTTTTTAATTTATATCTCTAATCCATAAACACTAAACACTTAAACCCTTAAATACAAAATCATAAATCTTAAAACTTTAAACCCGAAACCCAAAACACTAAACCCTTAAACCATTAAATATAAATTCTAAAACTCTAAACCCTAAACCCTTAAATCTTTGGTAAACCCCAAACCTACACCACACTACACTTGAAACACTAAACCCTAAACCATTAACACTAAATCATAAATCTTAAATAGTAAACCCGAAAATAAAATAATTTTTATATTGATTTATTATACAAGGACCAAAACGGCGCCGTTCTAGTATTGAAACAATCTATTTTTTGTGGCGTTTTTAATAAAAACGCCACTATTATTGAGCCTTTTTACAATTTTTTACATTGAATTATTAAATGGGAACCAAAACGGCGCCGTTTGAGTTTTGAGATAATTAGATTATTAGCGGCGTTTTTCCAAAAGCGCCGCTAATGCTCAGACCTTTAGCGGCGTTTTAGGAAAAAGCGCCGCTACATATCATTTTTAGCGGCGTTTTTGAAATAAACGCCGCTATTGCTCATTTTTTTGCGGCGTTTTCCTTCAAACGCCGCTAATGTATAATATTGACGCCACTAAAAACGCCGCTAAAAGTCTATTTTGGTGTAGTGCAATTTCAATTAGCAAGGTCACACTATCAAAATCAAACCTATTTTGTAAACAACCCTACATATAAACCAAACTCATTACACACATATACGACTAACATGAAATGTTAGTTACTAAAATACACAATCACCATATTCGGCTTTGCACAATAAAACTTCAACCGAAAGGTCATTCAAGCTACATTATCATACCTCAAGCATAAACACATGAATAATTATACTTTCATAAAAGGATTAACCTCATGACCGAACATACACAAGATCAAAGTACCACAAATTAGCCATTTTCGCATGGCATACATCCATTAAAGATTCGTCTTATATAGATCCTAAGAAAAGAAAATAGCTTATACATGCCATAATCATCAAGGATTAATCTATCAATAAGGGGTACCAAAATAGATGATAGTATGATGAGCTTCCAAATTGATCCACGAGCTTAAGTTGAACCTTGTAAAAGTGATCTACAATTCCAAAAAAACAACGGAAAGAAAGTAAGCTTCACAAACTTAGTAAGATTTCACTTGATAAACTAAGTACATTTATTCTACTAAAATTTTCAGTAAGCAATTCACATACCACAACAACAAGGCCGAACAATCGAGGTTTCAAGAACCAATCCATGGATATTGTATGACTAAACGCGTCCTATATATATACTTACCATTCGAAACTTAGCCATTCATGCTTAATTCTAGGATACTATTTCCCAACGTTACTATATACCAATTTGCATTTATAACATAGTCTTTTAAAACGAGCCACATACGCCGCACGTTGATAAATAAGTTTAATGATGTTTTGCACGATTAGTACCCTTGATAAAATCACTATGTAACGATCGCTCACATAGAGCCGTTGCTCAATGATCTCAGAACGATCGCTCACACAGAGCCGTTACTCAATAATCCCATAACGATCGCTCACATAGAGCCGTTATTTAAAACTATTTAAAACGCATGAACGCACACACAGAGCCGTTACTTATTCACTGCAAACTTAGTGCTCAATTATAGTTTCGCACTCCATAGTACATTTTGTAAACTCGTAATTCATATAAAAATACCAAATCATTCATATAATCAAGCTAACATTCATCCAAGCATATAATCGCCCATGCATTAATTCATGAAAATAATTATATTCTCATGTTCAATATAACTAAAATATCTAGCACATTACCTCCATACTATATCTTTACTTGAATACATTTCTTACCATCACTTAGTGTATATATATATTTATACACATTTGCATTCAAATTTAAGGTGGTACGTAAATTCATACTACTCAATCAACTGTCTTAACTTACCTTGCATAATACAAACGGTTAAATAATCTCCATAACTCATTCGGCAATATTAGCTCAATAATCCAATAACCATTCAACATTATCAATGTATTAAGAATTGTTTTAATTAACTCGTTTGCTTGAAATCTTACCTCAAGAACGACGATCTGTGGTTTCACGGCTACTGCGTCTAGTTTATCTTTCCCCGCTCCTTTTCCAAATCTTTCCTTCCTTGATCTAAACCAAATTTAAAAGAACCTATTCAAATCATTTCATTCATCTCTAATCGACACATAATTATACCATTCTTTCCATCTATCAATCATAATTTGAAACTTTTACAATAGAGCCGAATTCTCCTCAAGCTTAATTAAAATTCTTTGTCACAATTAAACCATTCATCAAGGCCGAATATACTATTTAATGTACCCGAATTTTCATATACATATACATAAACATATATCCAACAATTAAGAAAGAAAAACCTCACACATGGCCATCTCAACGTTCACGAATGTAAGAGGGCATCTTCATGCTCAAATTGAATCAATCCCTCCTATCGTTCCTACAAGCTTAAATTACTACTCTCCATTTTATCTAATTCTCTATCTCCATTCATCTAATATTCATTAACACAACAAACTATAATCACCTCCCATGGCTGAAACTCAACATGCCTAACTTCAAAAATTTCAACATGCTTTTGGTAATGTTCAAAGTAACCAACTCATTTACATATAGATTACTAAATTAAAGCTCAAATTCTCACCTTACCAAACACATGCAATGGCCGAATGATGAGGGATGAATTTTCTCCTTTTCTTTGAAGGGGAATTCGGGGAAGAAGATGAAGGAAAGGAAAGAGAAAATCAATTTCTTTTCATGTTTATTTTGTTAAATTAATATAATACATATATTATTATTCATAAAATATATTATTTACATTATAAAATACAAAAATAATCTTCCCCCATCATCATTGCCGTCCACTAGCATGAAAGGTGGAAATTTGACATGCAAATCCTTGAATCAAATAAACAATTCAATTTACTCTTCTAATTTCATGCTTACTACTTTTGCCACTTTAGCAATTTAATCCTTTTATTAAATCAAACATCCAAACATTTAAATTATCCTACGATATTTTTACTCATGCACAAACACTTAACATAGACATCAAATAAATAAATAAAATATTTTTCTAATTCGAATTCGTGGTCCCGAAACCACCATTCCGATTAGGGTCGAATTCAGACTGTTACACTGTCTGTATATCTTGGAACCTTTCAGGCCTTCACATGGGGCCCCACACAATCCAGGCACGGTCAACTGGAATGATGGAGGCACAAAAATGATTGCGCATATTCAATTTTACATTTTTGGTGAGCAGGAAGGTAAGAGACCATGCCACTACTTACCCTCCCTTCGAGTAACTTTATTGTACTACTTTCTTCTTCGATATTCTTTTTGAACAGATGAAACCAATAGGGTTCTCGGCTCTAGGATTTCCATTACAGTGTTCATTTAAAGCACAAGAGGAGTAAGTGGCAAGATGGTTAAGGAGCTTGAAAGGTAGCTTGAGGTTAGAGGTTCGAGTGGTATGTTTAGCATTTTGAAGGTTTATTTTTGTATTGATGTGCAAGCTAATTATTATCAAGTGTTTTGGTAGGAATCTCGATAGGACAAGTGACAAATACGGAATTCGGTGAATTGGAGGAAAAAAACGTCTCGGATTTCGCTAGTATATTCGAGAATTGCTAGAAAATAGGTGTGTAAGATCTCTATACACACTTTATTAATTTACGTGCTATTATTATTTGCCTTAGATCTTTTGGTTGTGATTTGCTTATGGCTAAGCATGGAATCTGTAAGTCCCCTAATTTGTAATTTTTGATATATGATTTGTATGCCATTACATGATGTTAAATGCTATGACATGAAACATGATAATTGATATATAAGCATGTGATGGTGGGATTGATGAGAGGAGGGGATGAATTATGGGTATCGTTAGTGGTTTTGACCACAAGATGGGTTGGCCCCATCGGATTATTTGTGACCTATGGTCATCGGTGGTTTTGACCACAACGATTGATTAATTTGCGACTAAGTCCCGTGGTTTGGTCCACACACCCTTCCATGATCGGTGGTTTTTTTTCATCCGATTTGTGACTCTAAGTCATGATATTCTTCCGAGAAGAAGATAGCAATGACCTTATCCTATAGAAAGGCATCTCTGGAGTTCCTAATTTTATTGGAGTTTCCAGATTTTAGATTCATCTTGTAAGTTTATTTTGATTATGGATTTTTAAATGTTAGCACATTATGGTGCATTCAATTTTGATGATGATGTATCATAGAATCATAGAACATAAATGGTGTAACTCTACTTGTAAGTTTATTTTGATTATGTTGAACTCTTTGTATACAAGGTGAAAATCGGTTGATAAAAGATCGTTGATAAAAGATCCGACTTGCTTCACATTTTTTCTTTTTAATTTCACATTATTAACTTCAATTTTTGGAGTTAATTGTGCCTCTTTTATTCCTTTTCAATATATTTATTTCTTATTTTGATATTTCATTATTTTCTTAGGGAATAAATCTGAATTTTGGTTGAACGTGAATTGATAGTAGCATAAATGATTTGATGAAGATAATGGCTTTAATGACGCCCACTCCACCAGCATTTCTCCACCTAAATAGTTACCAACATTTCTTTTTGTTGCCTAAAACTCATTCCACAAATCATCTTAGCTACATCCAACCATACATTACATCATTCTGGTTAATATATTCGATGTCTTTTTACGAATAAATTCATTCAATTCCATCCTATAGTTGACAAAATGTTTAATTAAACTAAAAAAAAGAGTTTAAATTTACCTAATAATCTATCTATCTGCAAATTTTTGAATTTTTTTTTGTTTTTACCTGAACCAACATCAATCAAAATGATAGAAAAATATTTGAAAAATACAGAAAATGAATTAGAAAAGCACAATGATATGTGTCGAAACCATTTTAAAATCAGTTTTGAAAACGGGGACCGACTTTAAAAACAAAAAATGGGAGTCGCCACCAATCCCTTTTATTTAGGTGTGATTGGATCACCTTGTAAAGCATTTCACTTTGAAACATTTGATTTTGGTCTACGGAAAACAAAAAACGGGTTCGGGAGTCGATTACGTATGAGGAAGGGTTAGCATCCTCATAACGCCCAAAGATTGGTACCTAATTGATAGAATCATGTCCAAATGTTGAAATTTAAAAATTTTTAAAATAAGATCCGTTTATTAGAAGGAAAACCAAGACTTACCTATTTCAAGGAAATAAAATACCACACCTAATAAGTTAGGGTACAGCGTCTTATAACTTCGAAGCTAGGTGCACCTTTATTTTAGAAAACTCCTACCTTGAGACACAAAACATCACACCCAATAAGTTAGGATACAGTGATTTGAATTATCAGAGTAAGTTTTTATTTTGAAATTAGTAAACCTTGATTTTGAAAATGGAGGGATACTTAATACTTTGAATTTTACAAGAGAAACCACAACCCAATAAGTTAGGGCACAATTCCTTTTTGTAAACTCTCGGTATCACATATCACAAAAATGTTTTAATTTTAAAAAAAATATAAAAATATTATGGTATGAGTAGTATAACATACATATCAATTGTAATTCCATGAATTATATTAACAATATATAAAAGGACAATATAACATAAATAAATAAAACATCATATTAAGCTATACACATGTAATATAAATGACTAATAGCTAACACATAATAGTTTTAACTAAATACATATATAATATATTAACAAGAACATATAATATACAAAATAAATTTCAAACAATACAAGATAAAATAGTATTATATTATAAAATGTAATAATTAATGCATATAGATATTAAAATGATATGTTTAAATGAATAGTAACAAATAATTATGTATTTTATGATATTAATTAAATAATCAAATACTAATTAATTATATCAAAAAAAAAATTGAATTGAAAAGTAAACGTATTTCTGAGGTAAATTTATAAAAAAATAAAACTTGATTTGAATGAAATTAAAACGAATAAAATAACATAGGGACTGCAATTGCAATTTCCCCTTTTAAACGTATCACGCGGATCCTGGTCGGGTTTGCGGGTTGGCGCGCGGACCCTATCCTGATAAAACGACGTCGTTCGCTTTTGGTTATAAAAGTCAATTTAAAAAAAAAATATTAGCTTTAGGGTTTTCTTAAAAAAACTTAAAATCCTCTGAAGAAAAAAAAAAGGGGGGGAGAGCTGCGTCTGTTCGTTTGCGTTTGCCCAGGCCACGCGCGCACGCGCCTCCGTGGCCGGTGGCCGGAAGTCTGGGTCGACGATTTCCGCGTTTTCGAGAAGGTAAACTTCTTCTTATCCTCTTTTCAACAGTAGTTATATATATATATATATATATATATATATATATATAGAATTAAAATAAAAAAATAAATAAACGATTGGATGAAAGACGAATCACCTTAAAAAAAGAAACTCTATTTTTTTTTCCTCTGTTTCTGTGAATATTCGGGTACCTTGTATTGCTCTCTCTCTGTATTTTTTTGTTTTTTTTTGTATTTTGCGATTTTCTCTCTGTATTTTGCGATAATCTGTGTCTTTTTCTCAAAATTTCGTGTCCTCTTACAGATTTTTACAAGGGATTTTATACCCAAAAACAAAATAAAAGAAATGGAAAAGATATCTTTTCGTATCTTTCCATATATGTGCTTTCCGATTTTGCTACGATTTGTTCTCTTTTTGCTGCTTATTTCTTTCCTTTGCAGGTTTGAAATCTCGCGACGGTGGTGATTCGAGCATGAATCTAGGCACTAACGAGGGCCGGACGAGGCGGTGGCGCGACGATTGGTTTCTATCTGAAGCGGCGTTAGGGTTTTCAGGAAACCCTAGGTTTCCTGCCTGCTGAACATTTTGGGCTCCTTTGGGCCACATAGGTTTTGGGCTACGGGTTTAGGTCTCTGTTTAAGTCTGTCAGTGGGTTTAATTTTGGGCCATCAAAATTGGCTTTGTATAATGGACTGTTAAAAGAAACATTTATTTATTTTCTATTTTCTGGTTTATTCTGATGGGCCTGGGCAAAATTGGGTGTTTACAGCTGCCCCTCTTTGCTCATTGTTGTGAAACAAGAATAGAGTAAAGACTATAAAAGGACCAATTTTTGCCCGGTTTTGGCCGAGCCTCGACTTCTTGATTTTCTTCAAGTGGCTTCTAACTCCACTGCAACCCTAGGGAAAATAAAGCTGAAAGTGTCTTTTTGATCTGCTTCCTGCAACTTCAGGAAAATGAGATCTTCTTTCTTCAATCTACTCCACTGCAACCTCAGGGAGATAAGACTGAAAATGTCTTTGATCTGCTTCCTACAACTTCAGGAAGATAAGATCTTTTGTTTTCGACTTGCTCCACTGTAACTTCAGGGAGATAAAACCTTCTGTTTTTAGTCTACTCCACTGCAACCTCAGGGAGATAAGACTAAAACGTCTTCGATCTGCTTCCTACAACTTTAGGAAGATAAGATCTTCTGTTTTTGATTTGCTCCACTGCAACCTCAAGGAGATAAAATCTTCTGTCTTTAGTCTACTCCGCTGTAACTTCAGGGAGATAAGACTAAAACGTCTTCGATCTGCTTCCTACAACTTTAGAAAGATAAGATCTTTTATTTTTGATTTGCTCCACTGCAACTTCAGGGAGATAAAATCTTCTGTCTTTAGTCTACTCCACTGCAACTTTAGGGTGATAAGACTAAAACGTCTTCGATCTGCTTCCTACAACTTTAGGAAGATAAGATCTTCTGTTTTCGATTTGCTCCACTGCAACTTCAGGGAGATAAAATCTTCTGTCTTTAGTCTATTCCACTGCAACTTCAGATAAGACTAAAACGTCTTCAATCTGTTTCCTACAACTTTAGGAAGATAAGATCTACTGTTTTCGATTTGCTCCACTGAAACTTCAGGGAGATAAAACCTTCTGTCTTTAGTATACTCCACTGCAACTTCAGGGAGATAAGACTAAAACGTCTTCGATCTACTTCCTACAACCTTAGGAAGATAAGATCTGAAACTTCACCGATATCGCTATGCCATCTACTGAAGGATGTATCCTGTAGATTTAGTTTCACGTGTTTATGAGTGACACGAATGCAACATGTCATGATTAGAATGCAATGACCGAAACGAACCAAATGCATCTAATGAATTTTGCTATTATACAAAAATGTTGTGAGTATGATTCCTACGCTAGGTGTTATCACTCATTTGTTTTTCATTTCTGTTCATAAAACATATTTTGCTTGACCAGATTGTCCCCATGTAATTTTCAGATCAACTTTGCTTGGATCCTGAGAACACAAGGCTTGCTCCATCCAACCACATTGAGAATCGAAACTCTTTCAATCTAACCCTTCTGCAAATCTTTAGGGTATAGGGTTTATTTCAAATTTAACCTATTCCACCACAATTCAGGGTTTCTTAGTTCATCTCATCACCCGCAAGCGTCATGATCTGATGTCATCTACTTATAAATTGGACAAAGAATTCAGAGAAATAGTCTCTATCCAGACTCTTCTTTCTCAAATATTTCTATGTACATGAAAATTCTAAACAATTGTCCTGTTTTGGCTCCTTGTCGTATCTAGAAATTTCCAAAGTAATATGTAATACTTTTTTTTGTGAAATTATTAGTTCATCGATCATTATTTCAATGCAACACATTTATGAATAATGAGTAACAAATAAATTGATCTTAAAAGATGGATTAAAATTTGAATAAATTTGCAAAAAGAATACAAAGAAAAGTTATCTGGAACATATCTTTGAGAAGAAAAAGAATTCAAAGATAGTAAAATGAATAAGACAAAAATCAGATGCCCTAGATATCATCGATTGAGCTTCCATATACGAACTTTATGAAGACTACCTTGAGTTCATCATATGTCTAGAAGATCCCAAAATATTTTGTTGATGCCCCAATATGCGACATTCTTCCTTTCATTGTTGTATTGAGTGTCGCGAGATGACTGCCATCCATTCAAAATTTGAGTCGCCCTTTTCGGGTTTTCAACTCAAAACCCCTTTGGTCTCAAGGCGCCCTTTGCGGGTTTTCGCCTTGGCCTCTCCTCTTTTTTTTTTGAAAACTCAAAGCGCCCTTTGCGGGTTTTCACTTCGGCTTCATCTCCTTTTCAAGTAAAGTATTTCTTTACTGAATCCGAGTTCACAGGATTGGGTAAACTTTTCCCATCCATCTCGGTCAAGATCAATGCTCCTCCAGAGAAAGCCTTCTTCACCACATATGGTCCTTCCCAATTTGGCATCCATTTTCCTCTAAAATCCTTTTATATTGGAAGAATCTGTTTCAGCACAAGGTCCCCCTCATAAAATTCTCTTGGGCGAACCTTCTTATTATAGGCTCGTATCATTCGTTTTTTGTACATTTGACCATGACGAATAGCTCTTAGCCTCTTTTCTTCAATTAAATTCAACTGATCATACCTAGCCTGAATCCATTCAGCTTCATCCAGCTTTATTTTTGACAAAACTCGAAGAGAAGGAATTTCCACTTCAATGGGTAGAACAGCCTCCATCCCATAAACCAACGAGAAAGGCATTGCCCCAGTAGATGTTCTGACAGACGTCCGATAAGCATAGAGTGCAAACGGTAGTTTCTCATGCCAGTCCTTATAAGTCTCAGTCATCTTCCCCACTATCTTCTTGATGTTTTTGTTAGCCGCTTCCACTGCCCCATTCATTTTTGGTCGGTATGGAGACGAATTGTGGTGCTTGATCCTAAATTGGCTACAAATTTCTGCTATCGAGTTGTTGTTCAAATTCAGCGTGTTGTCTGATATGATCCTCTCAGGCATTCCTATACCGACAAATAATCTCCTTCTTCAAGAATCGACTAACTGCTGATTTAGGGACACTAGCATATGAAGCAGCCTCTACCCATTTCGTGAAGTAGTCAATTACCACAAAGATGAATCGGTGCCCATTCGAAGCTTTTGGTGAGATTGGCCCAATAACATCCATGCCCCACATGGAAAAAAGGCCATGGGGAAGTCATAACATGCAAAGGCGACGGAGGCACATGAATTTTGTCTCCATAAATTTGGCATTTATGACATCTCTTGGCATAGTTAATACAATCTCCTTCCATGGTAGACCAATAATATCCAAATCTCATTATTTTCCTGGCCATTGTGAATCCATTAGCATGTGTTCCACAAACGCCCTCATGCACTTCTTCAAGGATTTGCTTAGCTTCAACAGCATCAACACATCTCAATAGCACTTGATCTTTTCTCTTTTTATATAAGATATCTCCATACAAGATATAATCAGAGGCCATTCTTCTTAAAGTCCTTTTCTCATTCTCAGTGGCATTCTCCGGGTATTCGCGATTTTTCACGTATCGCAATACATTCTGATACCAAGGATGGTCATCTCTTTCCTCTTCCTCTATGTCATAGCAATGGGTGGAACTTCGACAATACTCATCCGAATAGGCCTCATATCTTACAGTGCATTTACTTTGATCATAGAAGCCAAGGTTGCCAATGCATACGCCATCGATTTTCATCACGTGGAAGGTAATTGAAGGTAATGTCATCAAATTCCTCAATCAATCCAGAACTATTTTTGGTAATCAATTAGTTTGGGATCTCTTGTCTCCCCACTCTCCTTTAAGTGGTAAATTACCAAGGCGGAATCTCAGTATACTTCTAGCACTCACGATCTTGCATTCTAGGTTGCTCAAGTCCCATGATGCATGCTTCATATTCTGCCATGTTATTTGTGCAGTCAAAATCCAATCTGCATGTGAATGGATAATAGTCACCACCAGGGGATACCAAGACTGCCCCAATTCTGTTTCCCATAGCATTCGATGCCCCATCAAAATTCAGTTTCCACCGACAATCTTTAATATTTACCACATACATCAGTTCCTCATTTGGGAAATCAAAGTTCAAAGGTTCATAATCTTCCAAAGCTCTACTAGCCAAGAATTCTGCTACCGCGCTCCTTTTTATAGCCTTTTGGTTTACATAGACTATATCGAATTCAGATAACAAAATCTGCCACCTAGTGTAACATCCTAGATTAGGGGTTATGCGTTCGTGTGTAATTCATTAGATAGTGGGCTCAGTGGGTGTGTTGGATGTGTTTTGAGGAGTTCTAGGAACCCTAAGGTGCATGGAAATGTATGGAAATGTAAGGAAATGTAAGGAAATGCTTCAGAAACGTTAAGTTTAAAAGAGGAAAGTGAACATTTTTGGAAACTAGGGGATGTAAGGAAATGATGTGGAAATGATTCAAAAGAGGAAAGTAAACATTTCTGGAAACTTGGAAATGTAAGGAAATGTCAAGTTTTAAGGCTTAAAAGAGAAAACTAAGGCAAGGTGGCCTTAAGAAAAATAATATGAGGAATTTGACACACAAGCAGGCTTGGAAAAGTGGCTGGAGATGCCACTTAGGGCCTCTGGAAATGGCGCCACATGCAAGGTGTTGGGCCCGAGTTCGAGTCACATGGGAAGCAAATAAAAGAAATTTTATTTTGCTTCGAGAAAAAGTGAGGTGGACGGCACATGGCTATAAATTAGGAGCTTTTATTCTTTTATTTTTAAGAGATAAAGGGTGGATAAATAAGGGATAAATAATGGATTTATTTTAGATTATTTTCAAGTGATAAATGTGGATATTATTTCTTTTATTTTGATAGATAAGGAAGAGATAAAAGAGGATTATTATTAGTATTATTTTTATTAAGAGATAAGAGATAATTATTGGATTAAGTTTTATTAAAGTGATAAATCAAGGGATAAAGCTATCAAAATAGAAGAGTGGTGGCCAAGTAAAGGACTCTAGCTAGTAATTTTGGCTATAAAAGGAAGAGTAAGGCTATTCTTCATTCATTCTTTTCTTTTCAAGAAAACCTCACTAGAAATTCTCTAAATTTTCTCCTCTTCTCTCTGCCGAATTTTCTCTGCCATTATTCTCTTTTTCTCTTTTCTTTTCTTCTTCTATTACAAACGCAATCAAAAGCCGAAGATACCAATAGCCCTAGTCGATTTCTCACTAAGCCTCAAGAGCCGAAATTGTTATCCACATCAAAGCCATAGCCGAATCTTTGCTAAGGGTTCAAGCAAGAGTTCCATCAAATTCTTCATGAAGGGTAAGATTTGGTTAGATTCTCATTCTATTTCTTTTAAGGTGTCGAAATTAAGATTCTAATACCCTTAATATCTTGCTGTCAAGAGATCTTTCGGGATTTACTAAGTGTCGACTACAAGGAAGGAGAAGTTCTTTTTCTGAAGGTACACCATAAGCCGCGTGTTCCCTAGTTATTCGGTGAATTTGGGATTTAAGAATCTAAGGTAAGTCATATTTAACATACGGCTAAGGGTTATTTGTTGTGAATAAATGTTAGAAATTGATCTAACATGTAGTTATAGGGATTTAAACAGGAGGATACAAGGATTTTGGGATTTGAGAATTTCAAGGTAAGTTTTAAGAATACTAATCCTACTAGGATTTGGATTTATGGCGAATGGCTTTTTATTAAATTAGTAAGTGATTAATCAAATGTAGGAATTTGAGATCTAAGGCGATGATAGATCATTTGGGATTTCAAGGAATTCGTTAAGCAAATCGGTGTGTACCCTACCCTAAGTTTTGATAGGTTCATGGCTATGTTTAAATTAAAGGTATTATTAAGAATGTGTGTACTCATACTAACCTTCGATATATCATATGGCAATTATTTTAATATATGAATATGCATAAGAATGTGAATGTGGCTAAGTACCACAAATGTGGTAAAAGTACCAGTGCACGTTTCCTACTTACGATAGGATTATGAATATGATATATTTTGAACATATGAATAGTAACATGAATGAGAATTAAGTATGTTATGCATGATATAAAATTCATGGGGCATTCGGGATCTATGTGAAAGGGGAAGAAGGTGTTGACTTGGTCTCACCAGCGGAATATGGTGACTACGGTCACAAAATTTGAATATGGTAACCGGTTACATTATCCGAATTTGGTAACCGGTTACATTATTTGAATATGGTGTCTAATGACACAAATTATATGGGCGATGAGCACGTCATTATGCTTGATCGCCTTCGATGGTGTGTAGCGGATGGAGGGTTGACTTAGTAGTCCCCACGGTGTATTTGGCGAGTACGGGTGGTGTGTAGCGGATGGTTAATTAGGTTTGGGTTTGGGAATGCATCATTAATTGTATTCTATGATTTGAATGTGTATCATTTGCATGCCTGATTCTATTATGACTTAGTGTTGTGTACACATTGAGTCTGTTGACTCACCCCGTTGGGGAATATTTTTGGTGATGAGCAAGTAATGGGCCAGGGTCGGCAGGAGCTTAAAGGTGGCCATGCATAGCAAGAAATTTATGATTTGGACTTTCAATTTATTTTAAGTATTTTAAGTTTTACTTTGGGATCATTGATATAATAAGGCCATTGTGGTTTACTTTATTTTTCTTTTATTTATTATGTTTATGGATTTTTATCAATTAAAGTTTAAGTAAATTCCTTTTTAAAATTAACTCTAAATGTTTTGTCACCTTAAATAAATGGGTTTTAACATAAGATAAATTTGTTTTCAACTCAAGCCCAACCCAAACAATATTTTTTAAAAATCATACAAGTTTTTCCTAAGTAACAAAAGAATTTTGAACCGGTTTACTTGAGGAACATACCAAATCTGGTCAAAGCTCGTGGGCCGGGTTTGGGGTGTTTCACCTAGCCATTCTTCCATTCAAAGCAGTGGACTCCATCATGTACTTTAACGGATAATGCTAGGAAATCAACCAAGTTGTATGATATAGCATATACTGTCTCAATCTCCGAGTTGTCCAAATCAAGGCGCAACACAATTTCTCGATTGACGAATACCTCATTTCACAATCAGTGAACTTTTTGCTAAGATAGTATATCGCCTTTTCTTTTCTTCCTGTCTCATCGTGTTGTCCCAACACGCATCCCATGGAGTTGTTGAATACTGACAAATATAGTATTAGTGGTTTATTTGGATTAGGCGAGAGATATCTTTGGTGCATTTCACAGATACATTTTGACTTTGTCAAAAGCTCTCTGACATTCATCGTCCCATACACCTGGATTGTGTTTCTTAAGAAGACGAAATATGGGATCACATTTCTCAGTTAATTGTGAGATAAACCGAGCAATGTAATTCAGCCTTCCAAGAAAACCTCGGACTTCTTTCTGAGTGCACGGTGGAGGTAATTCTTGTATCGCTTTGACCTTACTTGAGTCAACTTCGATTCCTTTCTCACTGACCACAAATCCCAGTAACTTTCCTGATCGAGCTCCGAAGGTACACTTTGCCGGATTGAGCTTCAATTGAAATTTCCTCAATCTCAAAAATAGCTTCTTCAATACTTCAATGTGTTCTATTTCTGTTCGAGATTTGGCAATCATATCATCAACATACACCTCAATCTCCTTGTGCATCATGTCGTGGAACAACGTAACCATGGCTCTTTGATATGTTGCCCCAGCATTCTTTAGTCCGAAAGGCATTACTTTATAGCAGAATGTACCCCATAATGTTATGAAGGTAGTTTTCTCCATGTCTTCGTGGTGCATCTTAATCGATTGTATCACGAGAATCCATCCATGAAGGAAAACAATGAAAATCCTGCCAGTATTATCTACCAATGTATCAATGTGTGGCAAAGGAAAATTATATTTTGGCTAGCTTTATTTAAATCCTGTAATCTACACACATCCAAACTTTTCCATCCTTCTTGGGGACAGGAACGATGTTGGCGACCCACTCTGAATACTTGACCACTTGTAGAAAACCAGCATCAAACTGTTTCTGGACCTCTTCTTTTATTTTCAAAACTATATCAGGCCTCATCCTTCGTAGCTTTTGCTGAACTGGCTTGCATTCTTCTCTGATGAGAAGGCGATGTACCACAATATCAGTACTTAACCCAGGCATATCTTGGTATGACCACGCAAAGACATCTTTGAATTCTCGTAATAACTCAATAAGATCTTGTCTCGTCTCCTTGGCTATGCACGTCCCAATTTTCACTACCTTTCCTTCTTCCAAGGTTATATCCTCTATTTCTTCCTCATGGGGCAAGATCTATTTCTCCTCTTGTTTTACCATTCTCAACCAATCTGGAGATAAATCGCAATCTCGGTCACCTTCAAAATCCCAAGATTCCTCTAAACACATGTCTTGCTCAAAATGGACTTCTGGATCTGTATTATCATTACTCATGTCATTGATATCTAGGGACCTGTGATGGGTACGAAAGAATGTACAAAGAACGAATGAATTTGAGGACAAATATTCACATGATATGAATGAAAGAATATACAATTTGGGAAGAAATTAGAAAGTTAAGAGAATGAAATGAAAGAATATTTACTCAAGTTAATTATCCAAAATGTATTTTATTGAAATAATAATTCTTGAACATAAGCCTATTTCACAAAAGAAATCTCATTGTTCCTAGGCAAAAGTGTTCTGAATATTACTCTGTATTATTTCTAAACACTACAGGAAGTTCTTCTGCAGTCCAGTTGTCTAGAACACTTCCAGGTTCATAAAGGCGAATGCCCAACAAGTTTCTTTGTTCACTTCCCTCCTCATGTATGGCATTGATATGAGGACTTTTCAATAACCCTTTCTCAGGATGAATTATCCCTCCAGATATAAAGGTTTGGGATATGTGGGGGAATGTCATTGGTTCCCACTGGATATCTTCTCCATTCAAGCGTGCTCTTCTCCTCTCCTGCTTCTTCTCTATGTCCTTCTTTCTTTGTTTAACATCAGGCTTGAAACCCAATCCAAAACGATCTCTCTTCTCCTTCAACATCGGTACTTGAATCTCCCCTTGGAGATATCTGCCCAATCCTTTCCCTGGCAAGGCTCCTTTCCCCACCATCATTTGTAGACCCATCCTCGTGGTCTTGGACATCTTAGGCACAGGGACTTTACTCCCTTCTAAGATGAATGTTGCATTGACAAACTCTAAAGAACGGAAAGAACATTTGATGGCCTCCTCATTTGTCTCTACATATGGCGCATCATTGGTAACAGTCGCTATAATGTCCTCTTCCGCATTTATAGTGACCAGTCGACCCTCTATCACCAACTTCAGTTTTTGATGAAGAGATGAGGGCACTGCCCCTACTGAATGAATCCATGGCCTTCCCAGCAAGCAATTGTATGAGGGCTTTATATCCATCACCAAAAAGTCCACCTCATATGTGTTTGGGCCGATCTGCAAAGGTATGCCAATTCTCCCCATCACCCTTCTCTCAATACCATCAAATGCTCTCACTATGTTTTGGCACGCCTTCAAGTGAGAACTATCTATTGACAACCTTTTCAGTGTTGACAATGGTAGAACATTCAAGGCTGATCCATTGTCAATCAATACGCTCGGTAAAGTATATCCTTTGCAACGAGTGGTTATGTGTAGGGCCTTAATCGACCCCATACCCCCAGGTGGAATCTCATCGTCCATTTGAAAAAATAAAATTGTCGGCACTTATGTTACTAACTAATCGATCCCGACTTGTTGACCGATATGTCTTTAGTAACATAAGTCTCGTTTCAACACCTTCATCAAAGCTTCTCGATGAACTTCAGAACTTAAAAGTAAGGCTAGCACTGAAATACAGGCCGGTTGTTTACGCAATTGCTCCACCACACTGTATTCACTATGCTTTAAGAATTTCAAAAATTCTTTAGCCTCTTCTTCTCTCACAGGTACATTGATGAGGTTATCTAACCCTTCTTCAGGTTCAATTAGCACACCCTTTGCCTTTGCTGGTTCCGTTCGGGCGTTTACCGAGTCGTTGTGTCTCCCACTTCGTGTATAAGATCCCTCTCTTTGGACCTCCTTAGAAGTATTAGCTGAGATTTTTATTCCCGGTGTCACTATGTTACAATTGTAAGTCCATGGAACCATCTTGTTATCCTTACAAGGAAAGGATACAGGTCTATGAATTATGACTTTAGGCTTGATTTGTGCTCCGCCTTCTACATTCCTCGGTCGGGAGATAATGATTTTTGGATAATTGACCTTTTGACTTGTCGATTCTTCCTCGGTTGCATGTATATGTCCTCCCTCTGAGCCTTCTTCATAAAACTCTAACTCCTTATTATCCATAAGGCTCTATACCAATGCCCGAAACCTAGCACATTCTTGGATCTCATGTCCATCAGCTTCATGGAACTCACAGTAGTTCCTTGGTTCATCATTTCTTCCTTCGAGACTTGATTTTATTAGCCCCTTTCTCGCCATTTCCCTCCAAATTATTCTTAACGGGGTCTTTACTTCCAAGATATCCCTCTTGGTCCTTCTTATCAGATTTTCCCCAATCGCATTTACTCCCTTATCCCCATGATTGGGCAATGGGTTCTCTACACTGGGTGTATCATTCAACTCAATAACTCCCAACTTAAGAAGCTTCTCAACTACCCTTTTAAAGGCATTACAATTTTCTATTGAATGCCCCGTTATTCCTGCATGGTAATCACATTGAGCGTTTGAGTCATACCATTTAGGATACGGGGGTTGTAATGGTTGTAGATAAAAAGGGGACACCATGCGTTCCTCTAACAAAGTATGATACAGCTCCTTATACGTCATTGGGATTGGCGTAAATTGGATTTTTTCTGCATTTTGTTTGGGACCTGATTCTTGTCTTGTCGACCCTTGTTGCTCGACAGTAACTACTTTCAGCTGATTAATAGTAACTGCTTTTGAGTACCCCTTGTACGTACTCGTATTGTTTACCTCACCTTCTTTTTTTCCTAGGAGCAGGTCTCCTAGTGGTTTCTCCTGCTTCGATCTTGCCACCCCTTATGGCGTTTTCGATCATTTCTCCTGCCATGACTATATCTGCGAAGCTCTTAGTGGTGCTTCCTATCATATGGGTGATAAACGGCGCCTTTAGCGTGTTGATGAACAGTATAGTGGTCTCCTTCTCCAGGAGAGGTGGTTGGACTTGCATGGCTATTTCCCTCCATCTCTGCGCGTATTGCCTAAAACTCTCATTTGACCTCTTTTCCATGTTTTGCAACATGATTCGGTCAGGCATCATATCAATGACATGGTTGTATTGTCTCATGAAGGCTTGGGCCAAGCCCCTCAATGAACTAATATTTGAGCGGCTCAGTTGATTATACCATCTAGAAGCTGCCCCCGTCAAACTATCTTGAAAACAATGAATCAAAAGCTGATCATTGTTCACATATCCAGTCATGCGCCTACAGAACATAGTGATGTGAGCTTCAGGGCAAGTTGTTCCATTGTGCTTCTCAAATTTAGGCATCTTGAATTTGTGAGGAAGCACCAACTCTGGGACCAAGCTCAGGTCCTTTGCGTCAATTCCCTGGTGATGGTCGGCGTTTTTCAAAGCCTTAAATTTTTCCTCCAACCATCTACAGCGATCCTCTAAATGTTTTGCAGATTCAGTCTTGATCCCCTCTCCTCCTGCCATGTCGAAGTCGGGGACAACAGGATTAGCTGGGTTGTGTCCGGGGTTGGATCCCATACCAACTTGAAAATTTGTAGGCATTCCAGTGTCAGCTTGCCCTTGCTGAGGCCTTATTATGACAGGTGGCCTTCTGGGGTATTCTTCATGTTGCGTTTGCATGTGTGTTGGAGTGAATCCTCTAGGGAAATCCTCATTGTCCTCAGCATTGATTATAGGGCCCTTTGCCTTATCCATTATCCCATTCATCATTTGGGCCATTTGGGCCATCATGTTCTTTTGGGCCTCTAACATTTGGTCCTTCATCTCCTGTTGGAGTTTTGCCATCTGCTCTTGCGTCTAGTCTTGCATCTGTTTTTGGAATTGTTCCATCCTTTGGTCCATTTTCCTTGACTTTGCTCGTGTACCGTAAGGGTGTTCAGCTTTCAGATTTTCTTTCTCTCTCTTTCCTATAATTTAAACTAATTAGACTCTCTCTAATATTTGAATGCATATGATGTTATGTAATGCAAATGCATGAATGCAAAGAGACATCGATTCTGATCAACTTCATTGTAGAAAACTTTATTAGAAAACAAATTCTTTTACATAAAATGGACTACAAATAAGCTTTCGCCCTAAGTCCTAAAGTCTTAATTTTTCCTAATAACGAGACTAGTTTTTGATTACGATCTGACTGCAGCTCGTACTTCATACTCAATACGTCAGCCTGTAATGCTAAAGTCCGCAGATGATCAGCCACCTCTCGAATCTGGACTATCGCTTCACCCATGAGGTAATCCCGACTTCTAACCTGATTATTAGAATGTTGAAGCTCTTCCTTCCAATGTCCTTCTCTCGTCTCAAGCAGCTCGATCCGAAGTTCATAGCTATGCAGTGCTGATTCTAACTCTTCTATCTTGTTCTTCATCTCCTCGATCTTATTCAGGCTCTCCTTTAACTCAATTACGGAATTACGACTTCGATGGTAATGGAGAGACCGACCAAGTTCAGCTACCCTAGCTTTTAAATCTTCCTTCTCGACTTTGACTGGCCTCATTCTGCACTTGCATTTCTTGAAACTTTTTCTTCCAATAATCAGCTTTTGCTTTTTCTTCCTGGACCTCTTGTTGCCATTGTTCAGAAGTTTTTCCCAACCCAGCGTTCCTTATCGTCAATCGCATCTTTTTATACTCTATCTTCAAGCTATCTCGATCTTCCTCAGTCTTTCTCTTCTCCTTTCTTGCTTTCTCAGCTTCCAATTTCTGAGCGTCCACATCTAACTTCAAGTACATCTTCTCTTCTTCTAACTTCTCTATCCTTTTTTCAAGCTCGGAACTCATCCTCTCAAAATCTTGCTTTACCATTTCTAACTCTGATGGAATTACTTGCAAACATTCCTCTCTTAACCGGGCACCTTCTAAATTCAGCTCAAGAATGTTATCATTAACCCTTCCAATCCTCCATCTACTATATTCTGGAGTTGTCATCGGTCCTGTAGATAATCTCTTCATTCTACGAGTCTGTTTCCAAGCACCAGAAATCTCCTTAACTCTACTCTTATAATTATCTTCTTTGTACGAGAACTCACACTGAGCCAGCCCATGTGTTGCAGGAATAAACTGTCTCGATCCATATTGCCTTAGTACAAGTAGAGGAGCATACCCAACGGCTCCCCAAATCCCAAGTAATGGAACCCAGTCAAAACTCCCACATCGATAAAGAATTTCATCTGAAATCTGTAACACCCCTTAACCCGTATCCATTGCTGAACTACGGTTATGAGGTGTTACCGAACTAGACACAGTTTAGCACAGTCATTTATGGAATAAACCCAATACGCATATTTAAAATTTTCCATATCAACAAATAATGTTCAAGACTTACGTTACAAACCAGGTTTCATAATGCAACACATCATTATTCATAATCCATACAAGTTTCGAATCAAGCTTCCACATAACAACACCAAATTTCGTATGTCCAACATATATATAATTACATCTATTTCATTAGCCGAATATCAACATATCATTTTATACATTCTACAATTATGCATATTAAAACGGATAGGTCCATGATACTCTATTAACCTTTCATTCACACATGTGACACTCGAATATTATAGCATTACTAAATATACACATCATGCTATCATGATATGCGCAATGTCCCTAAAACAAAAGCCATGTCCAACCATAATCATCAATTCATCCTACCTTATTAATTAATGGACACAGAGATCATTGAATAACCTACCAAACACACATGATATGTGACTAATCCAAAATATATATATATTCAACCAATCCATTGACCATATATTCGGTCTTCAATTTAAAACTTCAATGATCAACACAAAGCATTAGTATATACAATTTCATAATCATCTACGAATTATAACCAAACACATAATAATTTAAGAAGAGATATTAAATGCGACATAATATGCATACTTATACATATATATGATCATTTCTATATAACTACATTTAACTTTCAAGCCTAATATGCGTATGTCTTATACCAAAGATTAAAACAGACCATTATATCAAACATTCAAACGATGCTTAACACAAAAATAACAACCTTATTCGCAAGGCCATATATATACATTTACAAAACCGAACATCATTCATTACTTATCAAAATTCAGCCTATACATGCCTTTGATTCGAAAAGTAAACATATATACCAAAGAGAGTGATAGTGTGTGGTCGACTTTCTTGATGATCCCCCGAGAGCGTAGTTGAATCAACGATCTATAAAATGTAAATACAAACACATACAGAGTAAGCTCACTAGCTTAGTAAGTTTTAAGCAAAAGATAATTCACTAATCAAGCACTTAAACACTTTTAATCAATAATTATAGGACATTTTATATGTACATTTCGATATGAAATTGATACAAAGCCGAATACTAGTAATATATTAACTCAATTACTTATGCTTCACTACCATCAACCTGCAACTCATTAAAGCACAATTTACATATATTACATGAATCGCATGTTTATAATCATATAAATTCAACATTCATATCAACTACATTATCACACTAAAAATTCTGTTATATATATATTCATACACGTCGATTATAAGCTCAAAATCACATAACACCGTTCTTAACATAATATTTCAACTCGAGTAACATTAATCACAACTTACCTTACTTCTAATGAATTCAGATGGGACTTATGCTTACCTGAGTTTTTAACTCAATAGATCAACTATGTTACACCTCGAGCAATTTATAGTTCCTTCGTCTTAACGTATCACCGGCATTAAGCCTGCTAGGCACGAAGCCCGAATATATCACTGGCACTAAGCCTGCTAGGCACGAAGCCCGAATATGTCACCGGCACTAAGCCTGCTAGGCACGAAGCCCGAATATGTCACCGACACTAAGCCTGCTAGGCACGAAGCCCAAATATCAACACATTCAACCATGCGATACACATTACTTAGTACTAAACTATCAACCATCTCATATTCTTCATTTTACTTTCACCTATTAATTCAAGCATACATATTCACATTGCACTAACCAAATTAATTTCACTACAAACTCATACTCCACATTCGGCCAACATGTATATTTATGCTTTAAATTTTCAAACATCATCATATACTATGTTCATAAATAATTCTTTGATGTATACTTGCTTAAGGACTTACCTCGTGTCGACGGATCACAGTAAACCTGGCTACTCGAGAACCTTTGTTTTCCCTCGATCCAAATCCGTTTTTATTTGTTCTTGATCTAAACACATTAAAATTTAGCTCATTCAAGTACATTTCATCTCAATTTAGTCCCTAAGCATATAATTAGGCAATTTACCATTTTACCCCTACTATTTCACATTTTCACAATTTAGTCCTATTTGCATAAAACACAAAATACACAAAATTTCTCAACACTACTTAAGGGCCGAATATGTATAGGGACTATACAAGTCCATTTCTTTCATTTATTTTGCAAATAAGCCCCTCTAAAAATTTATTTTTTCAATTTAGTCCAAAATACTCAAATTCACTAAAATTTCCAATACAAAATATACTAATCTTTAACATATCTTTAAAATAAAATTATCAAACATCAAAAACTACATGAACACATTAATGGCCGAATATCAAACATGCTTAGATTCAAAAATTTCAACATGGGTAAGCTACCGTTCGAAGCAACGATCTCAAAAACGTAAAAATTATCAAAAACCAAAAATCACACATACCTTAATCAAGCAATTTGATTGCCGAAATTCAAAGTTCGCTAACCCTTATTATTTTCTCCATATTCGGCCAAGGAAGAAATGAAAGATAAAGGCTTATTATTTTTTTATGATATTTTTAACTAATAGTATGTTATTTAACTAATTACTAACCTAACCTTATAATATAAAATTCCATAATATATAACTTAAGGTTATTCTTGACATAAGCCACCCACTAACTCAAAAATGGGTTATTTACCTTTTTAATACTCCACTTTAAAAAGCCATCATCAAATAGACACTTTTCACTATAGCTTGAGACTTTTAAAATTTGTGATTAAGTCCTTTTTATCAAATTAAGCACCCAAACGATGAAATTTTTTTCTCTAAACTTTCACACATATTAATTCACATATAATAAACAAAAAATATAATATTAAAATATTTCTCGGACTCGGATTCGTGGTCTGAAACCACCATTCGATTAGGGTCAAATTCGATCTCATTACAACTCTCCCCCTTAAGGATTTTCGTCCCAGAAAATCTTACCTTTAAACAACATCGGATATTGTTGCCTCATTGAGTCCTCAGCTCCCATGTAGCCTCTTCAACTCTCGTGCGATTCCATAGTACTTTCACTAATGGAATCCTTTTGTTTCTTAACTCTTTTATTTCCGAGCTAAGATACGGATCGGTTCTTCCTCATACATCATGTCGAAGTCGATTTCAATCTCGGGCGGGGTTATCACATGTGATGGATCCGATCTGTATCTACGAAGCATCAAGCGTGAAATACATCATGTATCTTTTCTAACTCGAAGGTAACTTCAATCTATATGCAACAGCCCAATCGTTCGATGATTTCATACGGTCCAATAAATCTCGGACTCGGTTTGCCTTTCGACCAAAAGCGAAGTACTTTCTTCCACGGAGATACTTTCAAGAATACCCGATCTCCTACTTGAAATTCTATATCTTTACGTTTCAAATCAGCGTAAGACTTTTGACGATTTGATGCAGCTTTCAAACTATCTTTGATTATAGCCACTTTCTGTTCAGTCTCTTTAATCAAATCGTCCCCTAATATCTTATTCTCACTGAGCTCGGTCCAGTACAAAGGCGTACGACACTTGCGGCCATATAGAGCTTCATAGGGTGCCATATTGATACTTGATTGAAAACTGTTATTATAAGAAAATTCAATCAAAGGTAAGTACCTTTCCCACGTACCTTCAAACTCGAGAACACAACATCTCAACATGTCCTCAAGTGTTTGAATAGTTCGCTCAGATCGATTATGCTGTCTGCGGGGTGAAAAGCGGTGCTAAAATAGAGTTTAGTACCTAAAGCATCCTGCAACTTCTTCCACAATCGCGATGTGAATCTCGGGTCTCATGCGAGATAATAGAACTTCGGTACACCATGTAATCTCACAATTTGAGATATATACAACTCAGCAAGTTTATCGAGTGAATAATCTGTATGAACCGGTACAAAATGGTGATTTGGTCGAGTCTATCTACTATAACCCAAAGCGCATCTTTCTTGCTCGGTGTCATAGGCAACCGGACACAAAATCCATAGTGATTCTATCCCATTTCCATTCGGGTATCATGATCGGTGAAGCAACCCGAAGGCACTTGATGCTCGGCTTTTACTTGGCGACAAATTAAGCACTTTGACACAAATTGAGATATATCCCGTTTCATGCGGGCCACCAATAAAAGCTGTTTCAAATCATTATACATTTTTGTGCTACCGGATGTATCGATAATCGACCACTATGACCCTCACTCGAGAATCATCCGAATCAAATCCGAGTTCTTTGGAACATACATTCGGCTTTTAAAGTTCAAAGCGATCATTTGCATCAATTTGAAACTCGATTCCGCACCTTTTTCATTAATCGAATTTGTCTAGCAATCAAATCTTTGTCAACTTTCTGCATGCATCACAAATTTCTTTGAATAAACATCGGTCTCACTTGTAACTCAGTTATGATCGAACCATCACTAGACATAACCATCTGTGCGTTCATCACACGAAGAGAAAATAATGATTTCTGACTTAACGCATCTGCAACAACATTAGCTTTTCCCGGATGGTAGTCAATCACCAACTCATAGTCTTTCAACAGTTCTAACCATCTGCGTTGTAACATCCTGAAAAGGGCCTATGCATTTTTGGTTTAATTGTGCGAAATGACATATCTTATGTGTTATGAATATATTTTGAACACTTTTGGAAACACGAAATGTATGGAAATGTTAAGTTTAAAAGAGGAAAGTGAACATTTTAGAACCTTGGAAATGTAAGGAAATGTCTTGTAAGGAAATGTCATGGAAATGTAAGGAAATGTCTTGGAAATGTAAGGAAATGTCTTGTAAGGAAATGTCATGGAAATGTAAGGAAATGTCAAGTTTTCTGAGCCGATCGAAAATTTTTGGAAACTTAGAAATGACCTAGAAATGACGAGTTTTAAGGTTTAAAAGGGAAATTAAGGCAAGGTGGCCTTAAAATAAAAAGTTTGTGAAATTTGACACACAAACAGGCTTGGAAAAGTGGCTGAAGATGCCACTTAGGGCTTCTGGAAATGGCGCCACATGCAAGGTGTTGGGCCTAAGTTCGAGTCACATGGGAAGCAAATAAAAGAAATTTTATTTTGCTACAAGGAGCGAGAGAGGTGGACGGCACATGGCTATAAATTAGGAGCTTTTATTATTTTATAAATAGTGGATAAATAAGGGATTTATTTATCATTATTTTCAAGAGATAATTGTTGGATTAAATTCTTTTAATTTGAATAAAGAGATAAAGAGGAAAATAAGGGAGAAGTGATGGCCAAGTAAGGGACTTTGAGTTTAATAATTTCGGCTAAGTAAGGATAGTTGCTGAATTATCTTTTATTTTAAGTGATAATTAAAGAGATAAAGCTATTAAAATAGAAGAGTGATGGCCAAGTAAGGGATTCTAAGTTAGTAATTTCGGGTATAAAAGGAAAAGAGAGGCCATTCTGCATTATTTTCTGTTCTTTGAAAGCCTCTGCCGAATTCTCTTCACCAAATCTTCTTCTTCTTTTATTTTTTCCAAGCCGAAATACCTTGTGTTCTAGCCGAATCCTCCATCTTTATTCTTCCTTCTCTTTTCTTTCCAATCCATCAAAAGCCGAATCTTTGAGGGGCTTCAAGCATAGGTGCTGTCGATTTCTTCAAAGGTAAGAACAAGTTTGATTTCCATTCTTTTCCTTTAGATTAGCCGAGAGATAATCTAACCCCATACATATTATGGTTGCCGAATATGGAAGGATCTTTCAGATTATCAGAGTAGTCGACTAAAAAGAGGAGTATTCGGGATTTCTAAGATTAAGGTAAGACATGTGAATATTCGGCCAAAGGCCTTGATTTATGTTTCGATGATTAAGATTAAGTCAAACGTAAGGTTTTAGGGATTTCGACATTCCTAGGGAAACAAGGAACAGTTTCGGGATTTGTTGGTGTTCCAATCGGCAACAAGGTAAGAATACTAATCCTACTAGGATTTGGAATTTTGGCCGAATGGCTTTTTATTAAGGTAATAAGTGATAAATCAATGTAGGGATTAAGGATCTAAGCATTAGATCAAGCTTTTCGGGATCTCAAGGAAATTTTAAGCAGATCAGGTGTGTACCCCACACTAATTCTTAATATGTTTTATGGCTGTGTTTAATTAAAATATGTGATATTAAGAATATGAAAGTGGCTAAGGTACCATGTTATGGTACTAAATACTCAGGTACGTTTCCTACTTCTACTAGGAATATGAAAAATGTTATCTATGACATGTGAAAATTTATAAGAATGTGAATTTAAGTATGATATGCATGATATGAATAATATGGGTCATTCGGGATATATGAAAAAGGGGAAGTGAATGTGGTGACCTAAGACCACGAACACGGTGATCTAAGACCGTGATATCTGAAAAGTGGTGACCTAAGACCACAGTAATCTAAAAGTGGTGACCTAAGACCATAGTATGCGGTGACCTAAGACCATGATTTGGAGTGTAGCGGATGGAGGGTCGACTTAGTAGTCCCACACGGTGGATTGGCAGTGCGGGGTGTGTAGCGGATGGACAATTAGGTTTGGGTTTGGGAATGCATCATAATTTGTATGCTATGATATGAATGCGTAACATTTGTATGCTGATTCTATTTTGATTTAGTGTTTGTGTACACATTGAGTCTGTTTTACTCACCCGTTGAGAATATTTTTAAGGTGATGATCGGTGATGGACCGGGACGGCAGAACTTGTGGTGGCCATGCTCAGCTTGAAGTTTTTGTATTTTTTTTAATGAACATTTCTATTCCATTTAAGTACTCTAAATTATATGGATTTATAAGGCCATAAGGCCACTGTTGAACTATTTTATTTTTTTTATGTTTGCAAACTTTATTAAGTTAAAGATTAAGAAATTTTCATTTAATATACTCTATATATTTATCTTTTAAAATTAAAAAAAGGGTTTCCAATATAAAAATCGAATTCGTTTTCATCATAAGCCCAACCCAAACAATATATTTTTTTAAAATCACACAAGTTTTCCCTAAGTAACAAAAGTAACAAAAGAACTTTGAACCGATTTACTTGAGGAATATACCAAATCTGGTCAAAGCTCGTGGGCCGAGTTTGGGGTGTTTCATGCGTTGTCTCAAGTTCAGATCTTTCTGAGTCATCAAATACTTTAGACTTTTATGATCCGAATAAACGTGACATTTCTCGCCGAATAAGTAATGGCGCCAAATTTTCAATACGAAAACAATGGTCGCTAATTCGGATCGTGAGTCGGATAGTTTCTTTTCGTGCGGCTTCAATTGTCTCGAGCGTAGGCTATAACTTTGCCTTCACGCATCAAAGCGCAACCCAACCCATTCAAAGAAGCATCACTAAAAACAACAAATTCTTTACCCGATTGGTGAGCTAACACTTTGGAGCTTCGGTCAAAAGGGCTTTCGGTGCTTGAAACTTTCCGACACTTTTCCGACCACTCAAACTTGACATCTTTCTCGTAGTAGCCTTGTCAAAGGTGTAGCTATCATGGAAAAGCCTTTGACGAATAAATGCGTAGTATCCCGCAAGTCCCAAAAAGCTCGAATTCGAGAGACATTCTTGGTGGTTTCCAATCAAGTATAGCCGATATTTTGTTCGGATCAACCCGAATACAGTGAAACAACATGACCCAAAAAGTCGACTTCCTTCATCCAGAACTCACACTTACTGAACTTTGCATACAGCTGCTTGATCCGTAAAGTCGTAATACTAATCTCAAGTGTTGAGCATGTTCGGTTTCATCTTTAGAGTAGATCGATTATATCATCAATAAACACTACTACAAACCGATCCAAAAGCTGTCGAAAACTCGATTCATTAAGTCCATAAAAGCAGCGAGTGCATTAGTGAGTCCAAAAGGCATAACGAGAAACTCAAAATGTCCGTACACTCGTCAGGAATGCGGTCTTTGGCACATATCTGTATCTCGACTCAAACCGATAATAACCCGATCTCAAATCTATTTTTGAAGATACTGAAGCCCCTTTCAACCGATCAAACAAATCATCAATCCGAGGTAGCGGTACTTATTCTTTATAGTTACCTTATTCGATTTGCCGATAATCAATGCACATTCGCATCGTTCCATCTTTCTTTTTCACAAAAAAGAATGGTGCACCCAAGGAGAGAAACTTCGGTCGTGCAAAGCCCCTATCTGTTAACTCTTGCAAGCTGTGCTTTCAACTCTTTTAACTCGGTAGGTGCCATCCTATACGGGGCTATCGAAATAGGAGACGTTTCGTGTACTAATTCAATGCCGAACTCAATCTCTCGCATTGGTGGTAAACCGGTAGCTCTTCAGAAACACATGCGGGTATTCACACTGGCAAGTGCATGATTCAATCGCTTTTGGACACTTTATTATCCGATTACATAGGCCAAATAAGCTTCGCACCCTTTTCTCACATACTTCAGGGCTAACATCAAGGATATTACTGTAGGAAACCCACTTAAATCACTGGATTCAATTCTGATGATCTCACCGTTCTGACATCTCAAATCAATAAGCTTTCTTTTGCAATTCACCACTGCATCTTGCGAAGTTAACCAATCCATTCCCAAAATTATTAAAAAGAATCCCTTCGAACTCATCGAAGTTAACCAATCCCTTCGAACTCATCGAAGGGCAACAACATTAAATCAGCTGGGAAACAAGAATCCCGAATCATCAACGGGCAACCTTTACACACTTTATTAAAAAGTACACATCTACCCAAAGGGTTGGACACACAAATCATAAACTCAGTAGACTCAACTGGCAGAGTCTTACTGAATACAATCAATGCAATCACAGTAGTATCATAAAGGGTGAAAGTACCGGTAATGACATCAGGGGAGGAAGCATCCTCTCTGGCTCGTGTAGCATAAGCTCTAGCTAGAGCTCTAGCCTCTGATCGTATTGTGATGTCCTTCGACCCTCTCTGGCTGCCACCTACGTTACTGAATATGCGAGTGGCCTACCGATCGTCTTTGGCACCTTTGCTCGGTCTAGTGTTCTGAGTCGCATTTTGCTCGGCTAACATCGGACACTCTCGAATAAAATGATCTGACGATTCACATTTAAAGCAGGACCAATCACGAACTCTACAACTCCCAGGATGCCATTTCCCACAATGTTTACACTTAGCCCGATTCTGTGGAACATTACCAACGCTAGCTACCGAAGTGGCTCGGGAACTCACTGGAGGTCGATCACGTCTAGGCAAGTCTGAAGTGGCTTTATGTCGACTGGGGTCATCTCTGAACTTCTTGTGCACGGAATGGAAAGTTTTACTCGATGATCTTTTCCAAGTGTCTCTAGCTTCTACTTTAACTTTTCTTTTCTCCTTTTCGAGCTCTTCGGCTTTACAAGCTCGTTCGACTAATGTCACAAACTCTTTGATTTCAAGAATGCCAACAAGTAAATTTATGTCTTCATTCAGGCCGTATTCGAATCTTTTACACATAATGGCTTCGGTAGATATACACTCCCGAGCGTAACGGCTCAATCTGACAAACTTTTGCTCATATTCTGTCACAGTCATGCGACCCTGTTTTAATTCTAGAAATTCTTTTCGTTTCTGATCGATGAATCTCTGACTGATATATTTCTTACGGAACTCAATTTGAAAGAAGTCCCAAGTTACTTTTTCTTTCGAAACCACAGATACCAGTGTGTTCCACCAGTGATAGGCAGTGTCACGAAGTAGAGATATAGCACACTTTAGGCATTCATCTGGTGTACAGGATAGCTCATCAAGTACCCGAATAGTGTTATCAAGCCACATCTCGGCTCGCTCTGCATCATCATCATCATTGGCCTTGAATTCCTCGGCCCCATATTTTACGATTTTATCAACGGGAGGCTGCTAGATCTCATCGGATCTATCATCGAAGTCTTGAAGGTACAGGAGTTGGATTATTCGGGGTGGAGGTTGTTGTACACCGGATTAGTCCAGAATAAACTGGGTAAACCATTCATTCATCATCGATAGAAGGCTTGTTTAGCCTCCCCCTCATGGCTACCCGGCCGGGCGAGAGTCTAATGGCACTGATCCACTTGCGAGACCAGCGCAATACTCTCCACATCATCGACTACGGCTCTATCGGGATCGGGATCCATTTACTATATAAAATACAATTGAAATTGTCGAAGTCACCACACTATCATATATACACTTCAAAGGCATGTATAGCTAGACTCATACACACTACGGTAGTCCTAGAATCGACTAAACCGTAGCTCGATACCAATTAAATGTAACACCCCTTAACCCGTATCTATTCTTTGAACTACGGTTATGAGGCGTTACCGAACTAGACACTGATTTAACTTACGATCATTTATGGAATAAACCCAATACGCATATTTAAATTTTTCCATATCAACAAATAATGTTCAAGACTTACGTTACAAACCGAGGTTTCATAATGCAACACATCATTATTCATAATCCATACAAGTTTGAATCAAGCTTCCACATAACAACACCAAATTTCGTATGTCCAACATATATATAATTACATCTATTTCATTAGCCGAATATCAACATATCATTTTATACATTCTACAATTATGCATATTAAAGCGGATAGGTCCATGATACTCTATTAACCTTTCATTCACACATGTGACACTCGAATATTATAGCATTACTAAATATACACATCATGCTATCATGATATGCGCAATGTCCCTAAAATAAAAGCCATGTCCAACCATAATCATCAATTCATCCTACCTTATTAATTAATGGACACAGAGATCATTGAATAACCTACCAAACACACATGATATGTGACTAATCCAAAATATATATATATTCAACCAATCCATTGACCATATATTCGGTCTTCAATTTAAAACTTCAATGATCAAAGCACAAAGCATTAGTATATACAATTTCATAATCATCTACGAATTATAACCAAACACATAATAATTTAAGAAGAGATATTAAATGCGACATAATATGCATACTTATACATATATATGATCATTTCTATATAACTACATTTAACTTTCAAGCCTAATATGCGTATGTCTTATACCAAAGATTAAAACAGACCATTATATCAAACATTCAAACGATGCTTAAACCCAAAAATAATAGCCTTATTCGCAAGGCCATATATATACATTTACAAAACCGAACATCATTCATTACTTATCAAAATTCAGCCTATACATGCCTTTGATTCAAAAAGTAAACATATATACCAAAGAGAGTGATAGTGTGGTCGACTTTCTTGATGATCCCCTGAGCCCGTAGTTGAATCAACGATCTATAAAACAGAAATACAAACACATACAGAGTAAGCTCACTAGCTTAGTAAGTTTTAAGCAAAAGATAATTCACTAATCAAGCACTTAAACACTTTTAATCGATAATTATAGGACATTTTATATGTACATTTCGATATGAAATTGATACAAAGCCGAATACTAGTAATATATTAACTCAATTACTTATGCTTCACTACCATCAACCTGTAACTCATTAAAGCACAATTTACATATATTACATGAATCGCATGTTTATAATCATATAAATTCAACATTCATATCAACTACATTATCACACTAAAAATTACATTATATATATATTCATACACGTCGATTATAAGCTCAAAATCACATAACACCGTTCTTAACATAATATTTCAACTCGAGTAACATTAATCACAACTTACCTTACTTCTAATGAATTCGGATGGGACTTATGCTTACGAGTTTTTAACTCAATAGATCAACTATGTTACACCTCGAGCAATTTATAGTTCCTTCGTCTTAACGTATCCAGGCATTAAGCTTCGCTAGGCACGAAGCCGAATATATCACCGGCACTAAGCACGCTAGGCACACGAAGCCGAATATATCACCCGCACTAAGCACGCTAGGCAAGAAGCCCGAATATGTCACGGTACTAAGCACCGCTAGGCAAGAAGCCCGAATATATCAGGCACTAAGCACGCTAGGCACGAAGCCCGAATATGTCACCGGCACTAAGCCTGCTAGGCACGAAGCCCGAATATGTCACCGGCACTAAGCCTGCTAGGCACGAAGCCCGAATATCAACACATTCAACCATGTGATACACATTCTTGAGTACTAAACTATCAACCATCTCATATTCTTCATTTTACTTTCACCTATTAATTCAAGCATACATATTCACATTGCACTAACCAAATTAATTTCACTACAAACTCATACTCCACATTCGGCCAACATGTATATTTATGCTTTAAATTTTCAAACATCATCATATACTATGTTCATAAATAATTCTTTGATGTATACTTGCTTAAGGACTTACCTCGACTGTCGACGGACCGCGTAAACCGGCTACTCGAGAACCTTTGTTTTCCCTCGATCCAAATCCGTTTTTCTTTGTTCTTGATCTAAACACATTAAAATTTATCTCATTCAAGTACATTTCATCTCAATTTAGTCCCTAAGCATATAATTAGGCAATTTACCATTTTACCCCTACTATTTCACATTTTCACAATTTAGTCCTATTTGCATAAAACACAAAATACACAAAATTTCTCAACACTACTTAAGGGCCGAATATGTATAGGGACTATACAAGTCCATTTCTTTCATTTATTTCGCAAATAAGCCCCTCTAAAATTTTATTTTTTCAATTTAGTCCAAAATACTCAAATTCACTAAAATTTCCAATACAAAATATACTAATCTTTAACATATCTTTAAAATAAAATTATCAAACATCAAAAACTACATGAACACATTAATGGTCGAATATCAAACATGCTTAGATTCAAAAATTTCAACATGGGTAAGCTACCGTTCGAAGCAACGATCTCAAAAACGTAAAAATTATCAAAAACCGAAAATCACACATACCTTAATCAAGCAATTTGATTGCCGAAATTCAAAGTTCCCTAACCCTTATTCTTTTCTCCATATTCAGCCAAGGAAGAAATGAAAGATAATGGCTTATTATTTTTTTATGATATTTTTAACTAATAGTATGTTATTTAACTAATTACTAACCTAACCTTATAATATAAAATTCCATAATATATAACTTAAGGTTATTCTTGACATAAGCCACCCACTAACTCAAAAATGGGTTATTTACCTTTTTAATACTCCACTTTAAAAAGCCATCATCAAATAGACACTTTTCACTATAGCTTGAGACTTTTAAAATTTACGCGATTAAGTCCTTTTTATCAAATTAAGCACCCAAACGATGAAATTTTTCTACGAAACTTTCACACAAATTAATTCACATATAATAAACACAAAATATAATATTAAAATATTTCTCAGACTCGGATTCGTGGTCCCGAAACCACCATTCCGATTAGGGTCAAATTCGGTCTGTTACAAAATCAACCAAGGGGCTTTCCACTGAACATCTTTCCCTCGAAGGTTTTGAAGGAGCTCCATCCAATTCTCCTCAGACACGTCCTCTATCCTCGGTATTGCCACTATTTCTTTTAAGGGAGAATAATTTTTAGAAAAAAAATGATAAGAAGTTTTCTCCACTTTCCAGAAATGACTGTGAAACCAAGCCAATAATAGTGTGCGCATCCAATGAATCTGCCTTCACCTTCTCTTGGCATGTATTCAAAGACACGAACGTCTCGGCTAAAATCGCAGGTACCGGTGTAACCCCTTTATCAAGTCGATCGAATAACTCAATAACCGTTTCATCTATATGTCCGAGAGCTCTAGGAAAAATCACCAAACCGTAGATACACAAGGCAAAGGCGTCAACCTTCTTCTTCATGTGCGGATGGACTAAGAGCAAGTCCTCAAGCTAACCCAAGGAACACATTTACCTTCACCTTTCTCTTGAATTCTAGTCGTGACCCATTGTTCACTCATCCGGTGATATTCATTAATCTCCTTACAAAAGTTGGGCCATTAATAGCTTTAGCATAAACTTTATTCCTTTGAAATTTTGGACAGAAGCAAAGTCGTATATTCTCTCTTTGTGGGCACCAAATCTACCTCCCCAAAAGTGAAACTTGACTATAAGAAGAATTCCAAAATCGAGCCATAGCTGGAACATATACCTATCTACCTTGACGTCAAGTAAGTAAGGCAAATCTCCGTAATTGTTATAAAACAACCGCTTAGCCTCATTATCCCACCGAGCCCATATCTCTTTCAACTCTTGAAACTCATTTTGTGTAACACTAACCCGAGTAAAGTCCTATAGTTGAGATCACGTACCGTCAACTAGAAATTTGTTCCTTTTTCCAATTGAGTTTGTTCCGACCATGTGCGAGCAGACATTGTCCTCCACTTTATCAAGGAACCCGTTCTCCATAACTTGACTTTCTAATTTAGAAGCGATCGTGAATCGATACCTCCTTAAGTATGGAATGATATGCACAAGAATAAAACACCACACGTCGATTACCATGAAATAATATATAAGGTGAATAAAACATCTATCGGGTATCCACTAAATATCGATATAGCTCTACTTAAGGTAGGTCTTTACGACTTACTATATGTGGTTTAGCTCTAAAGTTGAGGTACTGAAACAGTGATTCCTCGATCCTCACCCATTATAGGCTCATATAGATCTAGTTCGGTTCGGGGAACACATTTCCCTATGGGCGATGAAGTGAAAACTTCACGAAGACATAGGTACGGATGTATTAGGAAGCAATCCACTTGCCCATGCGGAGGTGAAAACCTCACGAAGGCATAGCTTCTTACTCCCACTTAAGGGTGTGACCGCAATGGCCATGTAGTGCGATGCATAATCATTTTATACAAACAAAATCATGTATAAATAAAAAGGATCAAAAAAATCGGATTTTAAACTTCAAACATTTGGACATGAATTTACCAATTTTACGGCCTGACTCCCTAGAGTCCCCAGTGGAGTCGCCAAGCTGTCGAAACCATTTTAAAATCAGTTTTGAAAACGGGGACCGACTTTAAAAACAAAAAATGGGAGTCGCCACCAATCCCTTTTATTTAGGTGTGATTGGATCACCTTGTAAAGCATTTCACTTTGAAACATTTGATTTTGGTCTACGAAAAACAAAAAACGGGTTCGGGAGTCGATTACGTATGAGAAAGGGTTAGCATCCTCATAACGCCCAAAGATTGGTACCTAATTGATAGAATCATGTCCAAATGTTCGAAATTTAAAAAGTTTTAAAATAAGATCCGTTTATTAGAAGGAAAACCAAGACTTACCTATTTCAAGGAAATAAAATACCACACCCAATAAGTTAGGGTACAGCGTCTTATAACTTCGAAGCTAGGTGCACCTTTATTTTAGAAAACTTCTACCTTGAGACACAAAACATCACACCTAATAAGTTAGGATACAATGATTTGAATTCTCAGAGTAAGTTTTTATTTTGAAATTAGTAAACCTTGATTTTGAAAATAGAGGATACATAATACTTTGAATTTTACAAGAGAAACCACAACCCAATAAGTTAGGGCACAATTCCTTTTGTAAACTCCAAAGTATCACATATCACAAAAATGTTTTAATTTTAAAAAATATATAAAAATATTATGGTATGAGTAGTATAACATACATATCAATTGTAATTCCATGAATTATATTAACAATATATAAAAGGACAATATAACATAAATAAATAAAACATCATATTAAGCTATACACATGTAATATAAATGATTAATAGCTAACACATAATAGTTTTAACTAAATACATATATAATATATTAACAAGAACATATAATATACAAAATAAATTTCAAACAATACAAGATAAAATAGTATTATATTATAAAATGTAATAATTAATGCATATAGATATTAAAATGATATGTTTAAATGAATAGTAACAAATAATTATGTATTTTATGATATTAATTAAATAATCAAATACTAATTAATTATATTAAAAAATTGAATTGAAAAGTAAACGGATTTCTGAGGTAAATTTATAAAAAAATAAAACTTGATTTGAATGAAATTAAAACGAATAAAATAACATAGGGACAGCAATTGCAATTTCCCCTTTTAAACATATCACGCGGATCCTGGTCGGGTTTGCGGGTTGGCGCGCGGACCCTGTCCTGATAAAACGACGTCGTTCGCTATTGGTTATAAAAGTCAGTTTTTTAAAAAAAAATCATTAGCTTTAGGGTTTTCTTAAAAAAAAACTTAAAATCCTCTGAAGAAAAAAAAAGGGGGGGGAGAGCTGCGTCTGTTCGTCTGCGTTTGTCCGGGCAACGCGTGCACGCGCCTCCGTGGCCGGTGGCCGGAAGTCTGGGTCAACGATTTCCGCGTTTTCGAGAAGGTAAACTCCTTCTTATCCTCTTTTCAACAGTAGTTATATACAAACATATATATATATATATATATATATATATATATATATATAATGAAAAAAAAATAAACGATTGGATGAAAGACGAATCACCTTAAAAAAAGAAACTCTGTTTTTTATTGCTCTGTTTCTGTGAATATTCGGGTACTTTGTATTGCTCTCTCTCTGTATTTTTTTGTTTTTTTTGTATTTTGCAATTTTCTCTCTGTATTTTGCGATAATCCGTGTCTTTTTCTCAAAATTTCGTGTCCTCTTACAGATTTTTACAAGGGATTTTATACCCAAAAAAAAATAAAAGAAATGGAAAAGATATCTTTTCGTATCTTTCCATATATGTGCTTTCCGATTTTGCTACGATTTGTTCTCTTTTTGCTGCTTATTTCTTTCCTTTGCAGGTTTGAAATCTCGCGACGGTGGTGATTCGAGCATGAATCCAGGCACTAACGAGGGCCGGACGAGGCGGTGGCGCGACGATTGGTTTCTATCTGAAGCGGCGCTAGGGTTTCCAGGAAACCCTAGGTTTCCTGCCTGCTGAACATTTTGGGCTCCTTTGGGCCACATAGGTTTTGGGCTACGGGTTTAGGTCTCTGTTTAAGTATGTTAGTGGGTTTAATTTTGGGCCATCAAAATTGGCTTTGTATAATGGACTGTTAAAAGAAACATTTATTTATTTTCTATTTTCTGGTTTATTCCGATGGGCCCGGGCAAAATTGGGTGTTTACAATATGGATTTTGAAAAAAGATAAAAATCATCCATAAATGTTTCCAAGCATTATCTCTGAGTGTTTTTGAAACTAAAACCTTTCATGAAGAAAAAAGAAAACCATACCTTAAACAAAATGTGATGAACAGATTTGTCTTCTTTCTAAGGAGTACAACACTGAATTTATATATATATATATATTGTAACACCCCTTACCCGAGACTGTTGCAGGAGTCGAGCACGAGGCATTACTAGACTTAACTTACTAGTTCGGGACATAATAATTAAAACTGTCCATCTGCGTCATTTCACTAAATCAATTATAATTTGAGTTACGAAACTCGAAATCTAGATTCGTAAATTTTCCTTGAAACTAGACTCATATATCTTCTTACTGTAATTTTTCAGAATTTTTGGTGTGGCCGATTAGTACAGTTTATTAGTTAAAGTCTCCCCTATTACACAGTTCGACAATTCTGACCTCTCTTCACTAAAATTCAATTATCTCATAATATACAACTCTTTTTCCTACACCGTTTTTTTTATAAAAAAAATAGACTCAATAAGCTTTAATTCTATATCTCATGCACAACCTAATTCCATTTCTACTATTTTTGGTGATTTTTCAAAATCACGTCACTGCTGCTATCCAACTATTCCCCTGCATATAATTACATAATTTCTTTAAAATAACTATCAACTAGGCATTTCATGAAAGATAATCAAGTATATGAAACAAGTAAATAGGTTGTCTTTTTGAGTTTATTCATTATTATGCACCTAGCCATAATGTGTAATATTCTTTCATGACATATATATATACTAACCCAAACATGTTCACTCAATTCAAGGTTAAAAGTGAAGTCATTTTCGCATGACTTACATACATGATAAGTTTGTCTTTAAACAAAACTCAAAGAAGTAATATAGCTTATACATGCCATAACTATCATAGGTTAATCTACCAAAAGGGTACCAAGATAGATAATAGTATGATGAGCTTCCAAGTTGATCCACAAGCTTAAGCTGAGCTTTCCAAAAGTGATCTACAAATTCAAGGAAATAACCGAGAGAAAGTAAGCTTCACAACTTAGTAAGATTTCAGCTTTTTTTTACAGTTAAAGTATAAATAACTTATTTATATTTTCCATAACTACTTCACATACAACCACAAAGCCGAATATTCAAAACTCCTAGACTCAATTCACAAATACTTTATAAGATAATTAATGAACATGCTTCATACTAGTAAAATTTCTAATTCATATTACAATCTCCATTCATCTTAAGTCACTATGAATGAAAATACCTCTAGTTTACTTACCACCCGAAACTTAGTCAATCATGCATAATCATAGGATAGTATACTCAATCATTCCTATATATTTAATTGCATTTAATAATAGAAGTCTTTTAAACGAGCCCTATACCTGCACATTGTTAATACGGTTTAGTAATGTCTCGCACTCTTAGTGCAATTACTGGATACTTCTCGTAACGTATCGCTCACATAGAGCCGTTACTTAAATACACCTCGTAACGTATCGCTCACACAGAGTCGTTACTTACTACACCTCGTAACATATCGCTCACACAGAGCCGTTACTTAAATACACCTCGTAATGTATCGCTCACACAGAGCCGTTACTTAAATACACCTCGTAATGTATTACTCACACAGAGCCGTTACTTAAATACACCTCGTAACGTATCGCTCACACAGAGCCGTTACTTAATATTCCTGCACACATACATATATTCAAGATCACATCCTCATTAATCATGTAATCGCACATACATGTAAGCATAGAAATATTTTCTCATATTCAATATAACTCCTATATTCTGTCACATTATCAACATATACTAGTCTCACTTTGAACACGTTCATACCATCACATAATACTTCATGTATTTATTTGCATCAAAACATTTAAAAAAAATACTATCTCTACTACCCAATTTAACCACCGAATCAACCTCACTTATACAAATTTTCATTAAATTTCAATGATGCATTCGGCATCTCCTAGTTCAATAAACCTTTTTTTTTCTTTTTCTCTTAAACATTTCCATAATATAGAGAAATATTTAAATTAATTCGATTGCTTGAAATCTTACCTCAAAGTTCAACGGATTAGGATTTCCCGGCTACTCGTTCAGTTTCGCCTTTCCCCGATCCAACTCCTGTTCTTTCCGTCCTTGATCTAAAATAAGGTTCGAAAAGAGCCCATTCAAATAACATAACATTTATATATATATATATATATATATATATATTTACTCAAAGCACATAATTGGACAGCTTTCCAATATATCACTCATAGATTGCCTTTTTACGAATTAATACTAACTTTTGCATCATTCGAAATGTATTCAATTTTCACATTTTTGAGCTAGGGCCGAATACCCCCCCTAAGCTCATTCTAATAATCGAATGCCATTCAATTTGATTACAATTCATAATTTGAAATTTTCTTTTAATTCATTTTTATTATAGAAATCTACTCAATTTAGTCCATATAAATTTTCTCTCAAATTATACCAAGTCGAATTTGTTCTCTTTATAGTCGAATCACCCTAGAAACCATTTAAGTCCATAAAATTATTTATTAAACATTCTACTCTCTCCTTTAATAATTTAACATAAACTTCTAATTTTACTAGATACTATCAAAATCCCTACTCTAAACATGTTATCTTCAACCTATAACAAGCATCCTTCCATCAATCATAGAAAACAAGAACACCCCCATGGCCGAATCTATAATATGCTCTAGACTCAAAAATTTCACCATGGGTTTGATAGTTTTCAAAGTAGCTAACTCAAATATGCAAAAATCTACAAAAATTAAGCTCAAATATTCACCTCAAATGGACATGCAATAGCCGAAAGTTGAGAACTTATGCTTTCTCCTCTCCCTTTTTGAGTTTCGGCAATGGTAAACAAAGATGGAAGAAAACATCCACTATTTCCTTTGTTTATGTTTCTTTATTCTAAAATTTCATTACATATTATTAACATAATTTCTTTACTAACAAAATTTAATAGAAAAAATAAACACCATCATTATGCCGTCCACCCACCATATTTTTGGAAATTTGACATGCAAGTCCAACATGCAAGTAAACCATTCAATTAAATCACCAATTTAATAATAAGCTATTTTACCATTTGAACAATTTAGTCCTTTTTCCTTAAATTGAACACACATGCATAGGATTTATCCACAATATTTTAACATAGGTCCAAACACATACCACATTTATCAAATATAGGCTAAAAGCATTTATCTAACCCGAATTTGTGGTCCCGAAACCACTATTCCGATTTGGGTCATATTTGGGCTGTTACAACTCTCCCCCCTTAAAGAATTTTCGTCCCCGAAAATCTTACCAGCGAAAAGGTTAGGGTAACGTTCTTTCATTGATTCTTCGGTTTCCCAGGTTGCCTCCTCTACCCCATGTTTATGCCACATAATTTTCACTAACGAAATTTTATTTATTTATTTATTTATTTATTTATTTCGTAACTCTCTCACTTCACGAGCCAAGATATAGATCGGTTCCTCTTCGTAAGTCAAGTCAGGTTGAATTTCAACCTCGAATAATTTAATCACATGCGAAGGGTCGGATCGGTACCGTCTAATCATTGACACATGGAAGACATTATGAATCTTATTTAACTCGTGCGGCAACCTCAGTCTATGCGCCACTGGCCCGATACACTCAATCACCTCATACGACTCAATAAACTTCGGACTCAGTTTTCCTTTACGGCCAAATCTGAGTATCTTTTTCCATGGTGAGACTTTCAAAAATACTCGGTTCCCTACCTGAAACTCTATATCCTTTCGTTTCTGTAACAACCCAAACCCGGCCCAAACATTACGACCGAATTTGATTTGTTACGGAGAAAAACCTTGTGAACACCATTTCAATACCTATTTAAGTTTTATTGAAAACTTCTCGTTTTGGTCATCTTGCCAATGCTACACTTAGATTTAATTCGGAAATTTAATTGATCGGTTATTATACAAACTTCAAGTGTGCCCTGATGGCACGATAAAACATTTTCGTGTTAATTTGAGAAAACATGTGATTTCAATTCGAGTTTTAATAATATAGTTTAAAGTAAACATCCGACATATATAAAAAAAAAATAACACAAATAAAGTTTAGGAGGCCTTATTACAACCGAAATAAAAATAACCAAATTTAAAGTTCTATAAATTTAAATCCACTTTGCATGGCCACCTCGAGTCCAACCGGCTCCTCAACCGCCATCTACGAGTCACTGAAAAATGTTAAAGGAGAAGGTGAGTCACCAAGACTCGATATGTAACCCTTCCCCGTTTAAAAAAACAACATTTCATACACAACATATAATGATTAATATGCAGAGTATCGTATGCCCAACCTAGCCAACCAAACGCCTTTGTCTACCCCATGTGGTACCAAACCACTTTGGTGACCGTAGTCAGAATGTGTTACCAAAACACTGGTGGTGCCAAACCCTTTGGTGACATATAGTCACAATGTGCTACCAAAGCACTTTGGTGTCCGTAGACACAAATCGGGTGATGGGGCCAACCCATCGTGTGATACCAAATCAGCGAGACGATCCCATATCTCAAGTGGGGCCAACCCACGGTGGTGTTAACCACGAGGACAAGTCGCTATGAGGTACCAAATCTCTGGAGGTACCAAACCTCTGGTGACATATAGTCACAAAGTGTGTTACCAAAAACTTGGTGCTCGTCGACACGAAACATCATCGCCCCCTCCTCTCATATAACCCACGTAGATAAGCAGATTAGCAATAGATCTCATGCATTCATCACATGTGTCAATAGGCCATGCTTCCCAAAAGCATTAAAGTAATCTCATTTTAACAGAGACTTACCGGGATCCTCACTTGTACCGTTAAGGTACCAATCCGCATCTACATCAAGCAGATTTACATACAGAATATATATATAACACAACATTAACTGCTATAAGTGTGTATGTACACACCTGTCACCCACGAATAATCTAAATCCCGAATGAAGAAGTCGGCCACCTTAGATCCACTAGCCCCTATATTCGGCCAAAATAGTGTTAGTGATATGGGCCATTCGGCCAAACCAAATAATCCTTTTAGGGTTATTGCTTGAACCCGAATCCTTACCTACTCGCTTGAATACTAGTCTCAGCACCCAAATCACGAATCTGGTTCACACATTAGAATCGGTCAATGGACAATGTCAGTAGCCTTCGGCCTTAATCGAATACCAACTAAATGAAATCTTCTTACCACTACTACCAAAACCGATTGCTAGAGATTAGGGCTTGGGTCAACTGCTTCACAATCTTGGGGTACCTAGCAGAGATCAATTCCCGAAAGCATTTAGAAACCCTGATTACCATTGCCGAAATCGGCACTTATTCCCCCTAATAGAAATCGACAAAACACAGAGGAGGAGGAGAAAGATGGCATTCACCATACCTACCTACCTTATGAATCGATTGGAGATGAGTTTAGAGAAGATTACCCTTGCTTGAATATCCGGGCAAGAGGAAAATATTGAGGAGAAAAGGGTGTTGGAGTTTCGGCAAAAAGAAGTAGAGAGGGGATTCGGCTATGATGAAAGAAAAAATAGTGGAGAGAAAGAAAGGTAGCAAGAGTTTCGGCTAAAGGAGTTGGGAAAAGAAAAGAAAGGTTTTAGGGGATGTGCTTTCGGTTTTGGAGAGGATGGAGAAGAGAAAATAGAAAATGGGAGACTTTTGGGAGAATTTGGCTAATAGGAAAAAGAAACAAAAGAAACTTGGGCACTCCCTAGTACCCCTTGCCATCCACTCTCCTTGCTCAAGGAGTTCAAATTCGGCACAACACCTAAAAACCCTCTTGGCCACCTATTTGATTTAATTCAAAATAGCTTGAATTAATCAAATAATAATCTCCTAATAATCCATCCATTATCCCTTTTATTATTACTATAATTAAGCAAATAAAACTCTCCTATTATCCTTTAATAATAACACTTAATAAAAGAGTTTGAAGGGAGAAAAACTCTCCCACTTGTGCCGTCCAAATAAAGAGCAAAAAAAAAGGAGGATTTTGTGACTCGAACCAAGGCTCTCCCTTGCTCCTTGGTGGCGTCACATGCTAGCTCCTAAGTGGGCTTGCTTTGCCACTTATTCTAGGCTCATCTTATGTCCAATTTATCCCCAATTATTCTTATAACACCCACTTGCTAAGGCTCCCTTCCTTTTTAAATTGAAAACTGAAATTTTTCTATCAAACCGGCACACTCAAATCCTTAAATTAAGCTCTATTATTCCATAAATAATATCACAAATTGTTCATAATAAGAAAATACTTAAATTCTAAATAACCCCATATTTGGGATGTTCTGATTCTACCCCCTTAAAATAAATTTCGTCCTCGAAATTCCTTGATCAAAAGAGATGGGGGTATTGTCACGCATCACCTCTCGGGCTCCCACGTAGCTTCTTCCACTCCGTGGTTCCGCCATAACACTTTCACTAAGGGCACCGCCTTCCTACGTAGAACCTTCACATCTCGGTCTACAATCTAAACCGGTTCTTCTTCAAAAGATAAATCCGAGTTCACCTCAATCTGCGCTCATGGCACAACGTGCGAAGGATCCGACCGATACCGTCTCAAAGATTGACACATGAAATACGTCATGAATTTGACTCGATTCTGCGCGGCGGCTCTAGGTGATAAGCTACCGGTCCTACTCGCTTTACAATCGTATATGGCCCGATGAACCTTGGGCTCGGCTCTTCCTTTTCGTCCAAATCTCAACACCTTTTTCCAAGGCGACACTTTTGGAAAGACTTTGTCTCCCACAAAGATACTCCACTTCCTTGCGTTTGAGATCGGCATAAGACTTACGCCTATCGATGCTTCCTTGAGACGAGACCGAATTACCTTGACTTTGTCCTCCGTCTCGGTTACCAGTCGGACCCCGAACTTGTCGTTCTCCCAACTCCGTCCAACATGTAGGAGTACGGCACTTTCGTCCATATAGGGCCTCGTATGGAGCCATCTCGAATACTTGCTTGATAACTATTGTTATAAGCGAATTCCGCTAATGGTAGGTACTCCTCCCAACTACCACTAAAATCCAAGACACAACCTCTTAACATGTCCTCTAAAATCAGTATCACCCTTTCCATTGTCAGTCGATTTGTGGATGGAAAGCCGTACTAAAATCTAACAGTGTACCCAAAGCTTGATGCAACGCTTTCCAAAACCTTGGCGTGAATCGGGATCCCTATCCGAGATAATCGACACCGCACACGCCATGCAACCTCACTATTTCACCCACATACGGCCGCTAGCTTACGGAGTGAGTAATCCATTCTCACCGGCATGAAGTGAGCTGATTTAGTCGAGCGATCCACAATTACCCAAATCGCATCCTTCTTGGTGGGCGTAAGGGGTAGCCCACTAACGAAATCCATGGTGATCCTCTCCCATTTCCATCGAGGATCTTTATCGGTTGAAGTAGTCCCGATGGTAATGATGTTCGACCTTAACCTCTTGGCACGTCGGACACTTCCCTACGAACTCCGTTATCTCACGCTTCAACCTGTGCCACGAAGCTGTTTTGCAAATCTCCATACATCTTGCTTCCCCGGGATGCATAGCGTATGGGCTGCTATGTGCATCTTGGAGAATTTTACGCCTTAATTCTGTATCCCTTGGCATACATGCTCATCCTTGAAAACCAAGCACTCCATCACTAGACAGACTGTACCCTTCCAAGCCACCATCCTGAACTTGTACTCTCTTAGCGCTCAAGCCTGCATCCACTAAGCGCTTTTCCTTAATCTCCTCAATCCAAGTCGGCCTTACTTGAAGTTATGCCAAAAGACTCCCATCATCATATAGACTCAACCGAGCGAACATTGCTCTTAAGTCCATCACCACCTTCCGGCTCAATGCGTCAGCTACCACATTAGCCTTACCCGGATGGTACTCGATTGAACAATCGTAGTCCTTTAGTAGTTCAATCCACCGACGCTGTCTCAGATTCAAATCATTCTGAGTCAGAAGATACCTCAAGCTTTTGTGATCCGTGTAGACTATCGACTTCTCCCCATACAGGTAATGTCTCCATATCTTGAGCTAAAACGACCGCCGCTAACTCCAAGTCGTGCGTTGGGTAGTTAACCTCATGCGGTCTTAAGCGACGGGATGCATAGGCTACTACCTTCCCATCTGCATCAACACACATCCCAAACCGGTGTGAGATGCATCACAATAGATCGTGAATAACTTCCCGCTTCAGTGTGTACCAAAGCGGAGCTTAGTCAAAATCTTCCTTAGCTTATCAAAGCTTCCTTGTCGCTTCTCCGTCCATACAAATGGAACACCTTTCCTTAGCAACTTGGTCAATGTGTTTGCTATTAAAGAGAATCCTTCCACGAATCTCCGATAGTACCTGCTAAACCCAGAAAACTTCGTATTTGACCACCGTCCTAGGTGGTTTCCACTCCAATCTTGCTTCAATCTTGCGAGGGTCTACCCTAATTCCTTGGTGACACTACATGACCTAAGAAAGCCACTTCCTAAGCCAAAATTCACACTTACTTGAATTTGGCATATAATCGCTTCCCCTCAATACTTGCGAACTATCCGTAAATGCTTGTCATGCTCCTCTTACGTCTTTGAATAAACCAATATGTCGTCTATGAACACCACGACGAATTGGTCCAAATCTTGTTGGAATACTCTATTCATCAAGTCCATAAATGCCGCATGGCGCATTAGTCAACCGAATGGCATTACCAAGAACTCGAAATGCCCATACCGAGTTCGAATGCCGTCTTGTGAACGTCGACCTCCTTCACCTTAAGTTGATGGTAACTCGACCTAAGGTCAATCTTTGAGAATACCGACGCACCTTTCGAGTTGATCAAACAAGTCGTCAATCCGAGGCAGCGGATACTTGTTCTTGATCGTTAACTTATTTAAGCGACGGTGAGTCGATGCACATCCGCATAGAACCGTCCTTCTTCTTGACAAATAACACAGCGCTCCCCGCAGAGATATACTTGGTCGTATAAACCCTCTATCCAAGAGCTCACGAATTTGAGCCTTTAGCTCCACCAATTCCTTTGGTGCCATTCGGTATGGTGCTACCGACACAGTGCCGTTCGGTGTAGCAAGTCTATACCAAATTCGACTTCTCGATCCAGGAGGCAAACCGGAAGTTCTTACGGGAATACATCAGCAAATTCCCCAACCGTTCGGACCTTTTCAATTACTAACCCCTTAGCTTCCAAAGCATGATTTGAACCAAATACGCCTCACAACCCTTCTTGACCATCTTTTCACCTTCAAGGCGATCACTACATTGGATAGGTAATTCCTTCTATCTCCTATCATAACCACTTCCTCACCTTCACTGTCTTAAGAACCATGCGCTTGGCCGCGCAATCCAACCTTGCTTGGTACTTAACCAACCAATCCATACCGAGGATCAAATCGAACTCCCCAAATGGTAGTTCCATTAGATCACTACAAATACTACCCCTTGAAGTTCTAGAGTGCGCCTCTATAAAGTCTATCTACGACTCACGGAGTGACCTAAGGGCTAACTACGGTCATCTCCCTAGAAGCGCTTTTGAGTTTAGGTCCATAGTTCCTACCACACTACTAGCAATGTACGAGTGCGTCGAGCCCACATCAATCAATGCAACATAAGGAAAACCGAAAATTAGAAACGCGTGCGGTTATGACATCCGGTGCGTCACCTTCCTCGCGACACCTCATTGCGTAAACCAAACCAGCCGCCTAGCCTGCATGTTGCTGAACCTCGCCTTGAGTTCCACGACCTCGGTTAGGACCGTTGTTTCCTCTTCCATTACCACGACCCTCCGTGGTCCTACATTTCTATCCACGAGCGCAGTTACGCCCCCTCCGGCGCTTCTTAGCTAGTTTCGAGGACAATCTCTCGACGCGATGCTCCAAAGACCCACACTCAAAACATCCTTTGTCACCGGTCCAACAACCTCCCCAATGGGTTTTTCCACAGCCGATTGCACTAAAGTCGGCCTCACGATTAGCGATCGTGGGCCTTGTGCACTGATTGGGCCCACTTGGCCTAGCCTTTTCCTCGAGCACTACCGCTTGATCCGGTGACCCAAAACTTCTCTTACGATTGTTCTTACTATAGCTCGCCTCCACGGCCTCCTTGATCCCTTCGACTACCTTAGCCTTCTCCACTAGAGATGAGAACTCACGAACTCTTTGTGGGGCAATCAAGTAGCAGCCTTAAATCATCTCGAGTCCGTCCTCAAAGCGGACACGGCGCTCATGTTCGGTAGCCTACGATGCCTCTCGCATACCTACTCGGCCTTTAAAAATTTCGCCTCATATTCGACACACGGACTTAGTTCCTTGCACTAATCCCGAAAAGCCTTTCTCTGCGCATCGGTGCGGTGATGCCCACATACTTTTTTACGATAGGTGGTTCGAAATACTCCCAAGTCAAATCATCTCTTTGTAGCCCCATCTCGAACCGTAAGCCACCACCGATACGCTTCATCCTTTAGAAGCGACACGCGCCTTTCGACTTTTCTTCCTCGGTCGGTCAAGGTCATCCATGATTCTTTCGATTGGATCGTGAGCTTGTATTCCTTTGCACTGGTGCCACTCGACACACCTCGGAATACCTTCGCTCCGTTAGATCGAGTCGCTCGGGGACGATTTCCGAGCTCCCACATTTCCACCGCCTTCAGCCACCATCTCCAAAACTCGCAACACGACTTGCGACACCGCCTCGCCACCTGGCCCGATCCGGCTCCCCGCTCTAAAAGTAGGAGGTGGTGGTGGCGATGGTACCTCATTTTCGAGAACCTTGTCACGACTGACGGGTTCGGACACCGTCATCCTACCCCTACCACGTCCACGGCGGCCCACGTCCTCTAGAACTCATTCTATCTACCGCGCTTTTAATCGATTAAGAAAAATTTTATGCGTTAGCATTTGTTTCACTTTATTACTCATGAAGAAATTTTATGGATAAGGTTTAATCAGAGATTCTTTTGAGCAAACAATGTTTGATTTCCTATCCTAGTTCACACAAAGAAGTTCATGCATCCATTCCTTAATACTTTCCATACCTATTCGCTCATCGGACATTTACGCCCATTTCTAACCCGGGGTATTTTCGTCTTTTTCCTACTGAGGGTATTTAGTAATTTTCTAGAACCAATATATTTTCTTTGATGATTTCCAAAGCTAAGTTATTGAATATTTGTAAAATAGTTGAAATTTTTGGGCAAAACCATTGAATTAATACTTTATGGGTCGTGGCGTTTTAGTCATTTTACTCCTAAGGGTATTTCGTAATTTTTCACAAGTCAAGTTTTCGAGAAAACGTTGTAAAAGTAATGTTCTAGGGTTTAAGAAAGTTATTGCACAAGTTTTGAAATCATTAGGGTTTGTTGTTTCGTTCTATTTGAAAAACAAGGCTAATTCCCTTTTCGGGTTTTAATCATTGTGTTTAGCCTATGACCAGAGAGCCCTCCGGTCGGGGTGAACCAAAGCTACGCACCTGCAGAATTCGAGTGAAGAGGAGGTGGGTCACGCGGACCGCTTAAATACCAAGCTCTCCTTTGAACCTTTCTAGACATGCGCATGAGAGGTTACCACACCACCGAGCCTTACGAGTTAGGGTGAACCGAAGCTACGCACAGGTAGGATACTGCGAAGAGGAGGTGAGTCACGAGGATCAGCTTAAATACCAGTGCTCTTCGGATCCAATCCTAGACATGCGCATGGGGGTTACCACACCCTAGCTCATTGACTAAGTCATAGGTTGGTTTAGTTCCTTAAGTCTTATGCTTCGTTTGTGTTTGAGTAATCTAACCTTAGGGTCCAAGTCCTATAAATCTATCTACGTTCCATGCTTCCTACCCTTCTACGAATATAATTCACCAAGAGGTTTAGATATACTTACAGGCGGATTGGTGCCAGGAGACTCGGGCCATGCTTTGTTCAAAACCAAAAATCATTCCGTAAGGCCTACCAAAACATTTTTGGGCCTTGGGCCCCACAGTAGAGCTTTGAAACGGGCTCGATACCAGTCTCAGTAACAACCCAAACCCGGCCCAAACATTACGACCGAATTTGATTTGTTACGGAGAAAAACCTTGTGAACACCATTTCAATACCTATTTAAGTTTTATTGAAAACTTCTCGTTTTGGTCATCTTGCCAATGCTACACTTAGATTTAATTCGGAAATTTAATTCATCAGGTTATTATACAAACTTCAAGTGTGCCCGATGGCACGATAAAACATTTTCGTGTTAATTTGAGAAAACATGTGATTTCAATTCGCTTTTAATAATATAGTTTAAAGTAAACATCCGACATATATAAAAAAATAACACAAATAAAGTTTAGGAGGCCTTATTACAACCGAAATAAAAATAACCAAATTTAAAGTTCTATAAATTTAAATCCACTTTGCATGGCCACCTCGAGTCCAACCGGCTCCTCAACCGCCATCTACGAGTCACTGAAAAATGTTAAAGGAGAAGGTGAGTCACCAAGACTCGATATGTAACCCTTCCCCGTTTAAAAAAACAACATTTCATACACAACATATAACAGTTAATATGCAGAGTATCGTATGCCCAACCTAGCCAACCAAACGCCTTTGTCTACCCCATGTGGTACCAAACCATTTGGTGACCGTAGTCACAATGTGTTACCAAAACACTGGTGGTGCCAAACCACTTTGGTGACATATAGTCACAATGTGCTACAAAGCACCGGTGTCCGTAGACACAAATCGGGTGATGGGGCCAACCCATCGTGTGATACCAAATCACCGCGAGACGATCCCATATCTCAAGTGGGGCCAACCCACGGTGGTGTTAACCACACGGGGACAAGTCGCTATGAGGTACAAAACCTCTGGAGGTACCAAACCTCTGAGGTACCAAACCTCTGGTGACATATAGTCACAAGATGTGTTACAAAAAACACTTGGTGCTCACAAGACGAAACATCACGCCCCCCTCCTCTCATATAACCCACAGTAGATAAGCGATTTAGCAATAGATCTCATGCATTCATCACATGTGTCAATAGGCCATGCTTCCCAAAAGCATTAAAGTAATCTCATTTTAACAGAGACTTACGGGATCCTCACTTGTACAGTTAAGGTACCAATCCGCATCTACATCAAGCGATTTACATACGTAATATATATATAACACAACATTAATCGCTATAAGTGTGTATGTACACACTGTCACCCACGAATAATCTAAATCCCGAATGAAGAAGTCGGCCACCTTAGATCCACTAGCCCCTATATTCGGCCAAAATAGTGTTAGTGATATGGGCCATTCGGCCAAACCAAATAATCCTTTTAGGGTTATTGCTTGAACCCGAATCCTTACCTACTGGGCTTGAATACTAGTCTCGGCACCCAAATCACGAATCTGGTTCACACATTAGAATCGGTCAATGGACAATGTCAAGAGCCTTCGGCCTTAATCGAATACCAACTAAATGAAATCTTCTTACCACTACTACCAAAACCGATTGCTAGAGATTAGGGCTTGGGTCAATCGCTTCACAATCTTGGGGTACCTAGCAGAGATCAATTCGAAAGCATTTAGAAACCACGATTACCATTGCCGAAATCGGCACTTATTCCCCTAATAGAAATCGATAAAAACACAGAGGAGGAGAAAGATGGCATTCGGCCATACCTACCTACCTTATGAATCGATTGGAGATGAGTTTAGAGAAGATTACCCTTGCTTGAATATCGGGCAAGAGGAAAATATTGAGGAGAAAAGGGTGTTGGAGTTTTGGCAAAAAGAAGTAGAGAGGGGATTCGGCTATGATGAAAGAAAAATAGTGGAGAGAAAGAAAGGTAGCAAGAGTTTGGCTAAAGGAGTTGGGAAAAGAAAAGAAAGGTTTTAGGGGATGTGCTTTCGGTTTTGGAGAGGATGGAGAAGAGAAAATAGAAAATGGGAGACTTTTGGGAGAATTCGGCTAATAGGAAAAAGAAACAAAAGAAACTTGGGCACTCCCTAGTACCCCTTGCCGTCCACTCTCCTTGCTCAAGGAGTTCAAATTCGGCACAACACCTAAAAATCCTCTTGGCCACCTATTTGATTTAATTCAAAATAGCTTGAATTAATCAAATAATAATCTCCTAATAATCCATCCATTATCCCTTTTATTATTACTATAATTAAGCAAATAAAACTCTCCTATTATCCTTTAATAATAACACTTAATAAAAGAGTTTGAAGGGAGAAAAACTCTCCCACTTGTGCCGTCCAAATAAAGAGCAAAAAAAAAAGGAGGATTTTGTGACTCGAACCAAGGCTCTCCCTTGCTCCTTGGTGGCGTCACATGCTAGCTCCTAAGTGGGCTTGCTTTGCCACTTATTCTAGGCTCATCTTATGTCCAATTTATCCCCAATTATTCTTATAACACCCACTTGCTAAGGCTCCCTTCCTTTTTAAATTGAAAACTGAAATTTTTCTATCAAACCGGCACACTCAAATCCTTAAATTAAGCTCTATTATTCCATAAATAATATCACAGCTGTTCATAATAAGAAAATACTTAAATTCTAAATAACCCCATATTTGGGATGTTACAGTTTCAAATCTGCGTAGGATTTCTGTCGATCTGATGCAACTTTCAAGCTTTCATGAATTACTTTAACTTTCTGTTCCATCTCTCTGATTAAATCAACCCCATGTATCTTGCCTTCACTTAGCTCGGCCCAATAAAGAGGTGTACGACATTTACGACCGTACAAAGCTTCATCACAAATCATTCGAATCAAATCAGGATTCTTCGGTACACACATTCGATTCTTGAACCGTAAACATCCCTCAGCATTTATCTGAAAATCTGAATCTGCACCCGAATCACAATAACTCCTTTTTGCTTTTAAAATATCATCAATCTTCTGAGCTTCTCGGATCTGTTGCCCAAACAATGGTCTCGCCTTTAATTCTGCAATGATCACACCATCATCGATCATAGTTAAATCTGCATTCATTGCACGAAGAGTAAATAATGATTTTCGACTAAGTGCATCGGCAACCACATTAGCCTTTCCTGAGTGAAAATCAATCACAAGTTCATAGTCTTTCAACAATTCTAACCATCGTCGCTGTCTCAAATTCAGATCCTTTTGAGTCACTAAATACTTTAAACTCTTATGATCCGAGTAGATGTGACATCTCTCACCGAAAAGATAATGACGCCATATCTTCAAAGCAAAGACTATAGCGGCTAATTCAAGGTCGTGCGTCGGATAATTTTTCTCGTGCGATTTCAACTGTCTCGAGGCATAAGCTACGATTTACCCTCCTGCATCAATACACAACCGAGCCCATTTAAAGATGCATCGCTAAAAAATAACGAACTCCTTACCCGACTCTGGCTGAACGAGTACCAGAGTTTCCGTTAACAAGGTCTTCAGTTGCTAAAAACTCTTCTGACACCTTTCTGACCACTCAAATTTCACATCCTTTTGTAGTAGTTTCGTCATTGGGGATGCTATCATAGAAAACCCTTTCACAAAACGTCTATAATATTCGGCGAGCCCCAAAAAGCTACGAACCTCAGAAACATTCCGCGGAGGTTTCCAATCAAGTATAGCTGAAACTTTGTTCGGGTCAACCCGAATACCCGATGCTGAAATGATATGTCCCAAAAAGCTGACTTCTTTCAGCCAAAACTCGCATTTACTAAATTTCGCGAATAATCTATTATCCCATAAAATCTGCAACACCAACCTCAAATGCTTAACATGTTCGGTTTCGTTACGAGAGTAGATCAGTATGTCATCTATGAATACAACCAACAACCGGTCTAGATACGGTTTGAATACCCGATTCATCAAGTCCATGAAAATAGCAGGGGCATTAGTGAGCCCAAACGGCATCACCACAAATTCGTAGTGACCATATCTCGTCTGAAAGGCAATCTTTGGTATATCTAATTCTCTAACTCGTAGCTGATAATATCCTGATCTCAAATCAATTTTTGAGAACACTGACGCCCCTTTGAGTTGATCAAACAAATCGTCAATACGTGGCAACGGGTATTTGTTCTTTACCGTCACCTTATTGAGCTGTCGATAGTCAATGCATATTCTCAAGGTTCCGTGTTTCTTTTTCACAAATAATAAGGGCGCACCCCAGGGAGAGAAACTCGGTCTGGCGAAGTCTTTATCCGTTAATTCTTGTAACTGAGCTTTCAATTCTTTTAACTCAGTCGGTGCCATTCTGTACGGAGCTATCGAAATTGGAGTGGTTCCTGGCACTAGCTTGACCCCAAACTCTACTTCACGAACAGGTGGTAATCCCGGTAATTCCTCCAAAAACACGTCCGAATACTCAAAAACAACTGGCACAGATTCAATCTTCCTTTCGGATACTTTGCTGTCGATCACATACGCAAGATAAGCTTCACAACCTTTTCTCAAATACTGCCGAGCCAACATTAATGATATCACAGTCGGTAACCCACTTAAATCTGTAGATTCAACCCGAAGTACCTCGTTATTCTAACACCTCAAATCAATGGTCTTTCGTCTGCAATTTATCACTGCATCGTGCACAGTTAACCAATCCCTACCAAGGATGATATCGAACTCATCAAATGGTAACAGTATCAAATCGGCCGAAAAATACGAGTCTCGAATCATTAAAGGAAAATTCTTGTATACCCTATCAACGAGCACGCACCGACCCAGAGGGCTCGAAACCTGAATCACAAATCCAGTAGACTCAACAGGTAGAGTCTTACTGGATACTAATGTCTCGCATACATAAGAATGAGTTGAACCAGGGTCAATCAAAGCAATTACATTAGAATCAAAGAGGGTGAAAATACCGGTAATAACATCCAGGAATGAGGCCTCCTCTCTAGTACGGATGGCGTAAGCTTTAGCTGTAGTGCCACTCGGTCTTGCACTCTGAGCAGTCCCTTTTCCAACAGTCTCCGGGCAATCTTGAAGGAAATGATCATGCGGGCCACACTTGTAACAAGTACGAGCAATGGATTTACCCCAACACTCCCCAAAATGCCGTCTGCCACACTGCTGACACTCAGGTTTACTCGATCTCTCATTATTAACACTAGCAACTGACGTAGCCCGAGACCTCACTGGTGGTCGTTCTCGTATAGAAATCCCGGTGTTGGGTTTGGATCGACTACCATCATTCTTGAACTTCTTCGCCGTCATATGCGAGAATTTACTAGTAGATCTCTTCCGAACATCTCTAGAATCAAACTCAGCTTTCCGCTTTTCTTTTCCCAGCTCTTCTGCTTTACAAGCCCGTTCAACAAGTACAACGAACTCATTGATTTCAAGAATTCCAACTAGAAGCTTTATATCTTCATTTAGGCCATCTTCAAATCTATGGCACATAGTAGCTTTCGACGAAATGCACTCACGAGCGTAGCGGCTAAGTCACACAAATTTACGCTCATATTCAGATACGGTCATGCGACCCTGTTTAAGCTCAAGAAATTCTTTACGCTTAGAGTCTATAAAGCGCTGGCTTATATACTTCTTACGGAATTCGGTCTGAAAGAAATCCCAAGTTACCCTCTCTTTTGGGACAACCGACACGAGTGTATTCCACCAATAATAGGCAGAATCCCGTAATAATGATATGGCACACTTCAGACATTCATCAGGTGTGCAAGACAGCTCGTCGAAAACACGAACAGTGTTATCGAGCCAAAATTCAGCTCGTTCTGCATCATCATCATCCTCGGCTCTAAATTCTTGAGCTCCGTGTTTTCTAATGCGGTCAACCGGGGGCTTGCTTACTCTTTCAGGATTTACAATTGGGGGTATCACCGGTACTATAGGGGGAGTATTCTGATTCAAGGGTTGTTGAACAGCCGGATTGGTTCGAATATACTGACCAAACCAATCATTCATCATATTATAAAAGGCTTGTTTAGCCCTCTCATCAGGATCACTCGCAGCGAGTCGAGATTCTTCCGGCGTGGTCCTTTGCGAGGGAGCAGGCGCCACACTCTCGACATCATCCGCTATTGCTTGCTCGGGATCAGGATCCATTACTATACAAAAGGAATAGATACATTTCACTGTCAGAAGTCATCATACTATCACATTAAAAATTATGGCATGTATAGCTAGACCCTCATGCGCTATGTTAGTCCAAGAAACGACTAAACTGTAGCTCTGATACCAAATAAATGTAACACCCCTTACCCGAGACCGTTGCCGGAGTCAAGCACGAGGCATTACTAGACTTAACTTACTAGTTCGGGACATAATAATTAAAATTGTCCATCTGCGTCATGTTCACTAAATCAATTATAATTTGAGTTACGAAACTCGAAATCTAGATTCGTAAATTTTCCTTGAAACTAGGCTCATATATCATATTACTGTAAATTTTCCAGAATTTTTGGTGTGGCCAATTAGTACAGTTTATTAGTTAAAGTATCCCCTATTACACAGTTCGACAATCCTGACCTCTCTTCACTAAAATTCAATTATCTCATAATATACAACTCTTTTTCCTACACCATTTTTTTTATAAAAAAATAGACTCAATAAGCTTTAATTCTATATCTCATTCACAACCTAATTCCATTTCTATTATTTTTGGTGATTTTTCAAAATCATATCACTGCTGCTGTCCAACTATTCCCCTGCATATAATTACATAATTTCTTTAAAATAACTATCAACTAGGCATTTCATGTAAGATAATCAAGTATATGAAACAAGTAAATAGGTTGTCTTTTTGAGTTTATTCATTATTACGCACCTAGCCATAATGTGTAATATTATTTCATGACATATATATATACTAACCCAAACATGTTCACTCAATTCAAGGTTAAAAGTGAAGTCATTTTCGCATGACTTACATACATGATAAGTTTGTCTTTATACAAAACTCAAAGAAGTAAAATAGTTTATACATGCCATAACTATCATAGGTTAATCTACCAAAAGGGTACCAAGATAGATAATAGTATGATGAGCTTCCAAGTTGATCCACTAGCTTAAGCTGAGCTTTCCAAAAGTGATCTACAAATTCAAGGAAATAACCGAGAGAAAGTAAGCTTCACAGCTTAGTAAGATTTCAGCTTTTTTTTTACAGTTATAAGTATAAATAACTTATTTATATTTTCCATAACTACTTCACATACAACCACAAAGCCGAATATTCAAAACTCCTAGACTCAATTCACAAATACTTTATAAGATAATTAATGAACATGCTTCATACTAGTAAAATTTCTAATTCATATTACAATCTCCATTCATCTTAAGTCACTATGAATGAAACATACCTCTAGTTTACTTACCACCCGAAACTTAGTCAATCATGCATAATCATAGGATAATATACTCAATCATTCCTATATATTTAATTGCATTTAATAATAGAAGTCTTTTAAACGAGCCCTATACCTGCACATTGTTAATACGGTTTAGTAATGTCTCGCACTCTTAGTGCAATTTCTGGATACTTCTCGTAATGTATCGCTCACATAGAGCCGTTACTTAAATACACCTCGTAACGTATCGCTCACACAGAGCCGTTACTTACTACACCTCGTAACATATCGCTCACACAGAGCCGTTACTTAAATACACCTCGTAACGTATCGCTCACACAGAGCCGTTACTTAAATACACCTCGTAACGTATCGCTCACACAGAGCCGTTACTTAAATACACCTCGTAACATATCGCTCAAATAGAGCCGTTACTTAATATTCCTGCACACATACATATATTTAAGATCACATCCTCATTAATCATGTAATCGCACATACATGTAAGCATAGAAATATTTTCTCATATTCAATATAACTCCTATATTCTGTCACATTATCAACATGTACTAGTCTCACTTTGAACACATACATACCATCACATAATACTTCATGTATTTATTTGCATCAAAACATTTAAAAAAATATACTATCTCTACTACCCAATTTAACCACCGAATCAACCTCACTTATACAAATTTTCATTAAATTTCAATGATGCATTCGACATCTCCTAGTTCAATAAACCCTTTTTTCTTTTTCTCTTAAACATTTCCATAATATAAAGAAATATTTAAATTAATTCGATTGCTTGAAATCTTACCTCAAAGTTCAACGGATTAGGATTTCCGGCTACTCGTTGAGTTTCGCCTTTCCCGATCCAACTCTGTTCTTTCCGTCCTTGATCTAAAATAAGGTTCGAAAAAGAGCCCATTCAAATAACATAACATTTTATATATATATATATATATTTACTCAAAGCACATAATCGGACAGCTTTCCAATATATCACTCATAGATTGCCTTTTTACGAATTAATACTAACTTTTGCATCATTCGAAATGTATTCAATTTTCACATTTTTGAGCTAGGGCCGAATACCCCCCCTAAGCTCATTCTAATAATCGAATGCCATTCAATTTGATTACAATTCATAATTTGAAATTTTCTTCTAATTCATTTTTATTATAGAAATCTAATCAATTTAGTCCATATAAATTTTCTCTCAAATTATACCAAGCCGAATCTGTTCTCTTTATAGTCGAATCACCCTAGAAACCATTTAAGTCCATAAAATTATTTATTAAACACTCTACTCTCTCCTTTAATAATTTAACATAAATTTCTAATTTTACTAGATACTATCAAAATCCCTACTCTAAACATGTTATCTTCAACCTATAACAAGCATCCTTCCATCAATCATAGAAAACAAGAACACCCCCCATGGCCGAATCTATAATATGCTCTAGACTCAAAAATTTCACCATGGGTTTGATAGTTTTCAAAGTAGCTAACTCAAATATGCAAAAATCTACAAAAATTAAGCTCAAATATTCACCTCAAATGGACATGCAATAGCCGAAAGTTGAGAACTTATGCTTTCTCCTCTCCCTTTTTGAGTTTCGGCAATGGTAAACAAAGATGGAAGAAAACATCCACTATTTCCTTTGTTTATGTTTCTTTATTCTAAAATTTCATTACATATTATTAACATAATTTCTTTAATAACAAAATTTAATAGAAAAAAAATAAACACCATCATTATGCCGTCCACCCACCATATTTTTGGAAATTTGACATGCAAGTCCAACATGCAAGTAAACCATTCAATTAAAGCACCAATTTAATAACTAGCTATTTTACCATTTGAACAATTTAGTCCTTTTTCCTTAAATTGAACACACATGCATAGGATTTATCCACAATATTTTAACATAGGTCCAAACACATACCACATTTATCAAATATAGGCTAAAAGCATTTATCTAACCCGAATTTGTGGTCCCAAAACCACTATTCCGATTTGGGTCGTATTTGGGCTGTTACATATATATATATATATATATATATTTGAGGGGGAAAATAAATGGTAAGTAGGAAATGAGCACTAGAAGGGTACATGGGACAAGAGTGTTGAAAATTGTTGAGGGTATCTGCTGAATGACACTTCTTTGAAATATGATTAGTTAAAGGTTTTAATGAATAATTTACGAGAGCGTGTGCATTTTTTTGTTTTTGCTTTATGTTCTCACTCAATGCTTTTTTTGGTGAAACATAAATTTGAAATTATTAAACCATTATTTTTATACTATTTCTGTAACACCCCAAACTCGACCCATGCGTTATGAGCGGATTTGGTATGTCACACGAGCAAAACATGTTAAACCTTTTTTTTTTGTACTAAAATAGGTATTGCTTTGTTAAAATCAAGAAAACAAGTTTGATTTGAAATATTTGATAAAATACTATTAACCTCGAAGATTATTTGATAAATCGATAAATTTGAACTAATGATCTTACAAAACCGTGACTTTTGAAAACGACGTTGAAAATTCGAAAGAGAATCCGAGTCTTTTGAAAATATCGTTAATAGTTCGAGAGAAAATATCCGTGTTAAAAATATTTGTAAAAGTTTATTTTGAAATCCATTTGTTAATCCATTTTAGAAAAATCTTTATTTAAGTTTTTAGAAAAATCCCATTTAAAGTAATTTGAGCAAAAATATAGGTACGTCAAACAATAAGCAAAACAAAATAAACCAGAGGCCTTATTACATCATTTAACTCAAAATAGTAAAGTAATAAAGTGAACGAAATAGAAATCTAAGTCCAAATAAACCGTTTCTGAAGTATGGCCTCCACCCGAGTCATCCATGGCCCAAGTCTCCATCATTGATCATTACCTGAAAGGAATAAGGAAAACGGGGGTGAGTTACTAGAACTCAGTGTGTAACCCACTTACCGTTGTCCACTGGGCAAAAATCCATTAAGCCATTGTTTGGGTCGAAGCCCATTCATAATAATAAAAATGTATCGAATATAATATGCATATGAAATGCAATTCCCAAACCAAACCTAGTTTTCCATCCGCTACACACCACCCGTACCAACCAACACACCTGTGGGTGATCTTTTCAACCCACCCCGCCAACACACCAAACGTAGGCATTAAGCCATTTATATCAAATTTGTGGACAAGCCACAGATTAATGAGAATTTACATGGCATTGCCATTTTTCGATTTGTGACAAAGCCACGATTTATGTAGCAGAGCTACGAACTTCTCTTCATCATTATCCCATCCCATGCAAATCATGTATATAATGCATAACAAATCACAATATAATAACAGTAATTTATTCAGATATTTATTACAAAATTATGGCCCATTACAACAATTAATCAAAAGGCCCATTAAGCAAAATATCAGATTTGGCCCATTTAGCAAAATATCATATTGGCCCATTTAGCAAAATATCAGATTGGCCCATTTATCAAAATATCAGATTGACCCATTTATCAAAATATCAGATCGGCCCATTAAACAATTTCGTAATTCGGCCCTTTAGGGGCATTTTTGTAATTTTGACCCATAGGGGCATTTTCATAATTTTGACCTATAGGGGCATTTTCGTAATTTCGATAATTTACCAACTAAGGGTAATTCAGTAATTTCGCAACCTAAGGGTATTTTGGAAATTTCGCAACCTAGTCTTAACAACTAATGTGGAGCATAAAAATCGAAACTGTCCATCTGCGTCGTACTAACTAAATTGACTATAACTTGAGTTAGGAATCTCGAAATCTAACTCCGTAAATTTTCCTTGATACTAGACTCATATATCTTCTTACTATATTTTTTCCAGAACTTTTGACTTAGCCATTTAGTACAGTTTATTCCTTAAATATTCCCTTGTTTCACTGACCAACGATTCTGACCTCTCTTACCCAAAATTCAAATATCTCACTGTACAGTTTTCATATATTGCTCTCACTTGTTTCTATTGAAAATAGACTCACTAAGGAATCTGTAAATATAAACTATAACTCATAATTCACTTTGTACAATTTTATAAGATTTTTCCAAGACAGATCAGGGTACCACAAAGTCATTCAGAACCAGTCTCACTAAAATTAAGATATCTCAAAATATAAAATTCCTTTTCCTTCTCCATTTCTTCCATATCAAAATAGACATAGTAAGGTTTAATCTTATATCTTATTCACTTTGTAATTCCTTTTCTCATATTTTTCATGATTTTTCAAATACACGTCACTGTTTCTGACTGAAACTGCTTTATTACAACATACGATTACCACTACGATCATGCACACGCCCGAGTGATCACGGATGCCAGTTTTCGGTTTTCTTCGGTATTCCAACCGATTCACAAAATATTTCATACAAACTTTCAGAGAAGTGTGAGATTACACACCAGTTCAGATATGTATACGGAAGATACGGGATTACACACCTGATTTTGATTTCCTAAAGAACCACTCGTCGATGACCTAGAACAATACGAACCAAAAGTTAGCCTCGGATTTCCAAAAGATTTCATATCACTTACACTTGAATCACTTACCACTATGTCCGAAGGTAGAATATATCGAGTGATTTTGTCCCTAAAACATAATCGATTAGTCACAACCACTATTATCCTTTAAACGAATAAAGAACGATTTCAAATAATCCATGAAGAACTCCTTACCTTATCGATATTGGATCCAATTTCCGACGTTTGACTTAGGGCTAGAATAATACACGGCCACCCACTTAGAAAACTATGAAAAAGAGGGTGATTACAATATGAACGAATGGAAGATAACACCATTTCGGTTAAGATCAAGATTTACAACCGAATAGTGATAAATACCTATTCGGCTAGAAAGAAAAGAATATGAACATAGAAAAGAATTCACTTACTGATTCAATCGAAGAAAAGAGTGTCAACCCACTTGAGAAAATGATAAAGAAGAGATGAATGAACAAATTTTGGTCTCAATGGTTTGGGTACATTAGGCAACAAGAAGAAAGAAAAGAAGAGAATATGTTCACTAATGGCTTGTAATTTCGGCACAAGGCAAAAGAAGAGATTTGGAGAACACACAAAATTGTGCAAGAGTAGATTTTGGCCTAACAAACACCAAAATTCTATCAAAAGGCAAAGGAGAAATTGGCTAAGAGAATAGTAATTTGGAGAAAATGGCACACTTGATGCTAAAGGAATTTGACCAAAACAAGCACTAAAGCTTTACCAAAACACCAACAAAAATTCGGCTACCCCCCTTACACATAAAACCGTCCACATACATGGCCATAATGGTCAAAATTTGGCCATCCAAACTTTCCATAACACTCTCCTCTTTTTGTGCCAACATGTTCCCTATACTTGCCTTTTTCTTTTGATTCCTTTCCTTACCTTCATCCTTTCCTTGTTTCCTTAGCCATCATACCATAATTAAAAAGTCTTACTTACCATATTTAAGCCTTGGCCGACACTTACCATATAGCACAAAAATTTAATCCAAAATATTTGCACTAGGTGGGATTCGAACCTTAGACCATTAGTACACTCCACACGACACTTGCCACTTTACCAATTGACTCCTTGTGCTAGTAAAATGCACACTTATTTCCTTAAGTCTCGATGCTACTTGCCTACTCTCCTTAAATGCTTAAACACAAAATTTTTCCTATAGCCCATCTTGAACCCGGAACTTCCTAGAAACCTCGTAACCTTCCAAATTCACTTAACTAATAAGTCCCACTTGAAATAATGTCGTTCTCTTGTTCTCAAAATTTTAAAATGCTTCTATGCTCAAGGCCCAATGGGCCCAATCCTACTAGGCCCAATTTCGGGATGTTACAATTTCCTTCTTTTATATTAAATGCTTTCTCATATTAGCTTAATTAATAAATTTTGAATAGTTTTGAGCATAAATTTATATAAAAATATTTTTATATACATGCTATAATCGTTAGGGTTGAATGCAGGTAATAACGAGGATTTGATCATTAGAGATTAGACAAATAATTGAGAGTAGGGAAGTGGGTGAGACGGAAGGATCTTGTGTGCAGATTTAAGTGTGGCATCCAAGCTTATGCAACTATTATTCGAAAGGTATGGTTTGGGGATTTTCCCTTCTAGTGGTGACATTTTGTTTTCAGGATGAAATCATTTTTTAAGTTGTGATTTCTGTAGGTATGTGAATTAATAGTGATTTTGTGTGGGTTTTGGTGATTGTGTTTACCACGAGGAGCAGTGGATTCATGAGGAATGGTTATTTTGGGGTGGCTTTTATCTTGAGATGATAGAATGGGCTGTGGGGATTGAAGGTTTTTGTGTCACTTGCCAATGATTAAAAGGGTGGTTTTGTTGCTCTGATTTAGTTAAAGTGTGTTTGATGTGATGTCAATTTTGAATTTGAGTCTGCTGGTATAGTTGGAAACTAAGTGGATTGTGAGATCAATTTTTATTCCATTTGATGGAGATTAGTTTTGGAAAAGGGGAGGTTTTAATTTTTGAAAGTGTGCTACTTAATTTCTCTTCAGATTGTGCTTCTCAAGTATAGCGGTGTTTTTGATGGGTAAGCTATCAAGATTGTTATTGAAACTTAGAGTCAATTAGCCTTTAACTAGTCCCTTGCGTTGGCGTTAATTGAATCGGTATCAAGGGAGGGGTGGAAAATCCAATCAGGTGTATTGTACCATTGGCCCCTGTGTGGTGCTCAAGCTCATCATTCATCCTGTGGAAAATTGCAGTGCGGATAGTGTAAGATGCAAATTCCTAGCACTAATTGACATCCATTGTACCAATACAAATAGATTCATGTCTCCAATTTGAAACTTATGGCTAGTTTTTAAATTTTATTTTACTGTTGTTATTGCCATATAAAATAGGCTAATTTGAGAAGTGGATTTAATTCCTTTTAAGTAAACATATATTTTTATTATCAGATTTAAGTAAACATATATTTTTATTATTAGATTTAAGTAAACATATCTCATTTATAAATATATATATATTATTTATAAATATATATCATGTAAATGTCAAATTATGTGTTCACTCCATAAGTTTAAACCAAATTAATAACTAATAACAAAATATTTTATTTAAATTTAATTATAAATGTTGGTACAAAAAATAAAATTTTCGACGCATCTGATTTTCGAAATAGCAAAATTTACAATTTAACCGCTATCATTTAAGTTGACTGAATTTTCAAAGATCGAAAAATATAGAGACTTAAACTAGAAACTAGCGAAATTAAAGTACAAGATTAAATCCTCAACTCTAACAAAAATACATAAACTAGACTGAATATGTAATTACCTTTTCTTAACAATACGAGATTATTTATCAACAGGTGTATGAACCAGGAAAAAAATACCACCATGTCCTGGTTTCATGATAAGTTTTAACAAATTCAATGAGCTAGGAGATAATGACAAAATTCTTAACTGAATATTCGATATTATCTCATGATTTTCTGTACTCCTTAGAAATTTTTGTACTTCCTCATAATTTTTTGATACCCCTCATAATTTTTATACTATTTTATATTACATGTTTGAAATTATGTTTTGCCATGAGAAATCAATTTTTAGAGGTAGAAAATTATTATTTTTACATACTAATAAAATTTATTATATACACTAATAACTTTGAACATATTGAAAGTAAATAACTAAAGCAATTTTTTAAGATGAGCCGGTATTTAGTACTTTGGTGACAAACAAATAATCCATCATTTCTTATTTAATTTCAAACCATCATCATATAAATTAACCAAACAAGTAACCCATTATTTCTTTTTTACGACTATATGAGCTCATGAAAGCCAAAATCCAAATCAAGCAAGTGATTCAATCCAAATCCAAAATTAAAACTCTCAACTTCCTCTTAAATTCTTGAACAATTAACAACAACATAATAAAGAAGTCTAAAAGCGTGGATTGGTTTCTATGAGCCCATTGCTCAACAAAGAGTCCTATCAAAAGCTCTTCTAAAACATTCCTTTAAGAAAGCTACGGTTTATGAGATAATATTATATTGGAGTTTCTATTTGAACTCCTTGGTTACATAACTTACGTTTCAACAACTTCAAAAGAAGCCATTAATACACGCAACTCATAAAGCAAATATAAATCCATCGATTACTGCGAGCAACATACCAACAAAAAGAAAAGCTCAAGACTTAGCAATGGCATGACCTTATGCCAAATGGCATAGCATCCTTGATCGAAGCAGCGGTTGTTGATAAGATAGCATCAATGATTTTGGCGTCGACAAAGGCATATATTCCTTGTTGCTTAATGTTGGCGCTTTGAAACGCTAGGGTTAAGATACTTCCCACGGCTCCATCTCCTTGCCCGGTGCCTTATCGGGCATAATCTTTGAACCACGATGGCAAAATAGATACAAATTTTGGGTTACCACCATTCAAGATTTTTGACATGGCCATGATATCCATCGGCGCGTATACTATGTACGAGCCAGTTTCATCGGTGTAGCTTTCTTGGAGATATAGTATCTCGATCTTGTTTGGCGATGACTGCAAATTTATTAGTATGCTTATTAGTTAGTTCATTGAGGAAATTGTGATGAGAAAAGAAAAGGAAATGATCAAAACACTTACATTCACTTGCATAATGGAAACTCGATTTTTAGGATTTTCACCATTACTGACATAGACAAGTTCTCAGACATGTCGTTAGTTTGAAAGCAAATCCCACTGCATAATTATACACCCCGGAATCCATCCATGAAAAGTTACATGCTCAGTGGAGTAATATATATACACACATATATGTTTGTATACATGCATGCATTAGAACAATGAGGACAAGAAAATAACCCTAAAAAATTAAACACGTATATATATAACTTTTACATACCCTGTTTCTTGTACGTTCATGATGAAGAAAATAAAACAGAACCTCCATCGGAACCGGAATTTGAATTGAAGTAGTGAAGATTACAATGTTACCAGAAGGCTTCCCAGGAACCTTTAATATATTTCCGTATCTCAACCTAACATCTTGAGCAGCAAAGTTTTGAGGTAACCCCGACCATACATTCTCAGAACATGAATTAAAATTGTTGAAAAAATTCTTAGTCATCTTTTCAGCCAATTTCAGCACACTCTCCCTCCCTTCTTGTGGTATTAAAACTGTTTTTCCAAACAAATCAAATTACATCAACAAGTGTTCATTAAGTTGGCGCATGTAATGTAAATAGAAAGCAGGAATGAATTAAAATTTTTACCCCCATCAGTTGTAGGAGCGGTTCTAGACATTGAAGTTGTGAGCCATTGGCAATGCCTGTTGATGGTTGCAATCCATCGTTTGGCACTAAATGCAAAACCTGAGCTAACAATGGGACGAAGAGAGGGTGAAGTGATTTGTTATCAACTTCAACATGTTCAATCCATGTTACCTTTGACCCTCTATTGCCCACTTCTTGGATTACACAACTTTGATGGCCTTCTTGAAACTATACTCGTGGATATGGGAATAAACTCTCCAAGGAAACATCAACCACTCCCCACGTTCCATTTGTGTGCTTTTACAGTACCTTGCGAAATAGCTTTGTCTTCTTTGGTATTAATGGTGTACACTGATGAAACTCTGCTGACATCTGATGAGAAAACAAATAAAATGGATTTTGGAAGACTAGTTACTATATGAATATATTAATTATTAGAGAAAAAAAAAACAAAGAAATCGATCGTGAAGAATATTTTAGGAATTATAACGGCATCTAATGATACCCCTAAACACTAAAACAAATAAAAGCGGATTTTTGAAGAGAACCATTAGCTAGTTACTAAATATAGGCAACGCAAATACGTAATTATATCGAACATATTAATTATAAGAGAAAAAACAAGAAAATGAATCGTAATAAATATATTAACCGTAAGAGAAAAACAAACTAATGGATCATAGTCAAGTATATGAAATATCAGAGGAAGAACAAAGAAATAATCCATCATGAAGAATATTAAAAAACTATAACTGCATTTAATGATTTTCATAAACCATAAAGCGAAACCTCGTAGTTAACAAAAAAGTATTCAACTATGAAACAACTCTTTCCTTGAATTTGTATGAGAATATTCTTTCTTTTCGTAGATGAATCATTGCAATCACTTTCTTTAAAGTAAGATTCTATAAAACAATAAAGCTACTAAATAAATGTTTCAATATCAATATGTATGTTAAGCAAAGCGATAGTGAATTTTTGTACTAAATTTTAATGCATGGAATATTGTTGAGATATCAATAGGGTAATGAATCAAGTAAAATTAGATATAAAATGGATAAATATCAAAATTATACATGAACTTTCTATACAATGTGATACATTGATTTTGATTTTGAGCAATTTATACATAAAATTTTGATTCAAACCATTAAAGACTATTATCGACTATACGTCTATTATTGTATAGATAAATAATTATATTCATCGAATGTAAAAACAAATGAATGTAGTTATTTTTTAAAAATATATACAATTGAATCAAATCAAAGTTTCACGTGTCTAATTAAACCAAAATAAAAGCTTCATGTATGTATATAATTGTAGCAAATCAAATTCATGTATCACATTCCACATTTAATCGAAGTCAAAGTGTAAATTTTAGATTAAAATGAAGATGATGCGTGGGGTTTACCACTTGAAGAACTCCATTGTAGCTCCCATCAATGTTTTCTAATATAACTCCTAACAATGTTGTCCTCGAGACAATGCCGTAAAATGTTGTCGCCCATTGTTTCTAATCACAAGAACATGGAAAATGTTAGTTCATTAACAACTTCATAAATGAGTAAACTTACATAATGAAATGGAACAAGGGGAAACAAAATCCCTACTGTATCCATGAGCAATTGGACGATGTTCATAGGGTTCATCTCAACAAATGCGGTCTCTCGAGAAGTTTCAATATTCAAAGGCTCGAAATTGAGTTTCGAAAAGGATGAGGGGACATCTTGATCAAAGTTGAGTTGCAATCGAGCTTAGGAAACATTGGGGTTCACCAACTTCAACCATCCTCATTATCTGCTCCATTGTTGCATCAAAGCTACCAAATTCCCTCAAGTATTAAAACCCATTTAGAGTCTCCATTCCACCGTTTCCATTGTGTTGCCATAGTGGTTCACCCATTATTGCCAACTTAAACACTCTTCCATGGCTTCCATGACTTGTTCGATGATTTTGTTCTTGTTCGAGATCAGCTCCTATCGAGACCGCCATAAGAAGATCACTTGCTTGGTTCATATGATTGGGTGTAGCATTAAGTCGATGATTAGAGCCCGGTGAATTTTGTGGGGATGAAGGATTATACAATAAAGGGAGCCAGAATTTTCATTATTTTGTACAAAATAATCCTCCTGGGAAATAAAACATCAACAAGTGATCGAGATAATAAGGAGAAAATGGCTTAACTTCTCATTGTATTCTGTTTCCATCATAATGAAATGGACTTCAAAATATAGTATTATTATTTTTATACTATTTTCGTTTCTAATGAAATAAACAGGCCTCAACTTCATGATTTTCTATTCAAAATGATGTTTCTTTTCAAATAGAATTCAAAATCTAAAGTTATTTTAATACTATTTTCATTTTTATTGAAATAATTAGGCTTCAACTTTCTACTTTTCTTCTCGAAATGATAATTATTTTGGTCATCATCAAATAAACTTCAAAATGTAGGGTATTTTCATTCTACTTTCATTTGTATTTAAATAAAAAGGTTTGATTTTCTTTTCAAAATGATATTGGTCATCATCAAATAGACTTTAAATTCTAGGGTCTTTTTGTACTCTAAAGAAATTTGGGTTTCTTTTTTTTTTGGAAAAAGTGATTAGCATGAACCTTAGCTTCGTAGATTTGATTTAGGAATTGCTAGAAATATTCTTTTTCTTTTTTTTTTGAAAAAAGTGATTAACATGAACCTTAGCTTCATGCTTGCTTCGTTTCAGTGTTCTCCAGATTTTATTGCACTTTTGAGGGTATTATTCACTCAAGTTTCTCCATAGATTTTGGTTTCCCAACTTGTATTAAGCATCTACATTAATTGTTACTGAAATTGATTTTTAAAGGATTGCAATCCATACGTCCTTTATTTTGTATAAGTTATGGTCCATTTAACCTTCTCGCAGAAGCCTATAGTTGATGAGACTCGGGTAAGCATATGACACATTGAGAGAAAAGGTCAATAATTACATCTTGTGTTTCGCTTTTCACACATTAGGGATCGACTTCATATGTCTTTTCTTCTTTAAATAAGCAGAATTGGCGTTACAATTGTGTTGGGCTGTTGGAGAGCATGGCGGGGGTGGTGGGTCGCACAAAGATGCGACTAGGGAACTTTTGAAAGTCCAGAGCTACTTTTGTATGAAAACCTTTCATCTAGGTAATATTTTCGTTTTCTCAAACAAAATTTCTTTCTAATGTTGGTTATTATATGCTGACTTTAATCTCGGTTTTGAAAGTCGTCTAGGTGCGAGGCAAGAGTCATCAACTCATTGCAGGAACTTCAGAGAAAGTCATCACGATCGAGGCTTACGTGTTTTGTTATCACAGATTATTGCAAAGCTTGCTACATATCACCACTAACCATTGCCGAGAGGCACGTGTAGCCTTGGGCAAGGTTGTTTGAATCAATTTTGGACACTTACTTTGGTCAAATATTTGTAAAGAAGGAAATGAATTTTCTAACTTAATAATGTTGCTTTCGCTAACAATTCATATTCAGGTTGCTCGATCTCAAATATCGATTCAAGGGTTTGGAGGTGAACTCGTGATTATTTGGGATTAATGGATGACCTCGCTATCTGTCTGTCTGTCTTGGAACCTTTCAGGCCTTCACATGGGACCCCACACAATCCAGGCATGGTCAACTGGAATGATGGAGGCACAAAAATGATTGCGCATATTCAATTTTACATTCTTGGTAAGCAGGAAGGTAAGAGACCATGCCACTTACCCTCCCCCTTGCGTACTACTTTCTTCTGCTTTTGAACAGATGAAACCAATAGGGTTCAACTCTCTTCCATTACAATCTTCGAGTAACTTTATTGTTTCAGATGTAGGTCCACCCTTCCATGATTTTTCATTTACAGATATTCTTTCGAGAAGAAGATAGCAATGACCTTATCCTATAGAAAGGCATCTGCAGAGTCCCTAATTTTATTGGAGTTTCCAGTTTTTAGATTCATCTTGTAAGTTTATTTTGATTATGGATTTTACTGTTAGCACATTATGGTGCATTCAACTGATGATGATGTATCATAGAATCATAGAACATAAATGGTGTAACTCTACTTCCAGGTTGAACTCTTTGTATACAAGGTGGAAATCAGTGATAAAAAAACTAACTTGCTTCACATTTTTTTTTCTTTTTAATTTCACATTATTAACTTCAATTTTTGGAGTTAATTGTGCCTCTTTTATTCCTTTTCAATATATTTATTTCTTATTTTGATATTTCATTATTTTCTTAGGGAATAAATCTGAATTTTGGTTGAACGTGAATTCACTACACCAAAACAGACTTTTAGCGGCATTTTTAGTGGCATTTTAACTAAAAACGCCGCAAATAATATACATTAGCGGCGTTTGAAAGAAAACACCGCCAAAAGTTGAGCAATAGCGGCGTTTTTGGACCAAACGCCGCTAAAAATGAGCAATAGCAGCGTTTTTCTCTCAAACGCCGCTAAAGGTCTGAGCATTAGCGGCGCTTTGTCAAAAACGCCGCTAAAGGTCTGAGCATTAGAGGCGCTTCGCAAAAACGCCGCTAAAGGTTCGAGCATTAGCGCGCTTTGTCAAAAACGCCACAAAAATGTTAATCTATCTGACGACGTTTTGTTGTTGAGCTATAGTGGCTATATCGAGTATTAGTGGCGTTTGTTGTTAAAGCGCCAAAAAAGTCTTCATTAGCGGCGTTTTTCTAAAAACGCGCGTAAAAATATGTCATTAGCGGCGTTTGTAAAAAAGCGCTGCAAAAATATTTAATTTAAGGGTTATGATTTTAGTAGTTTGGCTATTAGGCTTTAGAGGTTAGGGTTATTAATAAAAGTTATTTTATTTTAGGGTCTAAGTAAACATTAATATTCTTTTTAATTACTTTTATCTCTTATAAATTTTATATTTAGGGTTTAACAGAACAAGAAAACAAACTTAATTATTTAATATATATATATTATAGTTTAAATTATTTAATTGAAGTGTATATATATATATTAAAATTATACTTATAGTTTAAATTATTTAAGAGATAATAGATAAGCTTAATATATATTAAAGTTAAAAAAATTGGTAACATGCATCTATAGAGAAACAAAATTAATTAGTAAATTAAAAATGTTATTTAAATTTCGTAAAATATTGAAAGAATATATAATAGTCAAAATTTATCTAATTAATTTAGGGTTTAAGGTTATAATTAAGGGTTTAGTGGTTTGTATGGGCCGACCATGGTTTCGAGTTTAGCATATCAAGATTTAGTGTTTAGAGTTTATGGTTTACGATTAGTTTTAGGATTAGGGTTATGGCTTGGGTTTATGGGTTTGTGGGTTAATGGTTTTAGGGCCTAGTGTTTAGGGTTTATGGTTTAAGGTTTATGATTTAGGGTTTATCGAATGAAGACATGGTGAGATGTATACTATAAAAATGGCGAGATTGCATTTTTTACTCACAAATTGATTTAAGCCCCTAAGAAAATCTGATTGTACATCTTTTTATCCCTAAACCCTAAACTATAAAGGCCTAAACCCTAAACCACAGATATAGATTCTAAACCCTAAATCATAACTCTAAATACTCGACCATAAACCCACAAACTACAAACACCAAACAATTAATCCATTAGACCCCAAAATATTAAACCCAAAAAATCTTAAACCTTGAAAATTTATTTCATATGGATATAATAAATAAAATATAATAAATCAAAAATTATAAAAATAATTACGTAACTAATCTCTATTTTATGCACAAAACACGATCGCAATTTAATTAAATTTAGTGTTTCAGATTCAATCAATTTAATCTTAATTTTAAAAATTCAACAAATTTTTCCCTTAACTACACATTCATTAATTTAATCTTTATTATATTCTTAAAAAACACAAAACTAAAAACTAGTAAAAAACTTTGAAATATATATATATATATATATTTGAATGTTTAAATTTTATAAAAATATATAGAAAACAAAAAAATATTTATAGATAAATGAATTACCAATTTTCAATTTTCTAAACTGAAATTTATTTATTAAAGAATAAAAATGTAATTAGGTTTAGTGGCGTTTTATTGATAAACGCCGCAAAAGGTGTGTTTTACCGATCAAACGACGTCGTTTTTTTAGGCCCGAATTACCATCACAGCCGAGTCAAATCATATTTCCCCAATTCCAGACTTCTCAAATTCAATCAAGTTCTCCCCCAAAATTTACAATCCCTATTTCCCTCTTCATTCTCTATTCTTCTTCTCCTGTACAATTCCAAAATTTACAACCCCGATTCCCTCTCTTTTTCACTTACTTTTGATTTTCAAGTTAGTTCCGTCACATTCCCCAAATCTCATATGATCGAAACCCAGTCCAAAATCCCTTCTGATCGAAATCCCCATTTCCCCTTCTGATCGGAATCCCTATTTTGCCAAATCTCCACCATCGCATCTTTACATTCTTTGCTTTATTTTACATTTTATTTTCATTTCATTTTTTTTTGCATGCAGGAAATGACCTCTGATTTTGGACAAAGTTTGAAGTACGGATATTGCTCGTAAATATACTTTAAAAGGTTCGGAAATTACCTCTGATTCATTCTTCTTCTTCTTTTTGTTGATATTTTGGTACTATTGGGGATGTATTACCAGGTTAAGGTAATCTTTGCAAACCAAATGTCAGAATATTATGTGTTTGTGGTATAGATGTTTACACAACAAGTAGGGGCTTTCTTAAAATCTGAGAAATATGGTAAATGCTATAACATTTGAAAGATTGTTTATGTTGTATAGTTGTATGTTGCTTGTCTTGCCTAAACTGATACTCAGTTGTGAGCTTTAATTTGATTGATGGAAAAGCTCCTTTTCTCAGTTAACGTGCAAAACATAGTTTTTAAGAATGAAAATGATTCTTCCCTGTTTCTTTATTGTTGTTTTGGTTTTACATGCATTGCGTTCATGGTGTTATAAATTTGTATAAAATCTGCCAATTGTCACGTGTGTGTTTTGTTTGGTTATATTTCAATTCTTAAGTCTTTTTTACGAGTCAAGTCAGAGTTATGGATAAATTATAATATATTTTGTTTAAGTTATATTTTTAATGTATAAATTAATGACTAATTTGTTCTTACATTGCGTTGTAACACCCCAAACCCGACCCATTCGATACGACCGAATTTGAAATGCCACTGCGAAAAACGTTTAAAAATATTCTTACTTAACAGTAAAAACCGTTAAAAATTTGTTGCCCTTGATAAAACATTTAAAACATTCTAAATAAAATTAAGTGGTGATAAAAATACCGGATTCAAAACTTTAATATGACTTTTGAGATATAAATAGCTTTTAAAATTAAACTACCAAAATATTAACTTAATTACAAATCCAACTGAAACATAGCAAAATTCAAATACTTTAAGGCCCTTATTACAACAAATAACTATTCAAAAATACTTAAAATACTGAAGTTAATAAATTCTATTATATAATGAAAACAACTTCTTTCTCGCATGGGCCACCTCGTATCCACTCCAACCCGGTTCGATCATCATCCATCACCTGCGATGTTGATAAAAATTTGGGTGAGTCATACAGACTTAGTGTGTAATTAATCCACTGAATTCCACCCACATGTTAACCACATATTAACCCATATATCAGATAACAAAATAACATATTCACATAATAACACATTCAGGCTTGGCCCATATTCATGTCACTTATCAGTAACAGGTAATTAACCGCATAATTTCCACATATCGGGCTTAGCCCATTTCCGACTGATCCACATTCATATCTCGGGCTTGGCCCATTTTCACATTAATCCACATATCAATTGAAATGCAAAGTGCACCCAACCCAACCTAGGGTCCATCCTCTACACACCCCGTATCGACCTACCACACACCAGGGGATTAACAAATCACCCTCTCCTTTTAATCCCAAAGCAAACAATGCCGGCCACGTGCAATTAAGCACAATAATCCACAACGCGACCTCTCACCAGCGCCAATCCACGATGTAGCCGTAGCTAACACCAAAACCACGATGGGACACATAGTCACTCATCAACCACGATATAGCACATAGCTTATATCAACCACAATGAGGCACAGAGCTACTCATAGAGCCACGCGAACTAAATCGCAATTAATCCACAATGTGACCTCAGTCAACGTCAATCCACGATGTAGCTCAAGGCTAACATCAAACCACGTACTCGAAGTACACCCGTACCTTCTTTCATATCATATCCCACCCATGCACATGCAACATATAATAATGTCATGATAATAATGCATATAGAGGTTGTTCAGACATACAATCTCATTCATATAGGCACATTCACATTCTTTCAATAATCAACACTAACCTGGTATTCGATATACCCTCTAGGGTATCCATATCACATCATCATCCATCGCACTAGTTAACCCATAAACATAACACATACAAATATAGCATAAACCGGAAACGGTGGGTTAATCACACACGATCACTTGGAGAACTACGCCGATCATCGATGCTATCACTAGGCGATACTACGGCTATTTGCCTACTTTCTTGTTCTCGACGACTGGTCCACACCCCGGTGGCAAATCCCGAACCGCAAAAACGGATCTTCTCTTAAACTTTGGGATAGGGGCTATCCCTTGTCCTCCTTGACTAGCATTCGCCTCCATAACGATACTTAATCAGATCAACCGGTTAATCACTACTACTTTAATATATCAAATCAAATCTACATTTACTAAATATCCTTACGAAATAAATCTTGAATCCGAAGCTTGTCCTACTTCGTCGACTTGCCCCTAATTAACCATAATACCAATCGGTCACATTTAAACCCTAAAGATGGCCCTTGGCGAATGCCTTATTGGCCTACCTTGAAGAATCAAAAACGATTACCAAAGGAGAATTCACTTACCACTATTACACGTTTGCTTTGAAGAGCCTAAAGTAAGTAGTCGATGACACCCTCCTTTAAAGATTCAGCTTAGAGCACAACAATGATGGTTTCGGCACTTAATGGTGAAGAGAAAACGCAATAATGGAGAGGGTTTTATGCCTGGATATTTCGGCAACAAAGAACAACGACAGAGGGGTTTTAGCTTTTGTGACTTGCGGCAAAACAAAGAGAATAGGCACTTTAAGCTTCGGTTATGGCTTCAAAGAAATAGAAATAGATTTGGTGTTGGATGAAAGAAAAGAATGAGAGGTGTGAGTGGGAAGAAATTCGGCACAAAGAAATTTAAAGAAAAAGATATCAAAGATGATTACTCCCCCCTTATAAAGAATTCGGCTACTATATCCTTGCTATTATCAAACTCTTTGATAATCTCCTCTATTATCTCATTAACAAATAAAATAAATTAATCCAACATTAATCCCTTATCAAACTCCTAAATTATCTCTTATCACCTATTTAAACCAAAATAAATAAAATAAATCCTTATTTATCTCTTCTTCATCTTGCACAAAATAATTAAATCAACAATTATCCTACTTGAATAAATAAAACAACAATTATCTATTATCTACCAACTTAAAATAAAATAAAATAATCATCAATTATCCTACCTTAGCCGAAATTAATAGGAGAATAAGTGAATCCTCATCCAATTAAAAGTCCCTGTGTGTCGTCCACTTTCTTCCAACTCTACCTTGACGAAAAAGCAAAATAAAACACTCCTTCTTGCTGCTCTGACCTCGAACCCAAGACTGCTGGAGCCCCTTGGATGTAAAGCTGTGAGATAACGCCCTGTGCCACTTTGCGGGCGTTTTTGTGACATGATTCACCCAGAATTTCTTTGAAAACCTCTTTCGCACAGCGCCTTCTTGACGCAAAAATAAACACTCCTTCCTGCTTCCTTCGCAACTCAAACCAAGGCCCTTAACCCCACTACACATGGCGTCCATTTCCACTTTACCACATGATTCCTTGTGTCATTAATTCCCTAAAAATTTCTTTAAATCCTCCTTAGCCCAGTTCCCCTTTTTGACGCAAAAATAAAAGTCTTTAATGCTTCCCACGATGCTCGAACCTTTTCCCTCCTGAACTCCCTTTTGACGCAACCTCCCAAGCACCTAAGGTAGCGTCCCAAGCCACTTTACCAAGCCCACTTTCATGTCCATAAGCTCCTAAAAATTTTCCTTAAGGCCTCCTTCACCTAACTTCTCCTTTAAAAATAAAATTCCAATATTTTTCCAAGACTTCCTCCTACATCCTTGGATTCTCAAAACCCTTAAAACATGCTCAACCACACTTAAAGCCTACTAACACTTGAGTTATGCTCCAAACGCATAACCCCCAATTTAGGATATTACATTGCGTTCATAAATCGCTTTAAACGTATTATATAAATTCATCTACTGCACTATTGTTCTTACTTTCTCAAATAATGGCTCCAAAGTTTTTCATTAGTAACCTCAAGTCAAAATTGTGACAATTCTTTTTCGGAGGCACTTGATTTGTTAGTCATTGAGTATTAATTGTTTCTCTCTCAAATGGAAACGTATAGGATTAATCAGTTGGAGTTTAACTGTTTTATTCTTATGAGTTCATATATATATCTTGATCTCTATTTTTACGGTTTCATGCGATGTTGATGACTTTTAGAATGTACTTCTTGTTGTCACGCTTTTGGTTCTCAAATTTTCTTTCACAGATTCTGGATGAAAACTAGAGATTTTAGTTTATTAAGTTCCGAGGTTATGTGTATATTTTCATAAATTGCTGCTTTAGGATTTGTCTTGCAAGTCCTTTACCCTTTCTGTATGGAACTATCAAGTTAAAATACAAGATGATCAAAAAGGAAGCTTTTGGTGTTAATGTGTCGCTATGATTTTGAAAGTGTTGGTAATTTTTGTGTTCCTTTTTAGTTTGTGCCATCACTAACTAACTGCTTTTTCTGAAGGGGATCAATTATCTATTGGTGAAGTAGAAATCGTGAATCATACTCGGGCACCACCACGGTATTCGAACTATCTTTGGTACATCAAAACCGACATCACTATAGGTGTAAAGTTAGTTCTTTGAAAAGTCTTCTTGGTAAGATCAAGCGATCTGCAAGTATATATTTGATTTCGTGTTCTTATTTCCATTCTTGATAAGATTATGCTTGCAATGCATAACCCCTTGCCCCTCTGTTTGTATGAGTTAGCATAAAGAAATATATGTATATAATATGTGAATGTATATAATATAAGTATGCTTTGAAAATTAAAAAGTTTTATTAGTTATGGTTGTTTGGTTCTTTGTGATGTATTTCTAATATTCTTAATCACTTCTAGCATTGGTAGTTTTTAATGGCGAGTCATAATAGTTGGATAATATTATCGCCTTCCCGTTTATTTTGTTTTGTCAAGTATATGTTAATCGAGATTGGTTTTATTTGAATGCATAATTTTATATGCTTGATTCCTTTTCTTTCCTTTTCATTCCAAAGAAAAAGCATTGGAGGAGTGTAGGAGTGTAGGAGTGTCAACCAATTGTAGATCCTCCTTTTTTGCAAAGGTCAGTTTGGCTAAATTGATTCGCACTTTGATTATGTTCCATAAAATGTAGCGTAGTGTCCATTATTCTTCTTGAGATGGGAACATTTTATTGCTCCTTTTTAGCAAATGATCACTGGATAGCAGGAAATCTACTGATGCAGTTTGTTTTGTTGACGTAATTATTTATTTAAATGGTTGATTTGCAAGTTGATACTTAATTCACTTGATTTTCTAAAATTTTTATATTACATTTTCAAAGTGTTGATTCACGAGTGAAGTTAAGACTGCTATTCTTTTAAAGGGACAATAATGCTCTAAGGCTTCCTTGTTCATACATGTCCAAATAAACACTTTTTTTTTTTAAGATTATATAATAATGGTGAAATTTTATCGACACGACTATCATATCAATTTAATTGTCAATATTTTTGTTAAATTTAATGCAATAAAGCATTTTTAAAATTTTATTTATATCAAAATATGTTGAAATAATATTTAAATAAGCATTAATATTTTATTTAATTATAAAATAAATTTTAAATTATTTTATTTTACTAAATTGTAATGATATTTTATTTTAATTATTCCTTTTAAATTTGAAATTTTTATGAATAAATTAGATTACCCAAACTTTTTTTAAAAATTATTACTTATGCTTAATTCATTGATATATTCTACATAAAATATTGTTGATTTATAAAATTTTAAAAAATTTTATGAATATTTTGATAGTGATTAAGCTTCTGATATTTTATGAAAACAACATTGGTTTATAATTTGATACAAACATCTTAAATATTCGAATATGCTAAAATTAAATTTATTTTTACAAATCGGTTTTGTTTTAGTCAAACCCCCAACATAAAATTCTTTTTTAATAGAAAAATCCAATTCTTTATTAATATAAAAATCGAATACTTATTTTTTAGAAAAAGTAATTTAAAAACTTCTTAAAACGGTTTTTTCGTTATGTAAATATATTTTAATATAAAAATCAAATTACTAATTTTTTATATTAATAATGTTTGATTTCAAAATTTAATATTTTTAAATGTTTTTAAGAATTATATTTTTTTATTAATATACTAATACATACCTTACATAATACATAATACATAACTTACATAAAATTATTTAACTTACATAATACATAACTAATCTCTATTTCATCAAATTATTTAACTTACATAATACATACCTTACATAACTTACATAATACATAACTTACATAATACTTGTATAGATAAAAAAAAAAAAGATTCAAAGTATATAGGCTGGAAATCTGACGGGTTGCCTTATATCTCACTGTTAGATATAATGGATCCTCCCTAGGTGTAACAATGCCACGTATGATGAATCTTAAAGAATACATAACTTACTTAATTTTAAGATCAAATTTCATAACTTACATAATTTTATGATCAAATTTCATAACTTACATAATTTTAAGGTCAAACTTCATAACTTACATAATTTTAAGATCAAACTTCATAACTTACATAATCTACATAACTTACATAGTACTCAGTTATATATGTGATCATATCAGTACTTACATAAATTATAAATTAACAATTTAGCCCTGTAATTTATTGTCAACTTTAGACTTCAACAACTACGAAATGGATAGGAGTTGGATGAAATTGTCAAGGGTAAGCAACGGCTATCGAAATGGAGTAGAAACTTTTCTGAATTTCGCTTTTCAAAATGCAAGCCAAGAGAATATGATTCTTTGTCCGTGTAAGAAGTGTTGCAATATCAATTGGCATTATCGTGAAGTTGTCTACGAACATCTTGTTGTTGATGGCTTTGTCCGGGGGTACAAAAAATGGTTTTTTCATGGAGAGTGTACATCTAGTGGAGCATCTTCATCGATGAATCTGGGTTATCCTCATAGTTCTTACAATCAGAATGTTAGAGATGATAACATGGAAGGCATGTTGCGGGATGCTTTTAATATGCGTGATGATGGTTTGGGTCATTTCTACCGAATTGGGTGCAACCGATGATTATAATTTTGGTGGAAATACTTTCTTTGAAGGGGAAGAAGTGTACACGATGAACAACCAAATGAAGAAGCGGCGAGGTTCTACACGTTACTTGGTGAAATGAATGAAGAAGCGTATGAGGATCAAAATTTTCCAAACTGTCTTTTCAGTATTCGTCTTTTCACTTGAAATGTTTGGGAGGATGGACCGAAAACTCGTTGACATCTTTGTTCGAGTTTTTCGCAAGAAATGTTCCCGTTTGCAAAAATTCCTCAATCTTCCAAAGACATGAAAAAACTGATAAAGGATTTGGGCCTTGGCTACAACAAAATTCATAGTTGCCCAAATGACTGCATGTTGTATTGGGGCGACCGGATAAACCAACGATCTTTGTCATGTATGCGGTCAATCCGTTGGATTAATAGAAATACAAAGGATGGTAACGAGGAAGATCACGATACACAGTCAAGGAAGCAGCCAGTTAAGATTTTGCGGTATTTTCCGCTAATACCAAGGCTTCAACGGCTTTTCATGTCGTCGAAGACAGCCGAGTCAATGACGTGGCACCGTGATGGACGAATCGATGATGGATTGTTAAGGCATCCTGCAGATTCTTTAGCTTGGAAATCTTTTGACTCCAAATTTCCAAGCTTTGCAAGTGATCTCTGAGTGTGAGGCTTGGGCTAGCATCCGATGGATTTAACCCTTACAAACTCATGAGCACAGCGTATAGTACTTGGCCTGTGGTGCTTGTTCCCTACAATTTGCCTTTATGGGTTTGCATGAAACAATCATCCTTTATCTTGTCTATGATTATACCTGGAGAGAAAGGGCCCGGGAATGATATTGACGTCTATTTGCAGCCATTTGTTGAAGAGTTAAAACAACTATGGGCTGGTGTTGAGACATACGATGCAATGAAAAAAGAGAACTTTAATTTACGTGCAGCTTTGATGTGGACTATTAATGACTTCCCGGCTTATGCTAATTTATCTGGTTGGAGTACCAGGGGACGTTATGCTTGTCTGTGTTGTGCTGCGCAGACATGTTCGCAATGGTTATATAATGGGAAGAAGTTCTCTTACATGGGGCATCGTCGGTGGTTACCGGAAAATCATAGATTTAGATTTCAGACTGCTCAGTTTGACGGTACTGAAGAGTTCAGAGAAGCTCCTTCGCAGACCGGTGGATCCGAAATATTGTTAATGTTGAAAGATATGAATTTCATTTATGGGAAGATGAATCAACCGGCCAACCCGCGAAGAAATAGAAGATCTAGGGATGATTCTGATGATGAATCTGATGAAGAGGACGATCCTAATGAGGCGGACTTGTGGAAAAAAAGAAGTATTTTTTTTGAGTTGCCTTATTGGGAGTGTAACATCCCAAAATTGGGCCTAGGAGAATTGAGCCCAATGGGCCTTAGGCGTAGTAGCGTTTAAATTTTTGGAGAACAAGAGACCGGCTTAAATGCTAGTTAGACCCATTGGATAAGTGATTTTGGAAGGTTAGAGGGCTTCTATGAAGTCCCGGGATCAAATATTGGCTTTGGGGAAATTTTGATTTTAGGTGAAAAAAACCCTGAAAGTTGGCAGATAGGCCTTAAGAATAAAATATGGAGGAAAATAACACAAGTAGAGTGTGTGGTGTAGTGGCAAAGTGATGCCACATAAGAGACAAGGGGGTGACGCCACAAGGGAAGGAAGGAGGTCCAAGGTTCAAGTCTTGGCTTTTGCATTTTGGTTTCTTTTTGCTTGGACCTTAGAATTTGGCCCATAGTTTATATTTAGTTGCGCATGGTTTAAGACACAAGAGGAGCTTGTGGCCAAGTGGCTAGCAGCGTGGATTATGTTGCAAGGGATCCTGGGTTCGAATCTCATGACAAGCAATGGAGTATTTATTTTGCAGATTGGACGGCAAGAGTTTCATTGAATTTAAACTCTCTTGTGAAGGATCCCACATCGGAAAGACACAAAGAATGAAGGTGAAGAGCTAGCTATATAAGGAGCATCCTAGGAGGAGAGTAAACACATCTTGGAGGCGTTTGGGCACAAGAGTGATCGGGCTGAGCGGATTAGCCCCGAGTCCTATCAGGTGTGTAACTCTCTCTACTCTAGTTGTAGAGCGGCAAATGCCGAAGTGCCGGTCACGGCATTAGTAGCCACACGAGCGTGCGAGCGCACGTGTGGGGCTTCGACGCGATAGTTGAGGCCATCAGTAGTATTCTCGTGGGTTGGGGCTGCTTGGGCCTCGATGGGCCGAAGTGGGCCCAATGGGCCCGTGGGCCCATATGAGTAAATTGCATGATTGGTTAGTATATGTTGAACTAGACTAGGTGGAAGTTATATACGTGGCTAGATTCGTGTTAGGTGGGCCACACGAGCGTGTGGGCCCGGATGGGCCGAAATCGGGTTTTAGGCCCAATCGTCCGGTACAACCGGAAGTGGTAGCTGAGTCGCTAGTGGCGACATTAGGCCTTCAGAAAGGCCATTGCAGGTGTGAATTTACGAAAATACCCTTAGTAGGTAAAATTACGATTATACCCTTAAAGGTTGATTAGCATGATTATGTTGTTTAGTTTTGGCCGATTGTAGGGGAAGGCTTGATCTCGCATATCTCGGGTTGTGGCTAGTGCTCGAAAAGTGTTAAGGAATGGGGATCTAGTGCGTTAGATCTTGATCTACGGGATTTGATAGTCGCATTAGTAATCAGGTGTGTAAACTAACACACTTCTTGCTTTGTATATGTTTGATAAACTGATTGATTGGTAAAACCGAAAACTCTCTCTACTTCTCCTTGCCGAATCCCCATCCTCAATCTCCCTTTTCTTTTATTTCTTTGCTGGCCGAACATCCACTCCTTATTGCTGAAACTCTAACACCCTTTTCTCATTATTTTTCTCTCTAGCCGAACATACATCTCATCTTTGTGCCGAAATTTCTTTCCCTTATCTTGAAGCACCTTGGCCGAATAATAAAAGTAGAGTAGATCTCGTTGGATCCTCGTTGTCAATTGATTTGGTGAAGGTAAGATTATGCCGAAACTCCATGGTTTTCCCTCTCTGTTCCTTTCCGATTTCTATTAGGGGGTAAGTGCCAATTTCGGCAAAGGTTAACAAGGCTTCTAAACGTGTTGGTAAACGATCTCTCCTAGGTACCCCAAGTTCGTGAAGCAGTCGACCCAAGCTCCTAATCTCTAGCATTCGGCTTTGGTAAGTGGTGGTAAGGGCCTATTGTTAATGGATTATTCTTTTAAGTGATGAAGCCGAAAGCTTTGGTTATGAGTATTAGTACTAACCCATGGTAGTTGACACAACAGATTCGGGAATTGAGTGCCGTGGTTAGTAGCAAAGCAAGGAAAGGTGAGAAATCGGGTTCATAAGGAACCCCTGCTAATGGTTTAATTTGGCCGAATAGGCCCTAAGACTAATCCCATAGTTGGCCGAATATAGGTACAGTGAGATCTAGGGTGGCCAACGTTTCTTTTCGGGATTTAGACTTCTCATCAACATCAGGTGTGTACATACACACTTATAATTAATTAAATGTACTAAACTGTTGTGTGTGCTAACCGGATCTGTGTAGATTCGGGATTGATACCATGAATGGTATAAGCAAGGAAACAGGTAAGTCCTTGTTGACTATGAAATATTTTAAGATGCTTTTGGGAAGCATGGTGTGTCTAGTACACGTTGCTTATTGCTGATGATAAAACCTGTACATGTGATTAAGTACATGGTAGCATAAATTATGTGATATAAATGTTGATGTGGGATTGATGAGTGGAGGGGCAGTGATATTTCGTCTTCGACGAGCACCGGTGTTTTGGTAACCTGCTCGTGACTATACGTCACCAGAGGTTTGGTACCTCCAGAGGTTTGGTACCTCATAGCGAATCGTCCCTGTGGTTAACACCACCGTGGGTTGGCCTCACTTGAGATATGGGATCGTCTGCCAGTGATTTGGTATCACACGATGGGTTGGCCCCATCACCCGATTTGTGTCCACGGACACCAGTGCTTTGGTAGCACATCGTGACTATATGTCACCAGTGGTTTGGCACCACCAGTGTTTTGGTAACACATTGTGACTACGGTCACCAGTGGTTTGGTACCACATGGGGTAGACAAAGGCGTTTGGTTGGCTAGGTTGGGTGCATGGCTTAGTACATGACGATTGATTATATGCTGTGTATGAATTTGTTTACATACGGGGGAAGGGTTACATACTGAGTCTTGGTGACTCACCTTCTCCTTTAACATTTTTCAGGTGACTCGTAGATGGCGGTTGAGGAGCCGGTTGGACTCGAGGTGGCCATGCAGTGGATTTAGATTTATTGAACTTTAAACTTAGCTATTTATTTTCATTATTGGGTTATTTTTATTGTAATAAGGCCTCCATAAACTTTGCTTTTGTTATTTCTTATATGTTGGATACTTTGTTTAGACTATATTATTAAAATTGAATTAAAATCACATGCTTCTTAAAATAACACGAAAATGTTTTATCGTGCCATCGGGCACACTTGAAATTTGCATAATAATTGGACTTAATTAAATTTCCAAATTAAATCTAAGTATAGGTTCGGCAAGATAACCAAAAACGAGAGGTTTTCAACAAAACTTAAATTGGTTTTAAAATGGTGTTCAAAAAGTTTTTCTCCGTAACAAATCAAATTCGGTCGTAATGTTTGGGCCGGGTTTGGGTTGTTACAAAATTGGCATCAGAGCCCGGTTCAAAACTCGGCTTTGAGGGTTTTGGGCTCGAAACAGTTTTTAAAACGGGCTATTCGAAATATGGGCTTTTATAAAAAGGTTTTCAGGTTAGGCTGGCATGGCACCTGTACCTCCGACCCGAAGTCCACCAGGTAAGTACTTCGGACTTTCTTGAAGTGATCTGTTTGTATGAATTAATTTGGGCTTAGTTTGGGCTCGTAGAATAGAATAATAGGATCTGTTGGACCCTAGGATTAGACTACTCAAACAATGGCATAAGACTTAAAGCTCTTAAACAAACCTGTGAAATAAGTCACCGAGTTAAGGTGTGGCAACCTGTGTGCGCATGTCTAGGAGTGGTATTCAGTGGGAGCTTGGTATTTAAGCAGTCCGCGTGACTCACCTCCTCTCCACTTGAATCCTACCTGGTGCGTAGCTACGGTTCACCTTAACCAAGAAGACTTGTTCATAGGCTAAACCAAGTATTAAAACCCGAAAGGGATTAGCCTTACTGTTTTAAAACCCTTAGTTTTAAAATTTTCAAACTTACCCCTTTGGTTTGTAAACCCTAAATCTGATTTTGAAAGACGTTTTCTCGATTTACCAAAATTTCCAAAATGCCCCTAGTGGTAAAATTACTAAAATGCCCCTGACTTTCAAGATTTTCGGTTTAACTCCAATTTTAATAAAATTTCCCTACTTTGCAAAAGTATACAAAAACGCTATTTTCAAGATACCCTGATTTGAAAATTTACAAAATTACCCCTGATGAACGAAATTACCAAAATGCCCTTGGTTTCAAAATTTTCATAATTTCCTCGATTTTTACTAAAATGTTCTTACATTATGAAAATATCAAAAACTTCTATTTTACAAATATCGAGATATCCTGATTTGAGAAATTTACGAAAATGCCCTTAACGTCCCCAATTACTGAAATAACCCCGATTTCTGAAATTTTTACAACACATCTGGTTTGAAAAACAAATTTTTCAAGATGACCCCTGAGATTTTGTAAACTTTGAAATATCTTTAATTTGAAAACTATTTTCAAATTGACCCTGAGTTATTACCGAAATACCCCTATAGGGAAATGTCAAAATTACCCCTGGGTTGGGAATGCTCAAGAAAGTGACATGGATGAATGAATGTGTCTTTAGTGAAGTATGTGAATGTTTGAATTAGAACAGAGAACTTGAGATGAAACTTTGATTGCTCGAAAGAACGACTTCCAGAAACTTCTGTTCATAAAATTTGCTCGTGGATTAAACAGTGGAACAAAATTTCTAATGCATAAAACTTTTAATCAGATTAAATCGCGACGCTAGATATGAGTTCTAGAGGACGTGTTGTCGCGGGCATGGTCTAGGTGGAATGACAGCTTTATTAAGATTAGAGTGCGCAGCAAGAGCGTAGTGTGGTAGGTTAGGATGTGCGACTGTTAGTTAGATGGAAATTTCGAGGACCAAATTTCTTTAAGGAGGGTAGATTTGTAACATCCCAAAATTGGGCCTAGGAGAATTGAGCCCAATGGGCCTTAGGCGTAGTAGCGTTTAAATTTTTGGAGAACATGAGACCGGCTTAAATGCTAGTTAGACCCATTGGATAAGTGATTTTGGAAGGTTAGAGGGCTTCTATGAAGTCCCGGGATCAAATATTGGCTTTGGGGAAATTTTGATTTTAGGTGAAAAAACCACGGAAGTTGGCGAGATAGGCCTTAAGAATAAAATATGGAGGAAAATAACACAAGTAGAGTGTGTGGTGTAGTGGCAAAGTGACGCCACATAAGAGACAAGGGGTGACGCCACAAGGGAAGGAAGGAGGTCCAAGGTTCAAGTCTTGGCTTTTGCATTTTGGTTTCTTTTTGCTTGGACCTTAGAATTTGGCCCATAGTTTATATTTAGTTGCGCATGGTTTAAGACACAATAGGAGCTTGTGGCCAAGTGGCTAGCAGCGTGGATTATGTTGCAAAGGAGCACGGGTTCGAATCTCATGACAAGCAATGGAGTATTTATTTTGCGGATTGGACGGCAAGAGTTTCAGTTGAATTTAAACTCTCATCGACGAAGGATCCCACATCGGAAAGACACAAAGAATGAAGGTGAAGAGCTAGCTATATAAGGAGCATCCTAGGAGGAGAGTAAACACATCTTGGAGGGCGTTTGGGCACAAGAGTGATCGGGCGCGGATTAGCCCCAGAGTCCTATCGGTGTGTAACTCTCTCTACTCTAGTTGTAGAGCGGCAAATGCCGAAATGCGGTCACACGGCATTAGTAGTTACACGAGCGCGCGGCGCGCACGTGTGGGGCTTCACGCGATAGTTGAGGCCATCGATGTAGTATTCTCGTGGGTTGGGTCGCTTGGGCCTCGATGGGCCGAAGTGGGCCCAATGGGCTGGGCCCAATGGGCCGTGGGCCCATATGAGTAAATTGCATGATTGGTTAGTATATGTTGAACTAGACTAGGTGGAAGTTATATACGTGGCTAGATTCGTGTTAGGTGGGCCACACGGCGTGTGGGTCCGGATGGCCAATAAATCGGTTTTAGGCCCAATCGTCCGGCACAACCGGAAGTGGTATTTGAGTCGCTAGTGGCGACATTAGGCCTTCGTAAAGGCCATTGCGGTGTGAATTTACGAAAATACCCTTAGTAGGTAAAATTACGATTATACCCTTAAAGGTTGATTAGCATGATTATGTTGTATGTGATATTTTGCTAATCCGGGAAAAAGGGTAGCACATCGAGTCTGGGTGACTCACCTTTTCCTTAACCATTTCGTAGTGCATAAAGTGGACCAGGGATCGGAGAGGACAAGGTGGCCCATGCAGAAGATGATGTTCAATTATTTCATGCTTGATTTTGATATAAGTACTTTATTTGAATTGTTGGGTTGTAATAAAGGCCATTTTATGTTTTTGGTATTACTTTAACTATGGTTTATTTAAATTAAATTGCTACGTGAAAATGATTTATGGTTTGCAACCTATTTATTCAAATTGGATATTATAAACTAAAGTTTTAAAAATGAATGAGTTTAATAGCAAAGTTTTATTCCAAAGATATGTTTTCCAAAATTCAGCAAACTACGATGTTTTATTTTAAATTAAGAAGATTTTCAACCGTCTTTTCCCAGTGACATAACCAGATTCGGTCGTAGTGAATGGGCCGGGTTTGGGGATGTTACAGGGAGCATCAGATTTTACGCCATAATCTTGATGTCATGCATATTGAGAAAAATGTCTGCGAGAACATCATTGGGACTATTTTGAATGTCGATGGAAAATCGAAAGACAATCTTCGAGTCGACTTGATTTAGTCCACATGGGAATTCGGCGTGAGCTTCATCCCCAAGCACTTCGAATATGAAATATCGGTTGCCACCGCTATTTTTTCAATGACGAAGACGGAGAAAGAAGTGTTACGTATGGTGTTGAAGGATATAAAGGTCCCGAATGCGTATGCATCAAATATATCTCGATGTGTGAGTCTTAAGGATCGAAGACTATATGGCTTAAAATCGCATGACTATCACATCTTGATGCAAGACTTACTCGCCCGTTGCTATGCGGTGTTGTATGTCGAAAAAGGTGACGCTTGTGTAATTGAACTCATCAAATATAATGAAAGGAATTTGTGGTAAAGTTTTGAATGTTCAAGAACTTGAGACACTAAAAGATCGAGCCGCATTGACTTTATGCAATCTGGAGAAGATCTTTCCGCCTTCCTTCTTCACTATTATGGTGCACTTGTTAATTCATCTCCCGCGTGAAGCAATACTTGGTGGACCCGTTTTCTATCGATGGATGTATCCCATTGAAAGGTCTTACTTTATTTGCAAATTATTCCTTCATTCACCTCAATGCCTTTAGTTGCAACTTTTGATAATGTTATATATCGTGTTTAGGTTCCTATCCAAATTGAAGTCTTACTGCCGCAATAAGCGTTATCCGGAAGGATCAATTGCTGAGGGCTACTTGGCAGAGGAATGTATGACTTTCTGTTCGAGGTATTTGGAAGATGTTGAAACAAGAATGAACAGACCAAGTAGAAATGCTGGGCTCACAGATCATAACTTGGCCGAAACTTATTTATTTCAAAGTTTCGGAGAACCGATCGGGAAAGTCGAAATCACAGAATTAGACGATAGATCGTGGGTCCAAGCACATCGATACATTCTTTTTCATCACGATTCAATGGAACCATTTCGGAAGTAAGTTCTAGAATTTGATAAATACTCATCAATTATAATTTGTTTGTCTTCTAACAAAGTAAACCTTTTTTAAACGTAGTGAGTACAAACAAATATTGAGAGCTCGTTCACGATCCCGAAGATTAAATCGGCGAGAAATTAATAAGTTGTTCACAGAATCATTCCATGAATGGTTAAGCCAAATGGTATGCAATTTAAGTTTTCGTTGACAAGTAATAATGTTTTCTCATAACATTTATAATTACTCGATTTACTTTCAATTCAATAGGTTTGGAGTCGGAATGAAGTTAATGACGAAGTTAAATGGCTTTCACAAGGTCCAAACAGAATAGTGAAAAGATATAGTGCCTTCCTCATCAACGGATACCGATTTCATACAAGGTATCGCGAGAGATTGAGGAGAACCCAAAATTGTGGAATCGTTGTTAATTCTTCAATTACAAGTTATGCTAGTGCTAGGGACAGTAATCCTGTCGAGGGGAATCTGGAGTATTACGGACTTATTACTGACATCATTGAGTTGGATTATTACGAAAAATGCAAAGTTGTCTTATTTCGAGGTGATTGGGCTGATGTGAATACGGCTCGCGGAATTAAAAACGATCAATATGGCTTTACAATGGTAAATTTCTCTCGATTGATTCACACCAGAGAACAACTGATAGACGAGTCGTATGTGTTTTCTTCTCAAGTTAAACAAGTTTTTTACTCGGAAGATCCAACTGATAAGGGTTGGTACGTTGTACTTCGAAACACCCCTAGAGACTTCTTCGACATTGGCAGTGGAAGTAGAGATGACATAGTCGAAAGATCAGAAACATTGCCTTTTCCAGAACAAAACTTAAATGAAAATATCCCTAGTACTAGTCAACAATTTCAATGGGTTCGTCAGATGTGGACGAAGATATTTACTGTAAATATGATTTAGTAAGATTTTACGATTTCTTATTTATATGTAATCTTATAATTTTAATGTTGGCATGTTATATAATTTAACTATTTTAAATGTACTATTATTATTGTTATTTGTTACTAAAATGTTGAACTTTTTCATCAGATTGCAGGAAAAATGCCTAGAAGACGATTACGAGATTTAAACATTGTCCACACTACTCCAAATTTAGAAGAAGCAAATAGTGAACAATAAACAGCTTGTTGGATCTTCTAGTCTCACGGACATAGATGACGAGCCCGAGAATTTGAAAGTAATGTTAAGTTTATTTTACATGCATGTTGAATTTTATTATTGATTCATTTTTCAATTTTAATATAATAATATATCATTTTTCATTTGAAGGTGGTGGACGCGCAGAGGTCGGGGACGTACATTACTTAAAGATTTATACGACTTAGAGCCTACCGATCGTGTTAAAGTAAGGAGAAACAATCATGGCCAGCCTATTGGATCAAGCTCGATCGTTAGCGAGCTATTTGGGCATTATAGCACGAAATGCCAATATGTTGCCCATTAACTACTTAATCATGGCATCACATGCCCGATGCCAACAAAAATCAGGCTCTCGATAATATTAAGGTAACAAAACGTGAATGTAATTTATAATAATTTAATTTAACTTTCATTTATATTAACTTTTAAACTTTTTTCTTTTAGGTAGATTTACTTTAGAGGTATCCGATGACTATGTTAAGAAGACATTAGGTAAAAATGGAGAGATAATAAAAGCACGCTAAAAACAATATTTTAAGAAAGACATAAGCCTCGCGAAAAATTGCGAAATGTCCCACCGGGAATGTTGAGGTACCAATGGGAAGATCAAGTTAGATTCGAATTCAAAGAAAGGAGAGGTATTACGTACTTGTAAAGTCTTATAAAATTTTCGGTTTATCGTATTTACTATATAAATAATTCAAATTCCATTATTTAGGACCGTGAGCGAGTTGGAACAAGCAGCAGACAAAAACAAAAATTTACGCATTACCGCAGCAGTTCCGAAGTTTTGCTTGTGTAGTTGAGGCCGAGGTATTATAATTTATTATTTCTTTCAAATATTAATGACTTTATACTACTAAATTATATTTTTCTGCTATAATGTAGGAAGCTTCGTCTGGTCAAAAAGTTGGACGCCTTCAGCTTTTTAACATTACGCATAGGAAGAAGGACGGATCTCCGATGACATCCGAAGCTGCAGAAATTTTGGTATATTTACTTAATAATTGATTTATTATAAATATTTATAATGTTTAATTATAGTACTTTAATTCATCGTTTGTAGTTTTAATTTTATAATTTTAAGTTATGTTGCATTCCTTTTTATTATATATTTCGTTTCTAACTCTTTCGTTGATTTATTAGGATAAACTAAAGGAGAAGAAGGCGGAGTATGAAACGGTTGCTTGAGTGATAGTTCGTTAATCTCGAGGAGATTGATAATGAATTATTGCGATGTTTTGGGTCCTGAAAGGTACGACTACTTCGATTGATAGTTCTGTTAATCTTGAGTATATTTATAACAAAATTATCACTAATGTTTTGGGTCTTAAAAGGTATGGTCGGGTTCGATGTCAAGGATCTGGGGTTACCCCGACCCAATATTTTGGATCCGGCTCCCAGCAGTACATGCCTTCCGGGAGTCAATCTCGTGCTGAAGTTCAGAGACTAAAAGACCAGATAGCTCAGATGGAAGCGAGCACAGCTGAGCAGATTTCTCAACTTAGAGCGGAGGCAGCAGCGAGGGAGGCAGAGCATATTGCTCAACTTAGAGCGGAGGCAGCAGCGAGGGAGGCAGAGCAGAACATAAAGTATGAAGAACTCCAGCTACAGCTTCAGGCTATGATGAAGATGTTCCAGCAGTCGCAGAGGCCGCCTTCTTAGACATTTGTTTTCTTGTTGTAAGATGATTTTTAACATTATTACATTTAACATTATTGTAAGAATTGTTTGAATTATACTTCATTTATTAATGTATATCATATATCTTTTATTAAATTTGAAGTATCGTTTAGATTTAATGCTTTTAGTGAGATTTAAATGTTTTATTTGCTGTATTGAGTTGAAATTATATGCAATTGCTGCTGTTTTTGGTTTGTTTTAATGCAGGGAGGGTAGGATATTTGAGAAAATGAGCATTGCAAATCTGTGCAAATTAGCGGCGTTTGGGTTAAAAGCGCCGCTAAAAGTCCTCACCTTTAGCGGCGTTTTTTCAAGAAGCGCCGCTAAAAGTCCATACATTTTGCGGCGTTTTTTCAAGAAGCGCCGCTAAAAGTCCATACCTTTAGCGGCGTTTTTTCAAGAAGCGCCGCTAAAAGTCCATACATTTTGCGGCGTTTTTTTTTTAAAAGCGCCGCTAAAAGCCCATACCTTTTGCGGCATTTTTTGGAAAAGCGCCGCTAAAAGCCCCTACCTTTAGCGGCGTTTTTTTGAAAAGCGCCGCTAAAAGCCCCTACCTTTAGCGGCGTTTTTTTGAAAAGCGCCGCTAAAAGCCCCTACCTTTTGCGGCGTTTTTTTACAAGCGCCGCTAAAAGCCCATACCTTTTGCGGCGTTTTTTTGAAAAGCGCCGCTAAAAGTCAAGACTTTTAGCGGCGTTTTTTCACAAAAAATGCCACTAATTTTTGCGGCGTTTTCTTTAGCGGCGTTTTTTGCAGCGCTTTCGAAAGCGCCGCAAATACTATTAGTGGCGCTTAAAAACGCAGCTAAAAGCCAAAAAAAAACGCCGCTAAAAGTCTGTTTTGGTGTAGTGATTGATAGCAGCATAAATGATTTGATGAAGATAATGGCTTTAATGACGCCCACTCCACCAGCATTTCTCCACCTAAATAGTTACCAACATTTCTTTTTGTTGCCTAAAACTCATTCCACAAATCATCTTAGCTACATCCAACCATACATTACATCATTCTGGTTAATATATTCGATGTCTTTTTACGAATAAATTCATTCAATTCCATCCTATAGTTGACAAAATGTTTAACTAAACTAAAAAAAAAAAAAGAGTTTAAATTTACCTAATAATCTATCTATCTGCAAATTTTTGAATTTTGTTTTTTGTTTTTACCTGAACCAACATCAATCAAAATGATAGAAAAATATTTGAAAAATACAGAAAATTAATTAGAAAAGCACAATGATATGGATTTTGAAAAAAGATAAAAATCATCCATAAATGTTTCCATGCATTATCTCTGAGTGTTTTTGAAACTAAAACCTTTCATGAAGAAAAAAGAAAACCATACCTTAAACAAAATGTGATGAACAGATTTGTCTTCTTTTTAAGGAGTACAACACTGAATTCATATATATATATATATATATATTTGAGAGGGAAAATAAATGGTAAGTAGGAAATGAGCACTAGAAGGGTACATGGGACAAGAGTGTTGAAAATTGTTGAGGGTATCTGCTGACTGACACTTCTTTGAAATATGATTGGTTAAAGGTTTTAATGGACAATTTACGAGAGTGTGTGCATTTTTTGTTTTTGCTTTATGTTCTCACTCAATGCTTTTTTTGGTGAAACATAAATTTGAAATTATTAAACCATTATTTTTATACTATTTCCTTCTTTTATATTAAATGCTTTCTCATATTAGCTTATTTAATAAATTTTGAATAGTTTTGAGCATAAATTTATATAAAAATATTTTTATATACATGCTATAATCGTTAGGTTTGAATGCAGGTAATAATGAGGATTTGATTATTAGAGATTAGACAAATAATTGAGAGTAGGGAAGTGGGTGAGACGGAAGGGTCTTGTGTGCAGATTTAAGTGTGGCATCCAAGCTTATGCAACTATTATTCGAAAGGTATGGTTTGGGGATTTCCCCTTCTAGTGGTGACATTTTGTTTTTCAGGATGAAATCATTTTTAAGTTGTGATTTTGTAATAATCTGGTCGGTTTGTGAATTAATAGTGATTTTGTGTGGGTTTTGGTGATTGTGTTTACCACGAGGAGCAGTGGATTCATGAGGAATGGTTATTTTGGGGTGGCTTTTATCTTGAGATGATAGAAGAGGCTGTGGGGATTGAAGGTCTTTGTGTCACTTGCCAATGATTAAAAGGGTGGTTTTGTTGCTCTGATTTAGTTAAAGTGTGTTTGATGTGATGTCAATTTTGAATTTGAGTCTACTGGTATAGTTGAAAACTAAGTGGATTGTGAGATCAATTTTTATTCCATTTGATGGAGATTAGTTTTGGTAAAGGGGAGGTTTTAATTTTTGAAAGCGTGCTACTTAATTTCTCTTCAGATTGTGCTTCTCAAGTATAGCGGTGTTTTTGATGGGTAAGCTATCAAGATTGTAATTGCAACTTAGAGTCAATTAGCCTTTAACTAGTCCCTTGCGTTGGCGTTAATTGAATCGGTATCAAGGGAGTGGTGGAAAATCCAATCAGGTGTATTGTACCATTGGCCCCTGTGTGGTGCTCAAGCTCATCATTCATCCTGTGGAAAATTGCAGTGCGGATAGTGTAAGATGCAAATTCCTAGCACTAATCGACATCCATTGTATCAATACAAATAGATTCATGTCTCCAATTTGAAACTTATGGCTAGTTTTTAAATTTTATTTTACCGTTGTTATTGCCATATAAAATAGGCTAATTTGAGAAATGGATTTAATTCCTTTTAAGTAAACATATATTTTTATTATCGAATTTAAGTAAACATATATTATTTATAAATATATATCATGTAAATGTCAAATTATGTGTTCACTCCATAAGTTTAAACCAAATTAATATCTAATAACAAAATATTTTATTTAAATTTAATTATAAATGTTGGTACAAAAAATAAAATTTTCGACGCATATGATTTTTGAAATAGCAAAATTTACAATTTAACCGCTATCATTTAAGTTGACTGAATTTTCAAAGATCGAAAAATATAGAGACTTAAACTAGAAACTAGCGAAATTAAAGTACAAGATTAAATCCTCAACTCTAACAAAAATACATAAACTAGACTGAATATGTAATTACCTTTTCCTAACAATACGAGATTATTTATCAACAGGGTGTATGAACCGGAAAAAAAAAACACCACCATGTCCTGGTTTCATGATAAATTTTAACTAATTCAATGTGCTAGGAGATAATGACAAAATTCTTAATCGAATATTCGATATTATCTCATGATTTTCTCAGTACTCCTTAGAAATTTTTGTACTTCCTCATAATTTTTTTGATACCCCTCACAATTTTTTATACTATTTTATAATTTTTGGTACTCCCTCGTAATATTTTATATTACATATTTCGAAATTATGTTTTGCCATGAGAAATCAATTTTTAGAGGTAGAAAATTATTATTTTTACATACTAATAAAATTTATTATATACACTAATAACTTTGAACATATTGAAAGTAAATAACTAAAATTGTCAGAACATGAATTAAAATTGTTTTGAGGTAACCCCGACCATACATTCTCAGAACATGAATTAAAATTGTTGAAAAATTTCTTAGTCATCTTTTCAGCCAATTTCAGCACACTCTCCCTCCCTTCTTGTGGTATTAAAACTGTTTTTCCAAACAAATCAAATTACATCAACAAGTGTTCATTAAGTTGGTGCATGTAATGTAAATAGAAAGCAGGAATGAATTAAAATTTTTACCCCCATCAGTTGTAGGAGCGGTTCTAGACATTGAAGTTGTGAGCCATTGGCAATGCCTGTTGATGGTTGCAATCCATCTTTTGGCACTAAATGCAAAACCTGAGCTAACAATGGGACGAAAGAGAGGGTGAAGTGATTTGTTATCAACTTCAACATGTTCAATCCATGTTACCTTTGACCCTCTATTGCCCACTTCTTGGATTACACAACCTGATGGCCTTCTTCGAAACTGTACTTGTGGATATGGGAATAAACTCTCCAAGGAAACATTAACCACTCCCCACGTTCCATTTGTGTGCTTTTTACAAGACCTTCATAAATAGCTTTGTCTTGTTGGTATTAATGGTGTACACCGATGAAACTCACGACATCCGATGAGAAAACAAATAAAATGGATTTTGGAAGACTAGTTACTATATGAATATATTAATTATTAGAAAAAAAAACAAAGAAATCGATCGTGAAGAATATTTTAGGAATTATAACGGCATCTAATGATACCCCTAAACACTAAAACAAATAAAACGGATTTTTTGAAGAGAACCATTAGCTAGTTACTAAATATAGGCAACGCAAATACGTAATTATATCGAACATATTAATTATAAGAGAAAAAACAAGAAAATGAATCGTAATAAATATATTAACCGTAAGAGAAAAACAAACTAATGGATCATAGTCAAGTATATGAAATATCAGAGGAAGAATAAAGAAATAATCCATCATGAAGAATATTAAAAAACTATAACTGCATTTAATGATTTTCATAAACCATAAAGCGAAACCTCGTAGTTAACAAAAAAGTATTCAACTATGAAACAACTCTTTCCTTGAATTTGTATGAGAATATTCTTTCTTTTCGTATATGAATCATTGCAATCACTTTATTTAAAGTAAGATTCTATAAAACAATAAAGCTACTAAATAAATGTTTCAATATCAATATGTATGTTAAGCAAAACGATAGTGAATTTTTGTACTAAATTTTAATGCACGGAATATTGTTAAGATATCAATAGGGTAATGAATCAAGTAAAATTAGATATAAAATGCATAAATATCAAAATTATACATGAACTTTCTATACAATGTGATACATTGATTTTGATTTTGAGCAATTTATACATAAAATTTTGATTCAAACCATTAAAGACTATTATCGACTATACGTCTATTATTGTATAGATAAATAATTATATTCATCGAATGTAAAAACAAATGAATGTAGTTATTTTTTAAAAATATATACAATTGAATCAAATCAAAATTTCACGTGTCTAATTAAACCAAAATAAAAGCTTCATGTGTGTATATAATTGTAGCAAATCAAATTCATGTATCACATTCCACATTTAATCGAAGTCAAAGTGTAAATTTTAGATTAAAATGAAGATGATGCTTGGGGTTTACCACTTGAAGAACTCCATCGTAGCTCCCATCAACATTTTCTAATATAACTCGTAACAATGTTGTCCTCGAGACAATACTGTAAAATGTTGTCGCCCATTGTTTCTAATCACAAGAACATGGAAAATCTTAGTTCATTAACAACTTCATAAATGAGTAAACTTACATAATTAAATGGAACAAGGGGAAACAAAATCCCTACTGTATCCATGAGCAATTGGACGATGTTCATAGGGTTCATCTCAACAAATGCGGTCTCTCGAGAAGTTTCACTATTCAAAGGCTCGAAATTGAGTTTCGAAAAGGATGAGGGGACATCTTGATCAAAGTTACAGTTGCAATCAGAGCTTAGGAAACATTGGGGTTCACCAACTTCAACCATCCTCATTATCTGTTCCATTGTTGCATCAAAGCTACAAAATTCCCTCAAGTATTGAAACCCATTTAGAGTCTCCATTCCACCGTTTCCATTGTGTTGCCATAGTGGTTCACCCATTATTGCCAACTTAAACAGCTCTTCCATGGCTTCCACAGCTTGTTCGATGATTTTGTTCTTGTTCAGATCAGCTCCTATCGAGACTGTAACATCCTAAAAATTTGAGTATCGATATGTTGCATGTTTTTGGTGCTTAGCTTGTGAATGATTCAATTTGTGTGTTTAATATAGTCTTGAGAAGGCTCGGGATTTATTCGGAATTAGAATAAATTTTAGTAATGAGTATTTTATTGAATTGGAACAAGTGACCTTGATGTTTAAGGAAATTAAGTGTCAAAAACTAGCATAAGATGAGCTAGTAGTAAAGTGGAGTTGGCGTCATATGTGTTGCTTGAGGGGAGGTTGAATTCCATGGATTGCATTTTGGTGACTTTAATTTTTGCACCTTTATGGCATGTGTCGGTCAAGCCTTATTTATGGTAAGGTTGGACTATTCCTTTTATGGTAAGGTGGCTAATGGTTAAGGTAAGCTTGAAATTGGGGAAAGAAATCCTAAACTTATGGAATGTAGGGGGAACACAAGGCACGAATCAATGATGTTGTCTTGGAAACTCTTGGGTGGCTAAAACTTTGACTTTTGGCCATTGTACATGGACGATTTTGTGGCTAGGGGGGAATGGCCGAATGTTGTTAGTAGTTTGGCTAGGATTAGGAGTTAGTTTTGGTTAATTCTTAGCATTTTGTGTGAAATTTTCTTTTCTCTCCAAACTCTTTCTCTTAGCCGAATTTGAGCATTAGGTAAGGTTTGTTTCTTTTGGCCATTTCATTTCATTTTTACCATTTGGTCATATTTTTGTCTTACATCTCAAGACACTCTCTCCCTTGTGCCGAAATACCAAAGCATAAAGGCCATTTTTCTTTTCTTCTCCTCTTCACCTTTTGTAACACCCTGAAAATTTGAGTAATTTATTTTCTATGTGTGCTTTGAGTAATTATTCTAGAAAGTAAAATTTTCTGATTTATTTTCGTGTTTAGTATAGTTCTGAAGGAGAATTAAATTTATTGGGATGGTATAGTATTAAATTTTAAGAAATTATTTATGGAAGTGGATTAAGTGACTTTGACACATAAATTAATTTAAGTGTCAAAGTGAGGCATAAGATGAATTATTGGACAAGTGGTGATGGCGCATGAGCTTGTGCATGAGGTTGAAGGTTCGAATCCCATGTTTAGCATCTAGGTGAAATTTATTTTGAATTTTTATGCACCAATATAGCAAGTGTCGGCCAAGAGCTTTTATGGAAGGTGTTGACTTGTTATTTTTGGTTAAAATATCAAAGGAATAAGGAAATTTTGAACTTAAGGAAGGGTATCAAAAGAATAAGGAAAATGTGAAGATATGAGGCATGAATCAAGGAAGAATTTTTGGAAACAATATCTTGGCCTAAAGACCATGTACTTGGACGGCAATATGGCTATAGGGGGGGAGCCGAATTTTGGTGATAGTTTTGGCTAGAGTTTTAGTTTTAGTTTTTGGTCATTTTTGTTTTGTGCAAGTTTTGCAAATTTTCTCAAACTCTCTCCCTTTGGCGAATTTGTGCACTTGGTAAGCCTAGTTTCTTATGACCATTTGGTCATTTTGTTTTACACTTTGTGCCAATTTTGTGTTTTCTCTTTGTGCCGATTTTACCAAAACCTAAAGAGACCATTTTATTCTTTTTTTTTCTCTCTACCATAGCCGAATATGCACCTATCTTAAAGCTCATCTCTTTCATTCTTTTCCTTCTATTCACTTTGAAATCAAGCAACATCATCACCATCTTTCTCTAATTTTATTCTTTTCAATCGAAATTCTCTTTACCTACACTCTCATGGCCGAATATTAAGGTGTTCATAAGTCAAATTATTTTCTTCTCTTCTTAATCTCATATAGCCGAATCCTTCTTAAATCCATTCTATTCTCGAATCTTTTCTTTTCGACGTGGAATATAGGTAAGAGTTCTTTTCGTTTTGATTAGTTATTAGTGGTTAGTGCCGAATATTAATGTTGGCTTGAAGGCATTATTTGGATCAAAATAAACGTTTATTTTATTAACGTTTATTTTGTTAAACTTTAGTGCGATAACGGAAAGTTGGAATCAAGAAGTGGTGGGTGACAAAGCATAGGAATCGATTCTCGTGGTAAGGAAATCACATCTTTTAAACTTTAGAAATTTTTCGATATCATTAGATTAATGTTCTTTGCCTTTGAAGACATTCAACATAGGGAAGAAACGGGCGGTGTTTAGCCTTCGGAAGAAAGGAGGTTACATTATTCCCCCTAAGTACAAGCAAAGGACTATTTTCGAATCGGGATTTTCCACCGGGTTGCGGACGCTCAACCGAGGAAAATCAACTGTTCAAGTCGTTCGTACTCGAACCATTATTTGTTCGTGGATTCGATTCGGTTAGCGAACCATCGATCGGAGAAAAATCGCAAGTAGAAGTTTTACGGAAATCCGAGGGTAAATTTCTAGATCGCTATATTTAGATCGGTTTTATTATAGATTATAGTGTTTTAATTAACACAATACGTATAGGTGTTGAAGAGCGGGAAAGTTTAGTTCTCTCCATAACCAGGTGTGTAACTTCACACTCATTTTCGGGTTGGACATCATGTTGTAAGTTCTGTGATAAATTCGTAAAATAGTAAAAACGGGAAAAATACGTAGTAACTCATATTTTTTGAGTAAATGCATGAAAACGGTTAAAACCGAGAAAATAAAATGGGCCGATAATACTCTAGTTCGATAAAATGGGCCGATAATACTCTAGTTCGATAAAATGGGCCGATAACACTCTAGTTCGATAAAATGGGCCGATAATACTCTAGTTCGATAAAATGGGCCGATAAAACTCTAGTTCGATAAAATGGGCCGATATTACTCTAGTTCGATTAAATGGGCCGAAAATACTCTGTTTCGATAAATTGGGCTAAAATGGGCCAAAGTCACTAAACTACTAAATGGGCTAGTTGTTAAATTGTTTATATGAGCCTAATGAAAGGTTAATTGATAAACCCACCGATGATATGGATTAATGAAAATCTGTTATATGATTATATTTGTTATATACGCATGATTGCATGGGGTGGGTTATATGAAGAGAAGAATGGCGATTGCCACAAATTTGGCTCATTGCCTCTAGTTCGGTGGCTCGCCACAATATGGCTCATTGCCTCTAGTTCGGTGGCTCGCCACAATATGGCTCATTGCCTCTAGTTCGGTGGCTCTGCCACAAATTCGCTAAATGCCTCTAGTTCGGTGACAATGTCACAATCTAGTTCGATAGTGCACTACAAAATTATTTAAGGGCTTTAAGCCCATGATTGGTGTGTTTGGCGGGGTGGGTTGACTTGATCCCCACAGGTGTGTTGGTTGGTACGGGGTGTTAGCGGATGGATACTAGGTTGGTTTGGGAAATTCATATTTCATGCATTCTTTTCTTTAAATTATGTTACTTTACAATGTATGGTTGAAATCATTAATGGGCTCAAGCCCAAAGCATGATATCTTGACGATCGGCCTAAAAATGGTGGTAAGTGAGTTGCACACGAGTTCTTTGTAACTCACCCAATTTTTATTAACCATTTCAGGTAATGGAAATTGACGTGGACTTGGGCGGAGATGACTTGGTGGAGCCCATACTACGAATTTGGGTTTTTTTATAAACTATGACTTTATTTAAGTTTTTATTTTAATTGCTATTATTGGGTTGATGTAATAAGGCCTCTAAGTATGTTTTATGGATTTTATCGTGTGGATGGTTTTATAATTTTTATTTTGAGACTTTAATTATGAGTTTATGTTAAATCATTTGGTTTTTCCTAAAAATATCGTTTATTTAATATTTTGACAATTAGACGATTTTCTTTAAAATTTTCCTCCAAATTCTTTTAAGAAGTTTTAAAGTTTCGATAAACATTTTATTTAAGATAAGTTTTAAACAAGTATATTCTTAAAATTATTTTCAAAACCTCGTACTACATCTTTAACTCATTATTTTATCGTAAATCTTGAAAAGAAACGAAAGTATGTTTGGTGTGACAAACCAAATCTCGTCTAAACGCATAGACCGGGTTTGGGGTGTTACACCTTTGCCGAATGCTTCCTTGTCCCAAATCTCACTCTTTGCTCCTTTCACACATTTGAAAAACCTAAAACACATTGTCTCCCATCTCTTTCTCCCCATGGCCGAATGGTGCTAACACCATTCTCTCCAATTTTCCTTCAAAGCCGAATCTTCTCTTCACTTATATTGTTTTGTTGATTATTCTTTCAACCTTCGTTTTAATCAATCGGTAAGAACCCTTTTCGAATCTTTATTCTCTTCTTTTTCTTAGCCGAATATATATTAGTTTGGGATGGTCTTTTGACCGAAAATAGCATCCTTTATCCTTTTCTCTTAGAAGATCCTTTCATTTTTTTTATAGCGTTATAAAGAAGGCCGAACTCGGAGTATTCATAATCATCGTGACACACTAGAAATCGAGTCGAAGTGTTAAGGTAAGGGTTCCTATCAAGGATTTCTATATTACTCGTCATATTGTTATAGATGGACTACTAATCGATTTTGTTTTAGGGGACACTATCGCTTGATTATCATTTCCGTGAACGTAAGATTTTGTGGCAAACAAGATAGGTTCGAAAAGAGTAGTGAATAGTGTTCAGAAGAGGGGCGGTTCTGCTATTCCCTCTAGATTCAAGCGAAGGGCTATTTCATCAATCCGAGATTTTCCACCGGGTTGTGGACCCTCATCCGGCGAAAATAAATTATTTGAAGTCATTCGTACTCCTGAGCCTTTGACTGTTCGTGGTTCTTCATCGGGTTATGAACTATCGATCGAGGAGAAATCACAAATAGCTGTTGTTCGAGATTTCGAGGGTAAAGATCTAGATCCTTCATCATTAGAATAGCTTTATATTAAATATTAGTGTTCTAATTAAGCGTGATAAATATTTAGGTATCGACGAGCTGGAAAGTATAGTACTCACCGTAATCAGGTGTGTAACTTCACACTTATCTCATGGGTTATACTATGCCGTAAGTATTCGATTAAAATCGTAAAGTCGGTAAAATTGGAAAATACGATTTATTAGCACTTTTGGTGTGAAAGCATAAAAACGGTATTAAAGTTGTGAAAATTACAAATTTGCCCTTAATAAGCTATATTGTTAAAAATATGATGATTTGGGCCATATGTGACAAACGAGCCATACGAATTATTTGATAAACTGGCCAAGTGAGAAAATTGTAAAAAGGGCCTCATGTGTATATATGGGCCAAAACTGCTAGATCGATATATGGGCCAAAACTGCTAGATCGATATAAGGGCCAAAATTGCTAGATCGTTAAATGTGTTAAATTGTTATTTTGACTAATGGGCCAAGTTGATAACTTGTAATACGGGGTTTTTTGTTGTTGTTGAAATTTACCTTATGAATATATTGTGATGCATTCTATATATACATGACTGCATGGGTTGGGATAACTGACGAAGAGAAGAAAGGCCTGTTGCCAAAATCTAGTTCGGTGACACTGTCACAATCTAGTTCGGTGACTCTGTCACAATCTAGTTCGGTGGCTCTTCCACAGATATTTTAAATGGCTTAATGCCTGTGATTGGTGTGTTGGCGGGGTGGGTTGACTTGATCCCCACAGGTGTGATGGTTGGTACGGGTGGTGTGTAGCGGATGGAAATTAGGCTTGGTTGGGAATTGCATATCACATGCAGTTTTTTTATATATATTTGATTTATATATTGTATTTTTTGTAAATGGGCTCAAGCCCAATTTAATGCTTAAATGGATTTGGCCCAGTGGACACGGTAAGTGGGTTACACATTGAGTTCTAAGTAACTCACCTGCTTTTTCTTACCCTTCTCGGTGTAATAATAATTGATGGAGGCTTGGGTAGGGGATGACTTCGTGTGGAGGCCATACTACGAATGATGGGTTTTTATAAACTTGAACTTCTTTTTAATATTTTTATTTTTATTTAAGTACTATTTTGATTGCGATGTAATAAGGCCTCTAGTATTATTTTATGGATTTTTATTCATGGATGAAATTTTAATATGTTTTAGTTATTTAAATGGGGTTGTTTAAATTTTATAAATGATTTCTTAAACTTGCGTATAAAGAAAAATAGAAAAAGGGATTTTCTTAAATATCACTTAATCCAAAATATTTTGTGAAAACTCTTTTATAAGTTTAAGATTTCCACCAATTATTTCTCTGAAAATCAAATTGTAAATTCTTATGTTTTAAAATTATGGTTTTCAAATAAATCTCGGTTTATGATAAATTCCATTTTTCAAAATCATTTTGAAGAATTATTTTCATTAAAAGCAGTGATGACTAAATGTAAGTTCGAATTGTGTGGCATGCCAAGTCTGGTCTTAACGCATAGGCCGGGTTTGGGGTGTTACATTTTATTGGTATCAGAGCCAGTTTCAAAACTCGGCTGTGGTTTGGGTTCAACAAAATTTTTTGTTTAAAACTGTTTTAATTTCTAGACTTTATGTTTTAAAGGTAGTATGACACCACGAGCATCCGGCACCAAGCCAAGTAAGTATTTGTATATTAAATGTTTATTATTGTGATATGAACATAGGAACACTCTAGAACTTCTAGTTTTAGGTGTCGAAAATGGTAGAGATTGAGACTATAGGACGTGATTGCGAAAACAACTTTATCTCTTATATCTCATAAAATATCGTTAATAAACACTGAAATGGTATTCTGATTCATAAAACTTGTAATCAGATTAAATCGAATTAGTCATTATGAGCACTAGAGGACGTGGTCGTGGACGTGGTAGACGTGGCCGTGGTAGAGGACGAGGTGCTAGAGATGCAACTGAAGCGCCGGGTCATATGCCGGAAATGGATGCACCTGCTTCACCCGGGAGTGAGACTGGATCACATGACCATTCGAGAGAGGACAATGCTTTGACTCAAGCAATGTTGTGAGTCCTTGAAAGGGTTGCTGGGACTAGAACTGGTCCAGTAGTTCATGGATCAATTTCAGAACGACTTAAATCAAGTGGTGCCGAGGTTTTTAGAGGTGTCTCCGGTGTAGCTCCGAATGTTGCGAAATATTGGCTCGAGGCTGTAGAGTGGATTATGGATGATTTGGAGTGCACCACCGAGCAGAAACTAAGAGGAGGCGTGTCCTTGTTAAGGGACGAGGCGTATCAATGGTGGCTTATCGTTCGAGAAGGCACCGAGGCTGCATTGGTTACTTGGGATTTCTTCAAAGCTACTTTTCAAGGGAAGTACGTCGGGACAAGTTATGTAGATGCCCGGAGGAAGGAATTCCTGAATTTGGTTCAAGGAAATAAGATAGTGACAGCTTACGAGGCAGAATTTCTTCGTTTGAGCCGATATGCTCGCACAATAGTGCCAACAGATCATGAGCGTTGTGTACGCTTTGAAGATGGGCTGAATGATGAGTTGCGGGAACTGATAGCCCCACAACAAGTACGAATTTTTTCCTCGCTTGTGGAGAAAGCCAAGATAGCCGAAGAGGCTAAGAGCTCAGAACGTCAGAACCGGGAAAGAGTCAGAGGCAAGAGGGATTTTAAGTACTCGGGTTCTTCTAAAAGGTTCCAGAAGAGGCCTCGAAATGATGAGCCAGCTCAAGCTAGAGCACCAATGATTACCAATCGTAGTAGATCGTGTGGCCGACCGTGGGAAACGCCACCCCGAGAATGTTGGAGGAAAAGCGGTGCTCGTTATAAATGTGGTTCCAAGGATCATCAAGATAAGAATTGCCCTCGACGGATCGATCCGACTCGGAAGCTCGTAACCATGATGTTCACCGACTAGAGGTACTCGGCAAAGACAACCGAGAGGCCGTGGACTAGGTCGTGGTGGTAATGGTGATGGACGTGGTCAAGGTGCACCGGTCGAGGTAATGGTCTCGAGAGGTAACGCGAGGCAAGACGGTCGGGGTTGGTCTATGCGGTCAAAGCGTCGTGAAGATGGCGATGCACCCGATGTAATAATCTGCACGTTCTTCATCTTTGATGTACCTGTTACTGCTTTGATAGATATCGGGTCTACCCACTCGTATGTTGCTAGAGCCATATCTAGAAACCTGAATATTAGATCTGAGATTACCGATAGAGAGATGACCGTAATTAGTCCTTTAGGACAGTAGGTAATCGTGAATAAATTATTTAGAGACGTGCCCTTGGAAATTCAAAGAGAAATATTTTTGGCGAATTTTATGGAATTACCTTTCGGCGAGTTTGATCTTATTTTGGGCATGGATTGGTTGGTGAAGCACCGGGCGCAATTGGATTGTGCCAAAAAGCGGATGTCAATAAGGACTGTGGATGATGAGGAGGTAGTAATGATAGGCGAGTGAAGGAACTTTTTGGCAAATATGGTATCTGCTTTGAAGGCAGAGAAGTTGGTGCGGAAAGGGTATGGAGCATTCCTGGCCTTCATTAGTGCTTTGGATGCCAAGGAACTATCAGTGGAAGGTGTGAGAATGGTGAAAGAATTTTCAGATGTCTATCTCGAAGAACTTCCGGGTCTACCTCCAGATCGGGAAGTAGAATTTGGCATTGAGCTTTTGCCCGGAACGGCTCCAGTGTCTATTGCTCCTTATAGAATGGCGCCGAAGGAGTTAGCGGAGCTTAAAGCTCAAATTCAAGAATTGTTAGATCGGGGATTTATTCGACCGAGTGTGTCCCCGTGGGGAGCACCAGTTTTGTTCGTCAAGAAAAAGGATGGGTCGATGCGTTTGTACATTGATTATAGGCAGTTGAATAAATTGACCATCAAGAATAGGTATCCATTGCCGAGAATTGACGACCTGTTTGATCAATTGAGAGGAGCTTCAGTTTTCTCCAAGATTGATTTAAGATCGGGTTATCATCAACTCAAGGTGAAAGAGGCAGATATTCATAAGAAGGCATTCCAAACTCGTTATGGACATTATGAGTTTTTGGTTATGCCGTTTGGTTTGACCAATGCACCAGCTGCATTTATGGACATGATGAATCGAGTCTTTCAACCTTATCTAGACCGGTTCGTAGTGGTGTTCATAGATGATATCTTGGTATATTCGAGGAGTGAAGAAGAGCATGACTCATATTTGCGCATTGTGTTGCAAATTTTGCGAGATAAGCAACTTTATGTCAAATTCGAAGAAATGCGAATTTTGGTTGAAGGAAGTGACTTTCTTGGGTCATGTGGTGTCGGTAGGAAGGAATAAGAGTTGATCCTCGGAAGGTTGAGGCGTTGTTGGATTGGAAACCGCCGAAGTCGATCGAGATCTGGAGTTTCTTGGGTTTGGCTAGTTACTATAGATGCTTTGTTGAGGGGTTTTCATTGATTGATGCACCTCTAACCAAGCTATTGCGAAAGGGGGTACCGTATGTGTGGACCGATAAACAGCAAGAAAGTTTTGAGAAATCAAGAAAATTTTGACTAAGCGCTAAGATCGATTCACTGAGGTGGAAAAGAGTTTATCGTTTACCGTGATGCGTCACACACAGGTTTAGGATGTGTGTTGATGCAAGGTGGAAAAGTGGTGGCTTATGCTTCTCGTCAGTTGAGGCCGCACGAAGTCAACTACCCTACTCATGACTTGGAGTTGGCTGCGGTGGTGTTTGCTTTAAATATTTGGAGGCACTATCTCTACGGTGAGAAGTCGATCATTTATACAGACCATAAGAGTCTTAAGTACCTCCTTACCCAAAAGGAGTTGAACTTGAGACAACGGAGATGGGTGGAGTTGTTAAAGGATTATGACTTCTCAATCGAGTACCATCCTGGAAAGGCTAACGTGGTGGCAAACGCGTTGAGTCGTAAGGTAGTATCGGAGTTAAGAGCAATGTTTGCTCATCTCAGTTTGTATGAGGATGGAAGTCTGTTAGCGGAATGAAACACCCCAAACCCGGCCCACGAGCTTTGACCAGATTTGGTATGTTCCTCAAGTAAACCGGTTCAAAGTTCTTTTGTCCTTAGGAAAAATTTGTGCAATTTTAAAAAAATTGTTTTGGGTTGGGCTTGTGTTGAAAACCAATTTACCTTATATTGAAATCCATTTATTTAAGGTGACAAAACATGTAGGGTTTATTTTAAATTTAATTAACCTAATCTTTAATAAATAAAATTTAATAACATAATAATTAAAAACAGAAATAAAAGAGTTCACTATGGCCTTATTACATCAATTAAAATCCCTAATAATTTAAAGTGCTTAAAAGTTAATAGTCCATAAAACAAAATATAAACTTCAAGCCGAGCATGGCCACCACAAGTTCCGCGCAGTCCCGGTCCATCACCGATCATCACCGAAAAATATTCCCAACGGGTGAGTCAAACAGACTCAATGTGTACACAAACACTAAATCAAAATAGAATCAGCATACAAATGTTACGCATTCATATCATAGCATACAAATTATGATGCATTCCCAAACCCAAACCTAATAAGCCATCCGCTACACTCCCCGTACCAACACCTACACAGTGGGGACTACTAAGTCGACCCTCCTTCCGCTACACTCCATATCGCGGTCTTAGGTCACCGCATTTGTAGTCTTAGGTCACCACATTCAGATATCGCGGTCTTAGGTCACCGCATTTCAGACATCGTGGTCTTAGGTCACCACATTCAGATACCACGGTCTTAGGTCACCGTGTTCGTGGTCTTAGGTAACCACATTCACTTCCCTTTCAATAACCCGTATGCCCCATTTTGTAATATGCATTAATATGCCAAAGATCACATTCTTATTCTCATGTTACAAATAACACGTTTCATATTCCTAGTAGGAGTAGGAAACGCACTGCAAGTACTTAGTACCATAACATGGTACCTTAGCCACTTTCTTATTCTTATTATCACATATTTAATTAGACATAGCCATAAAACTTATTATGAAGTAGTGTGGGGTACACACTGATTTGCTTAACCACTTCAATTGAAATCCCAAACTGATCTATCGCCTTAGATCTCAAGTTCCTACAATTGATTAATCACTTACTATTTAGCACAAAGCCTATTCGGTTAGAAAACCAAATCCTAGTAGGATTTGTATTCTTAAAGCTTACCTTGGTGTCGATTTGATGATTTAATCAAATCCCGTAAACTCGTATTTTTCCCCTTTGAAATCGGCTAGTCACTAAATCCCTTGAATTGATTAGTTTTCGGCTTAAAACACATAATAATAGATCTACTACTAAAATAGGCCTTGGCCGAATTTACCTTTGTTCTTACCTTCCAAATCTTAAATCCCTAATTGGATCCTTGCTTCTTTATTGTTGTCGAAATCCCTATGTACCCATGTTAGATCCAATCTAACATTAAATCATAATAATATAGCTTATGGCCGAATGGTATTCATAACTTACCTTAGATCTTAGAAGTTTGAAAGATACCTTCTTGTAGTTGACAATTTCTTAAATCCCAAAACACCCTTCCATAACTCCTGACAAAATCCATAATAGAGATTAGTCCCTAAATTTTAGATAGGTTTAAAAATATAAAAGAATTGAAACGAAACTTTGGATCTTACCCTTTTAAGAAATCGGTAGCACCCTTGTTAAAAGCCCTTAAAGAATCGGCCTTGATGACTAGATGATAAAGTTTCTGGCTTTTGGGATTTAATGGAGAAGTCGACTAGAGGTTCTCTTGGGGTATTTGGTTTCCACGAAAATAAGGAAAAGAAACTTGAGAATTTTGGCAATGGTGGACTATAGATTCGGCTTGACAAAGAAAAAGAGAAGAGAAGAGATGAGAGCACTTTGAAATTCTAGCAGAGAGAGGAGGAAGAAAAATTTATGAGTAGCCCTATTTCCTTCCTTTTATAGCCGAAACTACTCCTCAGAATCCCTTACTTGGCCACCACTCTTCTTTATTTGATAGCTTTATCTCCTAATTTAAAATAATTAGAGAATAATCCTTTATCATCTCTTCAAAAATAATCCAAATTAAATCCCTTATTTATCACCTTATTAATCGAATATTAAAGAGAATAAAACTCCTCCTTTCTAGAAGGCTTGTGCCGTCCACCTCAGAGCTTCTGGAAGCAAAAATAAAACTTCTTTTATTTGCTTCCCAAGTGACTCGAACTCAGGCCCAACACCCTTGCATGTGGTGCCATTTTCAGAGGCCCTAAGTGGCATCTTCAGGCCACTTTTCCAAGCCTGTTTTTGTGTCAAATTTCACAAACTTTTTCTTTTAAGGGCACCTTGCCTTAATTTCCTCTTTTAAACTTTAAAACTCGACATTTCTAAGTCATTTCTAAGTTTCCAAAAATTTTCGTTCGGCTCTGTAAACTTGACATTTTCTTACATTTCCAAGTTTCCAGAAATGTGCACTTTCCTATTTTGAATCATTTCCAAATCATTTCCATCCATTTCCAAGTTTCCAAAAATGTTCACTTTCTATTTTTTCTTTTAACTTAACATTTCCATACATTTTCAGGTTTCCAAAATTGTTCAAAATTTATTCTTAGTACATAAAACAAAGTTACTTTGCATAATTAAACCGAAAATACATAGGCCCTTTCCAGGATGTTACAATTCTACCCCCTTAAAATAATTTCGTCCTCAAAATTTTCTAACTAAAATAATTGAGGGTATTATTGTCGCATTGCCTCTTCTGGTTCCCACGAAGCTTCTTCCGATCCATTATTGCGCCATAACACCTTGACTAGAGGAACTGACTTCCTCCGTAGCACTTTCACATCACGTTCCAATATTCGAATCGGCTCTTCCTCGTAGGATAAGTCTGGCTTTAGCTCTACTTCTTCGACAGGTACCACATGAGACGGATCCGATCGGTAACGACGTAGCATGGATACATGGAATACGTTGTGCATCTGCCGCAACTCTGGTGGCAACTCCAATTGGTATGCCACTGCTCCAACTCGCTTCAGTACTCGATAGGGCCCTATAAACCTTGGGCTTAACTTCCCTTTGCGACCAAACCTCATCACCTTCTTCCAAGGTGAGACTTTCAGAAACACTTGATCTCCCACTTCAAACTCTATTTCCTTCCGCTTAAGGTCTGCGTACGACTTCTGCCTATCAGAGGCTTCCTTTAACCGTGCTCGAATCATCTCAACTTTCTCTTCAGTTTCGGCCACTAACTCTGGACCCAAAACTTGACGTTCTCCTAACTCAGTCCAACAAGTAGGAGTTCTACACTTCCGACCATACAATGCTTCATATGGTGCCATCCGAATGCTAGCCTGATAGCTGTTGTTGTAGGCGAACTCAGCTAAAGGCAAATAGTCTTCCCAACTTCCTCGGAAATCCATCACACTGACCTCTCAACATATCCTCCAACACTTTGTATAACTCGCTGATGCGCCTGTCGATTGTGGATGAAAAGCCATAGTGAAGTCCAACTTAGTGCCTAAAGCTTGATGAAGTGCCCTCCAGAACCGAGACGTAAACCTTGGGTCTCTGTCGGAGATGATCGATACTGGTACACCATGTAACCTCACAATTTCCGCCACATATAACTTAGCCACCAAGAGAATAGTCAACTCTACAGGGATAAAGTGCGCGGACTTAGTCAAACGGTCCACTATCACCCATACCGAGTCCTTCTTAGTAGGCGTAAGGGGAAGCCCACTATCGAAATCCATGGTAATTTTCTCCTACTTCCATTGCGGAATCTCGATTGGTTGAAGCAATCCTGATGGAACTTGGTGTTCAGCCTTAACTTGTCGACACGTCAAACATTTCCCCACAAATTTAGTCACTTCTTGCTTAAGATCGGACCACCAAAATTGTTCCCTTAGATCTTTGTCTGACTTAATGCCTCCGGATGCATAGCATAAGGGCTACTATGCGCCTCCCGAAGAATCCTTTGTCTTAACTCCTTATCCTTGGCATCTGAGACTTTTCCTTTGTAACACAATACTCCTTCATCATTAACGCCATAATCCTTTAATTCCCGCTCGCACTTGCCGTGTAACTTAGCACTTAGATCCTTATCAACCAACTGTCCCTCTTTCACCTCCTTCACCATGTGGGCTTGACTTGCAACTCGCCAACAAAGCTTCCATCATCGTACAAACTTAAGTGAGCGAACATAGCCCTTAGATCGACACAACCTTCCGACTTAGGGCATCGGCTACCACATTCGCCTTGCCCGGATGATATTCTATCGAACGATCGTAGTCCTTCAACAACTCCACCCACCTTCGTTGCCTCAAGTTCAACTCCTTCGAGTCAACAGATACTTAAGGCTCTTGTGGTGTGTAGATCACCGACCTTTCTCCATAGAGGTAGTGCCTCCAAACCTTAAGGGCGAAAACCACTCGCCGCCGGTCCCAAGTCATGAGTTGGGTAGTTAACCTCATGAGGCCTTAGTTGCCGAGACGCATAAGCGACTACTTTTCCTTCTTGCATTAGCACACATCCTAATCCCGTATGCGAAGCATCACAGTACACCACAAAATCCTTCCCACCTCCACTGAACTAACACCGGAGCCTCCGTCAACACTTTCTTAAGGTTGTCAAAGCTCTTCGTTGCTTATCGGACCATTCAAAGGGTACTTCCTTCCTTAGTAACTTTGTCAAAGGCGCGGCTATTGACGAGAATCCTTCTATGAACCTTCAGTAATAGCTCTGCCAAACCTAAGAAACTTCGAATCTCACCACGGATCTAGGTGGTTTCCAATCCAACACCGCTCGATCTTCCTAGGATCCACTCTTATTCCTTCTCGCGGATACCACATGCCCTAAGAATGCCACCTCCTTAAGCCAAAATCCACACTTTTTGAATTTGGCATAGAGCTTCTTCTCCTTAACACTTGTAGCGCCACTCGGAGATGTTCATCATGCTCCTCTTCGACTTAGAATACACCAAAAATATCGTCGATGAACACAACGACGAACCTATCCAAGTAGGGTTGAAAAACTCGGTTCATCATATCCATGAACGCGCGGTGGAGCGCTTGTCAATCCAAACGGCATCACCACAAACTCAAAATGGTCGTATCTTGTCCTAAAAGCGGTCTTATGGATATCCGCCTCCTTCACCTTCAATCGGTGATATCCCGACCTTAAGTCTATCTTTGAGAATCTCGGCGCCCCTTCGGTGATCGAACAAGTCATCGATCCTTGGCAAAGGATACTTGTTCTTGATGGTCACTTATTCAATCGACGGTAATCTATGCACATACGCATAGTTCCGCCCTTCTTCTTTACAAATAGAACCGGTGCTCCCCATGGAGACACACTGGGTTGTATGAACCCACGATCCAACAACTCTTGGATTTGAGCCTTGAGCTCAACTAACTCCTTTGGCGCCATTCGGTATGGAGCGATTGACACAGGAGTCTGCTCCGGTAGTAAGTCTATTCCAAACTCCACCTCCCCTATCCGGGGTATTCACTGTAATTCCTCCGGAAATACATCTTCAAAGTCTTTCACCGTTCTAACTCCACCGACACCTTCTTCCTTTCCACCTAACGCACTTACGAAGGCTAAGAACGCCTTGCACCCTTTCTTAACCATTTTCTCACCTTCAACGCAGAAAATACGTTGGACGGTAGTTTCTTATCTCTCCGATCATTACTACTACTTCATCCTCCGGTCCTTAGTTCCATTCGCTTAGCCGCACAATCCAACACGACTCGGTGCTCTACTAGCCAGTCCATTCCAAGTATAAGTTCAAACTCCCGAAAGGTAGTTCCATTAAGTCACCAGAAAGTTCACTCCCGAATCTCTAGGGGTACATTCCGAAAGATCTTATCCACCACTACTGAGTTAGGCCTAATGGGCTTACTACAGTCATCCGCCTATCGGAAGGTTTGAGTCTAGGCCTAGTGTTTCCACTACACTACATGCAACATAGGAATGGGTCGAGCCCACATCAATTAGAGAAAAATAGGGCTTGTCAAAAATAAAGAATGTACCGGTTATAACGTCCGCTGGCGTCTCCATCTTCCTCCGTGAACCGCATAAACCAAACCTGGTTGCCTTGCCTCAAGATTAGCAAAGCACCTCGCCTTGTGTTCCACGGCCTCGCCAAAGACCATTACCTCTGTTACTCGAACCACGACCTCGTTGAGGTGCGGTCCTCTTCTACCATCGACTAACATTACGAGATGTTGGTCGGCTTTCATCCGATTGCTTAGGACAATCCTTGATCACATGGTCCTTGGACCCACATCTAAAACATCCTCCTGCTTTCTTCCAAAGACTCTCCTAAGTGCTTCTTTCCACACACATCACAAGGTCGATACCGCCCTTCCGAACCAACTTGTCGACCTCGCGGCCCATCAACTCTAGGCCTCTTTTGAACCTTTCGACGTTCCAAAACCTCTTTTGGGCCTATTCCTATCCATAGCCCGCTTTGTAGAATCCTTGATTCCTCAAACCACCTTGGCCTTTTCTACCAAAGTAGAAAACTCCCGCTCCTGATGCAATGCTATCAACAGTCTCAGATCATCCCTTAGCCCGTCCTCAAAATGGACACAGCGCTCATGCTCAGTTGCCACTACTCCTCGAGCTTATCGGCTCAACCTCGTGAATTCGACCTCATACTCCGCCAAGGACTTGTTCCTTGAACCACCCGTAAATGCCTTCCTTTGCTCATCAAGATACCTGGTTCCCACATATTTCTTCCCAAATGCTTCCTTAACATATTCCCAGGTCAGATCCTCAGCCGTGGCACCATCCCGAACAATCAACCACCACTGATACGCTTCATCGCGTAACAGTGCCACCATTCCTTTTAACTTCTCCTCAGGGGTCAAGTCAAGCTCATCCATGATGCGCTCTATTGCTTCCAACCAGTACTCAGCTGAACTGGGTGCCACACCCGATACTCCACGAAACATTTCGGCTCCATTAGCTCGGAACCGCTCAGGTACAGACTTACGGGTTCCCGAATTTCCTCCTGCACCAGCCACCAACTCCAAAACTCGCAGCACAACCTGCGACACAAAGATCATCCCCGTCTCCGAGCTTATCGCTCAACACCAATAGTCGGGGGGTGGTGGTGGCGGTGGTATCTCATTGTCGGACCTTGACCCGATCTAACGGGTTCGACACAATCATCCTTCCTCTACCTCGTCCACGATGACCACGTCCTCTAGAGCTCATTTCTAACGTCGTGATCTGATTAAGAAGTTTTATGAATTAGTCTTTGTTTCACTTGATTACCCGCGAAAAAATTTTATGAAAAGAGTTTTAGGAGTGGTTCTTTCGTATGCACACATCTTTCCATTCATTCATCCATACATCCATCAAACAATCATGAACTCTCGCTCATTCGGAGAGAAAGGTTGTAGTTTTCATTGTTATTGTTTTTTTTTCTTCCACTACCTGTGGGTATTTTCGTAATTCTATCCTACAGGGGTATTTTCGTAATTTTTCAAAAGGAAAAAGTTCCTTGGTGATTTTGTCATTAATTATTTTGGTATTTTTAAATTTCCAGGGTATTTTGAAAAATTTTAAAATCCAGGGGTATTTCGGTGATTTTGGACCTCGGGGTATTTTGGTGATTTTTTCAAGCGGGGTAATTTGTAAAATCTTATAAATCAGGGATATTTCAAAGGTTGCAAAACTTTGAGGTTCTTTTTGAGAATTGTACTTTTCAAAACGGTGATGTTGCAAAAATTTTGGAAATCGTGGTCATTTTGGTAATTTTATAAGTTAGGGGCAATTTTGAAATTTCCAAAATTCAAGGTATTTTGATAATTTGCAAATTAGGGTTTTGAACATTGATAAAATAATGAAATTTTGGCAAACTGTTGGGTAGTTGGTCATTTTATAAACCAAGGATATTTTGGTAATTTTACCACTAGGGGCATTTTTGTATAAATCGGAAATCTTTCGGAAAATTTTGTAAAGATGGTTTTCATGAATTTAGAAGAGAGTTTTAAGAGTTCTAAAACTAGGTTTTTGTTGTTTTTATAAAAACACGGCTAATTCCCTTCGGGTTTTAGTTATTGTGTTTAGCCTATGACCGAGTCCTCTTGGTCGGGGTGAACCAAAGCTACGCACCGTGCAAGATTCGAGTGGAGAGGAGGTGAGTCACGCGGATCGCTTAAATACCAAGCTCCCATCGAAACCATTCCTAGACATGCGCATGCAGGTTGCCACACCTCATCGAGCCCTCCAGGTTAGGGTGAACCGGAAGCTACGCACCAAGTAGGATTCTGCGAAGAGGAGGTGAGTCACTAGGATCGCTTAAATACTGTGCTCTTAGGATCCAATCCTAGACATGCGCATGTGAGGTTACCACACCCTAACTTAGTGACTTAGCCATGGGTTTGTTTAACGTTCCTTAAGTCTTATGTGTTTGTGTTTGAGTAGACTAGTCCTATGGTTCAAGTTCCTATCACGCTATTCTACGTTCCATTCCTTTTCTACCCTTCTAATATTCATTACACATAACCACACAAATAGTTAGGGGTACTTACCGTGGATCATGGTCGGAGACTTTAGGTGCCATGCCGTAAAAACCGCTTGTTTCATAAAATATTTTCAAAAAACTCATTTGGGCTCGCTTTGAAAACGTTTTGGGCCTTGGCCCACATGTGCCGAGAGTTTTAAAAGCGGGCTCGATACCAAATCAAACACCCCAAACCCGACCCACGAGCTTTGACCAGATTTGGTATGTTCCTCAAGTAAACCGGTTCAAAGTTCTTTTGTCCTTAGGGAAAATTTGTGCGATTTTAAAAAAATTGTTTTGGGTTGGGCTTGTGTTGAAAACCAATTTACCTTATATTGAAATCCATTTATTTAAGGTGACAAAACATGTAGGGTTTATTTTAAATTTAATTAACCTAATCTTTAATAAATAAAATTTAATAACATAATAATTAAAAACAGAAATAAAAAAGAGTTCACTATGGCCTTATTACATCAATTAAAATCCCTAATAATTTAAAGTGCTTAAAAGTTAATAGTCCATAAAACAAAATATAAACTTCAAGTCGAGCATGGCCACCACAAGTTCCGCTAGTCCCTGGTCCATCACCGATCATCACTGAAAAATATTCCCAACGGGTGAGTCAAACAGACTCAATGTGTACACAAACACTAAATCAAAATAGAATCGGGCATACAAATGTTGCGCATTCATATCATAGCATACAAATTATGATGCATTCCCAAACCCAAACCTAATAAGCCATCCGCTACACTCCCGTACCAACCTGTACACCGTGGGGACTACTAAGTCGACCCTCCTTACGCTACACTCCATATCGCGGTCTTAGGTCACCGCATTTGTGGTCTTAGGTCACCACATTCGGATATCGCGGTCTTAGGTCACCGTGATTCAGACATCGTGGTCTTAGGTCACCACATTCAGATACCACGGTCTTAGGTCACCATGTTCGTGGTCTTAGGTCACTACATTCACTTCCCCTTTCAATAACCCGTATGCCCCATTTTGTAATATGCATTAATATGCCAAAGGTCACATTCTTATTCTCATGTTACAAATAACACGTTTCATATTCCTAGTAGGAGTAGGAAACGTACCTGTAACATCCTAGATTAGGGGTTATGCGTTTGGAGCATAACCCAAGTGCTAGTGGGTTTTAAGGGTATTTGGAGATGTTTTAAGAGTTTTTAGAACTTTAGAATGAGGGTGAAAGCTTTGGAAAAATTTTTGATTTAAGTGTAAAAAGAGGAAATTAGGCTGAGGAGGCCTTAAGAATAATTTGTGGGCGTTTTGGGTCACGAAAGGGGGCTTGGTAAAGTGGCTTCCATGCGCCACTTAAGGCCTGGGAATGACGCCAACAAGGGTCTGGAGTTCGAGTCTTGAGGGCAGCATGGGAGTGTTTTATTTTTGTATTTTGCGTCAAGAAGGGAGGTTGGACTGAAGACGGCTTTAAGGAAATATGCAGTGGTCTTTGGACATAAAGCAGGCCTTGGTAAAGTGGCTGCAAGGCGGCACTTAGGGCCTGGGTGAACGCCGCCCCAAGCAGGAGGGAGGACTCGAGTTAGAGTCACGATGGAGGCGAGGTATGTTTTATTTTTGCCTTTAAGCGTTAAGACAATGGGGAGCGTAGGAAGGAGCCCTTAAAACAAATTGTAGGGGGTTTATATCACAAATAAACGCCTTGGCAAAGTGGCTTTGGGGCGTTACTTTATGCGATTCAGTGGTCCTAGGTTCGAGTGGCGTGAGCAAAGCAAATGGGTGTTTTGTTTTTGCATGCTGGCGTGAAGGAGAAGAGCTAATGGCCTGCACATGGGACTTTTAGTTAGATAAGGATAGAACTTGTTTTTGTTGTTGAATTAATTTGGAAGTATGGAATAAATATTATTTTATTTCTTTTTTTTTTTAATTTATTTGAAGAGGTGGCTAAGTGATGGGATAAAGGATAAAACATTGTTTTATTTTATTTCAAATGGGTTATAATTATCACATTAGGGAGACGGCCAAAATAGGGACTCTTTAGGGGCTTGCTTAATTGGTTTTGAGTAATAAGGGGGGTGCCGAAATTCATTTAATTTTTGCTCTTCTTTTCTTCCCAATTTTCTTGGCGAATTCTCTCTTGTCCACATTGCCCAAAATTCTTCAAACCCCTTTCTTCTTTTATTCTATTTGGCCGAACCTATCACCCACATCCTACTCAAAAATTCATCTCCCATTTGGTGTTAGCCGAATATCTTCATCAACACTTGGGAGCCATAGCCGAAATCTCTTCACTTTTAGTCTCTTCAAGGAAACAATAGAGGTAAGTGTTTCTTTTAAAAATCGGGTTTTTCTCTTCCTTTTAATGTGCCAGAAAGCTTGAGAATAGGCCGTGGTAAGGTTGGCTGAATATGTATAGGGTCTTGATATTGTAACTTTTGTGTGTAGCCGACACTAAGGAGCATTTCGGGATTTGATTCTTCAAGGGATCTCAACAAGGCAAGTGACAACCGGGATTTCGGTAAGAGTGGGAAGTGGTTAGGCATATTTGGCCAAAGGCCCTTTTTGGTATCTAAGTATAACCGAACGTGCACTATGGTTTTAGGGGCTAATCGGTAAAGGAAAACAGTGGCTTCCGGGATTTCAATTTGCTTTGGAGCAATACGGGAATATGTTTCGGGATTTTGTGATATCGTATAGATTCGGGATTTCTCCTTAGATCTTCGGTTAAACAGGTGTGTAAAACTCTTACACACTTTATTAGTTAGCATTGCTTATTATGTTACAAATAACTGTTGTGATAGTGATTTGCCCTGTGGGCATGAGCATGGATTTCGGGTAAGTCTCTTGTGACTTTAAATATGTAATAAGAATGACATGATGGGTAATAAGAATGGCTGTTGTGATAGTGATTTGTATGCATGATTTATGATGATATGTTGAGCATGATATGAGCATGTTTGGTAATGGGATTGAAGAGAGGAGGGGGAATATTCTCTATGGACTGTCACCAGTGGTTTTGACCACACCGTTGATATGAATTGTGACTAAGTCCCAGTGGTTTGGTACCACCAGTGGTTTTGACCACATATTGATAATTGTGACCTATGGTCATCAGTGGTTTTGACCACACGATGGGTTGGCCCCATCACTTGATTTGTGACTCCGGTCACCAGTGGTTTTGACCACCAGTGGTTTTGACCACACGGGGTAGTTAAAGGAGTATGGATGGCTAGTTTGGGTTGCATGTTTTGCATGTCTTGCTAATATTTTGTGTATGAGTTTGCACTACCGGGTTGGGGATTTATACACTGAGTCTTGGTGACTCACCCCTTCCCATATCATTTTGCAGATGAGTAGATCGCGGAGACGGAGCCAAAGAGGACTCGAGGCGGCCATGCTTGTTCCTTGGATTTGAATTTATATTTAGCACAGTTAAAGTTTATTATTTACTAAATTTTGGTTTGGATTGTAATAAGGCCGCTAGTTGTTATTTTGATGTTTAAGTAGTTGTTTTTACTTTACTTCTACCATATTACTAATGAATTTATAAATTGTTAAATAAATCGGTTAAAAGAACGTTTTCAAAATAAGTACCTTTACGAGTTTTCAAAGATGTTACCGTCGGGTAACAAAATTTACCAAGTTAACTATAACTCCGATGTTTTCTAAAATTAAAATGATCAAATGTTTTCAAAGGAAAAAAGGGTTTCAACTCAACCATGTTTATAAAATCAACCCCACCAAATGTTTTTTTTATAGACACCGTTTTATAAACAAAATTTTCAGATTTCCACCTGTTAATCAAAATCTTTCAAAACATTTTTACTCCGTGACATACCAGATTCGGTCATGGCTCATGGGTCGGGTTTGGGGTGTTACAGTACCTGAGTACTTAGTACCATAACATGGTACCTTAGCCACTTTCTTATTCTTATTATCACATATTTAATTAGACATAGCCATAAAACTTATTATGAAGTAGTGTGGGGTACACACCTAATTTGCTTAACCACTTCACTGAAATCCCGAAATCTGATCTACTGCCTTAGATCTCAAGTTCCTACAATTGATTAATCACTTACTATTTAGCACAAAGCCTATTCGGCTAGAAAACCAAATCCTAGTAGGATTTGTATTCTTAAAGCTTACCTTGGTGTCGATTTGATGATTTAATCAAATCCCAGAAACTCATATTTTTCCCCTTTGAAATCGGCTAGTCACTAAATCCCTTGAATTGGTTAGTTTTCGGCTTAAAACACATAATAATAGATCTACTACTAAAATAGGCCTTGGCCGAATTTACCTTTGTTCTTACCTTCCAAATCTTAAATCCCGAATTGGATCCTTGCTTCTTTATTATTTGTAAATCCCTATGTACCCATGTTAGATCCAATCTAACATTAAATCATAATAATATAGCTTATGGCCGAATGGTATTCATAACTTACCTTAGATCTTAGAAGTTAGAAAGATACCTTCTTGTAGTTGACAATTTCTTAAATCCTAAAACACCCTTCCATAACTCGGCCAAAATCCATAATAGAGATTAGTCCCTAAATTTTAGATAGGTTTAAAAATATAAAAGAATTGAAACCAAACTTTGGATCTTACCCTTTTTAAGAAATCGGTAGCACCCTTGTTAAAAGCCCTTTAAAGAATCGGCCTTGATGACTAGATGATAAAGTTTCGGCTTTTGGGATTTAATGGAGAAGTCGACTAGAGGTTCTCTTGGGGTATTTGGTTTCCACGAAAATAAGGAAAAGAAACTTGAGAATTTTGGCAATGGTGGACTATAGATTCGGCTTGACAAAAGAAAAAGAGAAGAGAAGAGAGGAGAGCACTTTGAAATTCGGCAGAGAGAGGAGGAAGAAAAATTTATGAGTAGCCCTATTTCCTTCCTTTTATAGCCGAAACTACTCCTCAGAATCCCTTACTTGGCCACCACTCTTCTTTATTTGATAGCTTTATCTCCTAATTTAAAATAATTAGAGAATAATCCTTTATTATCTCTTCAAAAATAATCCAAATTAAATCCCTTATTTATCACCTTATTAATCGAATATTAAAGAGAATAAAACTCCTCCTTTCTAGAAGGCTTGTGCCGTCCACCTCAGAGAGCTTCGGAAGCAAAAATAAAACTTCTTTTATTTGCTTCCCAAGTGACTCGAACTCAGGCCCAACACCCTTGCATGTGGCACCATTTTCAGAGGCCCTAAGTGGCATCTTCAGGCCACTTTTCCAAGCCTGTTTTTGTGTCAAATTTCACAAAATTTTTCTTTTAAGGGCACCTTGCCTTAATTTCCTCTTTTAAACTTTAAAACTCGACATTTCTAAGTCATTTCTAAGTTTCCAAAAATTTTCGTTCGGCTCTGTAAACTTGACATTTTCTTACATTTCCAAGTTTCCAGAAATGTGCACTTTCCTATTTTGAATCATTTCCAAATCATTTCCATCCATTTCCAAGTTTCCAAAAATGTTCACTTTCCATTTTTTCTTTTAACTTAACATTTCCATACATTTTCAGGTTTCCAAAATTGTTCAAAATTTATTCTTAGTACATAAAACAGGTTACTTCGTACAATTAAACCGAAAATGCATAGGCCCTTTCCAGGATGTTACACGGAACTTCAGGTGAAGCCATTATGGTTAGAGCAGATCAAGGAAAAGCAGTTATCAGATGAAAATTTGGGTCCTTTAATGCAACAAGTTGAAAGTGGTATAATAGGGGATTTTGGATTAAACAAGGATGGCGTGCTGTGTTTTCGTAGAAGAGTTTGTATGCCCATGGATTCGGATTTGAGACAAATGATTCTACGAGAGGCGCATAGTAGCCCTTATGCTATGCACCCCGGAGGAAATAAGATGTATCGGGATCTCCGTGAGCAGTATTGGTGGCCAAGGTTAAAGCGGGAGGTTACTGATTTTGTAGGAAAGTGTTTGACGTGTCAACAAGTGAAGGCGGAACATCAATTACCATCGGGTTTATTGCAACCGGTAAAGATTCCTCTATGGAAATGGGAGCGGATAACGATGGATTTTGTTAGTGGGTTACCCTTAACACCTACTAAGAAAGATTCCGTTTGGGTGGTAGTTGATCGATTGACGAAGACTGCTCATTTTCTACCTGTTCGTACGGATTACTCGCTGCAGAAGTTGGCTAAGCTGTATGTATCTGAGATTGTGAGGTTGCATGGGATACCAGTGTCTATCATATCGGACAGGGATCCTAGGTTTACATCGCGGTTTTGGAAAGCTTTGCATGAGGCTTTGGGAACAAAGTTAAACTTCAGTACGGCTTTTCATCCTCGATCGGATGGTCATCGAAAGAGAAATTTGATTTTGGAAGACATGTTAAGAGGTTGCGTGATTGACTTCAGAGGTAGTTGGGAGGATTTTTACCGTTAAGCGAGTTCGCGTATAATAACAGTTACCAATCCAGTATTCAAATGGCGCCCTATGAAGCGTTATACGGTCGTAGGTGTCGTACCCCTACTTGTTGGACTGAATTGGGGGAACGACAGTTGTTGGGTCCTGAATTGATATCTGAGACGGAAGAAAAGATAAGGGTGATTCGAGCACGGTTAAAGGAAGCTTCGGATAAACAAAAGTCGTATGCGGATCTGAAGCGTAAGGACATTGAGTTTGCAGTGGGAGATCAGGTCTTTCTGAAAGTCTCACCTTAGAAGAAGATTTTCAGATTTGGAAGGAAGGGCAAGTTGAGCCCTAGGTTCATTGGACCGTACCGTGTGTTGAAGCGTGTAGGACCAGTGGCCTATCAGGTTGAATTACCTCCGAAGTTGAGTCAGATTCATAGTGTTTTCCATGTTTCTATGCTGAGGCATTATAGATCGGATCCATCTCACATAGTACCGGTAGAAGAAGTGGAGTTAAGGCCAGACTTGTCTTTCGAGGAGGAACCAGTGAAAATCTTAGACCGTGATGTTAAGGTGCTAAGAAAGAAGACTGTGCCATTTGTTAAGGTTCTATGGCGTCATCACGGAGCGGAGGAAGCTACGTGGGAGCCTGAGGATGCAATTCGGCAACAATATCCTCATCTCTTTTAATCAGGTAAATTTCGAGGACGAAATTTTTTTTAAGGAGGGTATAATTTTAACATCCTAAAAATTTGAGTATCGATATGTTGCATGTTTTTGGTGCTTAGCTTGTGAATGATTCAATTTGTGTGTTTAATATAGTCTTGAGAAGGCTCGGGATTTATTCGGAATTAGAATAAATTTTAGTAATGAGTATTTTATTGAAGTGGAACAAGTGACCTTGATGTTTAAGGAAATTAAGTGTCAAAAACTAGCATAAGATGAGCTAGTAGTAAAGTGGAGTTGGCGTCATATGTGTTGCTTGAGGGGAGAGGTTCGAATTCCATGGATTGCATCTTGGTGACTTTAATTTTTGCACCTTTATGGCATGTGTCGGTCAAGCCTTATTTATGGTAAGGTTGGACTATTTCTTTTATGGTAAGGTGGCTAATGGTTAAGGTAAGCTTGAACTTGGGGAAAGAAATCCTAAACTTATGGAATGTAGGGGGAACACAAGGCACGAATCAAGGTTGTTGTCTTGAAAACTCTTGGGTGGCTAAAACTTTGACTTTTGGCCATTGTACATGGACGGTTTTGTGGCTAGGGGGGAATGGCCGAATGTTGTTAGTAGTTTGGCTAGGATTAGGAGTTAGTTTTAGTTAATTCTTAGCATTTTGTGTGAAATTTTCTTTTCTCTCCAAACTCTTTCTCTTAGCCGAATTTAAGCATTAGGTAAGCTTTGTTTCTTTTGGCCATTTCATTTCATTTTTACCATTTGGTCATATTTTTGTCTTACATCTCAAGACACTCTTTCCCTTGTGCCGAAATACCAAAGCATAAAGGTCATTTTTCTTTTCTTCTCCTCTTCACCTTTACCGAATGCTTCCTTGTCCCAAATCTCACTCTTTGCTCCTTTCACACATTTGAAAAACCCAAAACACATTGTCTCCCATCTCTTTCTCCCCATGGCCGAATGGTGCTAACACCATTCTCTCCAATTTTCCTTCAAAGCCGAATCTTCTTTCACTTATATTGTTTTGTTGATTATTCTTTCAACCTTCGTTTTAATCAATCGGTAAGAACCCTTTTCGAATCTTTATTCTCTTCTTTTTCTTAGCTGAATATATATTAGTTTGGGAAGGTCTTTTGACCGAAAATAGCATCCTTTATCCTTTTCTCTTAGACGATCCTTTCATTTTCTTATAGTGTTATAAAGAAGGCCGAACTCGGAGTATTCATAATCATCGTGACACGCTAGAAATCGAGTCGAAGTGTTAAGGTAAGGGTTCCTATCAAGGATTTCTATATTACTCGTCATATTGTTATAGATGGACTACTAATCGATTTCGTTTTAGGGGACACTATCGCTCGATTATCATTTCCGTGAACGTAAGATTTTGTGGCAAACAAGATAGGTTCGAAAAGAGTAGTGAATAGTGTTCGAAATAGGGGCGGTTCTGCTATTCCCTCTAGATTCAAGCGAAGGGCTGTTTTAGCAATCCGAGATTTTCCACCGGGTTGTGGACCCTCATCCGGCGAAAATCAATTATTTGAAGTCATTCGTACTCCTGAGCCTTTGACTGTTCGTGGTTCTTCATCGGGTTATGAACTATCGATCGAGGAGAAATCACAAATAGTTGTTGTTCGAGATTCCGAGGGTAAAGATCTAGATCGTTCATCATTAGAATAGCTTTATATTAAATATTAGTGTTCTAATTAAGCGTGATAAATATTTAGGTACCGACGAGCGGGAAAGTATAGTACTCACCGTAATCAGGTGTGTAACTTCACACTTATCTCATGGGTTATACTATGCCGTAAGTATTCGATTAAAAATTGTAAAGTCGGTAAAATTGGAAAATACGGTTTATTAGCACTTTTGGTGTGAAAGCATAAAAACGGTATTAAAGTTGTGAAAATTACGAATTTTCCCTTAATAAGCTATATTGTTAAAATATGATGATTTGGGCCATATGTGACAAAGCGAGCCATACGAATTATTTGATAAATTGGCCAAGTGAGAAAATTGTAAAAAGGGCCTCATGTGTATATATGGGCCAAAAGCGCTAGATCGATATATGGGCCAAAAGCGCTAGATCGATATAAGGGCCAAAATTGCTAGATCGTTAAATGGGTTAAATTGTTATTTTGACTAATGGGCCAAGTTGATAACTTGTAATACTGGTTTTTTTGTTGAAATTTACCTTATGAATATATTGTGATGCATTCTATATATACATATTTGCATGGGTTGGGATAAGCGCGAAGAGAAGAAAGGCCTGTTGCCAAAATCTAGTTCGGTGACACTGTCATAATCTAGTTCGGTGACTCTGTCACAATCTAGTTCGGTGGCTCTGCTACAAATATTTTAAATGGCTTAATGCCTGTGATTGGTGTGTTGGCGGGGTGGGTTGACTTAATCCCCACAGGTGTGATGGTTGGTACGGGTGGTGTGTAGCGGATGGAAATTAGGCTTGGTTGGGAATTGCATATCACATGCATTTTTTTATATAGTTGATTTATATATTGTATTTTTTGTAAATGGGCTCAAGCCCAATTTAATGCTTAAATGGATTTGGCCCAGTGGACACGGTAAGTGGGTTACACATTGAGTTCTAAGTAACTCACCCTGTTTTTCTTACCTTTCTCAGGTAATAATAATTGATGGAGGCTTGGGCCGGGGATGACTTCGTGTGGAGGCCATACTACGAATGATGGGTTTTTATAAACTTGAACTTCTTTTTAATATTTTTATTTTTATTTAAGTACTATTTTGATTGCGATGTAATAAGGCCTCTGGTATTATTTTATGGATTTTTATTCGTGGATGAAATTTTAATATGTTTTAGTTACTTAAATGGGCTGTTTAAATTTTATAAATGATTTCTTAAACTTGCGTATAAAGAAAAATAGAAAAAGGGATTTTCTTAAATATCACTTAATCCAAAATATTTTATGAAAACTCTTTTATAAGTTTAAGATTTCCACCAATTATTTCTCTGAAAATCAAACTGTAAATTCTTATGTTTTAAAATTATGGTTTTCAAATAAATCTCGGTTTATGATAAATTCCATTTTTCAAAATCGTTTTGAAGAATTGTTTTCATTAAAAGCAGTGATGACTAGATGTAAGTTCGAATTGTGTGGCATGCCAAGTCTGGTCTTAACGCATAGGCCGGGTTTGGGGTGTTACAGAGACCGCCATAAGAAGATCACTTGCTCGGTTCATATGATTGGGTTTAGCATTCGTCGATGGTTCCGAGCCCGGTGAATTTTGTGGGGATGGAGGATTATACAATAAAGGGGAGCTAGAATTTTCATTATTTTGTACAAAATAATCCTCCTGGGAAATAAAACATCAACAAGTGATCGAGATAATAAGGAGAAAATGGCTTAACTTCTCATTGTATTCTGTTTCCATCATAATGAAATGGACTTCAAAATATAGTATTATTATTTTTATACTATTTTCGTTTCTAATGAAATAAACAGGCCTCAACTTCATGATTTTTGATTCAAAATGATGTTTCTTTTCAAATAGAATTCAAAATCTAAAGTTATTTTAATACTATTTTCATTTCTATTGAAATAATTAGGCTTCAACTTTCTACTTTTCTTCTCGAAATGATAATTATTTTGGTCATCATCAAATAAACTTCAAAATGAAGGGTCTTTTCATTTTACTTTCATTTGTATTTAAATAAACATGTTTGATTTTCTTTTCAAAATGATATTGGTCATCATCAAATAGACTTTAAATTCTAGGGTTTTTTTGTACTCTAAAGAAATTTGGGTTTCTTTTTTTTTTTTTGGAAAAAGTGATTAGCATCAACCTTAGCTTCGTAGATTTGATTTAGGAATGGCTAGAAATATTCTTTTTCTTTTTATTTTTTTTTTTTTTTTGAAAAAAGTGATTAACATGAACCTTAGCTTCATAGATTTGCTTTAATAATGACTAGAAATATTTTATGTTTAGCAAATTAGATCGATTAAACTTACGAAAAATAATACATTTTCTAACAAAGTATCAAACACATGAACAAAATAAAAATAAAAGAAAAATTACCACTGGATTTATTTCAGGAGGAGGATTTGCCCCAAACTGGTTGTAATTAACCTCAATTTCATACCCAGGTGCTTCTTGTAATCCCACCATAGGACTAATTGCCAAAAGAAAAGAAGAAGAAAAAATTAAAAGCTTGCCAAATCCATTTTTCAAAGAAAAATCCCTGGGGAAAGTTATGAATAATTAAGAAACACTTACACTTCATCCCCTGCTACAACTATATTTTGAATGTTCTCAAAATAACCATTGCTGAACACTTCCAAAATATTATTTTCTTGGATATCATCACTCCTGTTTTCACCATTTTCACCTATATTGGCCATCTAAAAAAAGATTTTTAGTTTAGTTTACCAAGCTTATCTATCTTTCTATCAATCTATAAAATTTTAAATTCTTTTTCCCTGAATCAACATCAATCAAAATGATAGAAAAATCTTGGAAAAATGCAAAATAAAAATTTGAAGAAAAAGGATAGAATCATCTATAAATGTTTAATAAAACTAAAAAAATAGTTTAATTTACCTAATAATCTGTCTATTGAAATAATTAGGCTTCAACTTTTTGATTTTCTTTTCAAAATGATATAAACTTCAAAATGTAGGGTCTTTTAATTACATTTTCATTTGTATTGAAATAAACAGGTTTGATTTTTTTCAAAATGATAGTGCTCATCTTCAAATGGACTTTAAATTATGGGTTTTCTTTTCTACTCTAAAGAAATGCAGGGTTTCTTTTTTTTTTTTTTTTCTGAAAAAAAAAGTGATTAACATGAACCTTAGCATCATAGATTTGCTTTAGGAATGACTAGAAATATTTGATGTTTAACAAATTAGATCAGACTAAACTTCTAAAAAGTATAAAAAAAATGAACAAAACAAAGAAAATGAAAATTTACCACTGGATTCATTTCAGAAGGAGGATTTGCCCCAAACTGGTCATAATTAACCTCAATGTCATACCCAGTAGCTTCTTGTAATCCCACAATAGGACTAATTGCCAAAAGAAAAGAAGAAGAAAAAATGAAACTCTTGCCAAATTCATTTTTGAAAGAAAAATCCCTGGGGAAAATTAAGAATAATTAAGAAACACTTACACACACTTCATCCCCTGCTACAACTATATTTTGAATCTTCTCAAAATAATCATTGTTGAACACTTCAAAAATATTATTTTGTTGGATATCATCACTCACGTTTTCACCATTTCCACCAATATTGGCCATCTTAAAAAAAGTTTTTTTAGTTTAGTTTATCTATCTTTCTGTCTTATCTATAAATTTTAAAATTCTTTTTTCCTGAATCAACATCAATCAAAATGATAGAAAATCCTTTCAAAAATACAGAATAAAAAATTTGAAGAAAAAAAGGATAGAATCATCAATAATTGTTTATTAAACTAAAAAAAAAGTGTAATTTACCTAATAATCTATCTATCTACAAATTTTTAAATTCTTTTTTTCCTAAACCAACATCAATCAAAATGATAGAAAAATCTTTGAAAAATACAAAAATAAATTAAAAAAGCACAAGGATAAGTATTTTAAAAAATAAAATAAAAATCATCCATAAATGTTTTATCTGTAAGTGTCTTTGAAAAAAATCTTTCAAAAAGAAAAAAGAAAATGGTGACAAATTTGCCTTCTTCCTCAGGAGTACAACATAAAATTTATCATCTTTCTCAGGAGTACAACACTAAATTTATATACATATATTTCAGAGGAAAAGTAAATGGTGAATAAGAAAGGAGCGCCAGGAGAAGAATGTTAAAAACTACTGCTAAGGGTAAATAGACAGTTTATGAAAGTGTGTGTGTGTGTTTTTGTATTTTTCGGTCAATCAGGTTTTTTTTTGGGTTCTTTCTCAGGTGTACAACACTATATATATTTGAGGGGAAAAAATAAATGGAAAAGAGTGTTGAAATGTTGAGGGTATTTGCTGATGTGGCACTTCTTTAAAATATGGACAGTTCATGAAAGTGTGTGTGTGTGTGTGTGTGTATTTTTTTTTGCTTTCTATTCTCTGTCATTTTTTTTGGTGAAACATAAAATTGAAATTATTAAACCCTATTTTTTATACTTTTTCTTTTCTTTTATTTTAAATGTTTTTTCATATTAGTTTAATTAAGAAATTGCGAACAATTTGAGCATAAAATTATATAAAAATATTTTTCAATATATATGTATATATACTGCGATAATTGTTAGGGTTGAATGCGGGCAATATTGAGTATTCGATTATTAGGGATTGGATAAAGATAATTGAGAGTAGGGAAGTGGGTGAGATTGAAGGATCTTGTGTGCAGATTTTATCTAAGCATCCAAGTTTAAGGGATTATTATTCAAAAGGTATGATTTTGGGATAACCGTTTTTCCCTCTAGTGGTGGCATTTTGTTTTCAGTATGATATCAAAATTCTCTATGAAAGGTAGTGATTTATGTAATAATCTGGTCGTGTTGAAATGTACGTGAATTAATAGTAATTTTGTGTGGGTTATGGAGATTGTGTTTACCATTCGGAGCAGAAGATGAGTCCGTTCTTGAGGAATGGTTATTCTGGGGTTGAGATGATAGAAGAGGCTGTGGGGAGTTGAGTGACCCAAGGTTTTTGTGTCACTTGCCGGCCAATGATTGAAAGCGTGGTTTTTATTCCCTTTTATTTGTTTTGTGCTCTATACCCATTCAGCTGGTTTGTTGTACGATGAAGTGAATTTTTTTTATTTCTTCATAAACTAATTATGCTTTCTGCCTTTTGTTTGTCAACATTAGTCTTGGTTGTCGCATTGGAAAAGGTAGAACGAAGCTCAGGGTGACTAAGAGGAAGCAGTATAGCCTCTATCCAGAAAAGTGCGGCTCCTGAGGTTATATGTGGGACTTTATAAATTGTGTATTTGAAGTAAAAACTCCTTAAGTAGTGCAAATGGTAAAACTCCCTTATATGATACGGATCCTACTTGCACTCATGGATGAAACCTATACAGGTTCTACCATTGGAGATGGAGGAGGAGACTCTGGGTCCGAGAAAGCTGTACGACTGATGTCGCTGATCCTGTGTTTCTGGAACTTCTTAAGGATGAAAATGATGGCCTTGCTGTATGGTCTTCTATTGATAAAACTCCATTTACAATTAGATGAAAGCAGTTACAAACATAGTATTACTAGAGGAAAGTATAGTTTTCTAACGATTACAGGCTTTTTAATTAGGAATTTGTTTCTCAGTGCTCTTGTGGAGTGCTTTGCTTTTTAATTTTTAGATTGTTCATTTTCTCTGTATCAAGTATTTTGAATTTCTATTACTGCAAGTAAATGCAACACTTTGCATTTCTAAATTAAGGCTAGCTTACTTTAATATTGTACGCTCTTCCAATAGTACAATATCATATTTTTGAGCTATGAATTGTGTATATAACTAGGCTAACCTGGTTTTTGTTTGTTTTGTAACTAATATCCCTTTTTTTCTGTAGTTTGAAATAAGTCGACACTTGACAGAAGATTGATTGTTTCAGGAACGCCATTGGACTTCTCCTGGGGTTGCCGCAGTACTACAAGCTGCAACAAATAGCCCTCAGTCTGATAGATTAAAGCAGATACTCAATATCACACCTAGGCTTCTTCATATGTATTTTACTGTTGCTTTGCGCGATGCAAATAACTGTATGTTTTATTTTTATTTTTTTTAAATCCATTTGATATCCTTTTTAGTGCTTTTATAACTCTATCTGCAGGATGTAGCTTTAGTTTAAGTGTCGATACTCATTGCTTGTATCTTAATTTGTGTTCTTGCCTCTCTTTTATAGCATTAATCTTTGCCTTAATTCCCATTCTGATGGCTAGAAATTCTACATTATTTCCTGACAAGAACTATATGTATGAGGTTTGTATACATTTTCGAAATATTAGTTCTGTTATTGTATTTCTTGTGGGGCTGCTACCTTGCGGTTATGTACTACCCTCTAGATACATTAATTATTTGGGTCCATACTGAAGTGCTTATGTTAGGCAAATGAAATGGTTTTGTATGGATTCAAAGCTTTTCTTGTAAATGTCCATGTAATAGGACATCAATTTAGATGCTGAGATTGGAATGGCTTGTATTTCTGAGAAGCTATATTTGTGCAGGTTTGCAGAAGGCTCCTAGAATTCATGCTTGCTTCGTTTCAGCGTTCTCCGGATTTTATTGCACTTTTTGAGGTATTATTCACTCAAGTTTCTCCATAGATTTTGGTTTCCCAACTTGTATTAAGCATCTACATTAATTGTTACTGAAATTGATTTTTAAAGGATTGCAATCCTTCTGTCCTTTATTTTGTATAAGTTATGGTCCATTTAACCTTCTGCAGAAGCCTATAGTTGACAGACTCAGGTAAGCATATGACAGCCCAGAAAAGGTCAATAATTACATCCTGTGTTTCGCTTTTCACGCATTAGGGATCTGACTTCATATGTCTTTTCTTCCTTAAATAGACAGAATTGGCGTTACAATTGTGTTGGGCTGTTGGAGAGCATGGCGGGGGTGGTGGGTCGCACAAAGATGCAGCTAGGGAACTTTTGAAAGTCCAGAGCTACTTTTGTATGAAAACCTTTCATCTAGGTAATATTTTCGTTTTCTCAAACAAAATTTCTTTCTAATGTTGGTTGTTATATGCTGACTTTAATCTCGGTTTCAGAAGTCGTCTAGGTCAACTCTGACTGCAGGAACTTCAGAAAGTCATCACAGTCGAGGCTTCTGTGTTTTGTTATCACAGCTATTGCAAAGCTTGCTACATATCACCACTAACCATTGCCGAGGGCACGTGTAGCCTTGGGCAAGGTTGTCTGAATCCAATTTTGGACACTCACTTTGGTCAAATATTTGTAAAGAAGGAATTGAATTTTCTAACGTTGCTTTTCGCTAACAATTCATATTCAGGTTGCTCGATCTCAAATATCAGATTCAAGGGTTTGGAGGTGAACTCGTGATTATTTGGGATTAATGGATGACCTCGCTATTTGTCTGTCTGTCTTGGAACCTTTCAGGCTTTCACATGGGACCCCACACAATCCAGGCACGGTCAACTGGAATGATGGAGGCACAAAAATGATTGCGCATATTCAATTTTACATTCTTGGTGAGCAGGAAGGTAAGAGACCATGCCATAAATGTTTGAAAAATATTTGAAAAATACAGAAAATGAATTAGAAAAGCAAAATGATATGGATTTTGAAAAAAGATAAAAATCATCCATAAATGTTTCCATGCATTATCTCTGAGTGTTTTTGAAACTAAAACCTTTCATGAAGAAAAAAGAAAATCATACCTTAAACAAAATGTGATGAACAGATTTGTCTTCTTTCTAAGGAGTACAACACTGAATTTATATATGTATATTTATATATTTGAGTGGGAAAATAAATGGTAAGTAGGAAATGAGCACTAGAAGGGTACATGGGACAAGAGTGTTGAAAATTGTTGAGGGTATCGGCTGACTGACACGTCTTTGAAATATGATTGGTTAAAGGTTTTAATGGACAATTTACGAGAGTGTGTGCATTTTTTTTGTTTTTGCTTTATGTTCTCACTCAATGCTTTTTTTGGTGAAACATAAATTTGAAATTATTAAACCATTATTTTTATACTATTTCCTTCTTTTATATTAAATGCTTTCTCATATTAGCTTAATTAATAAATTTTGAATAGTTTTGAGCATAAATTTATATAAAAATATTTTTATATACATGCTATAATCGTTAGAGTTGAATGCAGGTAATAATGAGGATTTGATTATTAGAGATTAGACAAATAATTGAGAGTAGGGAAGTGGGTGAGACGGAAGGATCTTGTGTGCAGATTTAAGTGTGGCATCCAAGCTTATGCAACTATTATTCGAAAGGTATGGTTTGGGGATTCCCCTTCTAGTGGTGACATTTTGTTTTCGGGATGAAATCATTTTTAAGTTGTGATTTTGTAATAATCTGGTCGGTATGTGAATTAATAGTGATTTTGTGTGGGTTTTGGTGATTGTGTTTACCACGAGGAGCAAAGTGGATTCATGAGGAATGGTTATTTTGGGGTGACTTTTATCTTGAGATGATAGAAGAGGCTGTGGGGATGGAAGGTCTTTGTGTCACTTGCCAATGATTAAAAGGGTGGTTTTGTTGCTCTGATTTAGTTAAAGTGTGTTTGATGTGATGTCAATTTTGAATTTGAGTCTCTTTGGTATAGTTGAAAACTAAGTGGATTGTGAGATCAATTTTTATTCCATTTGATGGAGATTAGTTTTGGTAAAGGGGAGGTTTTAATTTTTGAAAGCGTGCTACTTAATTTCTCTTTAGATTGTGCTTCTCAAGTATAGCGGTGTTTTTGATGGGTAAGCTATCAAGATTGTAATTGCAACTTAGAGTCAATTAGCCTTTAACTAGTCCCTTGCGTTGGCGTTAATTGAATCGGTATCAAGGAGTGGTGGAAAATCCAATCAGTGTATTGTACCATTGCCCTGTGTGTGGTGCTCAAGCTCATCATTCATCCTGTGGAAAATTGCAGTGCGGATAGTGTAAGATGCAAATTCCTAGCACTAATCGACATCCATTGTATCAATACAAATAGATTCATGTCTCCAATTTGAAACTTATGGCTAGTTTTTAAATTTTATTTTACTGTTGTTATTGCCATATAAAATAGGCTAATTTGAGAAGTGGATTTAATTCCTTTTAAGTAAACATATATTTTTATTATCGGATTTAAGTAAACATATATTATTTATAAATATATATCATGTAAATGTCAAATTATGTGTTCACTCCATAAGTTTAAACCAAATTAATATCTAATAACAAAATATTTTATTTAAATTTAATTATAAATGTTGGTACAAAAAATAAAATTTTCGACGCATATGATTTTCGAAATAGCAAAATTTACAATTTAACCGCTATCATTTAAGTTGACTGAATTTTCAAAGATCGAAAAATATAGAGACTTAAACTAGAAACTAGCGAAATTAAAGTACAAGATTAAATCCTCAACTCCAACAAAAATACATAAACTAGACTGAATATGTAATTACCTTTTCTTAATAATACGAGATTATTTATCAACAGGGTGTATGAACCGGAAAAAAAACACCACCATGTCCTGGTTTCATGATAAGTTTTAACTAATTCAACAGGCTAGGAGATAATGACAAAATTCTTAACTGAATATTCGATATTATCTCATGATTTTCTGTACTCCTTAGAAATTTTTTGTACTTCCTCAAAATTTTTTTGATACCCCTCATAATTTTTTATACTATTTTATAATTTTTGGTACTCCCTCGTAATATTTTATATTACATGTTTCGAAATTATGTTTTGCCATGAGAAATCAATTTTTAGAGGTAGAAAATTATTATTTTTACATACTAATAAAATTTATTATATACACTAATAACTTTGAACATATTGAAAGTAAATAACTAAAGCAATTTTTTTAAGATGAGCCGGTATTTAGTACTTTGGTGACAAACAAATTATCCATCATTTCTTATTTAATTTCAAACCATCATCATATAAAATAACCAAACAAGTAACCCATTATTTCTTTTTTCTGACTATATTAGCTCATGAAAGCCAAAATCCAAATCAAGCAAGTGATTCAATCCAAATCCAAAATTAAAACTCTCAACTTCCTCTTAAATTCTTGAACAATTAACAACAACATAATAAAGAAGTCTAAAACTGTGGATTGGTTTTGTAACATCCCGAAATTGGGCCTAGTAGGATTGGGCCCAATGGGCCTTGATTTTAAATTTTTTGAGAACGGCATTAATGCAAGTTAGACTTATTAGGTAAGTTATTTTGGAAGGTTAGAGGGCTTCTATGAAGTCCCGGGATCAAATATTAGCTTTGGGGAAATTTTGGTTTTAGGTGAAAAAACCACGGAAGTTGGCGAGTAGGCCTTAAGAATAAAATGTAGAGGAAAATGACACAAGTGGAGTGTGTGGTGGAGTGGCAAAGTGACGCCACATAAGAGACAAGGGGTTACGCCACAAGGAAGGAAGGAGGTCCAAGGTTCAAGTCTTGGCTTTTGCATTTTGGTTTTCTTTTTTACTTGGACCTCGAGAATTTGGCTATAGATTTATATTTAGTTGCGCATGGTTTAAGACACAAGAGGAGCTTGTGGCCAAGTGGCTAGCAGCGTGGATTATGTTGCAAGGAGCCTAGGTTCGAATCTCATGAGAAGCAAGGGAGTATTTATTTTTATGATGCGGACGGGAAGAGTTTGATTGAATTTAAACTCTACTTGACGAAGGATCCCACGTCGGAAAGATACAAAGAAGGAAGGTGAAGTGCTAGCTATATAAAGAGCATTCGGGAGGAGGGTTGACACACCTTGGAAGACGTTTGGGCACGGGAGTGGTCTGGGCGCGGATTAACACGAGAGTCCTATCGGTGTGTAACTCTCTCTACTCTAGCTATAGAGCGGCAAAATGCAGAAGTGCGGTCCACGGCAATAGTAGCTACACGAGCGCGTGAAGCGCGCGTGTGGGGCTTCGACGCGATAGTTGAGGCCATCGATAGTATTCTTGTGGGTTGGGGTTGCTTGGGCGCGATGGGATGGGAAGGGGCCCAATGGGCCCGTGGGCCCAATATAGTAAAATGTATGATGGTGTAGTATATAGTGAACTAGACTAGGTGAATCTCATAAACGTGGCTAGATTTGTGTTAGGTGGGCCACACGAGCGTAGTGTGTGGGCCCGAATGGGCCGAAATTGGGCTTTAGGCCCAATAGTCCATTTCGACCGAAATGGTAGTTGGGTCGCTTCGGGCGACATCGGGCCGCCTTTGGAAAGGCCATTCCAGTACGAAATTACTGAAATACCCTTAGTGGGTAAATTACCAAAATATCCTGAAGGGTAAATTACCGATATGCCCTTGGTGGGTAAATTACGAAAATGCCCTTGGTGGGTAAATTCTTGATATACCCTTGGTGGGTAAATTACGAAAATGCCCTTGGTAGGTAAAATTACGGTTATACCCTTAGAGGTTGATTAGGGTGATTATGTTGTTTTATGTCTATCTCGATTATGATGGTAATTCATGTTATACTTATATTTGATATATGTCTAGCATACATGACATCTGCATACACACAATTATTATGTCATATTGCATGGGTTATATGAGTGGAGGGGCGTGATATTCGTGTCGACGGGCACCAAAGTGGTTTGGTACCACATTGTGACTACTGGTCACCAGAGGTTTGGCACCTCCGGAGGTTTGGCACCTCATAGCGACTTCCCCTCGTGGTTAACACCACCGTGGGTTGGCCCCACTTTTGAGATATGGGATCGCCGCCGGTGATTTGGTATCACACGTGGGTTGGCCCCACAGATGGATTATTAGTGACTTTGAGTCACCGGTGATTTGGTATCACATTCGTGTCTCCGGACACCGAGGTTTGGCACCTCATAGCGCCTCGCGTCGGTGGTTTGGTACCACGATGGGTTGGCCCACGAGATAATACAACGGGATTGACGCCGGTGATTTGGTATCACACGATGGGTTGGCCCCATCACTATTATTCGTGACTTCGAGTCACCAGTGGTTTGGCACCACAATATTGATAAATATCGTGTCCTTGGACACCAGTGGTTTGGCACCACCAGTGGTTTGGTACCACACGGGGTAGAAAAAGGAGTTGCGGATGGCTAGGTTTGGGTGCATGATATGCATATTTTCATATGAAATTGTGTAAGGGCCTGTTGGATGGGGATTTACACACTGAGTCTCGATGACTCACCCCTTAGTTAAATTTTGTAGGTAATCATTAGATCGCGGATTTGGGAGCTGAGGTGGACTCGTGGAGGCTATACATATGTTCACTCGTAAATTCGTTTCTTTTATTTGGACTTAATTTTTATTTGAGTTTTTGTTATGTAATAAGGCCTTGGGTATTTTATTTGGTTTCAGCTTTCAATTTGTTTATTGCTTATTATTAAATGATCAATATGGGATTTTCCTAAAGTGATAATAAACCATTTCTTATTCAAAATTACTTAAACTCGATTTCTCACCACAACTATAAAGAATATGAGCTTTTTAACGAATGCACAGTTTTTAAACATTCCTTTCATGTGACATGCCAGATTCGGTCGTAACGTTTAGGCCGGGTTTGGGGTGTTACAGGTTTCTATGAGCCTATTGCTCAACAAAGAGTCCTATCAAAAGCTCTTCTAAAACATTCCTTTAAGAAAGCTACAGTTTGTAGATACTATTATATTGAAGTTTCTATTTGAACTCCTTGGTTACATAACTTACGTTTTAAAAACTTCAAAAGAAGCCATTAATACCTGCAACTCATAAAGAAAATATAAATCCATCAGTACCTGGAGCAACATACCAACAAAAAGAAAAGCTCAAGACTTAGCAATGGCATGACCTTATGCCAAATGGCATAGCATCCTTGATCGAAGCAACGGTTGTTGATAAGATAGCATCAATGATTTTGAGCGTCGACAAAGGCATATATTCCTTGTTGCTTAATCTGTCGACGCTTTGAAACTGTTGGAACTTTGGACAACAAATAGCAATTATAGCTGAAGCTTGAGCAGCAAGGCTCGATGCTTTCAGCAGAAGAAAGAAAAGAAAGAACAAGGAATTTGCTGAGAAAACTATAAGAGCAAGAAAATGAGCATAAAATTTGAATGAAAACTAATGATTTTCATTACAAAACATCATTGATACACTGCCATTACATATACCTGCTATAGATAATACAAATCATAGCAAATCATCACCTAATACTTACCTAATCCCACTAAATTTTATGGAAACTAGAAAGTAATAACTTGTACACTTTGTATAGCTGATATAATCAGCTCAATCACCATCAAAATGACATAAAATAATAACCTAACATAGTTCAAAGTTAACCAAACTAAGTTACATTATCATGGGATTACAAAACAACAAAAATAAGCACTTAGTGCCCATAAAATAATGGTTCCAAAGATAGCAAGTCCGCACGTCGTCGCTTCGGACATTGCATGGGCTGCATGGGAGGCCATTCTTCAACACTCCTCCTTGGACTCCATGCTGCATACTCCTAGCTTCTTCCTTAGTTCGATAAACCTTGTTGCATTGAGGGCCTTGGTAAAAATATCAGCAATCTGACTTTCAAAATTGCAATGAATCAACTCAATCATTCCAGCTTGTTCCATCTCCCTTACCACATGAAGTTTAATGTTGAAATGTTTAGTTTTGCCATGGAAGACAGGATTCTTTGCAATTGCAACAGCCGATTTATCGTCACATAAAATATTTGTTGCTCCCTCTTGTTGTAGGTTCAAATCAGCAAGCAATTTCCTTAGCCATATGGCTTGATTCACAGCAGCAGCAGTAGCAACATACTCAGCTTCTGCAGTTGATTGAGCCACCAGGTTTTGCTTCTTCGAGCACCAGCAAAACATTGCTGAACCAAGTGTGAAGGCATAGCCTGAGGTACTCTTCATGTCATCCTTTGATCCTGCCCAATCACTGTCTGTATAGCCTACAAGCTTCATGATTTTAGCTTTGCTAAACTTTAAGCCATAACTAAGGGTCCCTTTGATGTACCTGAGCACTCTCTTTCCAGCTTGAAGATGCTGCCTCTTGGAGCAATGCATGAATCTTGATAGCATACTCACAGCAAACATAATGTCTGGCCTGCTTGCTGTTAAATAAAGTAGACATCCCACTAAGCTTCTGTAGGCAGACTCATCTACTGGATCATAGTCACCTTGGCTTGACAGTTTCACTCCAATAGCCATAGGAGTGCTCGTTGGTTTGCTGTTCTGCATAGAGAATTTATTTAGAATCTTTTTAGCAAATGCTTGCTGACTCAAGAAGATTTCTCCTTCAATTTGACTCACTTCCATTCCAAGGAAATAGGTCATGTGGCCCAAGTCTGACATCTCGAACACCTCATTCATCTTGGTTTTGAAGTCATTCAAAGCATTATTTTCTCCTCCTGTCACCAAGAGATCATCAACATAAAGGGACACTATGAGCAGTGTTTCGCCTTTGTTCTTCATTACATACAATGTTGGTTCACTGGCACTTCTCTCAAATCCCAAATTCAGCAGATGACTGTCAATTCTAGCATACCATGCTCTAGGGGCTTGTTTTAGGCCATAAAGTGCCTTTTTGAGCCTATAGACCATATGTTCCTTACCAGGAATAATGAAACCTTAAAGTTGATCTATGTAAATTTCTTCCTCAAGAAGGCCATTTAAGAAGGCAGACTTCACATCTAATTAGTGAATCATCCACTCATTCTGTGCAGCTAAAGCTACCAGCATTCTTATGGTATCAAGCCTGGCTACTGGAGCAAAGGTCTCCATGTAGTCTAGGCCATACTTTTGGCTGAAACCCTTGACAACTAGCCTGGCTTTTAGCTTGTTTAGGATCTCATCAGCATTCTGCTTGGCACGATAGACCCACTTCACACCTATTATCTTTCTGTTTGAAGGCTTTTCAACCAACTCCCAGGTTTGGTTCTTCTCGATCATGTGAACTTCATCAAGCATAGCTTGTTGCCAACCCTGGTGTGTTTGAGCTTCTTCAAAGCAGGTTGGCTCGACAATAGCTACTTGTGCCCTCTCATAAATTTCTGCCAAGGACCTTGTACCCCTGACTGGAGCATCATCAAAGTCCATTTCAGGTTCCACTTGATCAGGTTCTACTTGGTCAACTGTTTGCTCTTGAGAAGTTGCCTCAGGTTCATTTTTCTTCCAGTCCCAGCTTGCTTTTTCATTGAACACCACATCCCTATTGACCGAACTTTGTTTGTCGAGGGAATCGTAATTCTATAGCCTTTTTGATTAAGCTATAGCCAACAAGTATGCCTGCTTGAGCTCTCTCATCAAGCTTGCTTCTTTTAGCAGCTGGAACCTGTGCATAACATAAGCAACCAAAGGTTCTAAGGTGAGCCAATGATGGCTTAAACCCGAACTAGGCTTCAAATGGTGTTTTTTGAGCCAGGGCCTTAGAGGGAAGTCTATTTTGTAGATACACAGCAATGTTCACTGCTTCAGCCCACATGTTTTTGGGAACATTCTTCTCAAACAACAGACACCTGGCCATATTCATCAAGGTTTTATTCTTCCTTTTAGTAACTCCATTTTGTTGAGGAGTATAAACATTTGTAAGTTGTTGTTTGATTCCAGCTTCAATGCAACTAGCCTGGAACTGAGCTGAAGTGTACTCAGCTCCATTATCTGACCTTATGGTCTTTATTTTACAACCTGTTTCTGTCTCAACTTGAGTTTTGTATTTCAAGAACACTTGAGCTACCTCAGATTTGTGCTTCATAAAATAAATCCAACAATATCTTGTAAAGTCATCAATGAACAAGATAAAGTACCTGTTACCACTGAGTGATTCTGTCTTCATTGGTCCACACACATCAGTGTGCACAAGTTGAAGCTTGTCTGATGCTCTCCAGGCCTGATTCAAGGGGAATGGATGCCTGGCTTGTTTTCCTAATTGGCACACTTCACAAACACCTTCATTGATCACTGAGTTGGTGAAGTTGTCCACTAGACTTTCACTGATCATTTTGGACATCGATTTGAAATTTGCATGTCCAAGTCTTTGATGCCATAGTTTGGACTTATCAATCGAGGCTGTATAGGCTAAGCTTGAGACATATGACCAGTTTACTTCAAAACACTTGTCAGTCATAGTGACTGCCATGATCTTTAACCCACTTGGATCAACAACCTGACATTTCTTGCCTTTAAACTCTACTGAGAAGCCCTTGTCCAGTAGTTGTGTTATGCTAAGCAAGTTCCTGTCAATTTCAGGCACAATGAGCACATTTGTAATGAGCTTGTTACCTGTTGGAGTTGATATCAAGATATCTCATTTGCCTTCAGCCTTTATGAACTGTCCATTTCTAACTTTGACCTTGGTTTGAAAGCTCCTGTCCAAGGTCTTGAAGATGGTTGCATTAGGTGACATGTGGTTAGTGCAACCACTGTCTAGGAGCCATCCTTCTGAACCTTTCTTTTGCCCACTAGAACATGACACAACAAAGACTTGCTCCTCATGGTCACTGCCTTCTTCAGCCACTCGAGCCTCAGCTTTTGGCTGTTGTACTTGTGCTTGTCTTGGTTTGGCCTTACTTTTGCAAACCTTTTCAACATGTCCCTTATTCTTGCAATGTTGGCATGTTGCATCTGGCCTGAACCAGCATCTTTCTTCTGGATGACCAGGCTTCTTGCAAAATTTGCAAAGCTGGTCATTGCTCCTTGAAGCAACAGGCTTAGGCCTGTTTTTCCATGTCATCTTGCCTCTGTAGGTAGAAGTGTTCGAGGAAGTCCTAGCCTTGGCTTGAAAAGTACCTTCTTGGTGCTCCTCATTCCTACTTGCCCTCCTTTGCTCTTGGGCATATAAAGCATTAATCAACTCAGTTAGGGAGATGCTGGAGAGGTCCCTTGAGTCCTCGAGGGAGGATATTTTTGCTTCATACCTTTCAGGTAAGGTAGATAGCACTTTCTCAACTATCCTTGCTTCATTGAACTGCTCACTTAGGAGCCTTATGTCGCTTTATGTGACCATTATTATGTCCGAGTCATTGTTTCATAGTCTCCTCTTCTTTCATCTTCAGTTTTGAAGTCCCTTCTCAAGTTCGAGAGTGCCGCTATCTGAGTTCTATCGGCCCTTGGAACTCTTGCTTCAACTTGTCCTGTGCTTGTAGGTGTCTCACAAGCCATTATCCTTGTGAAGATCACATCCGACACACATTCGGATGCATGACATAGCCCCCTGTGCCTCTTGGTCCTCTCATCGAATGTTGCCTTATCTCGAGCCACGCTTGGATTGGCTCGAAGGGGTGCTGGCTCAACGTCTCAAGTCACCACTTCCCACAAATCGAAGGCTGCGCAGTAAGTCCTCATCTTAACTTGCCATATGTGGAAACTGTCACCATTAAATACTGGTGGTGCAGGTGGTGTATAACTAGGTGTAGCCATTCGATTTCAAGCTTTCAAATAACAGGTCCTCCAAGGTAGAAGCTCTAGATACCAATTGTTGGAACTTTGGACAACAAATAGCAATTATAGCTGAAGCTTGAGTAGCAAGGCTCGATGCTTTCAGCAGAAGAAAGAAAAGAAAGAACAAGGAATTTGCTGAGAAAACTATAAGAGCAAGAAAATGAGCATAAAATTTGAATGAAAACTAATGATTTTCATTACAAAACATCATTGATACACTTCCATTACATATACCTGCTATAGATAATATAAATCATAGCAAATCATCACCTAATACTTACTTAATCCCACTAAATTTTATGGAAACTAGAAAGTAATAACTTGTACACTTTGTATAGCTGATATAATCAGCTCAATCACCATCAAAATGACATAAAATAATAACCTAACATAGTTCAAAGTTAACCAAACTAAGTTACATTATCATGGGATTACAAAACAACAAAAATAAGTACTTAGTGCCCATAAAATAATGGTTCCAGCATAGCAAGTCTGCACGTGCTGCTTCTGGACATTGCATGGGCTGCATGGGAGGCCATTCTTCAACAGAAACGCTAGGGTTAAGATACTTCCCACGGCTCCATCTCCTTGCCCAGGTGCCTAATCAAGCATAATGCTGAACCCTAATGGCAAAATAGATACAAATTTTGGGTTACCACCATTCAAGATTTTTGACATGGCCATGATAGCCATCGGCTCGTATACTATGTACGAGCCAGTTTCATTGGTGTAGCTTTCTTGGAGATATAGTATCTCGATCTTGTTTGGCGATGACTGCAAATTTATTAGTATGCTTATTAGTTAGTTCATGGAGGAAATTGTGATGAGAAAAGAAAAGGAAATGATCGAAACACTTACATTCACTTGCATAATGGAAACTCGATTTTTAGGATTTTCACCATTACTAACATAGACAAGTTCTCATACATGTCGTTGGTTTGAAAGCAAATCCCACTGCATAATTATACACCCCGGAATCCATCCATGAAAAGTTACACGCTCAGTGGAGTAATATATATACACACATATATGTTTGTATACATGCATGCATTGCACACGGAGACAAGAAAATAACCCTAAAAAATTAAACACGTATATATATAAGTTTTACATACCTGTTTCTTGTAACGTTCATGACGAAGAAAATCAAACAGAACCTCCATCGAACCGAATTTGAATTGAAGTAGTGAAGATTACAATGTTACTGAAGGCTTCCCAGAACCTTTAATATATTTCCGTATCTCAACCTAACATCTTGAGCAGCAAATTTTTGAGGTAACCCCGACCATACATTCTCAGAACATGAATTAAAATTGTTGAAAAAATTCTTAGTCATCTTTTCACCAATTTCAAAGACACACTCTCCCTCCCTTCTTGTGGTATTAAAACTGCTTTTTCCAAACAAATCAAATTACATCAAAAGTGCTCATTAAGTTGGCGCATGTAATGTAAATAGAAAGCAGGAATGAATTAAAAATTTTACCCCCATCAGTTGTAGGAGCGGTTCTAGACATTGAAGTTGTGAGCCATTGGCAATGCCTGTTGATGGTTGCAATCCATCGTTTGGCACTAAATGCAAAACCTGAGCTAACAATGGGACAAAAGAGAGGGTGAAGTGATTTGTTATCAACTTCAACATGCTCAATCCATGTTACCTTTGACCCTCTATTGCCCACTTCTTGGATTACACAACCTGATGGCCTTCTTCGAAACTGTACTTGTGGATATGGGAATAAACTCTCCAAGGAAACATCAACCACTCCCCACGTTCCATTTGTGTGCTTTTTACAGTACCTTGCAAAATAGCTTTGTCTTGTTGGTATTAATGGTGTACACTGATGAAACTCTGCTGACATCTGATGAGAAAACAAATAAAATGGATTTTGGAAGACTAGTTACTATATGAATATATTAATTATTAGAGAAAAAAATAAAGAAATCGATCGCGAAGAATATTTTAGGAATTATAATGGCATCTAATGATACCCCTAAACACTAAAACAAATAAAACGGATTTTTTGAAGAGAACCATTAGCTAGTTACTAAATATAGGCAACGCAAATACTTAATTATATCGAACATATTAATTATAAGAGAAAAAACAAGAAAATGAATCGTAATAAATATATTAACCGTAAGAGAAAAACAAACTAATGGATCATAGTCAAGTATATGAAATATCAGAGGAAGAACAAAGATATAATCCATCATGAAGAATATTAAAAAACTATAACTGCATTTAATGATTTTCATAAACCATAAAGCGAAACTTCATAGTTAACAAAAAAGTATTCAACTATGAAACAACTCTTTCCTTGAATTTGTATGAGAATATTCTTTCTTTTCGTATATGAATCATTGCAATCACTTTCTTAAAAGTAAGATTCTATAAAACAATAAAGCTACTAAATAAATGTTTCACTATCAATATGTATGTTAAGCAAAACGATAGTGAATTTTTGTACTAAATTTTAATGCATGGAATATTGTTGAGATATCAATAGGGTAATGAATCAAGTAAAATTAGATATAAAATGGATAAATATCAAAATTATACATGAACTTTGTATACAATGTGATACATTGATTTTGATTTTAAGCAATTTATACATAAAATTTTGATTCAAACAAATGAATGTAGTTATTTTTTAAAAATATATACAATTGAATCAAATCAAAGTTTCACGTGTCTAATTAAGCCAAAATAAAAGCTTCATGTGTGTATATAATTGTAGCAAATCAAATTCATGTATCACATTCCACATTTAATCGAAGTCAAAGTGTAAATTTTAGATTAAAATGAAGATGATGCTTGGGGTTTACCACTTGAAGAACTCCATTGTAGCTCCCATCAATGTTTTCTAATATAACTCCTAACAATGTTGTCCTCGAGACAATGCTGTAAAATGTTTTCGCCCATTGTTTCTAATCACAAGAACATGGAAAATGTTAGTTCATTAACAACTTCATAAATGAGTAAACTTACATAATGAAATGGAACAAGGAGAAACAAAATCCCTACTGTATCCATGAGCAATTGGACGATGTTCATAGGGTTCATCTCAACAAATGCGGTCTCTCGAGAAGTTTCAATATTCAAAGGCTCGAAATTGAGTTTCGAAAAGGATGAGGGGACATCTTGATCAAAGTTACAGTTGCAATCAGAGCTTAGGAAACATTGGGGTTCACCAACTTCAACCATCCTCATTATCTGTTCCATTGTTGCATCAAAGCTACCAAATTCCCTCAAGTATTGAAACCCATTTAGAGTCTCCATTCCACTGCGTTTCCATTGTGTTGCCATAGTGGTTCACCCATTATTGCCAACTTAAACAGACTCTTCCATGGCTTCCACAACTTGTTCGATGATTTTGTTCTTGTTCGGATCGGCTCCTATCGAGACCGCCATAAGAAGATCACTTGCTCGGTTCATATGATTGGGTTTAGCATTCGTCGATGATTCCGAGCCCGGGAATTTTGTGGGGATGGAGGATTATACAATAAAGGGAGCTGAATTTTCATTATTTTGTACAAAATAATCCTCCCGGGAAATAAAACATCAACAAGTGATCGAGATAATAAGGAGAAAATGGCTTAACTTCTCATTGTATTCTATCTCCATCATAATGAAATGGACTTCAAAATATAGTATTATTGTTTTTATACTATTTTCGTTTCTAATGAAATAGACAGGCCTCAACTTCATGATATTCTATTCAAAATGATGTTTCTTTTCAAATAGAATTCAAAATCTAAAGTTATTTTAATACTATTTTCATTTCTATTGAAATAATTAGGCTTCAACTTTCTATTTTTCTTCTCGAAATGATAATTATTTTGGTCATCATCAAATAAACTTCAAAATGCAGGGTCTTTTCATTCTACTTTCATTTGTATTTAAATAAATAGGTTTGATTTTCTTTTCAAAATGATATTGGTCATCATCAAATAGACTTTAAATTCTAAGGTTTTTTTGTACTCTAAAGAAATTTGGGTTTTTTTTTTTTTTTTTTTTTGGAAAAAGTGATTAGTATGAACCTTAGCTTCGTAGATTTGATTTAGGAATGGCTAGAAATATTCTTTTTCTTTTTTTTTTTTTTTTTGAAAAAAGTGATTAACATGAACCTTAGCTTCATAGATTTGCTTTAAGAATGACTAGAAATATTTTATGTTTAGCAAATTAGATCGATTAAACTTACGAAAAATAATACATTTTCTAACAAAGTATCAAAAACATGAACAAAATAAAAAAGAAAAAAGAAAAATTACCACTGGATTTATTTCAGTAGGAGGATTTGCCCCAAACTGGTTGTAATTAACCTCAATTTCATACCCAGATGCTTCTTGTAATCCCACCATAGGACTAACTGCCAAAAGAAAAGAAGAAGAAGAAATTAAACGCTTGCCAAATCCATTTTTCAAAGAAAATCCCAGGAAAAGTTAAGAATAATTAAGAAATACTTACACTTCATCCCCTGCTACAACTATATTTTGAATGTTCTCAAAATAACCATTGCTGAACACTTCCAAAATATTATTTTGTTGGATATCATCACTCATGTTTTCACCATTTTCACCTATATTGGCCATCTAAAAAAAAAAGATTTTTTTTAGTTTAGTTTACCAAGTTTATCTATCTTTCTATCCATCTATAAAATTTTAAATTATTTTTCCCCTGAATCAACATCAATCAAAATGATAGAAAATTAACTAATAATCTGTCTATTTAAATAATTAGGCTTCAACTTTTTGATTTTCTTTTCAAAATGATATAAACTTCAAAATGTAGGGTCTTTTAATTCATTTTCATTTGTATTGAAATAAACAGAGTTTGATTTTTTTCAAAATGATAGTGCTCATCTTTAAATGGACTTTAAATTCAGGTTTTCTTTTCTACTCTAAAAAATCAGGTTTCTTTTTTTTTTCGAAAAAAAAAAAAGTTATTAACATGAACCTTAGCATCATAGATTTGCTTTAGGAATGACTAGAAATATTTTATGTTTAACAAATTAGATCAGACTAAACTTCTAAAAAGTATAAAAAAAAATGAACAAAACAAAGAAAATGAAAATTTACAACTGGATTCATTTCAGAAGGAGGATTTGCCCCAAACCGGTTATAATTAACCTCAATGTCATACCCCAGAGCTTCTTGTAATCCCACAATAGGACTAATTGCCAAAAGAAAAGAAGAAGAAAAAATTAAACTCTTGTCAAATCCATTTTTGAAAGAAAAATCCCTGGGGAAAATTAAGAATAATTAAGAAACACTTACACACACTTCATCCCCTGCTACAACTATATTTTGAATCTTCTCAAAATAACCATTGTTGAATACTTCCAAAATATTATTTTGTTGGATATCATCACTCACGTTTTCACCATTTCCACCAATATTGGCCATCTTAAAAAAAGTTTTTTTAGTTTAGTTTATCTATCTTTCTGTCTTATCTATAAATTTTAAAATTCTTTTTTCCTGAATCAACATCAATCAAAATGATAGAAAACCCTTTCAAAAATACAAAATAAAAAATTTGAAGAAAAAAAGGATAGAATCATCAATAATTGTTTATTAAACTAAAAAAAAAGAGTGTAATTTACCTAATAATCTATCTATCTACAAATTTTTAATTTTTTTTTCCCTAAACCAACATCAATCAAAATGATAGAAAAATCTTTGAAAAATAAAAAAATAAATTAAAAAAGCACAAGGATAAGTATTTTTTTTTAAAAAAATAAAAATCATCCATAAATGTTTTATCTGTAAGTTATCAGGAGTACAACATAAAATTTATCATCTTTCTTAGGAGTACAACACTAAATTTATATACATATATTTCAGAGGAAAAGTAAATGGAGAGTAAGAAAGGAGCGCCAGGAGAAGAATGTTAAAAACTACTGCTGAGGGTAAATGACAGTTCATGAAAGTGTGTGTGTGTGTTTTTGTATTTTTCCGTCAATCAAGTTTTTTTTGGGTTCTTTCTCAGGTGTACAACACCATATATATTTGAGGGGAAAAAATAAATGGAAAAGAGTGTTGAAATGTTGAGGGTATTTGCTGACGTGGCACTTCTTTAAAATATGGACAGTTCATTAAAGTGTGTGCGTGTGTTTTTTTTATTTTTTTTGCTTTCTATTCTCTGTCATTTTTTTTGGGTGAAACATAAAATTGAAATTATTAAACCCTATTTTTTTATATTTTTTTCTTTTCTTTTATTTTAAATGTTTTTCATATTAGTTTAATTAAGAAATTGCGAACAATTTCGAGCATAAAATTATATAAAAATATTTTTCAATATATGTATATATACCTGCGAAAATTGTTAGGGTTGAATGCAGGCAATATTAAGTATTCGATTATTAGGGATTGGATAAAGATAATTGAGAGTAGGGAAGTGGGTGAGATTGAAGGATCTTGTGTGCAGATTTTATCTAAGCATCCAAGCTTAAGGGATTATTATTCAAAAGGTATGATTTTGGATAACTTTATTTTTCCTTCTAGTGGTGGCATTTTGTTTTCAGTATGATATCAAAATTCTCTATGAAAGGTAGTGATTTATGTAATAATCTGGTCGTGTTGAAATGTACGTGAATTAATAGTAATTTTGTGTGGGTTATGGAGATTGTGTTTACCATTCGGAGCAGAAGATGAGTCCGTTCTTGAGGAATGGTTATTCTGGGGTTGAGATGATAGAAGAGGCTGTGGGGAGTTGAGTGACCCAAGGTTTTTGTGTCACTTGCCGGCCAATGATTGAAAGGGTGGTTTTTATTCCCTTTTATTTGTTTTGTGCTCTATACCCATTTAGCTGGTTTGTTGTACGATGAAGTGAGTTTTTTTTATTTCTTCATAAACTAATTATGCTTTCTGCCTTTTGTTTGTCAACATTAGTCTTGGTTGTCGCATTGGAAAAGGTAGAACGAAGCTCAGGGTGACTAAGAGGAAGCAGTATAGCCTCTATCCAGAAAAGTGCGGCTCCTGAGGTTATATGTGGGACTTTATAAATTGTGTATTTGAAGTAAAAACTCCTTAAGTAGTGCAAATGGTAAAACTCCCTTATATGGTACGGATCCTACTTGCACTCATGGATGAAGCCTATACGGGTTCTACCATTGGAGATGGAGGAGGAGACTCTGGGTCCGAGGAAAGCTGTACGACTGATGTCGCTGATCCTGTGTTTCTGGAACTTCTTAAGGATGAAAATGATGGCCTTGCTGTATGGTCTTCTATTGATAAAACTCCATTTACAATTAGATGAAAGCAGTTACAAACATAGTATTACTAGAGGAAAGTATAGTTTTCTAACGATTACAGGCTTTTTTAATTAGGAATTTGTTTCTCGGTGCTCTTGTGGAGTGCTTTGCTTTTTAATTTTTAGATTGTTCATTTTCTCTGTATCAAGTATTTTGAATTTCTATTACTGCAAGTAAATGCAACACTTTGCATTTCTAAATTAAGGCTAGCTTACTTTAATATTGTACGCTCTTCCAATAGTACAATATCATATTTTTGAGCTATGAATTGTGTATATAACTAGGCTAACCTGGTTTTTGTTTGTTTTGTATTAATATCCCTTTTTTTTTTCTGTAGTTTGAAATAAGTCGACACTTGACAGAAGATTGATTGTTTCAGGAACGCCATTGGACTTCTCCTGGGGTTGCCGCAGTACTACTAGCTGCAACAAATAGTCCTCAGTCTGATAGATTAAAGCAGATACTCAATATCACACCTAGGCTTCTTCATATGTATTTTACTGTTGCTTTGCGCGATGCAAATAACTCTGTTTTATTTTTATTTTTTTTAAATCCATTTGATATCCTTTTTAGTGCTTTTATAACTCTATCTGCAGGATGTAGCTTTAGTTTAAGTGTCGATACTCATTGCTTGTATCTTAATTTGTGTTCTTGCCTCTCTTTTATAGCATTAATCTTTGCATTAATTCCCATTCTGATGGCTAGAAATTCTACATTATTTCCTGACAAGAACTATATGTATGAGGTTTGTATACATTTTCGAAATATTAGTTCTGTTATTGTATTTCTTGTGGGGCTGCTACCTTGCGGTTATGTACTACCCTCTAGATACGTTAATTATTTGGGTCCATACTGAAGTGCTTATGTTAGGCAAATGAAATGGTTTTGTATGGATTCAAAGCTTTTCTTGTAAATGTCCATGTAATAGGACATCAATTTAGATGCTGAGATTGGAATGGCTATATTTGTGCAGGTTGGCAGAAGGCTCCTAGAATTCATGCTTGCTTCGTTTCAGCGTTCTCCGGATTTTATTGCACTTTTGAGGGTATTATTCACTCAAGTTTCTCCATAGATTTTGGTTTCCCAACTTGTATTAAGCATCTACATTAATTGTTACTGAAATTGATTTTTAAAGGATTGCAATCCTTCTGTCCTTTATTTTGTATAAGTTATGGTCCATTTAACCTTCTGCAGAAGCCTATAGTTGACAGACTCGGGTAAGCATATGACAGCCCAGAAAAGGTCAATAATTACATCCTGTGTTTCGCTTTTCACGCATTAGGGATCTGACTTCATATGTCTTTTCTTCCTTAAATAGACAGAATTGGCGTTACAATTGTGTTGGGCTGTTGGAGAGCATGGCGGGGGTGGTGGGTCGCACAAAGATGCAGCTAGGGAACTTTTTGAAAGTCCAGAGCTACTTTTGTATGAAAACCTTTCATCTAGGTAATATTTTCGTTTTCTCAAACAAAATTTCTTTCTAATGTTGGTTGTTATATGCTGACTTTAATCTCGGTTTCAGAAGTCGTCTAGGTCTGAGGCAGGAGTCTGTCAACTCTGACTGCAGGAACTTCAGAAAGTCATCACAGTCGAGGCTTCTGTGTTTTGTTATCACAGCTATTGCAAAGCTTGCTACATATCACCACTAACCATTGCCGAGGGCACGTGTAGCCTTGTCTGAATCCAATTTTGGACACTTACTTTGGTCAAATATTTGTAAAGAAGGAAATGAATTTTCTAACTTAATAATGTTGCTTTTCGCTAACAATTCATATTCAGGTTGCTCGATCTCAAATATCAGATTCAAGGGTTTGGAGGTGAACTCGTGATTATTTGGGATTAATGGATGACCTCGCTATCTGTCTGTCTGTCTTGGAACCTTTCAGGCCTTCACATGGGACCCCACACAATCCAGGCACGGTCAACTGGAATGATGGAGGCACAAAAATGATTGCGCATATTCAATTTTACATTCTTGGTGAGCAGGAAGGTAAGAGACCATGCCACTTACCCTCCCCCTTGCATCTTGCTTTCTTACGCTTTTGAACAGATGAAACCAATAGGGTTCGGCTCTCTTCCATTACAATCTTGAGTAACTTTATTGTTTTTGGATGCGAGTCCACCCTTCCATGATTTTTCGTTTACTGAGATATTCTTCCGAAGAAGAAGATAGCAATGACCTTATCCTATAGAAAGACATCTCTGGAGTCCCTAATTTTATTGGAGTTTCCAATTTTTAGATTCATCTTGTAAGTTTATTTTGATTATGGATTTTCTTGTTAGCACATTATGGTGCATTCAAGCGATGATGATGTATCATAGAATCATTGAACATAAATGGTGTAACTCTACTTCGAGTTGAACTCTTTGTATACAAGGTGAAAATCGGTGATAAAAGATCTCGACTTGCTTCACATTTTTTCTTTTTAATTTCACATTATTAACTTCAATTTTGGAGTTAATTGTGCCTCTTTTATTCCTTTTCAATATATTTATTTCTTATTTTGATAATTCATTATTTTCTTAGGGAATAAATCTGAATTTTGGTTGAACGTGAATTGATAGCAGCATAAATGATACCAGTATTTCTCCACCTAAATAGTTACCAACATTTCTTTTTGTTGCCTAAAACTCATTCCACAAATCATCTTAGCTACATCCAACCATACATTACATCATTCTGGTTAATATATTCGACGTCTTTTTACGAATAAATTCATTCAATTCCATCCTATAGTTGACAAAATATTTAATTAAACTAAAAAAAAAAAAAGAGTTTAAATTTACCTAATAATCTATCTATCTGCAAATTTTTGAAATTTTTTTGTTTTTACCTGAACCAACATCAATCAAAATTATAGAAAAATATTTGAAAAATACAGAAAATGAATTAGAAAAGCACAATGATATGGATTTTGAAAAAAGATAAAAATCATCCATAAATGTTTCCATGCATTATCTCTGAGTGTTTTTGAAACTAAAACCTTTCATGAAGAAAAAAGAAAACCATACCTTAAACAAAATGTGATGAACAGATTTGTCTTCTTTCTAAGGAGTACAACACTGAATTTATATATATATATATATATATATATATATTTGAGAGGGAAAATAAATGGTAAGTAGGAAATGAGCACTAGAAGGGTACATGGGACAAGAGTGTTGAAAATTGTTGAGGGTATCTGCTGACTGACACTTCTTTGAAATATGATTGGTTAAAGGTTTTAATGGACAATTTAAGAGAGTGTGTGCATTTTTTGTTTTTGCTTTATGTTCTCACTCAATGCTTTTTTTGGTCAAACATAAATTTGAAATTATTAAACCATTATTTTTATACTATTTCCTTCTTTTATATTAAATGCTTTCTCATATTAGCTTAATTAATAAATTTTGAATAGTTTTGAGCATAAATTTATATACAAATATTTTTATATACATACTATAATCGTTAGGGTTGAATGCAGGTAATAATGAGGATTTGATTATTAGAGATTAGACAAATAATTGAGAGTAGGGAAGTGGGTGAGACGGAAGGATCTTGTGTGCAGATTTAAGTGTGGCATCCAAGCTTTTGCAACTATTATTCGAAACGTATGGTTTGGGGATTTCCCCTTCTAGTGGTGACATTTTGTTTTCAGGATGAAATCATTTTTTAAGTTGTGATTTCTGTAATAATCTGGTTGGTATGTGAATTAATAGTGATTTTGTGTGGGTTTTGGTGATTGTGTTTACCACGAGGAGCAGTGGATTCATGAGGAATGGTTATTTTGGGGTGGCTTTTATCTTGAGATGATAGAAGAGGCTGTGGGGATTGAAGGTCTTTGTTTCACTTGCCAATGATTAAAAGGGTGGTTTTCTTGCTCTGATTTAGTTAAAGTGTGTTTGATGTGATGTCAATTTTGAATTTGAGTCTGCTGGTATAGTTGGAAACTAAGTGGATTGTGAGATCAATTTTTATTCTATTTGATGGAGATTAGTTTTGGTAAAGGGGAGGCTTTAATTTTTGAAAGTGTGCTACTTAATTTCTCTTCAGATTGTGCTTCTCAAGTATAGCGGTGTTTTTGATGGGTAAGCTATCAAGATTGTAATTACAACTTAGAGTCAATTAGCCTTTAACTAGTCCCTTGCGTTGGCGTTAATTGAATCGGTATCAAGGGAGTGGTGGAAAATCCAATCGGGTGTATTGTACCATTGGCCCCTGTGTGGTGCTCAAGCTCATCATTCATCCTGTGGAAAATTGCAGTGCGGATAGTGTAAGATGCAAATTCCTAGCACTAATCGACATCCATTGCATCAATACAAATAGATTCATGTCTCCAAATTGAAACTTATGGCTATTTTTTATATTTTATTTTACTGTTGTTATTGTCATATAAAATAGGCTAATTTGAGAAGTGGATTTAATTCCTTTTAAGTAAACATATATTTTTATTATCGGATTTAAGTAAACATATATTATTTATAAATATATATCATGTAAATGTCAAATTATGTGTTCACTCCATAAGTTTAAACCAAATTAATATCTAATAACAAAATATTTTATTTAAATTTAATTATAAATGTTGGTAAAAAAAAATAAAATTTTCGACGCATATGATTTTCGAAATAGCAAAATTTACAATTTAACCGCTATCATTTAAGTTGACTGAATTTTCAAAGATCGAAAAATAAAGAGACTTAAACTAGAAACTAGCGAAATTAAAGTACAAGATTAAATCCTCAACTCTAACAAAAATACAAAAACTAGACTGAATATGTAATTACCTTTTCTTAACAATACGAGATTATTTATCAACAGGGTGTATGAACCGGAAAAAAAAACACCACCATGTCCTGGTTTCATGATAAGTTTTAACTAATTCAACAGGCTAGGAGATAATGACAAAATTCTTAACTGAATATTCGATATTATCTCATGATTTTCTGTACTCCTTAGAAATTTTTTGTACTTCCTCATAATTTTTTTGATACCCCTCATAATTTTTTATACTATTTTATAATTTTTGGTACTCCCTCGTAATATTTTATATTACATGTTTCGAAATTATGTTTCGCCATGAGAAATCAATTTTTAGAGGTAGAAAATTAATATTTTTACATACTAATAAAATTTATTATATACACTAATAACTTTGAACATATTGAAAGTAAATAACTAAAGCAATTTTTTTAAGATGAGCCGGTATTTAGTACTCTGGTGACAAACAAATAATCCATCATTTCTTATTTAATTTCAAACCATCATCATATAAAATAACCAAACAAGTAACCCATTATTTCTTTTTTCTGACTATATGAGCTCATGAAAGCCAAAATCCAAATCAAGCAAGTGATTCAATCCAAATCTAAAATTAAAACTCTCAACTTCCTCTTAAATTCTTGAACAATTAACAAGAAGTCTAAAACTGTGGATTGGTTTCTATGAGCCATTGCTCAACAAAGAGTCCTATCAAAAGCTCTTCTAAAACATTCCTTTAAGAAAGCTACAGTTTGCAGATAATATTATATTGAAGTTTCTATTTGAACTCCTTGGTTACATAACTTACGTTTCAACAACTTCAAAAGAAGCCATTAATACCTGCAACTCATAAAGCAAATATAAATCCATCAGTACTTGCAGCAACATACCAACAAAAAGAAAAGCTCAAGACTTAGCAATGGCATGACCTTATGCCAAATGGCATAGCATCCTTGATCGAAGCAACGGTTGTTGATAAGATAGCATCACTGATTTTGAGCGTCGAAAAAGGCATATATTCCTTGTTGCTTAATCTGTCGACGCTTTGAAACGCTAGGGTTAAGATACTTCCCACGGCTCCATCTCCTTGCCCAGGTGCCTTATCAGGCATAATGCTGAACCCTGATGGCAAAATAGATAGAAATTTTGGGTTACCACCATTCAAGATTTTTGACATGGCCATGATATCCATCGGCGTGTATACTATGTACAAGCCAGTTTCATCGGTGTAGCTTTCTTGGAGATATAGTATCTCGATCTTGTTTGGCGATGACTGCATATTTATTAGTATGCTTATTAGTTAGTTCATGGAGGAAATTGTGATGAGAAAAGAAAAGGAAATGATCGAAACACTTACATTCACTTGCATAATGGAAACTCGATTTTTAGGATTTTCACCATTACTGACATAGACAAGTTCTCGGACATGTCGTTGGTTTGAAAGCAAATCCCACTGCATAATTATACACCCCGAAATCCATCCATGAAAAGTTACACGCTCAGTGGAGTAATATATATACACACATATATGTTTGTATACATGTATGCATTCAGACAGCAGGACAAGAAAGTAACCCTAAAAAATTAAGCACGTATATATATAAGTTTTACATACCCTGTTTCTTGTACGTTCATGACGAAGAAAATCAAACAGAACCTCCATCGGAATCGGAATTTGAATTGAAGTAGTGAAGATTACAATGTTACCAGAAGGCTTCTCAGGAACCTTTAATATATTTCCGTATCTCAACCTAACGTCTTGAGCAGCAAAGTTTTGAGGTAACCCCGACCATACATTCTCAGAACATGAATTAAAATTGTTGAAAAAAATTCTTAGTCATCTTTTCAGCCAATTTCAGTACACTCTCCTTCCCTTCTTGTGGTATTAAAACTATTTTTCCAAACAAATCAAATTACATCAACAAGTGTTCATTAAGTTGGTGCATGTAATGTAAATAGAAAGCAGGAATGAATTAAAATTTTTACCCCCATCAGTTGTAGGAGCGGTTCTAGGCATTGATGTGTTGAGCCATTGGCAATGCCCGTTGATGGTTGCAATCCATCATTTGGCACTAAATGCAAAACCTGAGCTAACAATGGGACGAAAGAGAGGGTGCAGTGATTTGTTATCAACTTCAACATGTTCAATCCATGTTACCTTTGACCCTCTATTGCCCACTTCTTGGATTACACAACCTGATGGCCTTCTTCGAAACTGTACTTGTGGATATGGGAATAAACTCTCCAAGGAAACATCAACCACTCCCCACGTTCCATTTGTGTGCTTTTTATAGTACCTTGCGAAATAGCTTTGTCTTGCTGGTATTAATGGTGTCCACTGATGAAACTCTGCTGACATCTGATGAGAAAACAAATAAAATGGATTTTGGAAGACTAGTTACTATATGAATATATTAATTATTAGAGAAAAAAAACAAAGAAATCAATCGTGAAGAATATTTTAGGAATTATAACGGCATCTAATGATACCCCTAAACACTAAAACAAATAAAACAGATTTTTTGAAGAGAACCATTAGCTAGTTACTAAATATAGGCAACGCAAATACGTAATTATATCGAACATATTAATTATAAGAGAAAAAACAAGAAAATGAATCGTAATAAATATATTAACCGTAAGAGAAAAACAAACTAATGGATCATAGTCAAGTATATGAAATATCAGAGGAAGAACAAAGAAATAATCCATCATGAAGAATATTAAAAAACTATAACTGCATTTAATGATTTTCATAAACCATAAAGCGAAACCTCGTAGTTAACAAAAAAGTATTCAACTATGAAACAACTCTTTCCTTGAATTTGTATGAGAATATTCTTTCTTTTCAGTATATGAATCATTGCAATCACTTTCTTTAAAGTAAGATTCTATAAAACAATAAAGCTACTAAATAAATGTTTCAATATCAATATGTATGTTAAGCAAAACGATAGTGAATTTTTGTACTAAATTTTAATGCATGGAATATTGTTGAGATATCAATAGGGTAATGAATCAAGTAAAATTAGATATAAAATGGATAAATATCAAAATTATACATGAACTTTCTATACAATGTGATACATTGATTTTGATTTTGAGCGATTTATACATAAAATTTTGATTCAAACCATTAAAGACTATTATCGACTATACGTCTATTATTGTATAGATAAATAATTATATTCATCGAATGTAAAAACAAATGAATGTAGTTATTTCTTAAAAATATATACAATTGAATCAAATCAAAGTTTCACGTGTCTAATTAAACCAAAATAAAAGCTTCATATGTGTATATAATTGTAGCAAATCAAATTCATGTATCACATTCCACATTTAATCGAAGTCAAAGTGTAAATTTTAGATTAAAATGAAGATGATGCTTGGGGTTTACCACTTGAAGAACTCCATTGTAGCTCCCATCAACGTTTTCTAATATAACTCCTAACAATGTTGTCCTCGAGACAATCTTTGTAAAATGTTGTCGCCATTGTTTCTAATCACAAGAACATGGAAAATGTTAGTTCATTAACAACTTCATAAATGAGTAAACTTACATAATGAAATGGAACAAGGGGAAACAAAATCCCTACTGTATCCATGAGCAATTGGACGATGTTCATAGGGTTCATCTCAACAAATGCGGTCTCTCGAGAAGTTTCAATATTCAAAGGCTCGAAATTGAGTTTCCAAAAGGATGAGGGGACATCTTGATCAAAGTTACAGTTGCAATCAGAGCTTAGGAAACATTGGGGTTCACCAACTTCAACCATCCTCATTATCTGTTCCATTGTTGCATCAAAGCTACCAAATTCCCTCAAGTATTGAAACCCATTTAGAGTCTCCATTCCACTGTTTCCATTGTGTTGCCATAGTGGTTCACCCATTATTGCCAACTTAAACAGCTCTTCCATGGCTTCCACAGCTTGTTCGATGATTTTGTTCTTGTTCAGATCAGCTCCTATCGAGACCGCCATAAGAAGATCACTTGCTCGGTTCATATGATTGGGTTTAGCATTCGTCGATGATTCCGAGCCCGGTGAATTTTGTGGGGATGGAGGATTATACAATAAAGGGGAGCCAGAATTTTCATTATTTTGTACAAAATAATCCTCCTGGGAAATAAAACATCAACAAGTGATCGAGATAATAAGGAGAAAATGGCTTAACTTCTCATTGTATTCTGTTTCCATCATAATGAAATGGACTTCAAAATATAGTATTATTGTTTTTATACTATTTTCGTTTCTAATGAAATAGACAGGCCTCAACTTCATGATTTTCTATTCAAAATGATGTTTCTTTTCAAATAGAATTCAAAATCTAAAGTTATTTTAATACTATTTTCATTTCTTTTGAAATACTTAGGCTTCAACTTTCTACTTTTCTTCTCGAAATGATAATTATTTTGGTCATCATCAAATAAACTTCAAAAAGCAGGGTCTTTTCATTCTACTTTCATTTGTATTTAAATAAACAGGTTTGATTTTCTTTTCAAAATGATATTGGTCATCATCAAATAGACTTTAAATTCTAGGGTTTTTTTGTACTCTAAAGAAATTTGGGTTTCTTTTTTTTTTTTTTTGAAAAAGTGATTAGCATGAACCTTAGCTTCGTAGATTTGATTTAGGAATGGCTAGAAATATTCTTTTTCTTTTTTTCTTTTTTTTGAAAAAAGTGATTAACATGAACCTTAGCTTCATAGATTTGCTTTAAGAATGACTAGAAATATTTTATGTTTAGCAAATTAGATCGATTAAACTTACGAAAAATAATACATTTTCTAACAAAGTATCAATAACATGAACAAAATAAAAAAGAAAAAAGAAAAATTACCACAGGATTTATTTCAGGAGGAGGATTTGCCCCAAACTGGTTGTAATTAACCTCAATTTTATACCCAGGTGCTTCTTGTAATCCCACCATAAGACTAATTGCCAAAAGAAAAGAAGAAGAAGAAATTAAACGCTTGCCAAATCCATTTTTCAAAGAAAAATTCCTGGGAAAAGATAAGAATAATTAAGAAATACTTACACTTCATCCCCTGCTACAACTATATTTTGAATGTTCTCAAAATAACCATTGCTAAACACTTCCAAAATACTATTTTGTTGGATATCATCACTCACGTTTTCACCATTTTCACCTATATTGGCCATCTAAAAAAAAAGATTTTTTTAGTTTAGTTTACCAAGTTTATCTATCTTTCTATCCATCTATAAAATTTTAAATTCTTTTTCCCCTGAATCAACATCAATCAAAATGATAGAAAATTAACTAATAATCTGTCTATTGAAATAATTAGGCTTCAACTTTTTGATTTTCTTTTCAAAATGATATAAACTTCAAAATGTAGGGTCTTTTAATTACATTTTCATTTGTATTGAAATAAACAGAGTTTGATTTTTTTCAAAATGATAGTGCTCATCTTCAAATGGACTTTAAATTAGGTTTTCTTTTCTACTCTAAAGAAATTGCAGGTTTTTTTTTCGAAAAAAAAAGTGATTAACATGAACCTTAGCATCATAGATTTGCTTTAGGAATGACTAGAAATATTTTATGTTTAACAAATTAGATCAGACTAAACTTCTAAAAAGTATAAAAAAAATGAACAAAACAAAGAAAATGAAAATTTACCACTGGATTCATTTCAGAAGGAGGATTTGCCCCAAACTGGTTATAATTAACCTCAATGTCATACCCAGTAGCTTCTTGTAATCCCACAATAGGACTAATTGCCAAAAGAAAAGAAGAAGAAAAAATTAAACTCTTGCCAAATCCATTTTTGAAAGAAAAATCCTTGGGGAAAATTAAGAAACACTTACACACACTTCATCCCCTGCTACAACTATATTTTGAATCTTCTCAAAATAACCATTGTTGAACACTTCCAAAATATTATTTTGTTGGATATCATCACTCACGTTTTCACCATTTCCACCAATATTGGCCATCTTAAAAAAAAAGTTTTTTTAGTTTAGTTTATCTATCTTTCTGTCTTATCTATAAATTTTAAAATTCTTTTTTCCTGAATCAACATCAATCAAAATGATAGAAAATCCTTTCAAAAATACAAAATAAAAAATTTGAAGAAAAAAAGGATAGAATCATCAATAATTGTTTATTAAACTAAAAAAGAGAGAGTGTAATTTACCTAATAATCTACAAATTTTTAAATTCTTTTTTCCCTAAACCAACATCAATCAAAATGATAGAAAAATCTTTGAAAAATACAAAAATAAATTAAAAAAGCACAAGGATAAGTATTTTTAAAATAAAAATAAAAATCATCCATAAATGTTTTATCTGTAAGTGTCTTTGAAAAAAATCTTTCAAAAAGAAAAAAGAAATTCATACCTTAAACAAAAAGTGACAAATTTGCCTTCTTCCTCAGGAGTACAACATAAAATTTATCATCTTTCTCAGGAGTACAACACTAAATTTATATACATATATTTCAGAGGAAAAGTAAATGGTGAGTAAGAAAGGAGCGCCAGGAGAAGAATGTTAAAAACTACTGCTGAGGGTAAATAGACAGTTCATGAAAGTGTGTGTGTGTGTTTTTGTATTTTTCCATCAATCAAGTTTTTTTTGGGTTCTTTCTCACGTGTACAACACTATATATATTTGAGGGGAAAAAAATAAATGGAAAAGGGTGTTGAAATGTTGAGGGTATTTGCTGAGTGGCACTTCTTTAAAATATGGACAGTTCATGAAAGTGTGTGTGTGTGTGTGTGTGTTTTTTTTTTTTTTTTTGCTTTCTATTCTCTGTCATTTTTTTTGGGTGAAACATAAAATTGAAATTATTAAACCATATTTTTTTATACTTTTTCTTTTCTTTTATTTTAAATGTTTTTTCATATTAGTTTAATTAAGAAATTGCGAACAATTTCGAGCATAAAATTATATAAAAATATTTTTCAATATATGTATATATACCTGCGATAATTGTTAGGGTTGAATGCAGGCAATATTGAGTATTCGATTATTAGGGATTGGATAAAGATAATTGAGAGTAGGGAAGTGGGTGAGATTGAAGGATCTTGTGTGCAGATTTTATCTAAGCATCCAAGCTTAAGGGATTATTATTCAAAAGGTATGATTTTGGATAACTTTATTTTTCCTACTAGTGGTGGCATTTTGTTTTCAGTATGATATCAAAATTCTCTATGAAAGGTAGTGATTTATGTAATAATCTGGTCGTGTTGAAATGTACGTGAGTTAATAGTAATTTTGTGTGGGTTATGGAGATTGTGTTTACCATTGGAGCGTAAGATGAGTCCGTTCTTGAGGAATGGTTATTCAGGGGTTGAGATGATAGAAGAGGTGGGGAGTTGAGTGACCCAAGGTTTTTGTGTCACTTGCCGGCCAATGATTGAAAGGGTGGTTTTATTCCCTTTTATTTGTTTTGTGCTCTATACCCATTCAAATTTGGTTTGTTGTACGATGAAGTGAGTTTTTTTATTTCTTCATAAACTAATTATGCTTTCGACTTTTTTTGTCAACATTAGTCTTGGTTGTCGCATTGGAAAAGGTAGAACGAAGCTCGTGGTGACTAACAGAAGCAAAGATAGCCTCTATCCGTAAAAGTCACGGCTCCCGAGGTTATATGTGGGACTTTATAAATTGTATATTTGAAGTAAAACTCCTTAAGTAGTGCAAATGGTAAAACTCCCTTATATGATACTGGATCCTACTTGCACTCATGGATGAAGCCTATACGGGTTCTACCATTGGAGATGGAGGAGGAGGAGACTCGGGTCCGATGAAAGTCGTGACGATCGATGTCGCGATCCCGTGTTTGGAACTTCTTAAGGATGAAAATGATGGCCTTGCTGTATGGTCTTCTATTGATAAAACTCCATTTACAATTAGATGAAAGCGATTACAAACATAGTATTACTAGAGGAAAGTATAGTTTTCTAACGATTCATGGCTTTTTAATTAGGAATTTGTTTCTCAGTGCTCTTGTGGAGTGCTTTGCTTTTTAATTTTTAGATTGTTCATTTTCTCTGTATCAAGTATTTTGAATTTCTATTACTGCAAGTAAATGCTGTTGAAGTTAAAGACTAGAATAGTAGAATAAGAGAACTTCATTTATTATCTGAAAAGCATGCATTACAAGAGAAGCAGTGTGCGTATTTAAAGAGTTCTAAACCCTAGCTGGTATAACAGACTAACTGACTAACAGAATCTTAACGTACATAACTGACATGCTAACATTCTCCCGGTTTCATTCCTGTTTGAGCTTTGACTGTAGTTGATGGAAGCACTTGAAGAGCTTGTCGAAACGCTTCAAACTGTTTCGGTGATATGGGTTTGGTAAGAACATCAGCAATTTGTTTTGAAGATGGGACATAGTTAACCTGTAGTACACCGTCAAGGACTTTCTCCCTAACAAAATGATGATCAATCTCAACATGCATCACTTTCGCATGATGTGTAGGGTTCGCAGCTATGGAAACTGTTGAAGTGTTGTCGCACCAGACCACTGGTGTTTGAGACATCGATATTCCGACCTCATGAAGAAGTTGCTTAACCCATAGAAGTTCAGCAACACAATTAGCTAGGCTGCGATATTCAGCTTCAGTCGATGATCTTGATACAGCAGCTTGCTTCTTGGAGCACCAAGCTACAGGGTTTTTGCCAAGATACACGACATACCCCGTTGTCGAACGACGATCCTCAATGGATGACGCCCAGTCAACATCCGAATAACAGACGATATCGCAGTCTCCCTTCGACAAGTGCAGCCCATGATCAATCGTGCCAATGAGATATCGAAGCACTCGTTTAACCGCCTTCCAATGGACTTCATTAGGCCGGTTCATGTATTGACTTAGTTTGTTGACACAAAAAGACAAATCTGGACGTGTGATGCATGTATACTGTAGCATGCCAATGACTCTTCGATAAAGCTGAGCGTCTGCAAAGGGGGAGACGGCACTGGATTCAGTTATCTTGGGACTGATAACCATAGGAGTGGGTGTTGATGCTGCTCCTAGCATTCCCGTTTTGGTAAGTATGTCTGTGATGTATTTCTTTTGGCTTAGAACCAGTCCACAAGATGTAGGAAGAACTTCTATGCCTAAGAAGAAGTTGAAGGCACCCATATCTTTGAGAGCAAATTTGCTGTTGAGCCGTATAACAATATCATCAATGTCTTTGCTAGAGCCTCCTGTTATAACGATGTCATCGACATAAGCCATTAGGAGCATCGTATTGTTGGAAGACCCGCGAATGAAAAGAGACGAGTCAGCTTTTGAAACTCGAAAACCAAGTTGCTCAACTAAGTACTGTTTGAGTGTATGAAACCATGCTCGTGGAGCTTGTCTTAATCCATAAAGAGCTTTCTTGAGTTTACACACCAGCCTCTGTCATTGTTGCCTGGAACTTCAAACCCAGGTGGTTGAGTCATGTAGATTTCTTCCGTCAAGGAGCCATTGAGAAACGCATTATTAACATCAAGTTGTCGAAGTGTCCAGCCTTTCATAACAGCAAGGCAAGAACAGTGCGGATGGTTGAGGCTCGAACAACAGGACTATATGTTTCACGAAAGTCAATGCCTGCATGTTGCGAAAAACCCTTTGCTACAAGTCGTGCTTTGTGCCTATCAATTGTACCATCGGCCTTCCTCTTGACCTTAAATAGCCACTTACAGCCAATGGCTTTTCGACCAACAGGTAGAGTGCACAGACTCCATGTATTGTTATGAAAAAGGGCTTACAATTCATTGTGAACAGCATCTTTCCACTTTTCACTAAGCATGGCTTCATGTATATCAACTGGAGTTTCATTTGAACAACAGACAGTTTTGCTAAGATAGGCTTTAGGTTTGAATATACCAGCTTTGCTACGTGTGACCATGGAGTGGGTGTTGCAAGGTATTAACGATTGAGGTGGTGACGTTTCTGGTATAAAAGGGTGAGGAATAGATATTGTTGGACTTTCATGAGAGGAATTAGTGGGCATAGTGGAAGGAATTATAGTGTTTGATGTGACGTTATTTGGTGAAAAGTTACTAGTGGTAGATATTATTGGTCTGTCAACAAGTGTGTTGGTAGGTGCATGGGAAGTGGGGTTATGTCGTGTAGATGTGGTAGTGGATGGGGGGTCAATTGAGTGGGTAATAGACTGATTTGACACGAGAACATGTAATTTGGTGCTTGTTTGACGAGTAGTGGTGCGCCGATCGAGAAGATATTGGCTATTTTTAAATGGAAAGGTGGACTCATTTTTAAATGGAAAAGTAGACTCATGAAAGGTGACATGGGACGTGATGTATGTACGACCATTTTTGTCTTGGCATTTGTAGCCTTTATGATGGGTAGAGTATCCTAGGAAAATGCATGGAGATGATCTAAACTGGAGCTTATGTTTGTTATAAGGCCTGAGATTTGGAAAGCATAAACATCCAAAAACACGTAGAAGGTTATAGTCAGGTAATTTTTGGAACAATTTTTCATGAGGAGAAATGTTACCTATGGGAGACGAGGGGAGTCTGTTGATCAAATGAACTGCAGTACTGAATGCATCATTCCAGTAAACCAAAGGCATTGATGCCTGAGCTAGCATGGAGAGTCCAACTTCAACAATCTGTCGATGTTTTCGTTCAACTAAGCCATTCTGTGCAGAATTGTAAGGGCATGAGACACGATGCATGATGCCTTGTTGATTCAAATACCACCGTAGTGACTGAAACTCTCCTCCCCCATCAGTTTGTAACGCAACCAATTTATATCCAAGAAGTCTTTCAGCTATTCTATGAAACACCGGAAAGATATTATAAACTTCAGACTTTTTTTTAAAAAAATACAACCAGGTATATCTAGTACAGGCATCAGTAAATGCTACATTGTAACGAAAGCCATTTGACAAAACTGGAGCTGGTCCCCAAACATCAGCAGCTACCAACTGCAGAGGCTTGCTGTATTCAGTCAACGAGCTAGAAACTGGTAGCTTATGTTCTTTACCCAGATGACATGCAACACAATGAACAGGAGCTTTGTCATTATCACAGTGTATATTACAACTACGAAGAGCTTTTGTAAGAGTGCTTTTGCATGGATGACCCAATCAAGAGTGCCATATACTCAGAGGTATTTTCATAGATGTAGTGAAACACTTTGGAGAAGTAGTGATCGGATTATGCTGATTTGAGGCAGGTAAATTGATCTTATACAGTCCATTATGTAGTGAGCCACGAAGAAGAACCTCATTGGTTTGTAGATCTTGGACCTGGCACTGTTTAGGGAAGAACTCAAACATCACCCGATTGTCCTGAGTAAATTTGGACACAGAGAGGAGATTTTTGGTTATACCATGGACTAATAACAGTGACTTCATGAACAATGGCCTTGAACGAGTAAGAAGAGATGATTGACCAGTGGAAACAATAGGTAGAGCAGAGCCATTACCCACAAATACTTTACCTGGCCCTTTGTACGGGGTACTGTCACCTAGCGAGGTAGCTGAGTTGGTGAGATGATGAGTTGCACCTGAGTCAGAGTACCATGCACTGTCTCCTATCGTATCAGATGTTGACATGTAGTTCTGAGAGGATGGAGATGTTGATGCAGGAGGTTGCATATGCGAAGAGGGAGCAACAAAGGGATTGTTCTAGGGAGCTACTTGTGGTGGCGTACAGAACCAGCCAGATGGCGTATTTGAGTATGGACCAGGCATTTGCATTGACGGCCATGAGGAAGTTGAAAAAGGATTTGTGAACATGCCAACATTTGCTTGTGGCGTAAGTGGAGGTCTATAATTTGTACTTTTATAAGTTGCATCAAATCTGTAAAAACAATGATCAACTAAGTGACCTGTCTTTCCACATTGCTGACATTGAAGGCGAGACCCGGAGAACCGACCTCGGCCACGACCTCGACTAGTTGACGGAGGGTGATATGATGGCGTAACAGTATCGCTATTGACAGGAGCTGGTGGTTGATTAGAAACCATGTTGGCCGAACTAGAAATGTCTAACCCAGCTTGTTGTTGACGCGCTTCTGCATCCAATAACAACGTTGTGACTCCTTGAACAGTGTATGGAGTCTGACTTGCAGTGATAACTGTAATAACCAATTCATAGTCAGGTGAAAGTCCGTTGAGAATAGCTGTGACGTGCTCCCGTTCACTAATGACCTCTCCACAGCTAGCAAGACTATTGCAAAAGCCTTTGATCTTCATCAAGAACGCTTTCATGGTCAAGTCGGCTTTGCGTTGAGAGTGCAATGCTCGGCGATAAAACATCAGCCGAGACATGGTTTTGTTTCCATATAAACTAACGAGTGCAGTCCAGATCTGTGCACTTGTGTCTAACCCAATGAGATGAGGAAGAACAGCCGAACTCACCGAGGAGAGTAACCAAAAGGCTAGGGCACTGTCTTGTTGTTCATACCTAGAAAACACAGGATTTTCTTGTAACTCACCAGTGTCATCAATGAGTTGTTGTGGTGGTGGGATCGTTTGAGAATCAAGAAAGTGTTGAAGCTTGTACATCTTGACTGTCAAGAGGACTTGTTGACGCCATAGTAAGTAGTTGTCATCATCAAGAAGGACGCTGATTTTCTTAGTCGCAAGAAATCGACTATCAACCGACCCATCAACTGAACTTGACGCCATGGCAGGTGAAGGAGACTGATCAGTAGAAAGACTGAAAGAACTATCCACGAACAAGCAGCAAATCAACAAAAAAGAACCCCAGGTCGAGAAAACCCATCTGATACCATGTTGAAGTTCAAGACTAGAATAGTAGAATAAGAGAACTTCATTTATTATCTGAAAAGCATGCATTACAAGAGAAGCAGTGTGCGTATTTAAAGAGTTCTAAACCCTAGCTGGTATAACAGACTAACTGACTAACAGAATCTTAACGTACATAACTGACATGCTAACAAATGCAACACTTTGCATTTCTAAATTAAGGCTAGCTTACTTTAATATTGTACGCTCTTCCAATAGTACAATATCATATTTTTGAGCTATGAATTGTGTATATAACTAGGCTAACCTGGTTTTTGTTTGTTTTGTAACTAATATCCCTTTTTTTTCTGTAGTTTGAAATAAGTCGACACTTGACAGAAGATTGATTGTTTCAGGAACGCCATTGGACTTCTCCTGGGGTTGCCGCAGTACTACAAGCTGCAACAAATAGTCCTCAGTCTGATAGATTAAAGCAGATACTCAATATCACACCTAGGCTTCTTCATATGTATTTTACTGTTGCTTTGCGCGATGCAAATAACTATGTTTTATTTTTATTTTTTTTAAATCCATTTGATACCCTTTTTAGTGCTTTTATAACTCTATTTGCAGGATGCAGCTTTAGTTTAAGTGTCGATACTCATTGCTTGTATCTTAATTTGTGTTCTTGCCTCTCTTTTATAGCATTAATCTTTGCATTAATTCCCATTCTGATGGCTAGAAATTCTACACTATTTCCTGACAAGAACTATATGTATGAGGTTTGTATACATTTTCGAAATATTAGTTCTGTTATTGTATTTCTTGTGGGGCTGCTACCTTGCGGTTATGTACTACCCTCTAGATACATTAATTATTTGGGTCCATACTGAAGTGCTTATGTTAGGCAAATGAAATGGTTTTGTATGGATTCAAAGCTTTTCTTGTAAATGTCCATGTAATAGGATATCAATTTAGATGCTGAGATTGGAATGGCTTGTATTTCTGAGAAGCTATATTTGTGCAGGTTGGCAGAAGGCTCCTAGAATTCATGCTTGCTTCGTTTCAGCGTTCTCCGGATTTTATTGCACTTTTGAGGGTATTATTCACTCAAGTTTCTCCATAGATTTTGGTTTCCTAACTTGTATTAAGCATCTACATTAATTGTTACTGAAATTGATTTTTAAAGGATTGCAATCCTTCTGTCCTTTATTTTGTATAAGTTATGGTCCATTTAACCTTCTGCAGAAGCCTATAGTTGACAGACTCGGGTAAGCATATGACAGCCCAGAAAAGGTCAATAATTACATCCTGTGTTTCACTTTTCACGCATTAGGGATCTGACTTCATATGTCTTTTCTTCCTTAAATAGACAGAATTGGCGTTACAATTGTGTTGGGCTGTTGGAGAGCATGGCGGGGGTGGTGGGTCGCACAAAGATGCAGCTAGGGAACTTTTTGAAAGTCCAGAGCTACTTTTGTATGAAAACCTTTCATCTAGGTAATATTTCCGTTTTCTCAAACAAAATTTCTTTCTAATGTTGGTTGTTATATGATGACTTTAATCTCGGTTTCAGAAGTTGTCTAGGTCTGAGGCAGGAGTCTGTCAACTCTGACTGCAGGAACTTCAGAAAGTCATCACAGTCGAGGCTTCTGTGTTTTGTTATCACAGCTATTGCAAAGCTTGCTACATATCACCACTAACCATTACCGAGGGCACGTGTAGCCTTGGGCAAGGTTGTCTGAATCCAATTTTGGACACTTACTTTGGTCAAATATTTGTAAAGAAGGAAATGAATTTTCTAACTTAATAATGTTGCTTTTCGCTAACAATTCATATTCAGGTTGCTCGATCTCAAATATCAGATTCAAGGGTTTGGAGGTGAACTCGTGATTATTTGGGATTAATGGATGACCTCGCTATCTGTCTGTCTGTCTTGGAACCTTTCAGGCCTTCACATGGGACCCCACACAATCCAGGCACGGTCAACTGGAATGATGGAGGCACAAAAATGATTGCGCATATTCAATTTTACATTCTTGGTGAGCAGGAAGGTAAGAGACCATGCCACTTACCCTCCCCCTTGCGTACTACTTTCTTCTGCTTTTGAACAGATGAAACCAATAGGGTTCGGCTCTCTTCCATTACAATCTTCGAGTAACTTTATTGTTTCGGATGCAGGTCCACCCTTCCATGATTTTTCGTTTACAGATATTCTTCCGAGAAGAAGATAGCAATGACCTTATCCTATAGAAAGGCATCTCTGGAGTCCCTAATTTTATTGGAGTTTTCAGTTTTTAGCTTCATCTTGTAAGTTTATTTTGATTATGGATATTAGTGTTAGCACATTATGGTGCATTCAACTGATGATGATGTATCATAGAATCATAGAACATAAATGGTGTAACTCTACTTCCAAAGTTGAACTCTTTGTATACAAGGTGAAAATCGGTGATAAAAGATCGACTTGCTTCACATTTTTTCTTTTAATTTCACATTATTAACTTCAATTTTTGGAGTTAATTGTGCCTCTTTACTCCTTTTCAATATATTTATTTCTTATTTTGATATTTCATTATTTTCTTAGGGAATAAATCTGAATTTTGGTTGAACGTGAATTGATAGCAGCATAAATGATTTGATGAAGATAATGGCTTTAATGACGCCCACTCCACCAGCATTTCTCCACCTAAATAGTTACCAACATTTCTTTTTGTTGCCTAAAACTCATTCCACAAATCATCTTAGCTACATCCAACCATACATTACATCATTCTGGTTAATATATTCGATGTCTTTTTACGAATAAATTCATTCAATTCCATCCTATAGTTGACAAAATGTTTAATTAAACTAAAAAAAAAGAGTTTAAATTTACCTAATAATCTATCTATCTGCAAATTTTTGATTTTTTTTTTTTTTTACTGAACCAACTTCAATCAAAATGATAGAAAAATATTTGAAAAATACGAGAAAATGAATTAGAAAAGCACAATGATATGGATTTTGAAAAAAGATAAAAATCATCCATAAATGTTTCCATGCATTATCTCTGAGTGTTTTTGAAACTAAAACCTTTCATGAAGAAAAAAGAAAACCATACCTTAAATAAAATGTGATGAACAGATTTGTCTTCTTTCTAAGGAGTACAACACTGAAATATATATATATATATATATATATATATATATATATATATTTGAGAGGGAAAATAAATGGTAAGTAGGAAATGAGCACTAGAAGGGTACATGGGACAAGAGTGTTGAAAATTGTTGAGGGTATCTGCTGATTGGCACTTCTTTGAAATATGATTGGTTAAAGGTTTTAATGGACAATTTATGAGAGTGTGTGCATTTTTTGTTTTTGCTTTATGTTCTCACTCAATGCTTTTTTTTGGTGAAACATAAATTTGAAATTATTAAACCATTATTTTTATACTATTTCCTTCTTTTATATTAAATGCTTTCTCATATTAGCTTAATTAATAAATTTTGAATAGTTTTGAGCATAAATTTATATAAAAATATTTTTATATACATGCTATAATCGTTAGGGTTGAATGCAGGTAATAATGAGGATTTGATTATTAGAGATTAGACAAATAATTGAGAGTAGGGAAGTGGGTGAGATGGAAGGATCTTGTGTGCAGATTTAAGTGTGGCATCCAAGCTTATGCAACTATTATTCGAAAGGTATGGTATGGGGATTTCCCCTTCTAGTGGTGACATTTTGTTTTCAGGATGAAATTATTTTTTAAGTTGTGATTTCTTTAATAATCTGGTCGGTATGTGAATTAATAGTGATTTTGTGTGGGTTTTGGTGATTGTGTTTACCACGAGGAGCAGTGGATTCATGAGGAATGGTTATTTTGGGGTGGCTTTTATCTTGAGATGATAGAAGGGGCTGTGGGGATTGAAGGTCTTTGTGTCACTTGCCAATGATTAAAAGGGTGGTTTTGTTGCTCTGATTTAGTTAAAGTGTGTTTGATGTGATGTCAATTTTGAATTTGAGTCTGCTGGTATAGTTGGAAACTAAGTGGATTGTGAGATCAATTTTTATTCCATTTGATGGAGATTAGTTTTGGTAAAGGGGAGGTTTTAATTTTTGAAAGTGTGCTACTTAATTTCTCTTCAGGTTGTGCTTCTCAAGTATAGCGGTGTTTTTGATGGGTAAGCTATCAAGATTGTAATTACAACTTAGAGTCAATTAGCCTTTAACTAGTCCCTTGCGTTGGCATTAATTGAATCGGTATCAAGGGAGTGGTGGAAAATCCAATCAGGTGTATTGTACCATTGTTCCCTGTGTGGTGCTCAAGCTCATCATTCATCCTGTGGAAAATTGCAGTGCGGATAGGGTAAGATGCAAATTCCTAGCACTAATCGGCATCCATTGTATCAATACAAATAGATTCATGTCTCCAATTTGAAACTTATGGCTAGTTTTTAAATTTTATTTTACTGTTGTTATTGCCATATAAAATAGGCTAATTTGAGAAGTGGATTTAATTCCTTTTAAGTAAACATATATTTTTATTATTAGATTTAAGTAAACATATCTCATTTATAAAATATATATATATATTATTTATAAATATATATCATGTAAATGTCAAATTATGTGTTCACTCCATAAGTTTAAACCAAATTAATATCTAATAACAACATATTTTATTTAAATTTAATTATAAATGTTGGTACAAAAAATAAAATTTTCGACGCATATGATTTTCGAAATAGCAAAATTTACAATTTAACCGCTATCATTTAAGTTGACTGAATTTTCAAAGATCGAAAAATATAGAGACTTAAACTAGAAACTAGCGAAATTAAAGTACAAGATTAAATCCTCAACTCTAACAAAAATACATAAACTAGACTGAATATGTAATTACCTTTTCTTAACAATACGAGATTATTTATCAACAGGGTGTATGAACCGGAAAAAAAACACCACCATGTCCTGGTTTCATGATAAGTTTTAACAAATTCAACAGGCTAGGAGATAATGACAAAATTCTTAACTGAATATTCGATATTATCTCATGATTTTCTGTACTCCTTAGAAATTTTTTGTACTTCCTCATAATTTTTTTGATACCCCTCATAATTTTTTATACTATTTTATATTACATGTTTCAAAATTATGTTTTGCCATGAGATATCAATTTTTAGAGGTAGAAAATTATTATTTTTACATACTAATAAAATTTATTATATACACTAATAACTTTGAACATATTGAAAGTAAATAACTAAAGCAATTTTTTTAAGATGAGTCGGTATTTAGTACTTTGGTGACAAACAAATAATCCATCATTTCTTATTTAATTTCAAACCATCATCATATAAAATAACCAAACAAGTAACCCATTATTTCTTTTTTCTGACTATATGAGCTCATGAAAGCCAAAATCCAAATCAAGCAAGTGATTCAATCCAAATCCAAAACTAAAACTCTGAACTTCCTCTTAAATTCTTGAACAATTAACAAGAAGTCTAAAACTGTGGATTGGTTTCTATGAGCCCATTGCTCAACAAAGAGTTCTATCAAAAGCTCTTCTAAAACATTCCTTTAAGAAAGCTACAGTTTGCAGATAATATTATATTGAAGTTTCTATTTGAATTCCTTGGTTACATGACTTACGTTTCAACAACTTCAAAAGAAGCCATTAATACCTGCAACTCATAAACCAAATATAAATCCATCAAGCACTGCAAACAACATACCAACAAAAAGAAAAGCTCAAGACTTAGCAATGGCATGACCTTATGCCAAATGGCATAGCATCCTTGATCGAAGCAACGGTTGTTGATAAGATAGCATCAATGATTTTGAGCGTCGACAAAGGCATATATTTCTTGTTGCTTAATCTGTCGACGCTTTGAAACGCTAGGGTTAAGATACTTCCCACAGCTCCATCTCCTTGCCCAGGTGCCTTATCAGGCATAATGCTGAACCCTGATGGCAAAATAGATACAAATTTTGGGTTACCACCATTAAAGATTTTTGACATAGCCATGATATCCATCGGCGCGTATACTATGTACGAGCCAGTTTCATCGGTGTAGCTTTCTTGGAGATATAGTATCTCGATCTTGTTTGGCGATGACTGCAAATTTATTAGTATGCTTATTAGTTAGTTCATGGAGGAAATTGTGAAATTGTGATAAGAAAAGAAAAGGAAATGATCGAAACACTTACATTCACTTGTATAATGGAAACTCGATTTTTAAGATTTTCACCATTACTGACATAGACAAGTTCTCGGACATGTCGTTGGTTTGAAAGCAAATCCCACTGCATAATTATACACCCCGGAATCCATCCATGAAAAGTTACACGCTCAGTGGAGTAATATATATTCACACATATATGTTTGTATACATGCATGCATTCAGACAGCAGGACAAGAAAATAACCCTAAAAAATTAAACACGTATATATATAAGTTTTACATACCCTGTTTCTTGTACGTTCATGACGAAGAAAATCAAACAGAACCTCCATCGGAACCAGAATTTGAATTGAAGTAGTGAAGATTACAATGTTACCAGAAGGCTTCCCAGGAACCTTTAATATATTTCCGTCTCTCAACCTAACATCTTGAGCAGCAAAGTTTTGAGGTAACCCCGACCATACATTCTCAGAACATGAATTAAAATTGTTGAAAAATTTCTTAGTCATCTTTTCAGCCAATTTCAGCAGACTCTCCCTCCCTTCTTGTGGTATTAAAACTGTTTTTCCAAACAAATCAAATTACATCAACAAGTGTTCATTAAGTTGGGGCATGTAATGTAAATAGAAAGCAGGAATGAATTAAAATTTTTATCCCCATCAGTTGTAGGAGCGGTTCTAGGCATTGAAGTTGTGAGCCATTGGCAATGCCTGTTGATGGTTGCAATCCATCGTTTGGCACTAAATGCAAAACCTGAGCTAACAATGGGACGAAAGAGAGGGTGAAGTGATTTGTTATCAACTTCAACATGTTCAATACATGTTACCTTTGACCCTCTATTGCCCACTTCTTGGATTACACAACCTGATGGCCTTCTTCGAAACTGTACTTGTGGATATGGGAATAAACTCTCCAAGGAAACATCAACCACTCCCCACGTTCCATTTGTGTGCTTTTTACATTACCTTGCGAAATAGCTTTGTCTTGCTGGTATTAATGGTGTACACTGATGAAACTCTGCTGACATCTGATGAGAAAACAAATAAAATGGATTTTGGAAGACTAGTTACTATATGAATATATTAAATATTAGAGAAAAAATAAACAAAGAAATCGATCGTGAAGAATATTTTAGGAATTATAATGGCATCTAATGATACCCCTAAACACTAAAACAAATAAAACAGATTTTTTGAAGAGAACCATTAGCTAGTTACTAAATATAGGCAACGCAAATACGTAATTATATCGAACATATTAATTATAAGAGAAAAAACAAGAAAATGAATCGTAATAAATATATTAACCGTAAGAGAAAAACAAACTAATGGATCATAGTCAAGTATATGAAATATTAGAGGAAGAACAAAGAAATAATCCATCATGAAGAATATTAAAAAACTATAACTGCATTTAATGATTTTCATAAACCATAAAGCGAAACCTCGTAGTTAACAAAAAAGTATTCAACTATGAAACAACTCTTTCCATGAATTTGTATGAGAATATTCTTTCTTTTCGTATATGAATCATTGCAATCACTTTCTTTAAAGTAAGATTCTATAAAACAATAAAGCTACTAAATAAATGTTTCAATATCAATATGTATGTTAAGCAAAACGATAGTGAATTTTTGTACTAGATTTTAATGCATGGAATATTGTTGAGATATCAATAGGGTAATGAATCAAGTAAAATTAGATATAAAATGGATAAATATCAAAATTATACATGAACTTTCTATACAATGTGATACATTGATTTTGATTTTGAGCAATTTATACATAAAATTTTGATTCAAACCATTAAAGACTATTATCGACTATACGTCTATTATTGTATAGATAAATAATTATATTCATCGAATGTAAAAACAAATGAATGTAGTTATTTTTTAAAAATATATACAATTGAATCAAATCAAAGTTTCACGTGTCTAATTAAACCAAAATAAAAGCTTCATGTGTGTATATAATTGTAGCAAATCAAATTCACATATCACATTCCACATTTAATCGAAGTCAAAGTGTAAATTTTAGATTAAAATGAAGATGATGCTTGGGGTTTACCACTTGAAGAACTCCATTGTAGCTCCCATCAAGGTTTTCTAATATAACTCCTAACAATGTTGTCCTCGAGACAATGCTGTAAAATGTTGTCGCCCATTGTTTCTAATCACAAGAACATGGAAAATGTTAGTTCATTAACAACTTCATAAATGAGTAAACTTACATAATGAAATGGAACAAGGGGAAACAAAATCCCTACTGTATCCATGAGCAATTGGACGATGTTCATAGGGTTCATCTCAACAAATGCGGTCTCTCGAGAAGTTTCAATATTCAAAGGCTCGAAATTGAGTTTCAAAAAGGAGGATGGGACATCTTGATCAAAGTTATAGTTGCAATCAGAGCTTAGGAAACATTGGGGTTCACCAACTTCAACCATCCTCATTATCTGTTCCATTATTGCATCAAAGCTACCAAATTCCCTCAAGTATTGAAACCCATTTAGAGTCTCCATTCCACCGTTTCCATTGTGTTGCCATAGTAATTCACCCATTATTGCCAACTTAAACAGCTCTTCCATGGCTTCCACAGCTTGTTCGATGATTTTGTTCTTGTTCAGATCAGCTCCTATCGAGACCGCCATAAAAAGATCACTTGCTCGGTTCATATGATTGGGTTTAGCATTCGTCGATGATTCCGAGCCCGGTGAATTTTGTGGGGATGGAGGATTATACAATAAAGGGGAGCCAGAATTTTCATTATTTTGTACAAAATAATCCTCCTGGGAAATAAAACATCAACAAGTGGTCGAGATAATAAGGAGAAAATGGCTTAACTTCTTATTGTATTCTGTTTCCATCATAATGAAATGGACTTCAAAATATAGTATTATTATTTTTATACTATTTTCGTTTCTAATGAAATAAACAGGCCTCAACTTCATGATTTTCTATTCAAAATGACGTTTCTTTTCAAATAGAATTCAAAATCTAAAGTTATTTTAATACTATTTTCATTTCTATTGAAATAATTAGGCTTCAACTTTCTACTTTTCTTCTTGAAATGATAATTATTTTGGTCATCATCAAATAAACTTCAAAATGTAGGGTCTTTTCATTCTACTTTCATTTGTATTTAAATAAACAAGTTTGATTTTATTTTCAAAATGATATTGGTCATCATCAAATAGACTTTAAATTCTAGGGTTTTTTTGTACTCTAAAGAAATTTGGGTTTTTTTTTTTTTTTTTTTTTTGGAAAAAGTGATTAGCATGAACCTTAGCCGTAGATTTGATTTAGGAATGGCTAGAAATATTCTTTTTCTTTTTCTTTTCTTTTTTTTTTTTTTTTGAAAAAAGTGATTAACATGAACCTTAGCTTCATAGATTTGCTTTAAGAATGACTAGAAATATTTTATGTTTAGCAAATTAGATCGATTAAACTTACGAAAAATAATATATTTTCTAACAAAGTATCAAAAACATGAACAAAATAAAAAGAAAAAGAAAAATTACCATTGGATTTATTTCGGGAGGAGGATTTGCCCCAAAGCAAGTGGTTGTAATTAACCTCAATTTCATACCTGTGTGCTTCTTGTAATCCCACCATAGGACTAATTGCCAAAAGAAAAGAAGAAGAAGAAATTAAACGCTTGCCAAATGTAACAGCCCAATTTCGACCCTATTCGGAACGGTGGTTTCGAGACCACGAATCCGAATCGGATTAATATTTTTTTATTTTTTTATTTTTTTATATATATTATTTTCTATGATTTTATATGTGAATTATTGTGTGTGAAAAATTTCGTATAATAATAATTGTTTCAGTGCTTAATTTTGAATAAAGGATTAGATTGCATAAAAAGATAATAGGATAATTGAAGAGGTAAGTATTAAATTGATGATGGCTTCTTAAGTGAGGGATTGAAAGTGCAAATTAGCCAAAAGTTTAGTTAGTGCCGGCCATCATTTGCATGTAATAGTGATTGACAAATTTCCATTATCTTAATATATTAACTATTATTTTTAATTGAATGAAATAATAATAAACTAAGAAAAGATGAAGGGTGTTCATCTTTTCTTCTTCAAGTGACCGAAATTGTTAAAGAAAAAGAGAAAAAGAAGAGTTCAAGCTCTCTCCATTTTCGGCACATGCATGATCAAATAAGGTTAGTAATTAAACTTAGTTTTTGTTAATTTCAACATTTTGGAGATTGTTGTCATGCACATTAACTAGCCCATATTCAAATTTGTGTTTTGGTTGTATGTTTCGAATGTGGCCATGGATAGAAATTGGGTGATTGTTTGATTTACGATGGTACATGTTATAAGTGAGCTAGATTAATAAGATTTCTTTAGAACTTTAGATGGATTTTGGTATAAGTATGTTTTGATAAAAAGGAAATTTTAGAAAGGAATAAATAGCAAAATAAAATGGAAGAAATGAGTTGGAAAAAGGGTAATGAACATTCGGCCCTTGATGGAGATGGTTAAATTGTTGATATTTTTGTGTTTTGGGCTATATGGACTAAATTGTAAATAACTTAAATATTGGGGGTAAAAATGGTAATTTGTATAATTATGTATTTTGGATTAAATTGAATGGAAATGTATTTGAATGGGTTTAATTTGTAACTATTTAGATCAAGAATAAAAAGGAAAGGAATTGGATCGGGGAAAGGCAAAATTAAACGAGTAGCCGGGAAGCTTAATTTGTCAACTTTTGATGTAAGTTTTAAGCAATTGGAAAGAATTGAAATTTAGCCTATATCGATATACATGTGTTAAATGTTATTAAGTATGTTTTATTTCAAATTGCCGAATGTATAATTATTTTTTTTTTAGTATGGATTGGTTGATGGTACATTGGTTAGTATATGACTTGATACAAGCATTGATATTTGATTTGGATGAGCTTGTATGTAAAGAGGTTAAGGTAAATAATTATATTCGAATAGGTGATTATGTATTTTTATGGGCATTAATGGTTGCCGAATATGATGGGTTGTGATAGAAGAATGATTTATGTATATTAGATGTTTTAATTGAGTATAGATAATGTTGATAATGAAATTATATGTACTTATGTGATTGAGGAAATATTCGGTTAAGGGCACTATGTGTGCGAGTTTTATCACAGAGCACTGTGTGTGCAAAATCGGTCAATTGGCACGAAATGTGCGGAAAATACGCAATGGCACTAAGTGTGCGATACATTGCAAGTAATGGCACTAAGTGTGCGATACATTACTGGTATTTAGCACTACGTGTGCTCATTATCTAAGCAATGGCACTAAGTGTGCGATACATTGCAAGCAATGGCACTAAGTGTGCGATACATTGCAAATAATGGCACTAAGTGTGCGATACATTACTGGTATTTAGCACTACGTGTGCTCATTATCTAAGCAATGGCACTAAGTATGCGATACATTGCAAGCAATGGCACTAAGTGTGCGATACATTGCAAGTAACGGCACTAAGTGTGCGATACGTTACGTAAAAATTTGCACTACATGTGCGGGTGGTTAAATTGACTAGAGACCTTGATAATTGAATGAAAGAAATCGAGACATGGTATACAGGTAAGTAATATATGATAGTTGAATGCTTAAAGCTAATGAGGTAAGTTGTTTCGAGTTCATGAATATTTGCAATAAGGTGAGTTCATTAATTTTGGTTTTGATCGGATGGGATATATAGTACATGACTATTCGGGTTGGAACTACTTGAGTATGTGATAAATGTTAAACATTGGAACATGATATATATATATATCTATGTGATTATGTGTTAGTTAAAAATTAGGAGTAAGTTGTTTAAATCCGAAATAAGTATTAGGTGTATATGGTTACCATTGCTTATTACTTACTAAGCTAAGATAGCTTACCATTTGTGTTGAATTGGCTATTTTATAGATCTTTGAAGACTAGCTCGTGCTTGGGGATCTTCTTCAGTGTCGATCACATTATCACTTAATTTTGGTATTTCATAAGTTGTATCTCTTTTGAATTTATGGCATGTATAGTCTAAGTTTCTTAAGTGGTTCGAATGATATGTATATGTTTGCATGCCATGCTAAAAATGGCTTATCCCTTTTGGCTTAAACTTATTTGTATATGTTTCTTTATTTAAGTTGGGTTGAGCTCATTTGAATTATGAATTTGTTAATTGAATATCTTAGTATACTTACATATTAAAAGACCATTTCATGATAGGTCTATGTCAATTTGACTTACTAGATAAGGAATAAATATTTGTATGTATATATATATATATATATAGATGCATGCATGGATGAGGTTTGGATGATTATTTGTTTCGGCATATTTGTTTGAAAGCATTAAAGTGATTAAACATAGATGGAATATATTACATCATGTGCATGTGTAATTAAGGTGAGATCTTAAAGAGTTATCAAAAGTGTATTTTTTGTGAATATTCGGTTAAGGCATATTTTATTTAGGACATTAAATTTTTCATCTTTGAGAGATGTTATAATTTTTGATATGTGTTAATAATAGCTAGTTCATTGTTATGATATTAATAAGGTATACTTGTATTGATATATATATTTAATGCATATGGCTTAAAATGTTATATGCTCGATTGTATGTGATAATGGAAATGAATTATGTGTTTTGTAAGGACCAATGAATGGTATTTTACTATATGTTTATATTTAGGCAATATTTGTTGTAAATAAATAATTTGATAATAGACGAGCTATACATGTGTAATTGAAATATTATGAAATGGTATGAAAATTTGTTCATGATAGTTCGAGAGAATTGCATAGATTTGGTACTTGGTTTTGTGATGTTCAGAACCTAATCCGACGACGGATACGGGTTAAGGGTGTTACACCAAATCCATTTTTCAAAGAAAAATCCCTGGGAAAAGTTAAGAATAATTAAGAAATACTTACACTTCATCCCCTGCTACAACTATATTTTGAATGTTCTCAAAATAACCATTCTTTGAACACTTTCAAAATATTATTTTGTTGGATATCATCACTCTTGTTTTCACCATTTTCACCTATATTGGCCAAAAAAAAAAAAGATTTTTTTAGTTTAGTTTACCAAGTTTATCTATCTTTCTATCCATCTATAAAATTTTAAATTCTTTTTCCCCTGAATCAACATCAATCAAAATGATAGAAAAATCTTGGAAAAATGCAAAATAAAAAAATTGAAGAAAAAAGGATAGAATCATCTATAAATGTTTAATAAAACTAAAAAAATAGTTTAATTTACCTAATAATCTATCTATTGAAATAATTAGGCTTCAACTTTTTGATTTTCTTTTCAAAATGATATAAACTTCAAAATGTAGGGTCTTTTAATTCTGTTTTCATTTGTATTGAAATAAACAGGTTTGATTTTTTTTCAAAATGATAGTGCTCATCTTCAAATGGACTTTAAATTTTGGGTTTTCTTTTCTACTCTAAAGAAATCTGGGTTTTTTTTTTTCTGAAAAAAAAAAGTGATTAACATGAACCTTAGCATCATAGATTTGCTTTAGGAATGACTAGAAATATTTTATGTTTAACAAATTAGATCAGACTAAACTTCTAAAAAGTATAAAAAAAATGAACAAAACAAAGAAAATGAAAATTTACCACTGGATTCATTTCAGAAGGAGGATTTGCCCCAAACTGGTTATAATTAACCTCAATGTCATACCCAGTAGCTTCTTGTAATCCCACAATAGGACTAATTGCCAAAAGAAAAGAAGAAGAAAAAATTAAACTCTTGCCAAATCCATTTTTGAAAGAAAATCCTGGGAAAATTAAGAATAATTAAGAAACACTTACACACACTTCATCCCCACGCAACTATATTTTGAATCTTCTCAAAATAACCATTGTTGAACACTTCCAAAATATTATTTTGTTGGATATCATCACTCACGTTTTCACCATTTCCACCAATATTGGCCATCTTAAAAAAAGTTTTTTTAGTTTAGTTTATCTATCTTTCTGTCTATCTATAAATTTTAAAATTCTTTTTTCCTGAATCAACATCAATCAAAATGATAGAAAATCCTTTCAAAAATACAAAATAAAAAATTTGAAGAAAAAATGATAGAATCATCAATAATTGTTTATTAAACTCAAAAAAAAAAGAGTGTAATTTACCTAATAATCTATCTATCTACAAATTTTTAAATTCTTTTTTTCCCTAAACCAACATCAATCAAAATGATAGAAAAATATTTGAAAAATACAAAAATAAATTAAAAAAGCACAAGGATAAGTATTTTTAAAAAAAAAAAAAAATAATCCATAAATGTTTTATCTGTAAGTGTCTTTGAAAAAAATCTTTCAAAAAGAAAAAAGAAATTCATACCTTAAACAAAAAGTGACAAATTTGCCTTCTTCCTCAGGAGTACAACATAAAATTTATCATCTTTCTCAGGAGTACAACACTAAATTTATATACATATATTTCAGAGGAAAAGTAAATGGTGAGTAAGAAAGGAGCGCCAAGAGAAGAATGTTAAAAACTACTGCTGAGGGTAAATAGACAGTTCATGAAAGTGTGTGTGTGTGTGTGTTTTTGTATTTTTCAGTCAATCAGGTTTTTTTTTTGGGGTTCTTTCTCAGGTGTACAACACTATATATATTTGAGGGGAAAAAATAAATGGAAAAGAGTGTTGAAATGTTGAGGGTATTTGCTGACGTGGCACTTCTTTAAAATATGGACAGTTCATAAAAGTGTGTGTGTCTGTGTTTTTTTTTTTTTTTGCTTTCTATTCTCTGTCATTTTTTTTTGGTGAAACATAAAATTGAAATTATTAAACCCTATTTTTTTATACTTTTTCTTTTCTTTTATTTTAAATGTTTTTTCATATTAGTTTAATTAAGAAATTGTGAACAATTTTGAGCATAAAATTATATAAAAATATTTTTCAATGTATGTATATATACCTGCTATAATTGTTAGGGTTGAATGCAGGCAATATTGAGTATTCAATTATTAGGGATTGGATAAAGATAATTGAGAGTAGGGAAGTGGGTGAGATTGAAGGATCTTGTGTGCAGATTTTATCTAAGCATCCAAGCTTAAGGGATTATTATTCAAAAGGTATGATTTTGGGATAACTTTGTTTTTCCTTCTAGTGGTGGCATTTTGTTTTCAGTATGATATCAAAATTTTCTATGAAACGTAGTGATTTATGTAATAATTTGGTCGTGTTGAAATGTACGTGAATTAATAGTAATTTTGTGTGGGTTATGGAGATTGTGTTTACCATTAGGAGCAAAAGATGAGTCCGTTCTTGAGGAATGGTTATTCTGGGGTTGAGATGATAGAAGAGGCTGTGGGGAGTTGAGTGACCCAAGGTTTTTGTGCCACTTGCCGGCCAATGATTGAAAGGGTGGTTTTTATTCCCTTTTATTTGTTTTGTGCTCTATACCCATTCAGCTGGTTTGTTGTACGATGAAGTGAATTTTTTTTATTTCTTCATAAATTAATTATGCTTTCTGACTTTTGTTTGTCAACATTAGTCTTGGTTGTCGCATTGGAAAAGGTAGAACGAAGCTCAGGGTGACTAACAGGAAGCAGTATAGCCTCTATCCAGAAAAGTGCGGCTCCTGAGGTTATATGTGGGACTTTATAAATTGTATATTTGAAGTAAAAACTCCTTAAGTAGTGCAAATGGTAAAACTCCCTTATATGATACGGATCCTACTTGCACTCATGGATGAAGCCTATACGGGTTCTACCATTGGAGATGGAGGAGGAGACTCTGGGTCCGAGGAAAGCTGTACGACTGATGTCACTGATCCTGTGTTTCTGGAACTTCTTAAGGATGAAAATGATGGCCTTGCTGTATGGTCTTCAATTGATAAAACTCCATTTACAATTAGATTAAAGCAGTTACAAACATAGTATTACTAGAGGAAAGTATAGTTTTCTAACGATTTCAGGCTTTTTTAATTAGGAATTTGTTTCTCAGTGCTCTTGTGGAGTGCTTTGCTTTTTAATTTTTAGATTGTTCATTTTCTCTGTATCAAGTATTTTGAATTTCTATTACTGCAAGTAAATGGAACACTTTGCATTTCTAAATTAAGGCTAGCTTACTTTAATATTGTACGCTCTTCCAATAGTACAATATCATATTTTTGAGCTATGAATTGTGTATATAACTAGGCTAACCTGGTTTTTGTTTGTTTTGTAATAATATCCCTTTTTTTTTCTGTAGTTTGAAATAAGTCGACACTTGACAGAAGATTGATTGTTTCAGGAACGCCATTGGACTTCTCCTGGGGTTGCCGCAGTACTACAAGCTGCAACAAATAGCCCTCAGTCTGATAGATTAAAGCAGATACTCAATATCACACCTAGGCTTCTTCATATGTATTTTACTGTTGCTTTGCGCGATGCAAATAACTGTATGTTTTATTTTTATTTTTTTAAATCCATTTGATATCCTTTTTAGTGCTTTTATAACTCTATCTGCAGGATGTAGCTTTAGTTTAAGTGTCGATACTCATTGCTTGTATCTAAATTTGTGTTCTTGCCTCTCTTTTATAGCATTAATCTTTGCATTAATTCCCATTCTGATGGCTAGAAATTCTACATTATTTCTTGACAAGAACTATATGTATGAGGTTTGTATACATTTTCGAAATATTAGTTCTGTTATTGTATTTCTTGTGGGGCTGCTACTGTTGAAGAATGGCCTCCCATGCAGCCCATGCAATGTCCAGAAGCAGCACGTGCAGACTTGCTATGCTGGAACCATTATTTTATGGGCACTAAGTGCTTATTTTTGTTGTTTTGTAATCCCATGATAATGTAACTTAGTTTGGTTAACTTTGAACTATGTTAGGTTATTATTTTATGTCATTTTGATGGTTATTGAGCTGATTATATCAGCTATACAAAGTGTACAAGTTATTACTTTCTAGTTTCCATAAAATTTAGTGGGATTAGGTAAGTATTAGGTGATGATTTGCTATGATTTGTATTATCTATAGCAGGTATATGTAATGGCAGTGTATCAATGATGTTTTGTAATGAAAATCATTAGTTTTCATTCAAATTTTATGCTCATTTTCTTGCTCTTATAGTTTTCTCTGCAAATTCCTTGTTCTTTCTTTTCTTTCTTCTGCTGAAAGCATCGAGCCTTGCTGCTCAAGCTTCAGCTATAATTGCTGTTTGTTGTCCAAAGTTCCAACAATTGGTATCTAGAGCTTCTATCTTGGAGGACCTGTTATTTGAAAGCTTGAAATCGAATGGCTACACCTAGTTATACACCACCTGCACCACCAGTCTTTAATGGTGACAGTTTCCACATATGGCAGGTTAAGATGAGGACTTACCTGTAGGCCTTCGATTTGTGGGAAGTGGTGACTTAAGATATTGAGCCAGCACCCCTTCGAGCCAATCCAACTGTGGCTCAGATAAGGTAACATTCTGATGAGAGGACCAAGAGGCACAGGGCTATGTCATGCATCCAGAATTGTGTGTCAGATGTGATCTTCACAAGGATAATGGCTTGTGAGACACCTAAGCAAGCCTAGGACAAGTTGAAGGAAGAGTTCCAAGGGTCTGATAGAACCAGACAGCAGCAGCTCTTGAACTTGAGAAGGGACTTCGAAAACCTGAAGATGAAAGAAGAGGAGACTGTGAAACAGTACTCAGACAGAATAATGGCTGTTGTAAACAGCATAAGGCTCCTAGGTGAGCAGTTCAATGAAGCAAGGATAGTTGAGAAAGTGCTATCTACCTTACCTGAAAGGTATGAAGCAAAAAATCCTCCATCGAGGACTCAAGGGACCTCTCCAACATCTCCCTAACTGAGTTGATTAATGCTTTATATGCCCAAGAGCAAATGAGGGCAAGTAGGAATGAGGAGCACCAAGAAGGTACTTTCCAAGCCAAGGCTAGGACTTCCTCGAGCACTTCTACCTACAGAGGCAAGAGGACATGGAAAAATAGGCCTAAGCCTGTTGCTTCAAGGAGCAATGACCAGCTTTGTAAATTTTGCAAGAAGCCTGGTCATCCAAAAGAAAGATGCTGGTTCAGGCCAGTGCAACATGCCAATATTTCAAGAAGAAGGGACATGTTGAAAAGGTTTGCAAAAGTAAGGCCAAACCAAGACAAGCACAAGTACAACAGCCAAAAGCTGAGGCTCGAGTGGCTGAAGATGGCAGTGACCATGAGGAGCAAGTCTTTGCTGTGTCATGTTCTAGTGGGCAAAAGAAAGGTTCAGAAGGATGGCTCCTAGACAGTGGTTGCACTAACCACATGTCACTTAATGCAACCATCTTCAAGACCTTGGACAGGAGGTTTCAAACCAAGGTCAAGGTTGGAAATGGACAGTTCATAAAGGCTGAAGGCAAAGGGGATGTCTTGATATCCACTCCAACAGGTAACAAGCTCATTACAAATGTGCTCCTTGTGCCTGAAATTGACAGGAACTTGCTTAGCATAACACAACTACTGGACAAGGGCTTCTCAGTAGAGTTTAAAGGCAAGAAATGTCAGGTTGTTGATCCAAGTGGGTCAAAGATCATGGCAGTCACTATGACTGACAAGTGTTTTGAAGTAAACTGGTCATATGTCTCAAGCTCGGCCTATCTGACCTCAATTGATAAGTCCAAACTATGGCATCAAAGACTTGGACATGCAAATTTCAAATCGATGTCCAAAATGATCAGTGAAAGTCTAGTGGACAACTTCACCAACTCAGTGATCAATGAAGGTGTTTGTGAAGTGTGCCAATTAGGAAAACAAGCCAGGCATCCATTCCCCTTGAATCAGGCCTGGAGAGCATCAGAAAAGCTTCAACTTGTGCACACTGATGTGTGTGGACCAATGAAGACAGAACCACTCAGTGGTAGTGTGTACTTTATCTTGTTCATTGATGACTTTACAAGATATTGTTGGATTTATTTTATGAAGCACAAATCTGAGGTAGCTCAAGTGTTCTTGAAATACAAAACTCAAGTTGAGATAGAAACAAAGTTGTAAAATAAAGACCATAAGGTCGAGATAATGGAGCCGTGAGTACACTTATTTCGGTTCGTGCTAGTTGCATTGAAGTGGAATCAAACAACAACTTACAAATGTTTATACTCCTCAACAAAATGGAGTTACTGAAAGGAAGAATAGAACCTTGATGAATATGTCCAGGTGTCTGTTGTTTGAGAAGAATGTTCCCAAAAACATGTGGGCTGAAGCAGTGAACACTGCTGTGTATCTACAAAATAGACTTCCCTCTAAGGCCCCGGCTCAAAAACACCATTTGAAGCTGGTTCGGGTTTAAGCCATCATTGGCTCACCTTAGAACCTTTGGTTGCTTATGTTATGCACTGAGTTCAATTTCTTTGAAAGAAGCAAGCTTGATGAGAGAGCTCAAGCAGCATACTTGTTGGCTATAGCTTAATCAAAAGGGCTATAGAATTCTGATTCCCTTGACAAACAAAGTTCTGGTCAATAGGGATGTGGTGTTCAATGAAAAGGCAAGCTGGGACTGGAAGAAAAATGAACCTGAGGCAACTTCTCAAGAGCAAATAGTTGACCAAGTAGAACCTGATCAAGTGGAACCTGAAATGGACTTTGATGATGCTCCAGTCAGGGGTACAAGGTCCTTGGCAGAAATCTATGAGAGGGCACAAGTAGCTATTTTCGAGCCAACCTACTTTGAAGAAGCTCAAACACACCAGGGTTAGCAACAAGCTATGCTTGATGAAATTCACATGATCGAGAAGAACCAAACCTAGGAGTTGGTTGAAAAGCCTTCAAACAGAAAGATAATAGGTGTGAAGTGGGTCTATCGTGCCAAGCAGAATGCTGATGGGAGCCTAAACAAGCTAAAAGCCAGGCTAGTTGTCAAGGGTTTCAGCCAAAAGTATGGCCTAGACTACATGGAGACCTTTGCTCCAGTAGCCAGGCTTGATACCATAAGAATCTTTGGTAGCTTTAGCCGCATGTGAGCAGTGGATGATTCACCAATTAGATGTGAAGTCGCCTTCTTAAATGGCCTTCTTGAGGAAGAAATTTACATAGATCAACCTCAAGGTTTCATTGTTCCTGGTAAGGAACATATGGTCTATAGGCTCAAAAAGGCACTTTATGGCCTAAAACAAGCCCATAGAGCATGGTATGCTAGAATTGACAGTCATCTGCTGAATTTGGGATTTGAGAGAAGTGCCAGTGAACCAACATTGTATGTAATGAAGAACAAATGTGAAACACAGCTCATAGTGTCCCTTTATGTTGATGATCTCTTGGTGACAGGAGGAGAAAATAATGCTTTGAATGACTTCAAAACCAAGATGAAGGAGGTGTTCGAGATGTCAGACTTGGGCCACATAACCTATTTCCTTGGAATGGAAGTGAGTCAAATTGAAGGAGAAATCTTCCTGAGTCAGCAAGCATTTGCTAAAAAGATTCTAAATAAATTCTCTATGCAGATAAGCAAACCAACGAGCACTCCTATGGCTGTTGGAGTGAAACTGTCAAGCCAATGTGACTATGATCTTGTAGATGAGTCCGCCTACAGAAGCTTAGTGGGGTGTCTACTTTATTTAATAGCAAGCAGGCCAGACATTATGTTTGCTGTGAGTATGCTATCAAGATTCATGCATTGCTCCAACAGGAAGCATCTTCAAGCTGGAAAGAGAGTGCTCAGGTACATCAAAGGGACCCTTAGTTATGGCTTAAAGTTTAGCAAAGCTAAAAACATAAAGCTTGTAGGCTATACAGACAGTGATTGGGCAGGATCAAAGGATGACATGAAGAGTACCTCAGGCTATGCCTTCACACTTGGTTCAACAATGTTTTCTTTGGTGCTCAAGAAGAAGCAAAACACGGTGGCTCAATCAACTCAACTGGTTTGAGTATGTTGCTACGCATCTGCTGTGAATCAAGCCATATGGCTAAGGAAATTGCTTGGCGATTTGAACCTACAACAAGAGGGAGCAACAGAGATTTTATGTGACAACAAATCGGCTGTTGCAATTACAAAAAATCCTGTCTTCCATGGCAGAACTAAACATTTCAACATTAAACTTCATGTGGTAAGGGAGATGGAACAAGCTAGAATGATTGAGCTGATTCATTTGCATTCGAAAGTCGATTGTCGATATTTTTACCAAGGCCCTCAATGCAACAAGGTTTATCGAACTAAAAAAGAAGCTAGGAGTATGAAACATGGAGTCCAAGGAGGAGTGTTGAAGAATGGCCTCCCATGCAGCCCATGCAATGTCCAGAAGCAGCACGTGCAGACTTGCTATGTTGGAACCATTATTTTATGGGCACTAAGTGCTTATTTTTGTTGTTTTGTAATCCCATGATAATGTAACTTAGTTTGGTTAACTTTGAACTATGTTAGGTTATTATTTTATGTCATTTTGATGGTGATTGAGCTGATTATATCAGCTATACAAAGTGTACAAGTTATTACTTTCTAGTTTCCATAAAATTTAGTGGGATTAGGTAAGTATTAGGTGATGATTTGCTATGATTTGTATTATCTATAGCGGTATATGTAATGGCGAGTGTATCAATGATGTTTTGTAATGAAAATCATTAGTTTTCATTCAAATTTTATGCTCATTTTCTTGCTCTTATAGTTTTTCAAAGCAAATTCCTTGTTCTTTCTTTTCTTTCTTCTGCTGAAAGCATCGAGCCTTGCTGCTCAAGCTTCAGCTATAATAGCTGTTTGTTGTCCAAAGTTCCAACAGCTACCTTGCGGTTATGTACTACCCTCTAGATACATTAATTATTTGGGTCCATACTGAAGTGCTTATGTTAGGCAAATGAAATGGTTTTGTATAGATTCAAAGCTTTTCTTGTAAATGTCCATGTAATAGGACATCAATTTAGATTGAGATTGGAATGGCTTGTATTTACGAGAAGCTATATTTGTGCGAGTTGGCGTAACGCTCCTAGAATTCATGCTTGCTTCGTTTCAGCGTTCTCGGATTTTATTGCACTTTTGAGGGTATTATTCACTCAAGTTTCTCCTAGATTTTGGTTTCCCAACTTGTATTAAGCATCTACATTAATTGTTACTGAATTGATTTTTAAAGGATTGCAATCCTTCCATCCTTTATTTTGTATAAGTTATGGTCCATTTAACCTTCTGCGCAAGCCTATAGTTGATGGACTCGGGTAAGCATGCCTGACCGTAAAAGGTCAATAATTACATCCCGTGTTTCGCTTTTCACGCATTAGGGATCTGACTTCATATGTCTTTTCTTCCTTAAATAGACAGAATTGGCGTTACAATTGTGTTGGGGTGTTGGAGAGCATGGCGGGGGTGGTGGGTCGCACAAAGATGCACTAGGAACTTTTTGAAAGTCCAGAGCTACTTTTGTATGAAAACCTTTCATCTAGGTAATATTTTCGTTTTCTCAAACAAAATTTCTTTCTAATGTTGGTTGTTATATGTTGACTTTAATCTCGATTTGGAAGTCGTCTAGGTGCGAGGTAGGAGTCTATCAACTCGATTGCAGGAACTTGAGAGAAAGTCATCACGATCGAGGCTTCGTGTTTTGTTATTACAACTATTGCAAAGCTTGCTACATATCACCACTAACCATTGCCGAGGCACGTGTAGCCTTGGGCAAGGTTATCGAATCCAATTTTGGACACTTACTTTGGTCAAATATTTGTAAAGAAGGAAATGAATTTTCTAACTTAATAATGTTGCTTTTTCGCTAACAATTCATATTCAGGTTGCTCGATCTCAAATATCGATTCAAGGGTTTGGTGGTGAACTCGTGATTATTTGGGATTAATGGATGACCTCGCTATCTGTCCTGTCTGTCTTGGAACCTTTCAGTGCCTTCACATGGGACCCCACACAATCCGAGCACGGTCCAACTGGAATGATGGAGGCACAAAAATTATTGCGCATATTCAATTTTACATTCTTGGTGAGCGGGGAAGGTAAGAGACCATGCCACTTACCCTCCCCTTGCGTACTACTTTCTTCTGCTTTTGAACAGATGAAACCAATAGGGTTCGGCTCTCTTCCATTACAATCTTCGACTAACTTTATTGTTTCGGATGCAGGTCCACCCTTCTATGATTTTTCGTTTACAGATATTCTTTCGAGAAGAAGATAGCAATGACCTTATCCTATAGAAAGGCTGTTGGGCCTAAATTATGCCCGGGCCCAGCACCAGTTTAAACCAAATCCAAATAAATAAAACAGAAACCCAAATTTAATTAAATAAAACAATCCAAGCCCAATAACTAACCCTAGCCCACTACCCAAATCACAAGGGAACAGAAAAACCCTAAATCTGCTGCGCCGCACGCCCACGTCAGCAAGACCTTCCTTCCAAACTCTCCACATCGTGCGTTTCCACTCCTCCGGTGGTTGAACCTACAAAATAGGAAGCAATACAACACGGGAAAGGAAGTGTAGTTGGAATGGGACTCTATTACATTTTGGGGGGATTTTTTAGGCTATAAAAAGGGGAATAATCGAATGTAACCGGGGGGGATTTTTGTTTTAAAAATAGGAGAGCAAAGAAACGCAGATTGTCAAAAGGAAATCCACTAAAGGTTTTTTTTGGCATATTTTTTCCCATCTTTTTCTGTTTTTTTTTCCTATTTTCGACATTTTTTTATATTTTTATTTTTTCTACTGTATATATATTAGAAACAGAGTATAAAAATGAAAAATAAAAAACCTACCTTTTTGCGAATTTCGGCCACCATGTGCGGTGGCCGGCGGCGGCGTCGGCGGTGGCATCGCGACGGTCCGACGACTGGATCTGGGCCTGAACTCGGAATGGGGGAGAGCATTTTAGTTTTTTTTTTCCTTCTCCCCCTGCTGAAATGAAAGAAATGGGATTTTTGTAAAAAAAATCAGCTTTTATACTGTTATAATACGGCGTCGTTTTGCTTGAGGGGGTCAGAGGCCAAAACAGCGCCGTTTTGGGCCTGTGACCTGTGACCCAACCCGCATGAGGCAAGGATTCGCGTTTTTTTAAGGGAGGGACTAATTGCGCATTTTTCCCCTCCGCTTTTTCATGGTTTTACAATCAAGTTTTTTTATTCCCAATTTGGCCCAAAGTTTCTCTTTTTGATTCAATTTGGTCCCTTTTTGATTATTTTGCTATTTTACAATTAAGTTAATTATTTCTTTATTTTTATTACCTCTTATTTTTATTACCTTTTTTTTATATGTATATTATTATTATATTTCTATTATATTTACTATTGTTATATATATTCTTGTTTACTTTAAATTTTTTTTATATATTATGATTATATCCATTATTTTCATTATTATTTTAATACTTACCCTTTTTATTATTATTATATTCATTAATTTTATTACTATATATTATTATTACCTGCCATTATTATTACTTTTTTATTATACTTATTATTTTATTATTACCCTTATTTTTATAATTACTATAATTATATTTATTATTAATATTATATTTATTATTATACCATTCTATTACTTGATATTTTTACCACTATTATTTTATTACTATCACTATTTTATTATACACATTATTATTCTTATAATTATATTTATTATTATATTTATTTTTATTTTTATTGTTATTATACCTATATTTTATTATTGCCCCTATTTTACATATATTATTATTATTAAAATTGTTTTTTCCTTTTATTTTTATTGTGAATATTTTTTTAACTTTCTTCATTATTATTATTACTATTTTCCATAACTGTTATTTATTTTTTTTAATACTATTATATTTTTTTAGCCTATTATTATTATTCTTATTATTCTTTTATTATTATTTGTTTATTGGTATATTTCATAGTTATTATTATAATTGCCTTTTCGTTACTATTTTCTTTTATTTCATTTTGTTTGCTTATTTTACTTTTTATCGTATTTTATTTCTACCTTTATTATTGTTATTCATATTCAATCACCGTAATGTTGTTATATAAACTAGCATAACAACTTGTTTTACATTTTATTTTATTCGATCCATTACGGTTTTCATTTCAAAACAAGCAAACCCTCCATGTTCTAAGGTTCGAAAGGAGTCGTACCCTAACTTACTGGGTTTCGATTTCTCTTTTCGAGTCTAAAGAACCTATTACTTTCTTTTAAAAGTTGAACAAAAACTTATCCTCGAGAATTCAAAATCATCGTGTCCTAACTCACTGGATGGGACGTTTTGTTATCTCGAGATAAGGATTTCAAAAAACAAAGGCAATATTCCGTGTTTGGTATTTTGGGAAATCGAGCCCTAACTTACTGGGTTCCGATTTTTCATTAGACCCCAAATAACCGAGTATCCTTCTTGATTTAAACACATTAATTTTGAAAGTCAAAGGACAAGCTCAATTTCGGGATTTGAAATGTTGTACCCTAACTTCATCGGGCGTGACATTTTACTTCCTCGAGATTAGAGGGTCCGATTGCTCATATTTTATTCAAGTTTTTTCTTTAAAATAGAAAGAATCGTATTTTAAAATCTTTCAAGTTTTCGATATTAGGACATTAATTAATCAATTAGGTACCAATTAGGGGCGTCACGAGGGTGCTAATCCTTCCTCGTGCGTAACCGACTCCCGAACCTGTTTTCTTAAAATTCGTAGACCAAAATGTTTTATAAGGTGGCCCAATCACACATCAAAAAAGATTGGTGGCGACTCCATTTTCCTTTTCAAAGTCGGCCCGTTTTCCAAACAAAAAAATAGTTTCGACAGCTTGGCAACTCCACTGGGGACCAATAAGAGAGTCAAGCCGTTAGAATTGATTGATTAATGTCCCTTTATTGAAAATTAAAATTTGATTTTGTTTCTTTTTCATTGCATGAGTTTGGGTCGTGTCTTATGTTTATTGTGATTTAAGTGTCTAGGGTACTCTTGCATCATATTGCATGACCGTTGTGGTCACACATTTTAAGTGAGAGTGAGAAGCTACTCCTTCGTGAGGTTTTCACCTCCGTGCAGGATAGTGAATCGCTTTCGGGATACATCCGTACCTATGTCTTCGTGAGGTTTTCACCTCCGTGCAGCCATAGGGAAATGTATTCCCCTGAACTGATCTCGGTCCATATGAGCCTATAATGGGTGAGGATCGAGGAATCTGTTGGTGCAGGTACCCTTGCTTTAGAGCCAAACCACATATAGAGAGCCCTAGGAACTTACCCTATGTAGAGCTATGCCAAACCCTAGTAATCACCCAGATAGGTGCTGTAATATTTTTTCATATGCTTTGAATTTTATCGCTGCTACATGATACTGACTTGTTGCGTTTTGTGATTGCATGTCATTTCATTTTAAAGAGGTTTCGGTTCACATTCGGTTACTAAATTAGGAGGCTTATTATGGAAAATGGATTCCTTGATAAAGTAGAGGATAATGCGGTCGTCCGAATATGGTCAGAGCAAACGCAATTAGGAAAAGGGGACAGCCTAGCCGAGGGATATACATCTGAGTTATGTGACTACACCCACATTAGTGTGACGCAAAATAACCTTCGGGAATTAAAAGAGATATGGGACCAGTGGGATGAAGAGGCTAAGCAGTTGTTCTATGGTAATTATGGGGATTTGCCTTACTTACTTGACATCAAGGTGGACGAGCATTTATTTCGGGCCCTCACTCAATGATTGGAATCCACGCCTATAGTTGTTTTACCTTTGGGAGGGTAGATTTGGTACCCACTGTAGAAGAATATACAGCTTTACTTCATTGCCCGAGGGTCCAAGTTGACAAGGCCTATTCAAGAGCCGCTTGTATCCCAACCTTTTTGAGAAGGTTGATGAATACTACAGGGATGAGTGAACAGTGGATTGCAGCGAGGGTCAAGCAAAAGGGTGAGTATAAATGCATCTCATGGAGGATTTTAAAGATTTGATTCTAGTGCATCCTGATGCGAAGAAGAGAGTTGACGTTTTTGCTTTGAGCATCTATGGTTTGATGGTTTTCCCTAGGGCATTAGGGTATGTAGATGAGGCAGTCTCGAATCTCTTCGACCGACTTGACAAAGAGGTCACACCCGTCCCTGCAATCCTTACCAAAATATTCAGATCTTTGAGCACTTGTCGGAGGGCAGGTGAAGGCAGATTTATAGGATGTGCGCAGTTATTATTGGTTTGGTTCCATAGCCATTTCTGGAAGGTGGATAAGGTTTCTTATCGGGTTTTTTTCCAAGAATTACTCTCCGTTAAAGGAGTTAGCAGTCACGCCCAAGAGAGATGACATATCAGAAGAAAACTGGATCGCGCTTCTTCAGAATCTACAAGAGGAGGACGTTGAGTGGAGAGCTCCTTGGTTGGTTCCCGACGAAATTCTTTACCGATGTAGGAGTTTTGATTGGGTCCCTCTGTTGGGAATCTGAGGAGCCGTTGGGTATGCTCCTTTGCTCGTGCTGAGGCAATATAGGTCAAAGTAATTTATACCGGCGACGCATGGGCTAGCTCAGTATGAATTTACGTATGGAGGAGATAAGTACAACAAAAGGGTTAAAGAGATTTCTAATGCATGGAATCAGACTCGACGAATGAAAAGAGATGCCGTAGGTCCCATGACGACCCTCGAATATAATGCTTGGTGGAGTAGGAGAATCAATAATGTCCCCAGACCGAAACAAGATGGTGCTCGATCGATAGAGGAATACCTGCAAGTAGTCCCTTCAGCGTTAGAAATCATGAAACAAGACTTCAAGGTAAAAACTGGAGTTAGAGAAAAGATAGAGCAACTCAAGAGGAAAAAATGCACTTGAGGTTAGATATTGATATCCGTAAATCGGAGAGGTGAGAAATTGAGGAAAGAGAAAAGAAAGGCCGAAGAAGATTTGGACAGTTTGAAGACTGACTACAAAAAATTGCATTTATCGATAAGGACTGCTGGGTTGGGCAAAACCTCAGAGCAATGGCGTCAAGAAATTCAAGAGGAGAGGGCTAAGGTCGATCAGTGGAAGAAGAGGTTTCATGATGCTCAAGCACAAAAGGACACGCTGAAAAAGACTGTGGGTGAGAGCCAAAGCGAAAATGAGATGTTAAGAGCTCGAGTAACAGAACTAGAGAGGGCATTGTGTCGAAGTCGCAACTCTATGGTGAAGTTGGAATCAAGCCTAAACCAGATTGAAGAGTTGAAAGGAAAAGTGGTAGAGCTCGAAACGGTGCTGCAAAATAGTGAGCTCCGGATCCAACTATTGGAGGCAAACAACGAGCGATGGAAAGAACAACTTCAACGATCTCAGAACCAAGTCAGAGAAAGAGACTACATTATGGGCGAAGCCGTGGTTCAGATACGAGAAGTGGCCGATCATCTGCAAACCTTAGCGGTTCAGGCGGATGTGTTAAGTATAGTATATGAGTCAGAGTCAGACCGAGGTCGAGAGTTAGCTTCGCTTCTTAAGAAAGTTAAAGCTTTGGGCATAAGGGCTAGGTCGTATATGTGACTCTATTTTATGCAAAGGATTTTGTTTTTTAAATAAGTATTCTAAAAGAAATTGAACCAGAATCGACTCCTCTTATTTTTGCATTCATATCATGCATCTGCATTGCATCATATCATATGCATTCAATATCACAAAAACCCTATTAACTAAAGATCATATTATAGTTATCCTTGAACATCACTACTACACTCGAAGAAAAATGAAAGTCATGGATCAAAGGTTAGAGAGGTTAGAGCAGATGCAGAAAGAGATGCATGACCAACTGCAAACTCAGATGCAAGAGCAGTTGGCCAAGATCCAACAGGATATGAGGGATCAAATGCTAGAATCCCAGAGAAGTATGATGAGCCAGTTGACACAATTGTTGATTGGAGGGCAGGATAAAGGAAAAGGCCCTATGGCTGACACTGGAGGCGGTATTGAAGACTCTGCTATCCTCAAGGCTTGGCCCCGAAAAATTCTCAGGTACAACCACCAAGAGTGTTTGTCAATATCAGGCCTCAGTATCAATCCGGTACCTCAGCACCGGTAAACTTCCCAACAGGCTCGAGCTCCAACCTTGGAGGCAGTTTGGAAAAACCGACGGTCCCTGATTTTGATGATGCAGCAGAAGAGGAAAAAGCAAAGGCAGAACTCCTAAAAGAGTTTGAGGATCGATGCAAATGGCTGGAAGAGAAGTTCAGAGCATTGGAAAGTGCTGATTACCAATGCGAGGTAGATGTTAAGAAGTTGAGTTTGGTCCCTGATTTGGTACTCCCACCAAAGTTCAAGATGCCAGAATTCGAAAAATATAACGGGACCAGCTGCCCTGAGGCCCACATTACAATGTTCTGTCGGAGAATGACGGGATATGTCAGCAACGACCAATTGTTGATCTACTGTTTCCAGGATAGCTTGACTGGGGCTGCAGCAAAATGGTACAACTAGCTGAGTTGTGCTCAAATCAAATCATGGAAAGATTTAACACAGGCCTTCATGAAACATTATGGCCATGTGGTCGATATAGCTTTTGTGAGGATCACACTACAAAACATGGAGAAAAAGTCAGGTGAAAGTTTTAGGAAATATGCCCAGAGGTGGAGGGAAGTCGCTACACAAGTCCAACCGCCGATGTTGGAAAAAGAAATGACCATGCTCTTCGTTAATACCCTAAAAGCACCTTTTATCAACCACATGTTGGGGAGTGCCACTAAGAGTTTCGCAGACATAGTAATGTCTGGGGAAATGATAGAGAACACGATAAGGTGTGGGAAAATAGAAGTCGGAGAAGGCACGAAAAGATCAGCTCCGAGAAAAAGGGAGAATGAAGTAGGCAATGTGAACTCGGGTTATTCAAAACCCGTTACTATCAGTCAACCGAGAGTAGTACCTGCGGGCCAGCAGGCCTCACCAAGAAAAAAGCCCAATACGAGGAAGAATGCCGAGAAATTCCAGTTTACTCCCATACCGGCGACGTATAAGGAGTTGTATAAAACTCTGTTCGATGCGCACGTTGTAGCCCCTGTCTACTTGAAACCGTTGCAACCCCCATATCCTAAGTGGTATGACACCAAGGTTCAGTGTGAATACCATGCGGGAGTAGTAAGACACTCCATAGAAAATTGTACCTCATTCAAAAGGCTAGTCGAAAGGCTTATCAAAGCAGATGTTGTGAAATTCGACGACGCACCTGGTGTGATAAATCCGTTGCCTAGTCATACTGATAAAGGGGTAAACGCGATAGTCGAGAGCATGGGGAGGAAAATCAAGCAGACGGTTGCTGAAGTAAGAACCCCATTGAAGGAGGTTTGGAAGGAAATGCAAAAAAGAGGGTTAGTTCCACAAGGGCTGGAGAGCAAATCCCAAGGTGCGAGAAACTACTGTGAGTTTCACGATAAAAAGGACCACGAGATCCAGCAATGCAGTGAATTCAGGGCCCTAGTACAAGGGTTAATGGATAAAAAGGAGCTGAAGTTCTTTGACTCTATTGAAGAAGAGGACGTATGTACCACAGAAGGAGGATCTGTAGAGAAGGGCCCTAGGGTCAATCACCCAGTAGTGATTATCACACGACCGAGGATCAACGAAACAGGAGCGAAAATAACATCGAGAGTTGTAATTCAAAAACCCGTGACCTTTCCTTATAAAGATAACAAGAGGGTACCTTGGGATTACAATTGCACCGTGACAGTTTTAGGGAAGGAGAGTTCGGCCGACATGCCAAACTCAAAAGCCGAACACATGGAAAGGAAATCCTCCGTGATCAGAGGGGGAGACGAGAAGACAGAGCCACTGGTTAATGAACCAGTAATAGAAAGTGGATCCAAGGAGTTTCTAAAGTTCCTGAAGCACAGTGAGTACAGTGTGGTGGAACAATTACACAAACAGCCCGCACGTATATCGGTACTGGCTTTACTTTTAAACTCGGAGGCACACGCAACGCGCTAATGAAGGTGTTGAATGAGACCTATGTCACCGGGGATATTTCGGTGAACAAGTTAGATCGCCTTGTTAGTAACATAAGCGCAGACAATTTCATCTCCTTCAATGACGATGAAATTCCACCAGGAGGCATGGGTTCCACCAAGGCTTTGCACATCACTACCCGATGCAAGGGGTATACACTACCGGGGGTATTAATTGACAACGGATCAGCACTGAACGTCTTGCCCCTATCTACATTGAACAGGTTGCCTGTAGACGGCTCTCATATAAAAGCATGCCAAAATATAGTGAGAGCATTCGATGGCACTGAAAGAAAAGTGATGGGGAGGATTGAGATACCCCACCTGATCGGGCCAAATACGTACGAGGTAGAATTTCTCATGATGGACATCAAGCCCTCTTATAATTGCTTACTGGGGAGGCCCTGGATCCACTCAGCGGGAGCCGTACCATCATCATTGCACCAAAAGTTAAAGTTGGTGACAGAGGGCCGGTTGATAATTATAAATGCAGAGGAGGACATCATCGCTTCTATTACTAGTGATGCGCCATACATCGAAAATGATACTGAGGCAATAGAGTGTTCCTTCCGATCATTAGAGTTTGTAAATGCCACTTTCATCATCGAAGGAAGCAGGATCCCGGTGCCCAAAATCTTCGAGGCAACAAGGATGGGCCTACAGCTGACAGTAGGAAAAAGAGCATTGCCTGGGAAGGGACTCGGAAAATACCTTCAGGGACGGGTTGAAGTACCGGGTTTGGTTGACAAGCACGATCGTTTTGGTTTGGGGCATAGGCCAGATGCCCAGCAAAGAAAAGAGGAATTAGAAAGGAAACGTGAGAGACGGAGGGCACGATTAAATGGTGTTGAGGTTAAATGGGGATCAATGACTTTTCCCCATATATCTAATACCTTCGTGTCAGGAGGAATCATTTATTCAGGGCCGGAAAATATCAATAAAGAAACGGTTGAAGATATGATGAGAGCTTTGAGCATCAACGCTGTGTCTGAAGAGAGTCAAAAGGAAGGGAACTTGGCGGGTATTCGCCCCTGTGAGCCTGGAAGTGTTCTGGACAACTGGACTGCGGAAGAAGTTCCTGTAGTTTTTAGGACTAAAATAGAGTAATGTTCAAAACTCACTTGTTGTTTCAAGCCTAGGAACAATAAGAATCTTTTGTGAAATAGGCTCATGTTCAAGCATCTTTACTTTCAATAAAAGTGCATTTTCCTTTCATACCGTGCAATTATTCTTTTCCTTCCCTTTCATTCCATTCATAATCATAACACATAAATAAATTATTCTTAGATTCACTGGGTATTCTTTCGTACCTGCCATAGGTCCCCAGATATCGATGTCATGAGCAGCGCTGCTACGGACCCAGAATTCCCTGATGAGCAAGACATGTGCTGAGAGGGATCTCGGGATTTTACAGATGACGAAGATTGTAGTTTATACCCGGATTTGTTAAGGATGGTAGAGCTGGAAGAAAAGCTAATCATACCTCACAAAGAGACAATTGAGAATGTGACTCTGGAAGAGGGGAAAGAGGTGAAAATTGGCACTTGCATAAATGAGGAAACAAGGTAGGATCTCATTAAACTTCTGCTAGAGTTCAAAGATGTCTTCGCGTGGTCATATCAAGACATGCCGGGACTGAGCGCTGATATTGCGGTACACCGTATTCCCATAAGAGAAGAATGCAAGCCGGTTTAATAGAAGCTCCGAAGGATGAGACCCGATGTTGCAGTAAGGATAAGAGAGGAGGTCAAGAAGCAATTTGATGCCGGGTTCTTACAAGTTGTGAATTACTCAGAATGGGTAGCCAATGTCGTCCTGGTTCCTAAGAAAGATGGGAAAGTATGGATGTGTGTCGGTTACAGAGATTTAAACAAGGCTAGCCCAAAGGACAGCTTCCCACTGCCTCACATCGACACTTTGGTGGATAACACGGCAGGGTATTCATTATTCTCCTTCATGGATGGGTTCTCTGGATACAATCAAATAAAGATGCATCCTGAAGACATGGAAAAGACCACATTCATAACCTTGTGGGGAACATTTTGTTACAAAGTGATGCCATTCGGGTTAAAGAATGCGGGACCAACATACCAAAGAGCCATGGTAACCTTGTTTCACGACATGATACACAAGGAGATTGAGGTCTACGTCGACGACATGATCGCGAAATCCCGAACAGAAAAAGAGCATATACAGGTTTTGAGAAAACTATTCTTGAGGTTGAGGAAATTTCAGCTGAAGATCAATCCAACCAAGTGTACTTTTGGGGCTAGATCAGGAAAACTGCTCGGTTTCGTAGTCAGTGAAAGAAGAATTGAGGTCGACCCGGATAAAGTCAAGGCCGTACAAAAATTACCCCTGCCGCGCACTCAAAAGGAAGTCTGAGGCTTTCTAGGGAGACTAAATTATATTGCCCGGTTCATTTCACAATTGACTGAGAAATGTGACCCAATATTTCATTTTCTTAAGAAACACAACCCCGGTATCTGGGACGACGAATGCCAGAAGGCTTTTGACAAGATTAAACGATACTTGTCTAATACTCCAGTGTTAATACCGCCCAGCCCTGATAGACCGTTGATTCTGTATTTGACGGTATTCGACAATTCAATGGAATGTGTGCTCGGTTAACATGATGAGACAGGAAGGAAAGAAAAGGTGATATATTACCTCAGTAAGAAATTCACTGAGTGTGAAATGAGATACTCGCCAATTGAGAAATTATGTTGTGCCTTGGTCTGGACAACTCAAAGGTTGAGGCAGTACATGTTGTACCATACGACTTGGTTAATCTCGAAACTAGACCCTCTTAAGTACATGATGGAGTCAACCGCCTTGAATGGAAGAATGGCCCGTTGGCAAATTTTGCTCTCCGAATTTGACATAGTCTATGTGAACCAGAAGGCTGTGAAGGGGAGTGCAATAGCTGATTTTCTAGCCAGTAGAGCGGTAGACGACTATGAGCCCTTGAACTTTGATTTTCCCAATAAAGATCTGATGTTTTGTAGTGACAACTGAAGAAGATACCCTAGAAGGTCGTCCTTGGAAGTTGAAATTCGATGGAGTGTCAAATGCTGTTGGTAATGGAGTTGGGGCAGTCCTGATATCCCCAAACGGAGACCATTATCCTTTCAATTGCAAGTTGGATTTTGACTGCACGAACAATATGACAGAATACGAGGCATGTATCATAGGAATTTGAGCAGCCATAGACCGCAAAGTCAAGGTACTAGAGGTGTATGGAGACTCCGCGTTGGTGATATATCAGCTCAAAGGAGAATGGGAAACGAGAGATCCTAAATTGATCATTTACCGAAAGTTAGTGTTGGAGCTAATTGAGGAGCTTGATGATATCACATTCTTTTATCTCCCGCGTGATGAAAACCAGATGGCTGACGCCTTGGCCACGTTAGCTTCTATGATCAGAGTAAATGAGCAGGAGAGTATGAAGCCTATCCAAATAAGTATCTGTGAGGCTTCGACTCACTGCTGCAATTTCGATGAAGAGGAGGAGAGAGTTTATCATCCTTGGTATCATGACATTCTGCGATATGTAAAGAGTCGTGAATACTCTGATCAAGCAACAGAAAATGACAAGAGAACACTGCGAAGACTTGCCAATGATTATGTCTTAGACGGAGAGATCCTGTATAAAAAGAGGAAGGATCAGGTGCTGTTAAGATGCGTCGATGCCGTCGAGGCTAGGAAAATTCTGAAAGAAGTTCATGAGGGTATTTGTGGGACCCATGCAAATGGATTTACAATGGCCAGGCGGATTATAAGATTCGGGTATTACTGGTCCACGATGGAAGGAGATTGCATCCGTTACGCCAAGAAGTGCCACAAGTGCCAGATTTACGGGGACAAAATTCATGTGCCTCCTTCACCTCTTTATGTTATGACTTCTCTGTGGCCTTTCTCAATGTGGGGCATGGACGTTATTGGGCCGATCTCGCCAAAGGCTTCTAATAGACATCGATTCATTTTCGTGGTCATCGATTACTTCACCAAATGGGTAGAAGCAGCTTCATATGCCAGTGTCACGAAGATGGCAGTTAGCAAGTTTTTGAAGAAAGAGATCATATGTCGTTACGGTATGCCAGAAAGGATTATATCTGACAATGCGTTAAACTTGAACAACAGCGCGATAGCGGAAGTCTACAGTCAGTTCAACATTAAGCACCATAACTCGTCGCCATATCACCCAAAAATGAATGGCGCCGTTGAGGCAGCTAATAAAAATATCAAGAAAATTGTGGGGAAAATGACTGAGACCTACAAGGATTGGCATGAAAAGTTACCACTTGCCCTCTACGCCTATCGAACATCGATTAGAACCTCCACCGGGGCAACACCTTTCTCGTTGGTTTATGGGATGGAAGCAGTCTTGCCCATCGAAGTTAAAATTCCTTCTCTCCGTGTTTTGTCAGAGCTGAAGTTGGATGAAGTGGAATGGGTTCAGTCTCGATACGATCAGCTGAATCTAATTGAGGAAAAAATATTAAGAGCCATCCGTCGTGGTCAAATGTACCAGAAGCGAATGATGCAGGCTTACAAAAAAAAAGGTCCACCCCAGAGTATTCCATGAGGGAGACTTGGTGTTGAAAAAGAACCTCCCTATGCAAAAGGACTTCAGAGAAAAGTGGATGCCTAATTGGGAAGGACCTTATGTTGTAAAGAAGGCCTTCTCTGGAGGAGCATTGATACTCATCGAGATGGACGGTAAAAGTCTGCCAAATCCAGTTAATGCAGACTCAGTCAAGAATTATTTCGCTTAGGAAGGAAATGGGCCAAGGCGAAAACCCGCAAAGGGCGTCTTGAGTTCCAAAAAAAAAAAACGGAGAGGCCAAGGTGAAAACCCGCAAAGGGCACCTTGAGACCAAAGGAGCTTTGAATTGAAAACCCGTAAAGGGCGATTCAAATGTTTGGGGCATGCGCTAGCCATCCTATACCTGAATTAACAAAGTGGAGATATGCTACATTTGCGGGGCATTGACAAAGTACCACAGATCTCCTAGACACATGTTGAACTCGGAATGGTCTTCAAAAGTTTGTACAGAGAAGCTCAGGCTGTGATATCTGGGGCACCAATTCCACCCTTTTTCATTTTTTGTACCTTAGCAAAATTTGTTTCCTTTGTTCAATCCATTCTTCACGGGCTTTGTCCCGAATAAATTTTAGTTTCATTCATCTCTATAATTTTTTTTTCAAGCATTTCATATTGAAATAATGATTAATGAACTCGTAACGCTTTCACAAAGGAAGTTTTGCGTATTACTCTGAAAGTCTCTAAATAATACAAGGATCTGAAACATGACAATTATTTAGAATTCACCAGGCTTAAAGGGCTCGGAACCCCTGAAGTAAGAGTCTAAGCAATGACGACATCTTTAGATTCTCTGTTAGAAGTATCAACTGAGCAAGACGACATACGCCACGGGTATCACCTTAACAAATGGCGAATAATCATAGCCCAAAAATTAAAAGATTGGATCATGCTCATGACATTTTACATCCATTCATATAGAATTCCTAATAGTTAGGAGCATATTTTGGTCATGACATCCTAATCATTTGGCATAAGCATAGACCCCATGAAGTCAATATTACAGGTAGGTTCCCCAGAGGACAATGTAGCAAAGTTGATGGGAGATCGAAGACGATGAGGCTTAACCCCCTAAGCAGTAGGGTAATAGGCCGAAAATTACAGATCTTAATTCCCTAAGCAGTAGGGTAACAGATCGAAGACGATGAGCCTTAACCCCCTAAGCAGTAGGGTAACAGGCCGAAAATTATAGATCTTAATTCCCTAAGCAGTAGGGTAATAGATCGAACACGATGAGCCTTAACCCCCTAAGCAATAGGGTAACAGGCCGAAAATTACAGATCTTAATTCCCTAAGCAGTAGGGTAACAGATCGAAGACGATGAGCCTTAACCCCCTAAGCAGTAGGGTAATAGGTCGAAAATTACAGATCTTAACTCCCTAAGCAGTAGGGTAACAGATCGAAGACGATGAGCCTTAACCCCCTAAGCAGTAGGGTAACAGGCCAAAAATTACAGATCTTAATTCCCTAAGCAGTAGGGTAACAGATCGAAGACGATGAGCCTTAACCCCCTAAGTAGTAGGGTAACAGGCCAAAAATTACAGATCTTAGTTCCCTAAGCAGTAGGGTAACAGATCGAAGACGATGAGCCTTAACCCCCCTAAGCAGTAGGGTAACAGGCCGAAAATTACAGATCTTAATTCCCGAAGCAGTAGGGTAGCAGATCGAAGATGACAAGCCTTAATTCCCTAAGCAGTAGGGTAACAGGCTGAAGATAGCAGATCTTATCTCCTCTGAGCAGTAGTGGAGCAGATCAAAGGCGGCCAGCCTAATCCCCTAAGCAGTAGGGCGACAGGCTGAAAATCACAGATCTTATCTCCACTGAGCAGGAGTGGAGCAGATAACAAGTCTTGTCTCCATGTATCGGCAATGGAGCAGACTAAAGATTACAGATCATATCTCCTTAAGCATTAGGGGAGCGAATCGAAACAAAATTCCTATACCCCTGAAGATGCAGTGGATGGAATGAAGATACCTGAAGAATGAAGCTACAAGAAACCAAGATTCCGCTAGACCGGGCAAAATTGGCCCTTTTAAAGTCTTTGCTCTATTCTCGTTACACGACAATGAGCAAATAGGGGCAGCTGTTGGGCCTAAATTATGCCCGGGCCTAGCACCAGTTTAAACCAAATCCAAATAAATAAAACAGAAACCCAAATTTAATTAAATAAAACAATCTAGGCCCAATAACTAACCCTAGCCCACTACCCAAATCACAGGAGAACAGAAAAACCCTAAATCTGCTGCGTCGTACGCCCACGTCAACAAGACCTTCCTTCCAAACTCTTTGCATCGTGCGTCTCCACGCCTTTGGTGGTTGAACCTACAAAACAGGAAGCAATACAACACGGAAAAGGAAGTGTAGTTGGAATGGGACTCTATTATATTTTGGGGGGATTTTTTAGGCTATAAAAAGGGGAATAATCGAATGTAACCGGGGGGGATTTTTGTTTTAAAAATAGGAGAGCAAAGAAACGCAGATTGTCAAAAGGAAATCAACTAAAGGTTTTTTTTTTTTGCATATTTTTCCCTTCTTTTTCTGTTTTGTTTTTCCTGTTTTCGACATTTTTTTATATTTTTATTTTTTCTACAATATATATATTAAAAACAGAGTATAAAAAAATAAAATAAAATAAAACCTACCTTTTTGCGAATTCCGCCTTAGGTGTGCGTGTGTGTGCATGCGACAACGTCGTCGGCGGTGGCATCGCGGCGGTCCGGCGACCGGATCTGGGCCTGAACTCGGAATGGGGGAGAGCATTTTAGTTTTTTTTTCCTTCTCCCCCTGCTGAAATGAAAGAAATGGGATTTTTGTAAAAAAAAAAATCAGCTTTTATACTGTTATAATACGGCGCCGTTTTGCTTGAGCGGGTCAGAGGCCAAAACGGCGTCGTTTTGGGCCTCGACCCGTGACCCGACCCGCATGAGGCAAGGATCCGCGTTTTTTTAGGGAGGGACTAATTGCGTATTTTGCCCCTCCGCTTTTTCGTGGTTTTACAATCAAGTTTTTTTATTCCCGATTTGGCCCAAAGTTTCTGTTTTTGATTCAATTTGGTCCCTTTTTGATTATTTTGCTATTTTACCATTAAGTTAATTATTTCTTTATTTTTATTACCTCTTATTTTTATTACCTTTTTTTTATATTTATATTATTATTATATTTCTATTATATTTACTATTGTTATATATATATTCTTGTTTACTTTAAATTTTTTTTTATATATTATGATTATATCCATTATTTTCATTATTATTTTAATGCTTACCCCTTTTATTATTATTATATTCATTAATTTTATTACTATATATTATTATTACCTGCCATTATTATTACTTTTTTATTATACTTATTATTTTATTATTACCCTTATTTTTATCATTACTATAATTATATTTATTATTAATATTATATTTATTATTATACCATTCTATTACTGATATTTTTACCACTATTATTTTATTACTATCACTATTTTATTATACACATTATTATTCTTATAATTATATTTATTATTATATTTATTATTATTTTTATTGTTATTATACCTATATTTTATTATTGCCCCTATTTTACATATATTATTATTATTAAAATTGTTTTTCCTATTATTTTTATTGTCAATATTTTTTTAACTTTCTTCATTATTATTATTACTATTTTCCATAACTGTTATTTAATTTTTAATACTATTATTTTTTTTAGCCTATTATTATTATTATTATTTTATTATTATTTGTTTATTGGTATATTTCATAGTTATTATTATCATTGCCTTTTCGTTACTATTTTCTTTTATTTCATTTTGTTTGCTTATTTTACTTTTTTATCGTTTTTTATTTCTACCTTTATTATTGTTATTCATATTCGATCACCGTAATGTTGTTATATAAACTAGCATAGCAACTCGTTTTAGATTTTATTTTATTCGATCCATTACGGTTTTCGTTTCAAACCAAGCAAACCCTCTATGTTCTAAGGTTCGAAAGGAGTCGTACCCTAACTTACTGGGTTTCGATTTCTCTTTTCGAGTCTAAAGAACCTATTACTTTCTTTTAAAAGTTGAACAAAAACTTATCCTCGAGAATTCAAAATCGTCGTGTCCTAACTCACTGGATGGGACGTTTTGTTATCTCGAGATAAGGATTTCAAAAAAAAAAGGCAATATTCCGTGTTTGGTATTTTGGGAAATCGAGCCCTAACTTACTGGGTTCCGATTTTTCATTAGACCCCAAATAACCGAGTATCCTTCTTCGATTTAAACACATTAATTTTGAAAGTCAAAGGACAAGCTCAATTTCGGGGATTTGAAATGTTGTACCCTAACTTACTGGGCGTGACATTTTACTTCCTCGAGATTAGAGGGTCTGATTGCTCATATTTTATTCAAGTTTTTTTCTTTAAAATAGAAAGAATCGTATTTTAAAATCTTTCAAATTTTCGATAATAGGACATTAATTAATCAATTAGGTACCAATTATGGGTGTCACGAGGGTGCTAATCCTTCCTCGTGCGTAACCGACTCCCGAACCTGTTTTCTTAAAATTTGTAGACCAAAATGTTTTATAAGGTGGCCCAATCACACATCAAAAAAGATTGGTGGTGACTCCATTTTCCTTTTTAAAGTCGGCCCGTTTTTTAAACAAAAAAATGGTTTCGACAAAGGCATCTCTGGAGTCCCTAATTTTATTGGAGTTTCTAGTTTTTAGATTCATCTTGTAAGTTTATTTTGATTATGGATTTTACTGTTAGCACATTATGGTGCATTCAACTGATGATGATGTATCATAGAATCATAGAACATAAATGGTGTAACTCTACTTCCAGGTTGAACTCTTTGTATACAAGGTGAAAATCAGTGATAAAAGATCTGACTTGCTTCACATTTTTTTTCTTTTTAATTTCATATTATTAACTTCAATTTTTGGAGTTAATTGTGCCTCTTTTATTCCTTTTCAATATATTTATTTCTTATTTTGATATTTCATTATTTTCTTAGGGAATAAATCTGAATTTTGGTTGAACGTGAATTGATAGCAGCATAAATGATTTGATGAAGATAATGGCTTTAATGACGCCCACTCCACCAGCATTTCTCCACCTAAATAGTTACCAACATTTCTTTTTGTTGCCTAAAACTCATTCCACAAATCATCTTAGCTACATCCAACCATATATTACATCATTCTAGTTAATATATTCGATGTCTTTTTACGAATAAATTCATTCAATTCCATCCTATAGTTGACAAAATGTTTAATTAAACTAAAAAAAAAGAGTTTAAATTTACCTAATAATCTATCTATCTGCAAATTTTTGAATTTTTTTTTGTTTTTACCTGAACCAACATCAATCAAAATGATAGAAAAATATTTGAAAAATACAGAAAATGAATTAGAAAAGCAAAATGATATGGATTTTGAAAAAAAGATAAAAATCATCCATAAATGTTTCCATGCATTATCTCTGAGTGTTTTTGAAACTAAAACCTTTCATGAAGAAAAAAGAAAACCATACCTTAAACAAAATGTGATGAACAGATTTGTCTTCTTTCTAAGGAGTACAACACTGAATTTTATATATATATATATATATATATATTTGAGAGGGAAAATAAATGGTAAGTAGGAAATGAGCACTAGAAGGGTACATGGGACAAGAGTGTTGAAAATTGTTGAGGGTATCTGCTGACTGACACTTCTTTGAAATATGATTGGTTAAAGGTTTTAATGGACAATTTACGAGAGTGTGTGCATTTTTTGTTTTTGCTTTATGTTCTCACTCAATGCTTTTTTTGGTGAAACATAAATTTGAAATTATTAAACCATTATTTTTATACTATTTCCTTCTTTTATATTAAATGCTTTCTCATATTAGCTTAATTAATAAATTTTGAATAGTTTTGAGCATAAATTTATATAAAAATATTTTTATATACATGCTATAATCGTTAGGGTTGAATGCAAGTAATAATGAGGATTTGATTATTAGAGATTAGACAAATAATTGAGAGTAGGGAAGTGGGTGAGACGGAAGGATCTTGTGTGCAGATTTAAGTGTGGCATCCAAGCTTATGCAACTATTATTCGAAAGGTATGGTTTGGGGATTTCCCCTTCTAGTGGTGACATTTTGTTTTCAGGATGAAACCATTTTTTAAGTTGTGATTTCTGTAATAATCTGGTCGGTATGTGAATTAATAGTGATTTTGTGTGGGTTTTGGTGATTGTGTTTACCACGAGGAGCAGTGGATTCATGAGGAATGGTTATTTCGGGGTAGCTTTTATCTTGAGATGATAGAAGGGGCTGTGGGGATTGAAGGTTTTTGTGTCATTGCCAATGATTAAAAGGGTGGTTTTGTTGCTCTGATTTAGTTAAAGTGTGTTTGATGTGATGTCAATTTTGAATTTGAGTCTGCTGGTATAGTTGGAAACTAAGTGGATTGTGAGATCAATTTTTATTCCATTTGATGGAGATTAGTTTTGGTAAATGGGAGGTTTTAATATTTGAAAGTGTGCTACTTAACTTCTCTTCAGATTGTGCTTCTCAAGTATAGCGGTGTTTTTGATGGGTAAGCTATCAAGATTTTAATTACAACTTAGAGTCAATTAGCCTTTAACTAGTCCCTTGCGTTGGCATTAATTGAATCGGTATCAAGGGAGTGGTGGAAAATCCAATCAGGTGTATTGTACCATTGGCCCCTATGTGGTGCTCAAGCTCATCATTCATCCTGTGGAAAATTGCAGTGCAGATAGTGTAAGATGTAAATTCCTAGCACTAATCGACATCCATTGTATCAATACAAATAGATTCATGTCTCCAATTTGAAACTTATGGCTAGTTTTTAAATTTTATTTTATCTGTTGTTATTGCCATATAAAATAGGCTAATTTGAGAAGTGGATTTAATTCCTTTTAAGTAAACATATATTTTATTATCGATTTAAGTAAACATATCTCATTTATAAATATATATATATATTTTTTATAAATATATATCATGTAAATGTCAAATTATGTGTTCACTCCATAAGTTTAAACCAAATTAATATCTAATAACAAAATATTTTATTTAAATTTAATTATAAATGTTGGTACAAAAATAAAATTTTCGACGCGATATGATTTTCGAAATAGCAAAATTTACAATTTAACCGCTATCATTTAAGTTAATTGAATTTTCAAAGATCGAAAAATATAGAGACTTAAACTAGAAACTAGCGAAATTAAAGTACAAGATTAAATCCTCAACTCTAACAAAAATACATAAACTAGACTGAATATGTAATTACCTTTTCTTAACAATACGAGATTATTTATCAACAGGGTGTATGAACCGGAAAAAAAAAACACCACCATGTCCTGGTTTCATGATAAGTTTTAACAAATTCAACAGGCTAGGAGATAATGACAAAATTCTTAACTGAATATTCGATATTATCTCATGATTTTCTGTACTCCTTAGAAATTTTTTGTACTTCCTCATAATTTTTTTGATACCCCTCATAATTTTTTATACTATTTTATATTACATGTTTTGAAATTATGTTTTGCCATGAGAAATCATTTTTTAGAGGTAGAAAATTATTATTTTTACATACTAATAAAATTTATGATATACACTAATAACTTTGAACATATTGAAAGTAAATAACTAAAGCAATTTTTTTAAGATGAGCCGGTATTTAGTACTTTGGTGACAAACAAATAATCCATCATTTCTTATTTAATTTCAAACCATCATCATATAAAATAACCAAACAAGTAACCCATTATTTCTTTTTTCTGACTATATGAGCTCATGAAAGCCAAAATCCAAATCAAGCAAGTGATTCAATCCAAATCCAAAATTAAAACTCTCAACTTCCTCTTAAATTCTTGAACAATTAACAACAACATAATAAAGAAGTCTAAAACTGTGGATTGGTTTCTATGAGCCCATTGCTCAACAAAGAGTCCTATCAAAAGCTCTTCTAAAACATTCCTTTAAGAAAGCTACAGTTTGCAGATAATATTATATTGAAGTTTCTATTTGAACTCCTTGGTTACATAACTTACGTTTCAACAACTTCAAAAGAAGCCATTAATACCTGCAACTCATAAAGCAAATATAAATCCATCAGTACCTGCAGCAACATACCAACAAAAAGAAAAGCTCAAGACTTAGCAATGGCATGACCTTATGCCAAATGGCATAGCATCCTTGATCGAAGCAACGGTTGTTGATAAGATAGCATCAATGATTTTGAGCGTCGACAAAGGCATATATTCCTTGTTGCTTAATCTGTCGACGCTTTGAAACGCTAGGGTTAAGATACTTCCCACGGCTCCATCTCCTTGCCCAGGTGCCTTATCAGGCATAATGCTGAACCCTGATGGCAAAATAGATACAAATTTTGGGTTACCACCATTCAAGATTTTTGACATGGCCATGATATCCATCGGCGCGTATACTATGTACGAGCCAGTTTCATCGGTGTAGCTTTCTTGGAGATATAGTATCTCGATCTTGTTTGGCGATGACTGCAAATTTATTAGTATGCTTATTAGTTAGTTCATTGAGGAAATTGTGATGAGAAAAGAAAAGGAAATGATCGAAACACTTACATTCACTTGCATAATAGAAACTCGATTTTTAGGATTTTCACCATTACTGACATAGACAAGTTCTCGGACATGTCGTTGGTTTGAAAGCAAATCCCACTGCATAATTATACACCCCGGAATCCATCCATGAAAAGTTACACGCTCAGTGGAGTAATATATATACACACATACATGTTTGTATACATGCATGCATTCAGACAGCAGGACAAGAAAATAACCCTAAAAAATTAAACACGTATATATATAAGTTTTACATACCCTGTTTCTTGTACGTTCATGATGAAGAAAATAAAACAGAACCTCCATCGGAACCGGAATTTGAATTGAAGTAGTGAAGATTACAATGTTACCAGAAAGCTTCCCAGGAACCTTTAATATATTTCCGTATCTCAACCTAACATCTTGAGCAGCAAAGTTTTGAGGTAACCCTGACCATACATTCTCAGAACATGAATTAAAATTATTGAAAAAATTCTTAGTCATCTTTTCAGCCAATTTCAGCAGACTCTCCCTCCCTTCTTGTGGTATTAAAACTGTTTTTCCAAACAAATCAAATTACATCAACAAGTGCTCATTAAGTTGGCGCATGTAATGTAAATAGAAAGCAGGAATGAATTAAAATTTTTACCCCCATCAGTTGTAGGAGCGGTTCTAGACATTGAAGTTGTGACCCATTGGCAATGCCTGTTGATGGTTGCAATCCATCGTTTGGCACTAAATGCAAAACCCGAGCTAACAATGGGACGAAAAGAGAGGGTGAAGTGATTTGTTATCAACTTCAACATGTTCAATCCATGTTACCTTTGACCCTCTATTGCCCACTTCTTGGATTACACAACCTGATGGCCTTCTTCGAAACTGTACTTGTGGATATAGGAATAAACTCTCCAAGGAAACATCAACCACTCCCCACGTTCCATTTGTGTGCTTTTTATAGTACTTACTGCGAAATAGCTTTGTCTTCTTTGGTATTAATGGTGTACACCGATGAAACTCGCTAACATCCGATGAGAAAACAAATAAAATGGATTTTGGAAGACTAGTTACTATATGAATATATTAATTATTAGAGAAAAAAACAAAGAAATCGATCGTGCAGAATATTTTAGGAATTATAACGGCATGTAATGATACCCCTAAACACTAAAACAAATAAAACGGATTTTTTGAAGAGAACCATTAGCTAGTTACTAAATATAGGCAACGCAAATACGTAATTATATCGAACATATTAATTATAAGAGAAAAAACAAGAAAATGAATCGTAATAAATATATTAACCGTAAGAGAAAAACAAACTAATGGATCATAGTCAAGTATATGAAATATCAAAGGAAGAACAAAGAAATAATCCATCATGAAGAATATTAAAAAACTATAACTGCATTTAATGATTTTCATAAACCATAAAGTGAAACCTCGTAGTTAACAAAAAAGTATTCAACTATGAAACAACTCTTTCCTTGAATTTGTATGAGAATATTCTTTCTTTTCATATATGAATCATTGCAATCACTTTCTTTAAAGTAAGATTCTATAAAACAATAAAGCTACTAAATAAATGTTTCAATATCAACATGTATGTTAAGCAAAACGATAGTGAATTTTTGTACTAAATTTTAATGCATGGAATATTGTTGAGATATCAATAGGGTAATGAATCAAGTAAAATTAGATATAAAATGGATAAATATCAAAATTATACATGAACTTTCTATACAATGTGATACATTGATTTTGATTTTGAGCAATTTATACATAAAATTTTGATTCAAACCATTAAAGACTATTATCGACTATACGTCTATTATTGTATAGATAAATAATTATATTCATCGAATGTAAAAACAAATGAATGTAGTTATTTTTTTAAAAATATATACAATTGAATCAAATCAAAGTTTCACGTGTCTAATTAAACCAAAATAAAAGCTTCATGTGTGTATATAATTGTAGCAAATCAAATTCATGTATCACATTCCACATTTAGTCGAAGTCAAAGTGTAAATTTTAGATTAAAATGAAGATGATGCTTGGGGTTTACCACTTGAAGAACTCCATTGTAGCTCCCATCAAGGTTTTCTAATATAACTCCTAACAATGTTGTCCTCGAGACAATGCTGTAAAATGTTGTCGCCCATTGTTTCTAATCACAAGAACATGGAAAATGTTAGTTCGTTAACAACTTCATAAATGAGTAAACTTACATAATGAAATGGAACAAGGGGAAACAAAATCCCTACTGTATCTATGAGCAATTGGACGATGTTCATAGGGTTCATCTCAACAAATGCGGTCTCTCGAGAACTTTCAATATTCAAAGGCTCGAAATTGAGTTTCGAAAAGGATGAGGGGACATCTTGATCAAAGTTCTGATTGCAATCGAGCTTAGGAAACATTGGGGTTCACCAACTTCAACCATCCTCATTATCTGTTCCATTGTTGCATCAAAGCTACCAAATTCCCTCAAGTATTGAAACCCATTTAGAGTCTCCATTCCACAGTTTCCATTGTGTTGCCATAGTGGTTCACCCATTATTGCCAACTTAAATAAACTCTTCCATGGCTTCCACAAGCTTGTTCGATGATTTTGTTCTTGTTCAGATCGGCTCCTATCGAGACCGCCATAAGAAGATCACTTTCTCGGTTCATATGATTGGGTGTAGCATTCGTCGATGATTCCGAGCCCGGTGAATTTTGTGGGGATGGAGGATTATACAATAAAGGGGGGCCAGAATTTTCATTATTTTGTACAAAATAATCCTCCTGGGAAATAAAACATCAACAAGTGATCGAGATAATAAGGAGAAAATGGCTTAACTTTTTATTGTATTATGTTTCCATCATAATGAAATGGACTTCAAAATATAGTATTATTATTTTTATACTATTTTCATTTCTAATGAAATAAACAGGCCTCAACTTCATGATTTTCTATTCAAAATGATGTTTCTTTTCAAATAGAATTCAAAATCTAAAGTTATTTTAATACTATTTTCATTTCTATTGAAATAATTAGGCTTCAACTTTCTACTTTTCTTCTCGAAATGATAATTATTTTGGTCATCATCAAATAAACTTCAAAATGTAGGGTCTTTTCATTCTACTTTCATTTGTATTTAAATAAACAGGTTTGATTTTCTTTTCAAAATGATATTGGTCTTTTTGTACTCTAAAGAAATTTGGGTTTCTTTTTTTTTTTTTTTTGGAAAAAGTGATTAGCATGAACCTTAGCTTCGTAGATTTGATTTAGGAATGGCTAGAAATATTCTTTTTCTTTTTCTTTTCTTTTTTTTTTTTTGAAAAAGTGATTAACATGAACCTTAGCTTCATAGATTTGCTTTAAGAATGACTAGAAATATTTTATGTTTAGAAAATTAGATCGATTAAACTTACGAAAAATAATACATTTTCTAACAAAGTATCAAAAACATGAACAAAATAAAAAGAAAAAAAAAGAAAAATTACCACTGGATTTATTTCAGGAGGAGGATTTGCCCCAAACTGGTTGTAATTAACCTCAATTTCATACCCAGGTGCTTCTTGTAATCCCACCATAGGACTAATTTCCAAAAGAAAAGAAGAAGAAGAAATTAAACGCTTGCCAAATCCATTTTTCAAAGAAAAATCCCTGGGGAAAGTTAAGAATAATTAAGAAACACTTACACTTCATCCCCTGCTACAACTATATTTTGAATGTTCTCAAAATAACCATTGCTGAACACTTCCAAAATATTATTTTGTTGGATATCATCACTCATGTTTTCACCATTTTCACCTATATTGGCCATCTAAAAAAAAAAAAGATTTTTTTAGTTTAGTTTACCAAGTTTATCTATCTTTCTATCCATCTATAAAATTTTAAATTCTTTTTCCCCTGAATCAACATCAATCAAAATGATAGAAAAATCTTGGAAAAATGCAAAATAAAAAATTTGAAGAAAAAAGGATAGAATCATCTATAAATGTTTAATAAAACTAAAAAAATAGTTTAATTTACCTAATAATCTATCTATTGAAATAATTAGGCTTCAACTTTTTGATTTTCTTTTCAAAATGATATAAACTTCAAAATGTAGGGTCTTTTAATTCTGTTTTCATTTGTATTGAAATAAACAGGTTTGATTTTTTTTCAAAATGATAGTGCTCATCTTCAAATGGACTTTAAATTCTGGGTTTTCTTTTCTACTCTAAAGAAATCTGGATTTCTTTTTTATTTTTTTTCTGAAAAGAAAAAGTGATTAACATGAACCTTAGCATCGTAGATTTGCTTTAGGAATGACTAGAAATATTTTATGTTTAACAAATTAGATCAGACTAAACTTCTAAAAAGTATAAAAAAAATGAACAAAACAAAGAAAATGAAATTTTACCACTGGATTCATTTAGGAAGGAGGATTTGCCCCTAAAGCGGTTATAATTAACCTCAATGTCATACCCAGTAGCTTCTTGTAATCCCACAATAGGACTAATTGCCAAAAGAAAAGAAGAAGAAAAAATGAAACTCTTGCCAAATTCATTTTTGAAAGAAAAATCCTCTGGGAAAATTAAGAATAATTAAGAAACACTTACACACACTTCATCCTCCTACAACTATATTTTGAATCTTTTCAAAATAACCATTGTTGAACACTTTCAAAATATTATTTTGTTGGATATCATCATTCACGTTTTCACCATTTCCACCAATATTGGCCATCTTAAAAAAGTTTTTTAGTTTAGTTTATCTATCTTTCTGTCTATCTATAAATTTTAAAATTCTTTTTTCTGAATCAACATCAATCAAAATGATAGAAAATCCTTTCAAAAATACAAAATAAAAAATTTGAAGAAAAAAGGATAGAATCATCAATAATTATTTATTAAACTAAAAAAAGAGTGTAATTTACCTAATAATCTATCTATCTACAAATTTTTAAATTTTTTTTCCCTAATCCAACACCAATCAAAATGATTGAAAAATTTTTGAAAAATACAAAAATAAATTAAAAAAGCACAAGGATAAGTATTTTTAAAAAAAAATAAAAATCATCCATAAATGTTTTATCTGTAAGTGTCTTTGAAAAAAATCTTTCAAAAAGAAAAAAAGAAATTCATACCTTAAACAAAAAGTGACAAATTTGCCTTCTTCCTCAGGAGTACAACATAAAATTTATCATCTTTCTCAGGAGTACAACACTAAATTTGTATTCATATATTTCAGAGGAAAAGTAAATGGTGAGTAAGAAAGGAGCGCCAGGAGAAGAATGTTAAAAACTATTGCTGAGGGTAAATAGACAGTTCATGAAAGTGTGTGTGTGTGTGTTTGTATTTTTCCGTCAATCAGGTTTTTTTGGATTCTTTCTCAGGTGTACAACACTATATATATTTGAGGGGGAAAAAATAAATGGAAAAGAGTGTTGAAATGTTGAGGGTATTTGCTGATGTGGTACTTCTTTAAAATATGAACAGTTCATGAAAGTGTGTGTGTGTGTGTTTTTTTTTTTGCTTTCTATTCTCTGTCTTTTTTTTTTGGTAAAACATAAAATTGAAATTATTAAACCCTAATTTTTTATACTTTTTCTTTTCTTTTATTTTAAATGTTTTTTCATATTAGTTTAATTAAGAAATTGCGAACAATTTCGAGCATAAAATTATATAAAAATATTTTTCAATATATGTATATATACCTGCGATAATTGTTAGGGTTGAATGCAGGCAATATTGAGTATTTGATTATTAGGGATTGGATAAAGATAATTGAGAGTAGGGAAGTGGGTGAGATTGAAAGATCTTGTGTGCAGATTTTATCTAAGCATCCAAGCTTAAGGGATTATTATTCAAAAGGTATGATTTTGGGATAACTTTGTTTTTCCTTCTAGTGGTGGCATTTTGTTTTCAGTATGATATCAAAATTCTCTATGAAAGGTAGTGATTTATGTAATAATCTGGTCGTGTTGAAATGTACATGAATTAATAGTAATTTTGTGTGGGTTATGGAGATTGTGTTTACCATTAGGAGCAGAAGATGAGTCCGTTCTTGAGGAATGGTTATTCTGGGGTTGAGATGATAGAAGAGGCTGTGGGGAGTTGAGTGACCCAAGGTTTTTGTGTCACTTGCCGGCCAATGATCGAAAGGGTGGTTTTTATTCCCTTTTATTTGTTTTGTGCTCTATACCCATTCAGCTGGTTTGTTGTACGATGAAGTGAATTTTTTTTATTTCTTCATAAACTAATTATGCTTTCTGCCTTTTGTTTGTCAACATTAGTCTTGGTTGTCGCATTGGAAAAGGTAGAACGAAGCTCAGGGTGACTAAGAGGAAGCAGTATAGCCTCTATCCAGAAAAGTGCGGCTCCTGAGGTTATATGTGGGACTTTATAAATTGTGTATTTGAAGTAAAAACTCCTTAAGTAGTGCAAATGGTAAAACTCCCTTATATGATACGGATCCTACTTGCACTCATGGATGAAACCTATACAGGTTCTACCATTGGAGATGGAGGAGGAGACTCTGGGTCCGAGGAAAGCTGTACGACTGATGTCGCTGATCCTGTGTTTCTGGAACTTCTTAAGGATGAAAATGATGGCCTTGCTGTATGGTCTTCTATTGATAAAACTCCATTTACAATTAGATGAAAGCAGTTACAAACATAGTATTACTAGAGGAAAGTATAGTTTTCTAACGATTACAGGCTTTTTTAATTAGGAATTTGTTTCTCAGTGCTCTTGTGGAGTGCTTTGCTTTTTAATTTTTAGATTGTTCATTTTCTCTGTATCAAGTATTTTGAATTTCTATTACTGCAAGTAAATGCAACACTTTGCATTTCTAAATTAAGGCTAGCTTACTTTAATATTGTACGCTCTTCCAATAGTACAATATCATATTTTTGAGCTATGAATTGTGTATATAACTAGGCTAACCTGGTTTTTGTTTGTTTTGTAACTAATATCCCTTTTTTTTCTGTAGTTTGAAATAAGTCGACACTTGACAGAAGATTGATTGTTTCAGGAACGCCATTGGACTTCTCCTGGGGTTGCCGCAGTACTACAAGCTGCAACAAATAGCCCTTAGTCTGATAGATTAAAGCAGATACTCAATATCACACCTAGGCTTCTTCATATGTATTTTACTGTTGCTTTGCGCGATGCAAATAAATGTATGTTTTATTTTTATTTTTTTTAAATCCATTTGATATCCTTTTTAGTGCTTTTATAACTCTATCTGCAGGATGTAGCTTTAGTTTAAGTGTCGATACTCATTGCTTGTATCTTAATTTGTGTTCTTGCCTCTCTTTTATAGCATTAATCTTTGCATTAATTCCCATTCTGATGGCTAGAAATTCTACATTATTTCCTGACAAGAACTATATGTATGAGGTTTGTATACATTTTCGAAATATTAGTTCTGTTATTGTATTTCTTGTGGGGCTGCTACCTTGCGGTTATGTACTACCCTCTAGATACATTAATTATTTGGGTCCATACTGAAGTGCTTATGTTAGGCAAATGAAATGGTTTTGTATGGATTCAAAGCTTTTCTTGTAAATGTCCATGTAATAGGACATCAATTTAGATGCTGAGATTGGAATGGCTTGTATTTCTGAGAAGCTATATTTGTGCAGGTTGGCAGAAGGCTCCTAGAATTCATGCTTGCTTCGTTTCAGCGTTCTCCGGATTTTATTGCACTTTTGAGGGTATTATTCACTCAAGTTTCTCCATAGATTTTGGTTTCCCAACTTGTATTAAGCATCTACATTAATTGTTACTGAAATTGATTTTTAAAGGATTGCAATCCTTCTGTCCTTTATTTTGTATAAGTTATGGTCCATTTAACCTTCTGCAGAAGCCTATAGTTGACAGACTCGGGTAAGCATATGACAGCCCAGAAAAGGTCAATAATTACATCCTGTGTTTCGCTTTTCACGCATTAGGGATCTGACTTCATATGTCTTTTCTTCCTTAAATAGACAGAATTGGCGTTACAATTGTGTTGGGCTGTTGGAGAGCATGGCGGGGGTGGTGGGTCGCACAAAGATGCAGCTAGGGAACTTTTTGAAAGTCCAGAGCTACTTTTGTATGAAAACCTTTCATCTAGGTAATATTTTCGTTTTCTCAAACAAAATTTCTTTCTAATGTTGGTTGTTATATGCTGACTTTAATCTCGGTTTCGGAAGTCGTCTAGGTCTGAGGCAGGAGCCTGTCAACTCTGACAGCAGGAACTTCAGAAAGTCATCACAGTCGAGGCTTCTGTGTTTTGTTATCACAGCTATTGCAAAGCTTGCTACATATCACCACTAACCATTGCCGAGGGCACGTGTAGCCTTGGGCAAGGTTGTCTGAATCCAATTTTGGACACTTACTTTGGTCAAATATTTGTAAAGGAGGAAATGAATTTTCTAACTTAATAATGTTGCTTTTCGCTAACTATTCATATTCAGGTTGCTCGATCTCAAATATCAAATTCAAGGGTTTGGAGGTGAACTCGTGATTATTTGGGATTAATGGATGACCTCGCTATCTGTCTCTGTCTGTCTTGGAACCTTTCAGCCTACACATGGGACCCCACACAATTCGAGCACTGATCCAATCTGGAATGATGGAGGCACAAAAATGATTGCGCATATTCAATTTTACATTCTTGGTGAGCGGGAAGGTAAGAGACCATGCCACTTACCCTCCCCTTGCGTACTACTTTCTTACGCTTTTGAATAGATGAAACCAATAGGGTTCGGCTCTCTTCCATTACAATCTTGAGTAACTTTATTGTTTTGGATGCAAGTCCACCCTTCCATGATTTTTCGTTTCTGAGATATTCTTCCGAGAAGAAGATATCAATGACCTTATCCTATAGAAAGGCATCTCTGGAGTCCCTAATTTTATTGGAGTTTCCAGTTTTTAGATTCATCTTGTAAGTTTATTTTGATTATGGATTTTCTTTGTTAGCACATTATGGTGCATTCAAGCGATGATGATGTATCATAGAATCATAGAACATAAATGGTGTAACTCTACTTCTAGGTTGAACTCTTTGTATACAAGGTGAAAATCAGTGATAAAAGATCTGACTTGCTTCACATTTTTTTTCTTTTTAATTTCACATTATTAACTTCAATTTTTGGAGTTAATTGTGCCTCTTTTATTCCTTTTCAATATATTTATTTCTTATTTTGATATTTCATTATTTTCTTAGGGAATAAATCTGAATTTTGGTTGAACGTGAATTGATAGCAACATAAATGATTTGATGAAGATAATGGCTTTAATGACGCCCACTCCACCAGCATTTCTCCACCTAAATAGTTACCAACATTTCTTTTTGTTGCCTAAAACTCATTCCACAAATCATCTTAGCTACATCCAACCATACATTACATCATTCTGGTTAATATATTCGACGTCTTTTTACGAATAAATTCATTCAATTCCATCCTATAGTTGACAAAATATTTAATTAAACTAAAAAAAAAAAAATAGAGTTTAAATTTACCTAATAATCTATCTATCTGCAAATTTTTGAATTTTTTTTTTTGTTTTTACGAACCAACATCAATCAAAATGATAGAAAAATATTTGAAAAATCTGAGAAAATGAATTAGAAAAGCACAATGATATGTATTTTGAAAAAAGATAAAAATCATCCATAAATGTTTCCATGCATTATCTCTGAGTGTTTTTGAAACTAAAACCTTTCATGAAGAAAAAAGAAAACCATACCTTAAATAAAATGTGATGAACAGATTTGTCTTCTTTCTAAGGAGTACAACACTGAATTTATATATATATATTTGAGAGGGAAAATAAATGGTAAGTAGGAAATGAGCACTAGAAGGGTACATGGGACAAGAGTGTTGAATATTGTTGAGGGTACCTGCTGACTGACACTTCTTTGAAATATGATTGGTTAAAGGTTTTAATGGATAATTTACGAGAGTGTGTGCATTTTTTGTTTTTGCTTTATGTTCTCACTCAATGCTTTTTTTGGTGAAACATAAATTTGAAATTATTAAACCATTATTTTTATACTATTTCTGTAACATCCCAAACCCGACCCATGCGTTATGAGGGGATTTGGTATGTCACACGAGCAAAACATGTTAAACCCCCTTTTTTTACTAAAATAGGTATTGCTTTGTTAAAATCAAGAAAACAAGTTTGATTTGAAATATTTGATAAAATACTACTAACCTCGAAGATTATTTGATAAATCGATAAATTTGAACTAATGATCTTACAAAACTGTGACTTTTGAAAACGACGTTGAAAATTCGAAAGAGAATCCGAGTCTTTTGAAAATATCGTTAATAGTTCGAGAGAAAATATCCGTGTTAAAAATATTTGTAAAAGTTTATTTTGAAATCCATTTGTTAATCCATTTTAGAAAAATCTTTATTTAAGTTTTTAGAAAAATCTCATTTAAAGTAATTTGAGCAAAAATATAGGTACGTCAAACAATAAGCAAAACAAAATAAACCAGAGGCCTTATTACATCATTTAACTCAAAATAGTAAAGTAATAAAGTGAACGAAATAGAAACCTAAGTCCAAATAAACCATTTCTGAAGTATGACCTCCACCCGAGTCATCCATGGCCCAAGTCTCCATCATTGATCATTACCTGAAAGGAATAAGGAAAACGGGGGTGAGTTACTAGAACTCAGTGTGTAACCCACTTACCGTTGTCCACTGGGCAAAAATCCATTAAGCCATTGTTTGGGCCGAAGCCCATTCATAATAATAAAATGTATCGAATATAATATGTATATGAAATGCAATTCCCAAACCAAACCTAGTTTTCCATCGCCTACACACCACCCGTACCAACCAACACACATGTGGGTGATCTTTAGTCATCCCACCCCGCCTAACACACCAAACGTAGGCATTAAGCCATTTATATCAAATTTGTGGACAAGCCACCAGATTAACAGAATTTACATGGCATTGCCATTTTTCGATTTGTGACAAAGCCACGATTTATGTAGCAGAGCTACGTAACTTCTCTTCATCATTATCCCATCCCATGCAAATCATGTATATAATGCATAACAAATCACAATATAATAATGAAGAATTTATTCGGATATTTATTACAAAATTATGGCCCATTACAACAATTAATCAAAGGCCCATTAAGCAAAATATCGATTTGGCCCATTTAGCAAAATATCGATTGGCCCATATAGCAAAATATCGATTGGCCCATTTATCAAAATATCGATTGACCCATTTATCAAAATATCGATCGGCCCATTAAACAATTTCGTAATTCGGCCCTTTAGGGGCATTTTCATAATTCGCCCTTTAGGGGCATTTTCGTATTTCGACCCATAGGGGCATTTTTGTAATTTCGATAATTTACCCACTAAGGGTAATTCGCAATTTCGCAACCTAAGGGTATTTTGGAAATTTCGCAACCTAGTCTTAACTACTAATGTGGAGCATAAAAATCAAACCGTCCATCCGCATCGTACTAACTAAATTGACTATAACTTGAGTTAGGAATCTCAAATCTAACTCAGTAAATTTTCATTGATTTTCCAAAATTTTTGACTTAGCCATTTAGTACAGTTTATTCCTTAAAGATTCCCTTGTTTCATCGACCAACAATTCTGACCTCTCTTACCCAAAATTCAAATATCTCACTGTACAGTTTTCATATATTGCTCCTACTTGTTTCTATTGAAAATAGACTCACTAAGGAATCTGTACATATAAACTATAACTCATAATTCACTTTGTACAATTTTATAAGATTTTTCCAAGACAGATCAGGGAGCCACGAAGTCATTCAGAACCAGTCTCACTAAAATTAAGATATCTCAAAATATAAAATTCCTTTTCCTTCTCCGTTTCTTCCATATCAAAATAGACATAGTAAGCTTTAATCTGATATCTTATTCACTTTGTAATTCCTTTTCTCCTATTTTTCGTGATTTTTCAAATACACATCACTGTTTCTGACTGAAACTGTTTTATTACAACATACGTTTACCACTACGATCATGCGCACGCCCGAGTGATCACGGATGCCAGTTTTCGGTTTTCTTCGGTATTCCAACCGATTCAAAAAATATTTCATACAAACTTTCAAAGAAGTGTGAGATTACACACCAGTTCAGATATGTATACGGAAGATACGGGATTACACACCTGATTTTGATTTCCTAAAGAACCACTCGTCGATGACCTAGAACAATACCAACCAAAAGTTAGCCTCGGATTTCTAAAAGATTTCGTATCACTTACACTTGAATCACTTACCACTATGTCCGAAGGTAGAATATATCGAGTGATTTCGTCCCTAAAACATAATCGATTAGTCACAACCACTATTATCCTTTAAACGAATAAAGAACGATTTCAAATAATCTATGAAGAACTCCTTACCTTATCGATATTGGATCCAATTTCCACCGTTTGACTTAGGGCTAGAATGATACACGGCCACCCACTTAGAACACTACGAAAAAAAGAGGGTGATTACAATATGAAGGAATGGAAGATAACACCATTTCGGTTAAGATCAAGATTTACAACCGAATAGTGATAAATACCTATTCGGCTAGAAAGAAAAGAATATGAACATAGAAAAGAATTCACTTACTGATTCAATCGAAGAAAAGAGTGTCAACCCACTTGAGAAAATGATAAAGAAGAGATGAATGAACAAATTTTGGTCTCAATGGTTTGGGTACATTCGGCAACAAGAAGAAAGAAAAGAAGAGAATATGTTCACTAATGGCTTGTAATTTCGGCACAATGCAAAAGAAGAGATTTGGAGAAAACACAAAATTGTGCAAGAGTAGATTTTGGCCTAACAAACACAAAAATTCTATCAAAAGGAAAAGGAGAAATTCGGCTAAGAGAATAGTAATTTGGAGAAAATGGCACACTTGATGCTAAAGGAATTTGACCAAAACAAGGACTAAAGCTTTACCAAAACACCAACAAAAATTGGCTACCCCCTACACACATAAAACCGTCCCACATACATGGCCATAATGGTCAAATTTTGGCCATCCAAACTTTCCATAACACTCTCCTCTTTTTGTGCCAACATGTTCCCTATACTTGCCTTTTTCTTTTGATTCCTTTCCTTACCTTCATCCTTTCCTTGTTTCCTTAGCTATCATACCATAATTAAAAAGTCTTACTTACCATATTTAAGCCTTGGCCGACACTTACCATATAGAACAAAAAATTAATCCAAAATATTTGCACTAGGTGGGATTCAACCTTAGATCATTAGTACACTCCACACGACACTTGCCACTTTACCAATTAACTCCTTGTGCTAGTAAAATGCACACTTATTTCCTTAAGTCTAGATGCTACTTGCCTACTCTCCTTAAATGCTTAAACACAAAATTTTTCCTATAGCCCATCTTGAACCCTAACTTCCTAGAAACCTCGTAACCTTCCAAATTAACTTAACTAATAAGTCCCACTTGAAATAATGTCATTCTCTTATTCTCAAAATTTTAAAACGCTTCTACGCTCAAGGCCCAATGGGCCCAATCCTACTAGGCCCAATTTCGGGATGTTACAATTTTCTTCTTTTATATTAAATGCTTTCTCATATTAGCTTAATTAATAAATTTTGAATAGTTTTGAGCATAAATTTATATAAAAATATTTTTATATACATGCTATAATCGTTAGGGTTGAATGCAGGTAATAACGAGGATTTGATTATTAGAGATTAGACAAATAATTGAGAGTAGGGAAGTGGGTGAGACGGAAGGATCTTGTGTGCAGATTTAAGTGTGGCATCCAAGCTTATGCAACTATTATTCGAAAGGTATGGTTTGGGGATTTCCCCTTCTAGTGGTGACATTTTGTTTTCAGGATGAAATCATTTTTTAAGTTGTGATTTCTGTAATAATCTGGTCGGTATGTGAATTAATAGTGATTTTGTGTGGGTTTTGGTGATTGTGTTTACCACGAGGAGCAGTGGATTCATGAGGAATGGTTATTTTGGGGTGGCTTTTATCTTGAGATGATAGAATGGGCTGTAGGGATTGAAGGTTTTTGTGTCACTTGCCAATGATTAAAAGGGTGGTTTTGTTGCTCTGATTTAGTTAAAGTGTGTTTGATGTGATGTCAATTTTGAATTTGAGTCTGCTGGTATAGTTGGAAACTAAGTGGATTGTGAGATCAATTTTTATTCCATTTGATGGAGATTAGTTTTGGTAAAGGGGAGGTTTTAATTTTTGAAAGTGTGCTACTTAATTTCTCTTCAGATTGTGCTTCTCAAGTATAGCGGTGTTTTTGATGGGTAAGCTATCAAGATTGTAATTACAACTTAAGTCAATTAGCCTTTAACTAGTCCCTTGCGTTGGCGTTAATTGAATCGGTATCAAGGGAGTGGTGGAAAATCCAATCAGGTGTATTGCACCATTGGCCCCTGTGTGGTGCTCAAGCTCATCATTCATCCAGTGGAAAATTGCAGTACGGATAGTGTAAGATGCAAATTCCTAGCGCTAATCGACATCCATTGTATCAATACAAATAGATTCATGTCTCCAATTTGAAACTTATGGCTAGTTTT